>OZ022243.1:33490752-33495752 GCA_963978895.1 Erpobdella octoculata | reverse complement strand
AAGAACAGAGAACGGTACCGCGGGTTTTAAATCAGATGAATCCACAGAAGATTCTAGATCAGATAGACTAAGAGTCATTGTAAAATCAAATAACAGTTTGATGAAGGGATTTATTGGATTTATGGAACGACGTGTTTTCGAAAAACCTTTTGAAGAGTTTCTTGAGAAAGATCTAAAGGATGTGAAGGAAGAAGAAAAAGCAGAAAATTCCGATAAACCGTGCAAAGATGTTCAGGACGAGGCATGCAAAAAAGGGTGTGATGAACCGTGCAAAAATGGCGACGATGAGCCAAAGAAAGACTCTGCTGATGAGCCAAAGAAGGACTGGAAGAAACTGTGTCAAACGGTCAAGAGACTTGACCATGTTGTTTGCGAATTGCGGTCAAAGCCACGAGGAAAGATCAAGGTATTTTGGTGTTCGTGGCCGAGTCGCATTTCTTAAAAGCGATATGCTGTTCGGGACGAACAGAATTAAGAAGGGGGTAATAATGTAAAATCGCTGTTTTTACAATAGGTTTTCCCATTGATAGACGTTAAAGGACTTCGAATAACTATTATGGACATTATTAATAAACCAGAAGGTATAACTAGCCGTAACAAAGCTTCATTTATTATTTTCCAATAAAACTGCAAAACCATTCTATTGAGCCCGGTATACGATTTGGTGATATCGTAACAATATATATATATTTCATATATATATATATATATATATATATATATATATATATATATATATATATATATATATATATATATATATATATATATATATATATATATATATATATATATACAAATGAATAAAATGAATGAATAACTTTCTGCATTCTTGCATTAAAAGTAATTTGCTTGAATGAACTTATTTTTCCAACAGCTGAAACTATCTTATGAGAATTTTTAGTTTGTAATTTTTTATTTCATTTAATTTTTATTTAAAAAAATAAAAGTAATAACACGGTTTGACTTTGATTATTTATTATTTTAAGTTTTTAAATTAATAATTCACAATCGTGGTTTGTCATGTCGGAAACAATTGAAACGTTTCATACCAAATAAGTTTTTTCAAAGCACAAAAATTTGGAATTCCGACGTTTTATATTGTTTCTATTTTTGTTTTACTTTTTTTTCGATCAAAGTTTTTTCAATTTCTTGTGCACGTGTTTATGCTTAGAGTAAATCTAATCCATCTACGTGTCTCTGTGACTCAGGTAACTGGTATTCAGCGTCACATGACGGATCAGCCATCAATCGTTTCTTCGATATTTTAAGCTTATTGTCGAGAACAGATGCACAGCTAATGTCACTTGGCTTGCTCCGTCATCAATCCGATTTCAGCCTAAAAGGATTTCAAACCATCGACGGATTTGTATAATTTGTGCTAATGCTACCGCTGCTAGTACTATTACGTCTGGATCACTCACTGGTTGTCTTATGAACACTTATTCTCACTACCACAAGAGGGATAGGCCACTGCGATTGGAACTCACAGTTGAGCAGAAAAATGTCAAGTGAAAACCACTGGTGACAGTTACTAAAATATTGATGACAAATAGCAATTTACAGCAAAATGAGGCTCATGAAACTGCTTGTGGAAACTCATGATACAGAATCTGCATGTCTTAAGCATCTAGTAGACCTTTTTTGTCAATAATGGAATGGAAAAAAATGAATAAAATCTAAATGAAAATATTCAGTGAATTTATTTGTCAAAATTTTTTTCATAATAAATTTCGCTCCGAAAAATAGTTAATTAGAACGGAAATTGTAAATTTAAAACAGAAATGGCATAGCAGGTGTTCTGCAATAGCGTGTGAAGCGTTGAACCGCTTTGAGACGCCAGACACACTCGCACGTGTGTCATGGGAGGTCTACGTTTTCATCAATTTTTAAATATTAATTAAAAATTATAATTTGTGAAGTAAAAACTAAGATAGCGATTTTACAAATAAACATTTTTTTTATAAAAAAAAAAATGAAAAACCAATCACTGTATGATTTATGATATATCTTTTTTTAATGAATTCTTTGCTAAAATTTAATTGAATAAAGAAAACTAAAATTTAACTAAAAAATTACCTAAATTAAAAATAAAACAAATATATTTTGCGAGAGGCATTTATTTTAAGTAAACGTGTTTTGAAATGAGTTTATGATATTTTAAAAATAGTACTTAAATGTTTTTTCTATTCTTTTCTGTACAGAAGAAAAACTACATTCAGTACAATCAAATTTGCCTGGGGTGGCAAGTTTAGAAATGAAATTATTTTTTGGTCACCTATGTAAGAATTGAATCCGTAAAAAAAGAAAATAAATATTCAGACAAACATCAACAAAAGGATTTCCTACGGCCTCTGAAGTACAAACTACTTTATTATTAATAAACACTCCGTCTTTTAAACATTCAGAAAACAAAATTAAAAACTTGTGTACAAATAATAAATTATAATTGTACGCTGTTTATATTTTATTAGTTCTCCGAGGTCAGCATATTAATTATGCGAGACCCCTCGATAGCTGTGAGACACGCCACTGGAATCTCCTGATTGTTTGGCAACCCCGTCACGTGCTGATCGGCTAATTAGCATTCTAACAGACATGAATGAATCCATGACATTGAGAATCAGAGAAATAAGTGTCATTTAGATGTCATTAATGTTATTAGAAAACTTTTTCTTTTTGAAATGTTACAATGAGTGGAAGGAAGTAAAAAATAAGTAATAGCAGTTTTCTCTGCGGGTGATTTCTTATTATTGAAAGTAGTTTTTAAAATTAAATTCCTTTTTAAAAACCTTTCAGAATAACAAAAATGTTTGGTCGAACACAATATAAACAAAAATTTTCGTTATTCTGAAAGGTTTTAAAAAATGAATTAAATTTTAAAAACTACTTTCAATAGTAAGAAATCACCCGCAGAGAAAACTGCTATTACATTCAGTCGCTTTCAGTTATAACTTATATCATTTTTGTGTGTAAAAGCTGCTTTGGGCAACCGAAATTATTTTGCACTAAAAAACGCCAAGGCGAGACTTGTCTAAAAGTGAAAATACTCTAATTTAAAATAGATTTTAAAACATGATTTTAAAAATACAATTCATTTTCTCTTCTTAAAAAAGTGCAGCTGGTGTGGAATATTCATGGAACGTAACAATGCACTTAGAGCTTTGTAGACAAAAATATAAAGACACAAAATCAAAAACTAAACTTGTGAATTGAAAATAACTTTATTAAAATAAGCAATAAAATATCGAAAGTCTACTCTTGATCAAATGTAATGCATCCTAATGTAGACGATGTTACCTTGCAAGTACCTAATGCGTGTTGATCAGAGTTGATCGGGTCTTGAATTTTGAACCCTAAACGAGTTGAGTTGAGCCAAAAACATTTTATTACAATTAATTTATATATTATAATAAAAATTTGATTTTAATTGTATTATATTATTTTATAAGCAAATAAAACATGGGTTTCAACGTCAATCAAAATTCGGTATAGTTTTTGTAGGCATTAAGCAGCTTCGTCCACTTCTGGATGATCCATCAAATCAAATCAAATCTACAACTTCTAGTCTCTTCTCTTATTCTGTCTCGAATTGACTACTGCAATTCACTATATTATGGTCTTCCTGATACTACCCTTTATCCTCTCTCTCTAAAGCCTTCAACTCAGCTGCGCGCCTAGATTCACGCACCTCCTCCTCTCACATCTCTCCATCTCTTGTTCTTCTTTACTGGCTTCCTCTTAGATGTAGAGTGATTTTTAAAATATGCTTACTAATGTATAAAATAAAAAAAATTCCTTCTTCTCTCTACTTAACTAGCTTAATACAAATCCTTTCTAAATCTGGTCTTCGTTCTTTTTCTCGTAATCACTATCGCATCTTCACTATTAAGCACTCTTTTGCTAAACGCTCTTTCTCCTACTCTGGTCCCTATCTCTGGAACTCTCTTCCTTCTTATCTTACTAACTCTACTTCTCTCACAGCTTTCCGTCGTGGACTTAAACCCATCTGTTTAATAAGTTCCTGACCGAGCGCTATTGAATGCTATGTAAATAGTGCTATATAAATTCCGATTGATTGATTAATTAAAAAATTCTAACTACAACTGAACAAACATTCAAATACTTTTTAATTAAAATGTTTTAGAAAAATGAATCCTGATTTAAGCAATTTTATTTTTTTAAATATTTTGCACATTTTGTACTTTTAATAAAGTTTTTTCATTTTTCATTAGTGGATTTTTTTTCAAACAATTTTGATATATTTTTTTATTTATTAACTTGTGCCAATAAATATTAAAATAAATAAAAAAATAATCTTCAAGTTTCCTTTTATTTCCTGCTTGTTTCTGCTGATTTTCTAAAGAGCCCCAATAAAATTTTTGAAATTATCTGTTAAAAATTAGGTATATAGAACAAATTTACTTAACTTTAATTTATTTATTTTATAATAAATATTCCAAAATGTTTTAAAAACTTACTTAAAATTACAAAAATGCTTTATTTGGAAAGGTTTATATCTCCTACAAAGCCAAACTGTCATTGGATAGAAATGTGTGTACCTTTAAGGCTTTGCAGAAAAAGTTGGAAAAAATTGTATGAAAATGAGAGGAGACAATCAAACAATAGTCATTCATCAGTAAAAGACCTCAGTAATGTTTTTTGGAGGCCCATTTAAACAACTATACATGAGCTTATCAACTAATACAAGCTGAAATAAATATTATACTTAGAATAAACTATTTAAACAGTGGTGGATCAGTGATTCTGGATAATTTTCATGCATCAAAGTGTTTAGAAAAACGTGAATAAAGTGAAAAAAGGAGCATCTGGGGGATGCATTTTTAAAGATAATGATGATGATGATATCGATATAACAATAGAAGGAGTCAAAGTTGTTACAATTAATTATAAAGAGACGGACGAATGTCGAGAAAGCGACTAATGTAACGTCGTAAACGAAAAGAAATTGAAAGAAATTTTAAATTTAACGAGGCATT
>OZ022243.1:33433252-33485752 GCA_963978895.1 Erpobdella octoculata | reverse complement strand
AACCTCGGCCCGTCCCACTTTGATTTAAGGTTTGGCCTGTCCCGTGTGAAGATTCTAAAATAACGGCTTGGCCCGGCCGATGATAAACTGGACTTAGCTACTTTTAACCGGCACAAAACTTCAAAATACTAATTTTTACATTTGTAGCACTTACAGTTTGTGAGTAGCAGTTATTTTGAAATCAAATAACCCTTATTTCCACCCCACATTTGAGGTCCTGGAAACCAAATTTTCAAAAAATGCTAAAACACGTATTCCATTATTTTTGGAGTAGAAACTAAATACTAATTTTTACTTCTGTAGCATTAACAGTTTTTGAGTAGCAGCTACTTTAAAAACCAAATAACCCAAAAAATGATGAAACACGTATATCTTTTTTTTTGAGTAGACACTAAGTATTAATTTTTACATCTGTGGCAATTACAGTTGTTGTGTAGCAGTTACTTTAAAAACCAAATAACCCTATTTTCCACCCCACATTTGAAGTCCTGGAAACCAAATTTTCAATGAATTGTGAAACCCGTATATCATTATTTTTAGAGTAGAAACTAAATACTAATTTTTACTTTTGTAACATTAACAGTTTTTGAGTAGAAGCTACTTTAAAAACCAAATAACCCAATTTTCCAACCCACATTTGAGGTCCGGGAAACCAAATTTGTAAAAAATGGTGAAGCACGTATATCTTTATTTTTAGAAAAGAAACTAAATAATAATTTTTACATCTGTGGTATTTACTGTTTTTGAGTAGCAGTTACTATAAAAGACAATTAGCCCTATTTTCCACCCCACATTTGAAGTCCTGGAAACCAAATTTTCAAAAAATGCTAAAACACGTGTTTCATTATTTTTGGAGTAGAAACTAAATTCTAATTTTTACTCCTGTAGCAGTAACAGTTTTTGAGTAGAAGCTACTTTAAAAACCAAATAACCCACATTTTCCAACCCACATTTGAGGTCCGGGAAACCGAATTTTCAAAAAATGGTGAAACACGTATCTTTTTATTTTTCAAAAAGAATCTATATACCAAATTTCAAAATCTCCTTATTTTTGGTTTTCGAGATATACATTGTTTTAGAAAAAACTTTGTTTTCCAGTTTTTTCCCCTCAGGAGCAAAATTTTCAAAAATCCTTTCTTAGCGGATGTTTACGCTATAAAAGTAATATAAGTTCAAAATTTCACGTTCCTAGGATGAGGCGTTTGAGCTCGGCGTTGATTATCAGTCAGTCATCTGTCAGTCAGTCAGTCAGTCAGTCAGTCAGTCAGTCAGGACATGTTCTTTTATATATATAGATATATACTAGCGGGGGCACCCGGCGTTGCCCGGGGTTTTTAGAGGTTTTCTAATGTTTGTCTCTCTCGCTCCCGTTTCCTTCTCCGCTTTCCCGTTCCCGTCGCGTTCCCGGTCGCTTTTCCGCTCCCGGTCGCTTTTCCGCTCCCGGTCGCTTTTCCGCTCCCGGTCGCTTTCCCGCTCTCGGTCGTTTTCCAGTTCCCGGTCGCTTTCCCGCTCCCGGTTGCTTTCCCGTTCTCGGTCGCTTTCCCTTTCCCGCTCTATCTTTCGCTCTCAGTTGGCTTCCCGTTCCCGTTTTCGCTCATTTATGTATGTATATGTATGTGAATATATATATATATATATAGTTCCCGCTCACTCACCCGCTCCGCTACGCTCATTTTGTGACGGATTTCAATTTTTTTTTCACTATATTTAATTCCCCTTGACTCTCAAGGTTGTGTGAAAATTTCATTACGATCGGATGAATGGTGTAGCAATGCATAAAGGACATACATACATACAAACTTTCATTTATATATATACTAGCGGGGTTACCCGGCGTTGCCCGGGGTTTTTAGAGGTTTTTCTAATGTTCGTCTCTCTCGCTCCCGTTCCCTTCTCCACTTTCCCGTTTTCGTAGCGTTCCCGGTCGCTTTTCCGCTCTCGGTCGTTTTCCAGCTCCCGGTCGCTTTCCCGCTCAGAAGTTCTGTTATCGATTTTCTCTCTTGCTCGCGTTTCCTTCCAAGCTTGCTCTTCCGATTCCAGTCGCTTTCCGCGTTCCCGGTCGCTTTCCGCGTTCCCGGTCGCTTTCCGCGTTCCCGGTCGCTTTCCCGTTCCCGGTCGCTTTCCCGTTCCCGGTCGCTTTCCCGTTCCCGGTCGCTTTCCCGTTCTCGGTCGCTTTCCCGTTCCCGGTCGCTTTCCCGTTCCCGGTCGCTTTCCCGTTCCCGGTCGCTTTCCCGTTTCCGGTCGCTTTCCCGTTCCCGCTCACGCTTGCTCTCCCGTTCCCGGTCATGCTTGCTCTCCCATTCCCGGTCACGGTAGCTCTCCCGTTCCCGTTTCCGTTCCCGCTCATTTTCTCTTTTACATTCTTTCATAACTTCTGTTAGCCTATAAAACGCAAAATAGATTTGCTAAGACTATATATATATATATATGAATGTTTGTGGGTTAGTTTGTCTATTATAGAAACGGGAAAGCACCCGGAACGGACAGCGAGCGGGAACAGAAAAGCAAGCGTGAGCGGGAATGGGAGAGCAAACGTGAGCGGGAACGGGGCAGCGACCGGGACGGGAAAACGACCGGGAGCGGGAAAGCGACCGGGAGCGGGAAAGCGACCGGGAGCGGGAAAGCGACCGGGAGCGGGAAAGCGACCGGGAGCGGGAAAGCGACCAGCAGTGGGAAAACGACCGAAAACGGAAAAGCTAACAGGAGTGGGAAAGCAGGTGGGAAAGGAAACGGGAGAGAAAGAGACAAACATTAGAAAAACCTCAAAAAACCTGGGCAACGCCGGGTATCTCCGCTAGTACATACATAAACACACACACAGATACACATACATGCACATACACATACATACATACACACATACATACGCACATACATATATATATAGTTCCCGCTCGCTCACCCGCTCCGCTCCGCTCATTTTGTGACGGATTTCAAAAATTTTTTTTTTCTTTTTGATTTTCATTGACTCTCAAGGTTGTGTGAAAATTTCATTACGATCGGATGAATGGTGTAGCAATGCATAAAGGACATTAACATACATAAATACATATATACAAACATTCATTTTTATATATATAGATATATATATATATATATATATATATATATATATATATAAGACTCTACTAGGAATCGAACCCACGTGTCTACGGCAACACCGCCTCGCCTAAATGCAAGCGCTCTTACCAACTGAGCCACCGACCATCACCAAAAAATGATGGCTAGAAGTCTCAGTCTTTCGGAGCTACTTAACATTAGACTACGACTATGATAGGCTCGGAACTCCTTACTTCGGCTCGACTCCACAGCTAGACTGCTGCCAGATAGGTTATTATATGCGAAGTGATATATATATATATATATATATATATATATATATATATATATATATATATATATATATATATATATATATATATATATATATATAGTGGTTAAAGTATAAAAAATTAGCCCTGGGAACGCCATATATTCAATAGGCCCCTTTTAAGAAAAATGGGCCCCTATCTAAAAAATAGGCTCCTTTCATAAACCGCAAAAAAAACAAAAATAACCAAAGATAATAAAAAATACGAAAAAATATTTAAACTAAAAAATATATATAAACTAGCGGGGTTACCCGGCGTTGCCCGGGGTTTTTAGAGGTTTTTCTAATGTTTGTCTCTCTCGCTCCCGTCTTCTTCTCCACTTTCCCGTTTTCGTCGCGTTCCCGGTCGCTTTTCCGCTCTCGGTCGATTTCCAGCTCCTGGTCGCTTTCCAGCTCCCGGTCGCTTTCCCGCTCAGAAGTTTTGTTATCGATTTTCTCTCTTGCTCGCGTTTCCTTCCAAGCTTGCTCTCCCAATTCCAGTCGCTTTCCGCGTTCCCGGTCGCTTTCCGCTTTCCCGGTCGCTTTCCCGTTCCCGGTCGCTTTCATGTTCCCGGTTGCTTTCCCGTTCCCGGTCGCTTTCCCGTTCCCGGTTGCTTTCCCGTTCCCGCTCACGCTTGCTCTCCCGTTCCCGGTCACGTAGTGTTTGTCTGGATTGAGCATTGCTTACTCTTATTGTTTCCAGTTTTGCTTCCCGTTGCTCAGCTGTTTCAGATGAACGGTATTGAGCAGCGTTTAATCGAAGGCTTTCCAGTCTTGCTTCCCGTTGCTCAGCTGTTTCAGATGAACGGTATTGAGCAGCGTTTAATCGAAGGCTTTCTTTTTTTTGAGAATTGTATAATCGAAGGCTTTCAAGTCTTGCTTCCCGCTGTTCTTCTGTTTCTGAACTTCGTAATGCCTTTTTCTTTCTTGCTTGGAGCGTAAGTTGACCAATAGCTTTTCGTTTAGGTGGCATAATTATTTCGATAGAAAAATTTGAAATTTGAAATTGTAATTTTTCAGCCAATTTTCAATTTATGACGATGTTTTAAAGGAAATAGTTTTGAACTTTATATATATATATATATATATATATATATATATATATATATATATATATATATATATATATATATATATATATATATATATATATATATATATATATATATATATATATATATATATATATATATATATATATATATATATATATATATGTATATATATATATATATATATATATATATATATATATATATATATATATATATATATATATATATATATATATATATATATATATGTATACATAAACACAGACACACATACATGCACATACACATACATACATACACACATACATACGCACATACATATATATATAGTTCCCGCTCGCTCACCCGCTCCGCTCCGCTCATTTTGTGACGGATTTCAAAATTTTTTTTTTTTTTTGATTTTCATTGACTCTCAAGGTTGTGTGAAAATTTCATTACGATCGGATGAAGGGTGTAGCAATGCATAAAGGACATTAACATACATAAATACATATATACAAACATTCATTTTTATATATATAGATGATACATTATAATTTTTTAAAGTGAAATCATAAAATTAATACAAATCAGTGTGGACCTAGGAACGCGTTCCTATGCGTTCCCAAGCGTCTATTGTTTGCTTAAAGCAATGGAAACGATATGATCTAAATTCGGAGGGCCCGGGAACGGCGTTCCCAAGCGTTCCCACATACTTTAACTCCTGTATATATATATATATATATATATATATATATATATATATATATATATATATATATATATATATAAGACTCTACTAGGAATCGAACCCACGTGTCTACGGCAACACCGCCTCGCCTAAATGCAAGCGCTCTTACCAGCTGAGCCACCGACCATCACCAAAAAATGATGGCTAGAAGTCTCAGTCTTTCGGAGCTACTTAACATTAGACTACGACTATGATAGGCTCGGAACTCCTTACTTCGGCTCGACTCGACAGCTAGACTGCTGCCAGATAGGTTATTATATGCGAAGTGATATATATATATATATATATATATATATATATATATATATATATATATATATATTTTAATATTGTTGGAAAGCGAACTCAGCAAAAATTTAATTTTATAATAATTCATTGAAAATTTTAATTAATTTTAATTAATTTTAATTAATTTTATTTAGCCAAATTACAACAAGTTATCATGAGTCACCGTCTATTTGATCCCTCCTCACTACAGGTTTCGTGTTCAACTTTTATTTTGTTTAACTTCAAGGAAATATTTCTCGAAGATTCTTTTGAAATGGAATGTCTTCCTTACAAAGTTAAAGACAACTTGAAACTCTCACCAAATCATTTTGAATATCTAATTTCAATAGGCCGAGAAATTGGAATGGAATTATATCACGAGTATAATTCCATTTTTCTTAAAATTTGACGATTATCATAAAATAATACTTAAAAATGTTGACGTTAACAATTTTTTTACGCCCCTGCAAACTATTTTGGAACGAGGAAACTTCACACAAATTTCGTTTAACGGGGTTCACACTTTTTCCGATACGACTAGTTTAAGCAATTCAGAACAATTTTATTACCATTTTTGCAAACACCCTCTTTTATCTTTGAACTTGAAAATTTTAGATTTAGATGTTTTATGCTACACTATCACGAACTATCACGAATATAGAGTGGAAAATTCTACGTGGTTTTGTCCCAATTTAGTTCGACTTTCTCTGCGTTGTGTTTGCGGTAAAGAATTTGACGCCAAAAATGATTTAATTGATATTCTTAAAATTGAATTTCCTCACATGAACTTACAAAATTTAAGTGTATGTGGTTGCAAGTATGCAAAACAAACAGTAAACAAGTTCTCACGTTTTGTTAGTCTTCAAAAACTGGCTATACATACTTATGCTTTTGATTCATTGGAGGAACTATTCGACTCAATATCATGTCTCTCTAATTTAACGTGGCTTGATATAAGTAAAAACACATGTTTTACAACACTTAATAACCATAATCTACAGTTATTATACAAAATGATCGACAAATTGCCTAATTTAGTTTATTTGGACATAAGTTCAATAGACATGTATTTTGAAGAACGTCTCACGTGGACGCACTTGAGAAGGTTTCAGTATTTAGGATTGCGTTTTGATGATGAATGTAGTCTTTTTGAAAACTTTTCAAATATAAATTCCGAGATTGTAAGTGATTTTGACATATCTAATGGTTTCTTTGAATCAATGAAAAGAGATTTTAGGAAACCGGAAAGTTTTCATTACTGCGTTAATACATTGCTAAACAACAAAGCTATTATTAGAGACAATCTTCCAGCAATTTTTCAATTTTTGCAAAAAGGAATGTACTATTACAATCCTGGAAATCTACCTGGATGTAACTTTTTCGATTTATTGCATGATCTATGCGAATTTGGATTAAAAAAACGCAAATTAAGAAATGTGTTGAAAGTTATGTTAACTTCTTCATCCAGTTACTATTGGATTCTTGAAATGATTACTGAACCTTTTGAAGATGTTTTATGGAAAGCGTTACTATCACCAGATGTCGGCTATATCTCAGTGTTATTGAATTGCGATTTTGACACTAACCCTCAATTTATTGAAAATTTGGTTGATCATCTAATGTTGACATATGAAGAATATTACAATGTTGAAGGTTCTTTAATTCCAGAAGCTGATGCTATTTTAAGATTTGTCAGAGAAAAATCATCAGATCAAGACCTGCTTGCAAAAAATTTTATAGAAAAACATGACGAATTTACACAAAAAGTTGATGATAAACAGATGGAAAAATAATATAAAATTATTCTCTGATTTCAACCATTTTCATTAATTTTTTTCTTATTGTTTTTTTAGAAAATAAAAAGTTCTTTCCTAAAATCGTTCAAGTATAATAGTTATGCTTTGAAAATTTTTTCTAATAATTTAACTTTTTCTTTTTTAATAGTAATTTATAATCTGTTACATCTATTACATTTTAAAATTTTTGAAAAAATAACATTAAATCTATATATATATTGTTACGATATCACCAAATCGTATACCGGGCTCAATAGAATGGTTTTGCAGTTTTATTGGAAAATAATAAATGAAGCTTTGTTACGGCTAGTTATACCTTCTGGTTTATTAATAATGTCCATAATAGTTATTCGAAGTCCTTTAACGTCTATCAATGGGAAAACCTATTGTAAAAACAGCGATTTTACATTATTACCCCCTTCTTAATTCTGTTCGTCCCGAACAGCATATCGCTTTTAAGAAATGCGACTCGGCCACGAACACCAAAATACCTTGATCTTTACTCGTGGCTTTGACCGCAATTCGCAAACAACATGGTCAAGTCTCTTGACCGTTTGACACAGTTTCTTCCAGTCCTTCTTTGGCTCATCAACAGAGTCTTTCTTTGGCTCATCGTCGCCATTTTTGCACGGTTCATCACAGCCTTTTTTGCATGCCTCGTCCTGAACATCTTTGCACGGTTTATCGGAATTGTCTGCTTTTTCTTCTTTCTTCAGATCTTTTAGATCTTTCTCAAGAAACTCTTCAAATGGTTTTTCAAACTTGCATTTTCACTCAACATTTAAAACTGCAAGACATTAAATTGTTATCTCTTTTTTAATATCTCAAATTAGCAACACAAGCTAAGAGGATTAGGACTATTATCGTCACCTACAGCAATAACTGATTCTTGCCAAATTTTATTTCCTCGGTGGAGAATAAAACTTTATTGGAAGGAAATAAACATTTTCTGTTTCATTCCATCTTTGAACAGGGGCGTAACCAGGAATTTTTGACAGGGTGGATAATGTTCGCAAAAACAAGATAATTGAGCAGAGGTATTACCCCCTTCCCAATAAAAAATATTTTCATTTAAGCTTTTGCAATTTGCAAATATTCATATGAAAAAATAACTTACTTTTTAGGTAAATTTCCATGCTAACCCGCACTTTTAAGCTTTGTAAAACTTTGTAAAGTATTAAATCACAAAGCGAGAAATCAGTGTCGTTTGCAATAGCAGGCTAAAACTTTAAATTCATCCAAACCGCTTACTTCAGAGACAATATATAGAATAACTACCGTTTGTTCATAATGAATATATAACTTTAACTAGCCAAAAAAGTATGATCCCCCTTAAAAAGCTAAAACTAAGGGTCTGTGGAGGTGCGTAGCATAGGCAAATAGCGTTAGGAAAAATGCCCACAGTCCCCAGTCCTTATCTAGATACCCTCCTAATCAGCTGAAAAAGTGTCAAAATTTCTGACGTGGGGACATTCATCCATGCCCCCTCTCCACCTTCGGCTACGCGTCTGTCTTTGAATTCCGTCATGACGTGAAGTGGTAACAAGAAAAATGAAAAGACTTCCGGTATTATCACTGGAAGCATTTATGTACTCATTCGTTCGTTCGTTCGTTCGTTCGTTCGTTCGTTCGTTCGTTCGTTCGTTCGTTCGTTCGTTCGTTCGTTCGTTCGTTCGTTCGTTCGTTCGTTCGTTCGTTCGTTCGTTCGTTCGTTCGTTCGTTCGTTCGTTCGTTCGTTCGTTCGTTCGTTCGTTCGTTTGTTCGTTCGTTCGTTCGTTCGTTCGTTTGTTCGTTCATTCATTTACTCATTGATTGATTGCTTACCTAAATTTATTTTTTGTTTATTTGTTTGCTTATTTATTTTTTGTTTATTTATTTATTGTATTATTTATTCATTTATTTTTGTGAAGCAAAAAATTCATTTTAGGAATAGTTGCCATAGAAATGGTTTCTATGGCTTACATGAATTTATTTTGTTATTCACTTTTAATTTCAAATTTTTTCCATTTTTTGAAAGAAACCCAGAAAAATCAGTTTTTTTATCTCTAAAACGGCACATGAATATTCAAGCTTATAAATAAAAGTATCGCGTGATACTGTATCGCGATACTATTTTTTCTGTATCGCAAATGGTATTGCGATACATTTCTGCATTTTAATATTTTTCGTTCGTTGAGTTCAACTTCTTGATCATGATGGTTAAACATTAAAGAACTGCAATTAACTATTAACCATATAACAAATGTTTAATTTTTAAAACAGTTATTTCGTCTTTATATTATTATATATATGATATATAATATTTTATATATATTACTATTATCATTAGTTCGATACTTAAAAGATTTTTTTTAAATGTTATTCTAGAACATTTTAATTTTGTTCATATATATGTTGTCAATTTCAATTTATTTCATTACTCATCGAAAAAAATTAAATAATTTTTGGAAAAATACTTTATTATTATGACAATCATTTTTTAATTGAGAAAACAGTTTAAATTTATTCTATTTTTAAATGTTCATTAATATCAAACATTGAATAAAACAAAGTATCGCGAAAATATCGCGAAAAATATTGCAATATTTTTTAAAAACTAGTATCGCTATCACTATCGCAATACCGTTATTGTTAAAAAATCGCTATCGCAATATTTTTTTTTTGAGAATCGTTGACAAATCTGACGACGATATATATTTAATAACTTTCCTTTGCAGTATTCAACGGCTTGCGGACAACTTCGGACAGACAGTCTACAATGCGGCTTCTAAATACATGGCTCTCAACAGCATCCGAATGGTATGAAATAATTGTCATTATTTTTTGACTAATTAAATCGTTTTCAAACACTTTTAAGGTTTATTATTAATTTATAGAATTTCTTTAATCAAAGTCATTATTTCTTGTAGAATTATTTGTTTTTGAAATTTATTTTAAATGACTTTTAAATGAATTAAAACCAAACAACTAAAAAGAAGCTTCAATCATCATAAGCGAATCAAGCCTAGGAAGTTGGCTACAATGTTTGCTTTTCTCGTCACTTTGATGATGGCGATGACGTGATGGTGGTGATGATGCTGATGATGGTGATGATAATGACGGGCATGATGATGATGATGATGATGGGGATGATGATGGTGATAACGGTGGGCATGATGATGATGATGATGGTGGTGGTGATTATGAGAGAAAGAGGGAGAGAGAGAACGATAGAGAATCGTTCCTTGAAGTTCAACACTCTAATCGTATAGAGGTTATCACACAGATAATGACTCACAGACACACACTCGCACACATACGCTGACGCTCAAAACACACTCCAAGACGCACAATCACTCGCAGAAGCAAACATAACCAAATAACCAGCCAGAAACCATCAATCATCTTCTCTAAATCTTCCTCTACATTTTCTTCTCTCCTCATTCTTCCTAATGAAATCTGAATGAACGAGTTGACGGGTGTACAAGAAGAAATTTGAAATGGATTGACGGACGGACAGATGGATGGACGGACGGATGGTTGGCCGGACGGATGGTTGGTTAGACGGACGGATGAATGGACAGATGGATGGACGGATGGATGGTTGGTTGGACGGACGGATGAATGGACGGACGAACGGAAGAATGAATGAATGAACGGCCAAGCTGGAAAATTGTTGGATACGAGGATGGTTGAATGGATAGATAGATGGATGTACGGATAGATAGCTGGAAAGATAGATGAATATCGAAAGTGATAAAAGATTGAGTAAATGGAGTCACTCCAGCTGTTTCCACACTAAACATCAACCAAGCGCACACGTGAATTCACTAATCTGACTCAATTCATGAACAGAAGAAGTCGCAGAGAGGAAATCTTCAAATTTTCTTCAATCTAGCTTAAAGTAGTATTTATCGTATCGCGTGCAGTCGCGTGTTAACAAAAAAATACGTTCTTTCCTTTCATCGAACTCCCCTATTAAATCAGAGTTTATTTTCTTTTTTCAGAGTTTATTCGACAAACTTTTCGTGAAATTACTTAAAAAAAACATTTTGACCTAATAATAATAATAATAATATTTATAATAATAACAATAATAAATTGACTCAAAAATTCAAACACGACGATGTTCATCTCGTTAGTAAAAAAAACACAATCAAAATCATCATCATCGTCATCGTTGTTATCGTCGTCTTCATCGTCATGGTCGTCGTCATCATTATCATCATCATCGTCATCATCATCATCATCATCATCATCATCATCATCATCATCATCATCATCATCATCATCATCATCATCATCATCATCATCATCATCATCATCATCATCATCATCATCATCGTCATCATCATCACCACCTGACACACGACTGTGCGATAAAATTTTACCCGCCCGAGGTTTATGCTGCTTCCTCCACAAACGACCTCCGCTATAAACCTTCCCTACGGGGGACATTAGAGGGCCGGGCACCGTCCACGAAGTAACTAAGCTACTGCAGAGAAGGAAGTCCTCATAGCTGATTTATGACGGAAATGTCAGAGTAGAGTTTAGGAATAATTTTTCACCAATGGCGTGCGGATCATTGATCAAACACCTAGGTTGATATTAATGGTGCAGTATTTTTTTTTGGGAAGGTCGTTTACATTAAAGTTTGACACTTAGTCAACAATTCCAATTTGGCGTTTTCCTTTCTTTTTTTCGGTTTAATTTTTAATTTAATTCTAATTTTTAAATTTCTTGTCCGGATCTAAGATATAACAAACACAAGGTCTGTTTGTAGGTTTCATATCCTGCATAACTTTCAAGTTTTCATCACAAAAGACAGGATTTAATTTGATCAAACGCGATTAAAAGCATATACATATATATATAGAAATACATACTTTTATCCTTGAGGCAATTTCAAAAAAAATGTTGGATCTAAACCTCAAGAGACTTAATTTTCTACAAAGAACAAACGTTTTTCAGATACTCGTCATTAACCTTTCATTCCAGAGTTTTGTGATCCAGCAGTGCTTTAAGTTTTCATTCTCATCAGTTCCAAACCATCTGAAGACATCTTGTATATTGAGAACCTTTACATTCCTCAAAAAAACCTGTCAAAATATATTCAATTTAGAGGACATTGATTTAAAAACGGTTTTAAACGGTCTAAAATCACTCGCAAAAAATCTCAAGTACGTTTCTTGTCATTAACTAGCTGGTTTGAAAATCAAACGGATGCAGCCTGGTGACACGTAAATCCCGCTTGTCACAAGATTTCGCTTATGGAAAACGTCATCAAATCTTTTGCAACACTCAAATTAGCTGAAGGATGGAGGTCGGCTAAAAGCTCAACAAGATCATCAAGCTGAGCGTGCAGAGTTGAACAACCTGGTTGTCGTTCAAGGGCGCATATCTGTTATTCGACGCGTCGTGAATATGTTGTAGCACTTCTGCACTTATAATGACGTACGTATAGATGTACAATACACATACAGGTGTGCAATACCCATACAGAGGCACAATTCACGTACAGCTGTACAATACACATGCAGATGTACAATACACGTACAGATGTACAATACACATACAAATATGCAATACACATACAGATGTACAACACACATACAGATGTACAATACACATACAGATGTACACTACACATACAGATATACAATAGACGTACAGATGTACAATACCCATACAGATGCACAATTCACGTACAGCTGTACAATACACATACAGATGTACAATACACGTACAAATTGTGGAAATTCGACGTCGTGAAACGCCTGTTCACTATTTACGGTATTGCATAAGAATTCAACTCAAAGACTCGAAGTTTTATTGTCAATTTACTTGTAACACTGAAGAACAAAAAGCAGTAACAATTTTTATAATTGGTTAATCTGGAGATGACCTTGTAAATATAATTTTCAAAATTGTTGCAAAACTCCAAACGATGTGTCTTATTGTTAATAAAAAATATAAAATAAACGTTGTAAAGCCTAGCGCAGGCAAGCCTCTCACTCACCCGTTTATGACAAAACAGTTTCACCGCTTTTTTACAATCAAATTTTAAATCTCTCAATTTTATACTCATCATAATCAGCATCTCAAGTTAGATTACTTCAAGAAACATTAAGAACTTTGGAACATCATAACGATATTGCAATATACACTTTCAGAATATAATATGTCGATAGGACGTCTATATTTTCAACAAATACCCGAGAAATTAAAAATATTCAAAAATTTTCCAGAAAAAAATTTATCCAATATTCACTGAAATAATACTTTCACTGAAATAATTTCTTTGCTTAAAAAATGTTTTTTTTCCTGGGAGGATTCCTCTTAATCTTCTTATTCGCCGATAATTTTAAGACGGACGTTAAAACATTGAAGCAGGACATCTAGCTACTTACTCGAGACAGGTGTGCAAACAAATACTTAATGATTTATTTTATAATTGTAAAAAAAACTAATTTAAATTTTTACTTTTCTTTCCTAATTGAGTAGAATTTTCCAATTTCACGCACACAAGCACATAGACTCGCAGAGGACTCAGACAGCGATACACAGAAACCCACGGTACTAAAGCAGTTAAATTAAAAACAAACAATGTTCTGCAATTTCTCCATCTCTCTAACGATTTTGGACAGATGAACGCTTGCTACGGAATAGAATGGCCTTCAAGAAGTTTTTGTTATCGTGCAAACCGCACCGGAACTGTAGGAATGCAGTTGATCATGTCATAAGACAATTATATACTAAATGTCATTAAACAATTATCTATTAAATGTAGTTGATCACGTCATTGAACAATTATCTATTAAATGTAGTTGATCATGTCATTGAATAATTATCTATTGAATGTAGTTGATCATGTGATTTCTCCAGGAAGTTGAACGATGATGCAATACCCATTAGCTGCAATACCGGGTGAACGTATCTTACATGGATACCATGTTTTAATTAGCGCATCGCAAAATATACCCAAATTAAGCATTTTAAAACTTAACTGAGTATTACAAATCAGAAGTTATTTGTGCTGTAGTTCTTGTTGCATTTTATGTTAACTTTCTGTTAGAAAATAGCGAAATGATGCTGTCAGCCTTAAGAAAGAGGCTTCCATGAGTCTGTAAATTACGTGTTGTATTGTCAGTCATTTATATTACATCCACGTAAGCTGTTGATATTGATCAACATATTTATAACCTCATAAATAATACTACGAAATAATGTAGGCTTAGATGACAAGAACTCACGTTTCGGGTTTTGTCAAAATATAAATATATGATGTTAAACCCCTGTGGAAGTGAAAAACATTCATGCCATGAGCCCTTTTTCTGCACTGAAAGAAATAAAAAATGTGAAAAAGACAAATATTCAACAATTAATCAGCATTTAAAATGATTAAATTTGTGTGTGTGTGCACCAAAAGACTGCTAAAATCTTTAATGTAAATCAAAAATACTTTTCAGTTCTACTGACAGCGACATATATAATGGTCATCATCAGATTTAGGTCAGAGTGTTTGATTGATTGGGTTGTCTAAAATGAACTTGCGTTCAGTTCCGCCTGCATCTATTTTTCCCTGTCTCAGAGAATACGAAGAAATAAATTGATGGCATGCTCTTATGCGTTCAATCTGACTTTTTATAAAAACATGTTCGAAAATATTAAATTAACAAATAAAGTTCTTAGATAATCGAGAAGTTTGTGATCGTTGCAAGACTGCACCTATCTAGCAGACAGACAGACATACATACAAACAAGTGAAGCTAATAAAAAGCATATAATAAGAAAAATCAATTTTTATGCAATAAAATTGATTATTTGCATTAAATTAACAGTTTACATCCGAGCGTTAAAATAATTGTTCATCACGCCCTAAAATGTTTCAGATATTTTTTTGGTCTTATTTCGGCTTCGCCTGAAAAATAACAATCAATTAATTCGTCGCTCAACCATCTGTTGTGACATGCCCAGCGCTTGGGTTCAGTTGACCAGAGTGTCCAGTTGGTCGAAGTGTGTAGTTGACCGAGGTGTGTAGTTGGTCGAGGTGTGTAGTTGGTCGAAGTGTGTAGCTGGTCGAGGTGTGTAGTTGGTCGAAGTGTGTAGCTGGTCGAGGTGTGTAGTTGACCGTAAAATAATTTTATTGCTTGCTCACTTAATTGAACCACGAAGATTGATTGGTGTTCGAGCAACGTTGAAATATTCTCAAGTGTAATTGCTCAAAGTAATAAAACAATTTGTTTTAATGTAACCGAGATGAAAAACTTAAATGTAATTGTAACCAATGTGCTTTCTGAAACATTAAAGAACAAACATTAAATATGGTGTAGTTGTAAAATTTTCTTTAAAACGTTTTTTTATGTCAGTGTGATTACCACCACTACCGAGAAGTTGCAAACGTGGTTTACATAACAGATTAATTGTGTTTAAATGCGAGAGTCTTGTGTGTGTGTGTGTGTAAATGTAAAAGAAAGGATTCTCATGTAATTTTAGATGTATGTGTAAATGTAGAGGGTTCTGATATAATTTTAGGTGTAAGTGTAAATGTGACAAGGTTCTCATGTAATATTAAGTATGAATGTAAATGTGGTAACGGCTCTCGTGTAATTTAAATGCGCTTGTTTAAATGTGAGGATGGTTTTTATGTTATTTCATGTGTAAGTGTAAATGTGAGGATGTGTTGTATATTGGTAAAGAATATCTGCGAGTTTGAATGTGAAAATGGTTGGCATGTAGTTGTCGGTGCGAGTGTAAATGTAAGGATAGTTTCCATGCAATAATTGCAATTGTGAATGTAAGTGAAAAGATGGTGATTTTTCGGTAATTGTATTGTATGTATACGTGTAAATGTGATGTTTTCCGAACTTTAATTTATTAAAATCTTTCAACAGATCAAAAAGTAAACAAATCTATTGTATAACTGCAGGCACGGTAAAGATTTGTGCCTGTAAAACAGCAACTGTCAACTCATTTCTCCACTTAGGAGACAACCATACATGATTTTCGATGTCTGTATGTATATATGTATGTTGGAGCTTCGCGTAGGGCTTTTAGGTGGCGCTGCATTAGTAAACAAACGATAACGATATAGGTTGATTTTTTTTAAAAATCCATTATTTTTGACTGGTTATCTCTAGTTTGAATAAATTATTCTGCACATTACTACTGAAACACTGAAACAATGTCAAATTAGAAAAAAACTTAGTTCGATTCCTAATCTACTAAAAAATTCCTACATCGTAAAAAGCATAAGAAAATTAAAAGTCAATTCCAACCGATGATATTGATTTGATTGAATCCACTGTCACTGCCAAGATATCAAGATTTACGGTCACTACGTGTTTACTGCCGGGCAGCAAACTGCAATTTAATTTGTTTTAAAGAGTATAACCACCAAGTTTGAATTTTGTACGACTCATGAGAAAATTGTACGGTGCTCAATTAGCTTTCTCTTTTTCTTTTGTTTCTAGTGAAATGTTTCTACATGTCTAAGATATATTTTATCTCAGGATTTGTGGGTGGGAAGAGGTGGTAGTGTTTCGTAAGCTCTGGCGTGTTAGATGTGTGTTCGGTTGTCGCAGAGAGTTTGCAGAAGTGTTGCGAGGGAGACAGGGGACACATTTGTCCTCGGGCGCAGGGCTGGGGTGCATTTTAAATGAGCAAAAACACTTTTTGTGTTATTATTTTGTTGGATTTGGCAATTTTTATGGCTCCGACTACCCTCCTCCCCGGTCACCAGATGTTTTTGGATAAAATATGTAAGGAGGGTTTCGAAAAAAATTATGAAAAGTGGCTTAGATTACCCCCTCCCCCGGATCATCAGGTTTTTTGGGAAGCAAGAGTCAAAAGAGGTTATGTAGGGGGTTCAGATTTTGTGTTTTGTCACCGGGCGCAGAAAACCCCAGCTAGGCCTCTGAAAATTTGGCTTTGCTTGAACAACTTGTAAACATTCTTAATAGAATTCAAATATGTGATGATGCTAGTTAAATTGAGAACGCGCGCATGAGACAAGGCTGTGTTGCTCATGATAGACAACCCGGGTTCGACTATTTTTTGAGTCAAAACATTAATATATATGATATATGCACACACACACACACACACACACACACACACACACACACACACACACACACACACACACACACATATATATATATATATACTAGCAGTGCCCGTAGCGGCTTCGCTCGCATGAAATTAGAGAGTTTGAACCGTGCATCCATAGTAGAGATCATTTTTTTAGGTCTCGGCTCGGCCCGTCGACAAATTAGCCCAGCCCGTTTTAAAAACCCAAACTCCTGGCCCGGCACAGCCCGTCTGAATAAGGCCCGGCCCATTTTTACAGGCCTAGAAGTTCTATATACTTGATGAAAAACTTCGGCCCGTCCCACCTTGACCTCAGGTTTGGCCCGGCCAAACTGAAGACCCTAAAATCACTAAAATATCTATATACTTAGTGAAAAGCCTCGGCCCGTCCCACTTTGATTTAAGGTTTGGCCTGGCCCGTGTGAAGACTCTAAAATAACGGCTTGGCCCGGCCGATGATAAACTGGACTTAGCTACTTTTAACCGGCACAAAACTTCAAAATACTAATTTTTACATTTGTAGCACTTACAGTTTGTGAGTAGCTGTTATTTTGAAATCAAATAACCCTTATTTCCACCCCACATTTGAGGTCCTGGAAACCAAATTTTCAAAAAATGCTAAAACACGTATTTCATTATTTTTGGAGTAGAAACTAAATACTAATTTTTACTTCTGTAGCATTAACAGCAGCTACTTTAAAAACCAAATAACCCAAAAAATGATGAAACACGTATATCTTTTTTTTTGAGTAGATACTAAGTATTAATTTTTACATCTGTGGCAATTACAGTTGTTGAGTAGCAGTTACTTTAAAAACCAAACCCTATTTTCCACCCCACATTTGAAGTCCTGGAAACCAAATTTTCAATAAATTGTGAAACCCGTATATCATTATTTTTAGAGTAGAAACTAAATACTAATTTTTACTTTTGTAACATTAACAGTTTTTGAGTAGAAGCTACTTTAAAAACCAAATAACCCAATTTTCCAACCCACATTTGAGGTCCGGGAAACCAAATTTGTAAAAAATGGTGAAGCACGTATATCTTTATTTTTAGAAAAGAAACTAAATAATAATTTTTACATCTGTGGTATTTACTGTTTTTGAGTAGCAGTTACTATAAAAGACAATTAGCCCTATTTTCCACCCCACATTTGAAGTCCTGGAAACCAAATTTTCAAAAAATGCTAAAACACGTGTTTCATTATTTTTGGAGTAGAAACCGAATTTTCAAAAAATGGTGAAACACGTATCTTTTTTATTTTTCAAAAAGAATCTATATACCAAATTTCAAAATCTCCTCATTTTTGGTTTTCGAGATATACATTGTTTTAGAAAAAAGTTTGTTTTCCAGTTTTTTCTCCTCAGGAGCAAAATTTTCAAAAATCCTTTCTTAGCGGATGTTTACGCTATAAAAGTAATATAAGTTCCAAATTTCACGTTCCTAGGATGAGGCGTTTGAGCTCGGCGTTGATTATCAGTCAGTCATCTGTCAGTCAGTCAGTCAGTCAGTCAGGACATGTTCTTTTATGTATATATAGATATATAAATATATATATATATATATATATATATATATATATATATATATATATATATATATATATATATATATATATATTAATATATGTATATATATATACATGTATATACTCACACACTTATATATATATATATATATATCAACATACAACACATCTTTAAAAGTTAAAATGAGCTATATTTTTCTGTCAGCCTGGAAAGAGACGAAAAATCAACTTTTGAAAGAGGCAAAACTTCAAAGGCTTCAAGAACCAAATATAAACTTAAAAGCACATGCATGGACAGTTTTAAATCCATAAGAAATGCAAGCTGGATTTTAATTAAAACACCATTAGTGTCAGACAAACTTTATGAAAACAACCGCGAATCAAGAGCTGGTGAATATTTGGCTTGTGGTCTGAATGTTACTCTTGTTACTAAACATCAAACATTTATACGTTAGGGAAAAAATGAAATTTTCACAAAACCGGTTTTTGTGAAAAATATAGAAATGGGAAAACCATTGAGCATTGATTACTAAATTGCATATAAAAGAGACAGCTAAACAATACACTTGAATTGCGAATAAAATCCAAAAACCGGCTACACTACAGATGATTTTAAATTCGGAGATTTGCCACGAAATTATCGGACAATAGACGCAAGAAAATCACAAAGAAGTGATTATAATAACATTATATATTCAAATATTGCAAATGTTATCTTAACTGTATAACTGTCACAAAACAATATTAATCCCAATACAACACAGTCTCGAAGTAAAATAGTTACTGCGAGTACGACACTTTTTTTTTTTTTTTTTTTTTTATAATAGTTTATAGTCCTTTACACCAAGTGTTTTAAGACTGAAATAGCTGTATGTAGGAAGCACCTAAATGCTTCCTGTCGTGGATCTAAGTTTGATCCTTTTAGCTGTCCCTCCTCCTTTATCCAGGCTTGGGACTGGCTCGCAATTAGCGAGGCGGAGTTGTACGACACTTTTGCTATTCTACTCTATTTATCCAGCACCGTTAATCCACTTGGTGGTGTCTCAATTATACTTTACAAAATGCCAAAAATTAAAAAAACTTTTAGTTGTAATCACTAGCTGAGTTTTTTTTTGTTATCTGCCGTTTCGTAAAAGGTAAGGACTTTATTATAATTATTAAAAACTTTTTGTTTGTTATTTCTTATCTTTTTCTATTTTTATAAACTTCTATTTAGGTTACAATCTCTGTTTGTGTATGTTTGTATGTGTGTGTTTGCGGCTTTCTCTGCACAAAAATCTTGCAAGTAAAATTTAACCAGATTTTTTACTAGCTAAGAAAATGAAACTTTTTTTTTTTTTATTATAGTTTATAGTCTTTTACACCATGTGTTTTAAGATGCGAAAACAAAATCAAAATGAAAAAAATACTTATTTACACTAAATAATTTTTCTCTATATTTACAGTTCTTTAGGATTATTTTGTATCCATTTATAGATGATGTCGTGGCATATTTCCGAGTTCAGTATGGTTTGGAGTGTAGTTGGTTTTTGGATCCTTTTACAAAAGTTCCCAAGTTCCATTCCTAGTTGTGTCGTTTCTTCGCAGTGCAGCAACCAGTGCTCGATTGTTTCCTCTCTTCCGCAGGTTTCGCACAAACCTGTCTCATGAAGATTCATTCTCTTCAAATTTTGTTTCAGCCGACACTTTCCAAGTCGGAGTCGGGAAATGATGACTTCCTTTTTTCTGTTTGTTGTATTGAATTTAATTTTATTTGAGACTTTTTTTTCGAGAGACCAGTAGTGTCGACTTTCTTGAGCAGAATCCCATCTGGTCTGCCATTCGTTCAAAAGCTCTCTGCGTATTGTTCTTTTTATGTCAAATATCTCTGGCATAATCTCAATCTCTATTTCGCGATGTTTGGTGGCTTCTTTGGCAAAGCTTTATATTGGATGACAATATATGATTCAATTTAAAAAAAACTAAATTTGAACATCTTTTGTATTTCTTAATTGGGTTTATTTAAAATCAAGGTTTGTGCTGAAAAACTAACTTTCCTTTACTTGTTTTCATAATAGTTTATAGTCCTTTACACCAGGTGTTTTAAAACTGATATAGCAGTATGTAGGACTGGCTTGGAGAAGAAAAGCGGAGTTGGTTTTTTATTAAATGTTAAGTTAGTTTTTATTAACCAATAGTAAATATGATTTAATTTGTTTGTATTTTCTGTGGTTACTGTTGAATAATTATGTTATAACTGTTTTTGTTATTATTGAGTACTCTTAACCTGTTCTTTTTCTAAGACTTCCTACAACTCCGCCTCGCTAATTGCGAGCTAGTCCCAAGCCTGGATAAAGGAGGAAGGACAGTTAAAAGAATCAAACTTTGATCCACGACAGGAAGTACTTATGTGCTTCCTACATACAGCCAATTTAGTCTTAAAACACTTGGTGTAAAGGACTATAAACTATAATAAAAAAAAATAAAAAATAAAAAAGACTTCCTACAATTTTCTGACCATTGGTGGAACCAGGATCTTGTTTACCTTGAACTGTTCAACCAAAAACTTAAGTGGCAACCTCCATTTGGCAGTCTTGCTGTACAAAGCTACCAAAGTTAATCTCGGGGGTAGACCCAACCATTTGTTGTAACTTTATTCATCCTATCCTCTTTTTTAATTTTTCTACTGATGGTAAGCTCATCTCATAAATTGATAGAGACCAAGGCAATCTCGGTAATAGAACAAACTGAAGCAACCACAATTTGAACCTGCTCTAGAGTAGGGCTGCATCAATTTTCTTCATATCTTCAAATGCCGATCGGAGAACTTCAGAACACCGTCCAGTGTCGTTAAGCGAATCGTCATACCACTTTCCCAGGCTCTTAACCGGTTCTTAAAAGCACATGCATCGACGGCTTTAAATCGATCAGAAATGCAAGCTGGATTTTAATTAAAACACCAATAGTGTCAGAGAAACTTTATAAAAAAACCGCAAATGAAGAGCTGGCTTCAATCAATCAATATATGGCTTGTGGTCGTAATGTTTTTAATTTGGCCACTTAACTGTATTACGACTATAACGACTTCCAGAGCTATGGCGAACTGCGAGTATGTCACTTTTGCAATTCGGCTCTATTTAAGCAGCTCCGTTTAACCACTTGGTGGTGTCTCAATTGTACTTTACAAAATGCCAAAATTTAAAAAAGAGTTCAGTTGTAATCACTATCTAAGTTTAATTTTTTTGTTATTTGTCGGTTGTTAAAGAGTGCGGATTTCATTATAATAACTAGCGGGGTTACCTGTCGTTGCTCGGGGTTTTCAGAGGTTTTTTATCATTTTCCTCTCTTGCTCCCGTTTCCTTTCCCGCTTGCTCTCCCGTTTCCGTTCCCGCTTGCTCTCCCGTTTCCGTTCCCGCTCGCGCTCATTTTTTCTTTTCTATTCTTTCATAATTTATTTTAGCCCATAAAACGTAAAATAGATTTGCTAAAAGTTTCTTGAAGCCTTCAAACGTTGTTACGTAAACAAAATTTGAATTTTATTACGCAATTACCTTCGATGGTCGTACATAGGAACTTTTGGCCTGGAAAGTTAAGAAGAAGAAAAAGTTAAGAAGGTTTGGACTCCTTCTCCTATCCCCCGTCTCAGGGTGCCAAAAAACCTTCCGGGCCAAAAGTGCCTATACATGATCATTGCATAAGTTTTTGAAGGACTGTTTACAATTGCGTAACAGGCATTACTTGCTAATTGACTTGTTTTAAAACTGATATAGCAGTATGTAGGACTGGCTTGCAAAAAAGCGGAATTGGTTTTCTATTAAATGTTAAGTTAAATAGTAAGGCTTTGTGCAGTTCTTTTTAACTATTGATGGAACCCGGATCTTGTTTACCTTAAACTTTTCAACCAAAGACTTCAGTGGCAACTTCAGTTTGGCAGTCTTGCTGTCCAAAGCTACCGAAGTTAATCCCGTGGGCAGACTCAACAATTTTTAGCTTTTCTACTTATCTCATACATTGATAGATGCCAAAGCAATCTTGGTAATAGAACAAACTGAAGTAACCACAACTTGAATTTGCTCTGGAGTGAAGCGGCATCAATTTTTTTCATATCTTAAAATGCCAATCGGAGAACTTCAGAACACCGGCCAATGTCGTTAAGCGAATCATCATATCACCCTCCCAGGCTATTAACCGGCTCATCTCTCAATGTTGAGATCTTGTTGCCAGCAGCTGAAAACGTCACGTTGTTGTCGATCCTGTGTCGTCGCAAAGATAAGCTTCTTGGCTTTATAGCCTTGAAACTCATGCCGCACCATGATAGCAGGCCGTTGAATGCATCAAGAGCTCGTCGCATTTGTTTAAAGCTAAAGTTGAATCGTCCATGAAGGCCTTCACTAATGGCATAAAAATACCTTTGCCGACGTAAGATTCTTCCACGCCAGAACCCACTGCATTCAGAAGCAGCTGCATCGCTAACACGAAGAGAATGGGTGAGATTGAACAATCCATGGCAATACCGACTTGCATATATAAATAAATATTCTACTTTTTAAAAACGGTTTAATACAAAAATATCACAGCAGTTTTGCAAGTACAGCTGAACAAATAATAATTTTTTGAATTACAAAAAAACACTTAAGACACCTCTGGTTGACATTACAGCGCTGCTTAAATAAAACAGAATAGCTCAGCCCTTCAGCTACGGTCTTATTAAAATGTCTTTATCGAAGAAACTGATTAATGAAGTATCAAAATAAAAATAGTATCAAGAAGTCTCTATACATCCTTACATCCAATAAACATCCAACGTAACAGACTGTTTTTTTTCGTGTTCTGTCAATTCAAAACGAAAAATCAAAAGCTTTATAAAATTACTTTTTATGACATTATTGAAAATCGGGTGTGACATTCAAGTAAACTGTGTCAACGTCACGATCACGTGTGACCGGCATGTTTCTAATAATAAAAATTGAAAAAGAAGTTGAGCTGGTGACGAACCGAGCAATTTGTTTTGAAGGAGAGACTGAATGTGGATTGTGGAAGAAGATTGAACAACAACCAGAAATAAAAACTGTTAATAGTGTTGTTTAGTGTCTGTGTATAAGGCCATAATGATGGTTATGGTGGTGATGGTAATGATAGCTGTTATGGTGATGGTGGTAATGATAGCTGGTGTGGTGATGATGCTGATGATTATGACGATGATACAGCTTTGATGATGAAGATGATTGGTGGTGATGGTGGTTATGATGATGCAATTTTCTAATTCATGCACTCGGGCATTTAAATGATGAAATGTGTTTTGACTTGTACAAATGTTAATTTAATTATCAAATTTTTAACATTTATGATTTTTTGCGTTCGTCTCACCAGACAAGAAAAGACGTAACAAAATTACAGACTGATTGAACTTTCATAGGCATTTTTAAGTGTTTTTAAATCTCTTAAGTTACCGTCGCCATCGGATTTGATTATTTGATTGTTAGTGGAAATCTTGGAATTTTTCAACTTTTCTAATCTAAAGTATTTTAATTTTCAAAATTATTTAATGTATGTCCTGAAAAACACAGTTCAGTCAAAATATGACAGATTTGTATGCAAATCTTTGTTTCTCGGTTTTTATTAGAATTGAACTTTTGGATATGTAAATAGTCAAAAATATCGATTAAAACTAAATTTAATAAATTATTCAAAGGTTACTTCCGTTTAAATTTTTCAAGTTTTATTTTAACATTTCTAGATTTTTTGGATTTATCTTCAAATATTTCTACTAATTTTCAATAATATACTTTGTTTATTACTAATCTATTTATCATTACTAAGTCTGCGCTCCGCATGGTTCAGATCTGGATATCATTCTGTTTATACTGCAAGTTAATGGCCAAGATCATCTAGAAACATGGTTTTCTACACTGACTATTTGTTTAAAATTTATAGCATCTGTCAATCATCCGTCATAAACACTCGTCTTTGCGAATTGCGGATGATCTGCTTCAGTGAAGCTGACAGCTGTATGAATTCGAATGGGCTGAAATTCAATCCATCAAGAACGAAATCTATTCCTATTCTGATCTTTTCGACGGTTTATTCAGCAGGATAATATTTCTTTCCAGATCTGTTGAGAATCAGCTTATCGAGCCAAGAAAATAAATTGTTCTTGTCTTCTGTTCAATAATAACTTCACAATGGTCTCGCACATCACCAAACTAGTTCAAGTTTGCCTCCAACTACTTTGTCAGTTTCAATAAGCGATGATATTGATGACTACGGGTTGTGAAGCTATCAGGTTCAGATCTGTCAAGCATTTTGTTTTCTCTTTCAAATTCACTACTGCAGTGCAGCTGTTGAAGAACTGCTCACCAGTTCCATCAACAAGAATGGTCACATAACGCAAGTTCTAAGTGACGACATTTCCATCCTGAAATTCATCAAATGCTTTCTAGTCTTCAGAGGCCATTAAAATCTGCGCATAAGATTCCAACTCCTTCCAACTGATCCAATCCACGGACGTCTCCGATCATCCATGTCACTGGTCGTGTCTGTCCCGTCCACTTGCACCTGCATCGGTGAACACAATTTTGCATGGAGGTATTCTCCATTGAAAAGGTTTGTTGCATTTGTGACAAAATCAGCTTATTATTTTACATGTTATCGTCAAAAAACCTAAATAAATCGGGCAACACCGGGTAACCTTGTTAAAAATTGAAATGCAAAATAGTTTTAATTATTACACTTAAACACCAACAAAATATTATTTACAGACAATGTATATTACTTTAATAAGTCCTTCCTATTTAAATTATATAGTTTAATCTTAAAACACCTAGCTTATAGGACTATAAATTATTTCATAAACTTTTGTATATTTAAGGCAACTTGTACAAACTAATAATTACGTATTTCAATTTTTGTTTAACTGTGTGTGAAACACCACTCAATTATTTCTCTCTGTCATATATATATATATATATATATATATATATATATATATATATATATATATATATATATATATATATATATATATATATATATATATATATATATATATATATATATATATATATATATATATATATATATATATATATATATATATATATATATATATATATATATATATATATATATATATATATACGGCGCCCTAAAAACTGTCGTCTTTACGTTGCGTTACTGTTTCAGATAGTGTACTACATAGAGTTCACCAGAGCGTTCATGCGCTCCTTCAACTCAAGCAAGCGTTTCACTTGAATTGAACTAATTTTAAATTGAACTAGTTCTAAATAAAGCTAACGTGTTTTTTAGTTATGCTTACTTAAGAGAAACAAATAATACATTATCTATTATTAATATTTATTGATGGATTTCTTTAAGTTTTGTTATTTTTGTGTAATTAGGAAATTATTTCATGTTATTATTACAAGAAAAGCTGACGTTCGGACGTGAAACAAATTGAAGAGAGTCAGGACGCGAACGGTTCGGTGGCATGTTTGTTTGTACAATGCAATATTAATGAACTGTTCATCTGGGGACGTCCATCTCAGATGAGACTCCTCTTCTCATTTGCCAGTTGGCACGACGACTGGATGGAACCGATGATGCTGTTTTCCCATTAAAACGAAACATGATGGTTTTTTTTTTCAAGCCTCAAGTTTTCAGACAACAAAAACGTTTTTAGATGAAAACCAAAAATTGAAGTTTAATTATAATTTGTGGTTATTTTTATAAAAATGTTTTTTTTTCTCTTTAAATTTATTAAAAAAACTTATGTGAATTTAAGACTAAGCAATCACGCTCCATTATCTACGGCATTTACAGTTAACAAAACGAGTTGGTTGCATGCAAAGCTGCGGATGAAAAAGACTTGAGGTTATTTTGACTCATCGGATGAAAAGATCGGACGATGATTTTCTCCATGAAATTTCAGATGTGAAATCGTGAGATGAATTGAGAATGAAAAATTATGAAAATTATAAAACGAGGCTTAAAAAATGAGAAAAACTGAAATTTGAAAAAAGCCTTTAATTTTTAAAGGTTTTGTTTAGCCCGGAAAGCACCTTTTGTTGAAAAATATTTTTTAAAAAGCAAAGTTGAATTAAATAAAAATGAAAACGACAATCAAGTTTTGAAATAAAAAAATGTGTTTTTATGTAATGGAAACAATAACAAAAACAAAATTATTGCTTGAAATAAACATTTTAATTTATAAAAAAAAGATTGTTTACAATATGAACACAGATGTGGGTGAACTTTTTTAAAATAAATTTGTTGGTTGGTTTAATTATGTTAATGATGCTTCAACGAACATGTCAATTGCGATTATTTCATTTTTTATCGCTTCAGAGGCGTAGCTAAGGGAGACAGCGGGAACGCGTGCCCGCCCCCCAGGCGTCAATTGAAGCTTTTTTGGAGAAAATCAACTATTTTTGGGAAAAAAATGGGAATTTTTAGTTTTTTAGGAACCTATTTTTACAACGCTTACATTAACTTGCTTCGATGTTGTTTGTTTCTGGGTTTTTTATGTTTGTTTCATCATGGACTTTTCTAAAGCATTCTTAAAGCACTTCTAATGATTTTTGGCGTGCAGGTGTATATTCGGTGACAATACATTAATCCGTTTTCAATTTAAAAATGTTACAAAAAAAGCTTCCCTCAGAGGCTAGCTGTGGAACACTAAAAAATAAAAAATAATAAAAATACATTTGTTAAAACAACGCTTATATATAAATTTATTAAAAACTAGCGGGGGCACCCGGCGTAGCCCGGGGTTTTTAGAGGTTTACCTAATGCGTTTCTTTTTTGCTCCCGTTTCCTTCCCGCTTGCGCTCCCGCTCCCGGTCGTTATCCGTTCCCTGTCGCTTTCCCGCTCATTTTTTCGCTCTCAGTTGCCCCCGCCCTAGATCCGATTCTACATACATACATACATACATACATACATACATACATACATACATACATACATACATACATACATACATACATACATACATACATACATACATACATACATACATACATACATACATACATACATACATACATACATACATACATACATACATACATACATACATACATACATACATACATACATACATACATACATACATACATACATACATACATACATACATACATACATACATACATACATACATACATACATACATACATACATACATACATACATACATACATACATACATACATACATACATACATACATACATACATACATACATACATACATACATACATACATACATACATACATACATACATACATACATACATACATACATACATACATACATACATACATACATACATACATACATACATACATACATACATACATACATACATACATACATACATACATACATACATACATACATACATACATACATACATACATACATACATACATACATACATACATACATACATACATACATACATACATACATACATACATACATACATTATTTGTTACAAGAACAAAGGAAGGCAAGATTCCAGTTTGTCAGAGATCCATTCCGTTATGGTAAAAGCTTGCTCGATCCACCAAAGTCAGGTACTCTGCAAGTCAGTAAAGAGCAGCTTGATCATCACTTCCAAGCTGCTTTCATTGACCCCTTGGGCGACAAAGAACTAGCTGAAAGATCAGATCTTCCCGAGATTCCTCTTCCAAAGGTTGCTTTCAACGAGGGAGTAATTTCAATTTTTGACATATCCCAATTCCTCCGAAAAACAAGAAATAGATCTGCTCCAGGCCCAAATGGTGTACCATACCTAGTGTATACAAAATGTCCGGGTGTGTTGAAAGTTTTACACTCATTGCTCAAGTCTGCTTGGACTTCCGGGTCTGTTGATAAAGAGTGGCAAAAAGCTGAAGGCATTTTTATACCAAAGGAGAAAGTTTCAGTCGATATCAATCAGTTCAGACCAATTTCTCTTCTCAATGTTGAAGGAAAAATATTTTTTGCTGTGCTTGCCAAGAGGTTGACGAGCTATCTAACACAAAACGACTACATAGACAAGTCAATTCAGAAAGGAGGAATCCCTGGTATTCCTGGTTGCATCGAACATTCTACCATGATCTGGGAGTCTATAAAAAGAGCAAAACAGAATCGACTCAGTTTGCACGTCGTTTGGCTTGATCTTGCAAATGCTTATGGAGCGGTTCGTCACCAGCTGATTTGGAGAGCTTTGACGATGCACCATGTTCCAAAGTTCGTTATGGATATTCTACGACAGTATTTTCAAGATTTTCACCTGAGATTATCGACAAAGACGTGTTCAACCGATTGGTTTCGTCTTCAGGTCGGTATAGCCATGGGGTGCTCTATTTCTCCCATATTATTCGTGCTAGCAATGCAACTACTTCTGAATTCAGTTGGTGCAAGGGTAGAAGATGTTTATGTCGGCCGAGGTATTTTCATGCCACCTCTGAGAGCTTTCATGGACGACACGACAATTAGTTTGAATAAGTGTATTTCAATGAGACGGACACTTGATGTCTTCAGCGATCTACTCAAATGGTGCGGAATGAGTTTTAAAGCATCTAAATCGAGAAGTCTCTCCCTGCGTCGCAGTAAAATTGATGAATACACCGTTTTCTCTGTTGATGGTAACAAGATTCCAACAGTGAGCGACGAACCAGTGAAAAGTCTCGGGAGATGGTATTGTAAATCCCTGAATGACGTTGATCAGGGTGCTTCTATTCTCCGTATGGCAACTGTCTCCATGGAAAGCATTAATGCTGCTCCGCTTCAGAGCAGGTTCAAAGAGTGGATTTTGCAATTTGTTTTAGTGCCAAGACTGCTTTGGCCTTTGACAGTCTATGAAATTGGTCTGCAAGTTGTGGAGAAACTAGAAAGAAAGATAGCTCGTTTTACACGTCAATGGTTGGGTCTGCCTCCGGGATTGACGTCTGTGGCTCTCTACGGCAAAACAGCCAAGCTGAGACTTCCATTGCGGTCTTTTGTTGAAGATTTCAAGATCAGCAAACTGAGAACTCAGATGATGCTCGATAATTCAACGGATCAGAGAGTCGCTGAGGTAAAACCAACTCTAATCTCAGGAACCAAATGGAATGCTAGGGTTGAAATAGAGAATGCCACGGTTTCTCTCCAGTGGACTGAAAGGACCGGAGCAGTTCAGTTGGGGCGGCATGGTGTTGGATGGAACCACCATCTCTGGTGGTCCAAGGCAAACGCTCAGGAAAGATCAGACTTGATTGTTCAGGACAGAAAGCAAGCGATAGAAAGCGAGAGAGTTGTGAAGAGCGCACAATTGTCACAGCAAGGCGACTGGACCAGATGGGAGGAGACAGTTCAGCGGTCTCTGTCATGGGAAGATATATGGCGCTATGCTCCAGTGCGGCTATCGTTCCTCATAAGATCGATGTATGATCAGCTGCCAACAGCCAGCAATTTAAAGAAATGGAAATTAATTGAGAACGATGAGTGTCAGCTCTGCGGTCAGTCGCAGTCATTGATTCATATTCTTTCCTCCTGCTCCTATTCCCATTCTCATGGTAGATACACGTGGCGCCACAACCTTGTTCTCCAAAAGCTGCTGGGATTTGTAAAAGAGGCCTGTCGAAAAGCCAACTCAATGGAGGTGAAACCTAGGAGGAGGATTTATTTTTTGAGAGAGGGATTGCCGCAGCTAAATCGCCCAAAAAGAACCCTCACGGAAGGAGAGAATGTTTTCCATGCGGCGAACGACTGGAGGGTCTCTGCCGATCTGAAAACGGAAAAGTGCTTCCCAGTTTCAATAAAGGAAAGTGGAAAAAGGCCAGACATAGTTGTTTTTTCGAGTCTGGCCAAGACATTTCTTCTCATCGAGTTGACAGTGCCTTGGGAAAGCAACATGGAGGCCAGTAACATCATGAAATTAGAAAGATACAGAGAATTGATGTTGGATTTGGAAGCAAATGGCTCAAGAGCTGAGCTTTTTGCTGTTGAAGTCGGAGCACGCGGTTTGGTTGGTAAATCTTTGCTAAAGTTGCTGCGGGCCCTGGGAATGTCTAACAGAGAGCGGACCCGTGCAATTAAACAGATTTCTGAAGCAGCAGAATCGGCTTCATTCTGGATTTGGTCTCAAAGAGAGAAAAAAGAAGATTTTCCAAATTTAGAAGCCGCTCTCTCCGCTCCGCAAGAAAAGAATTGCTTCGTCTTTGTTTACGTGGCGATATTAAGTACCGCTACGAAAGCGAAGCCATTATGTCGTCGAAGGTTTTCTCACTTGAATAGTCTGAATTTCTCTAAAGTCGCGAGTTTATTTGCATGACAAATATCTGCCACGATGCAAGGAATGATAGAAATTCGATGTCGGAAAAGAACAGAAACATTTTCTGCCGGAGGACGTTCGTCCGTCGAACGTGGCTCGCCCCCCTTAGAACGTCAAGAAATTAAAGAGCCGAAACGTTTGCTCGAGGGGGGGTTTTCTTCTGATGACCTCCACAGAAAAGCTCTTCAGGAGTGAACACACACACATACATACATACATACATACATACATACATACATACATACATACATACATACATACATACATACATACATACATACAAACATTCATTTATATATATATAGATTACAATAATGCCAAAACTCAGGGTTTTTTTTAATTAATTCGTTTATTACAAGCGTTAATAAAAGTACACACGAGACAATAATAATCATACATACATACATACATACATACATACATACATACATACATACATACATACATACATACATACATACATACATACATACATACATACATACATACATACATACATACATACATACATACATACATACATACATACATACATACATACATACATACATACATACATACATACATACACACACACACACACACACACATACATACATACATACATACATACATACATACATACATACATACATAGATACATACACACACATACATACTTTGAATGAGCATTTAGTGCCGAAATATTGTAAAAAACACATACATACATACATACATACATACATACATACATACATACATACATACATACATACATACATACATAAACACAGACACACATACATGCACATACACATACATACACACATACATACGCACATACATATATATATAGTTCCCGCTCACTCACCCGCTCCGCTCATTTTGTGACGGATTCCAATTTTTTTTTCTCTATATTTGATTTCATTACGATCGGATGATTGGTCTAGCAATGCATAAAGGATATATATATATACATACATACAAACATTCATTTATATATATATAGACTAACAAATAATATTAAAGTGTACGCAATACAATTTTTTTAACCACACTTTCTGTACAGAAAATAAAAGCGTTGAGCGTTGGTCGAATCTATCTATATATATAAAAATGAATGTTTGTATATATGTATTTATGTATGTTAATGTCCTTTATGCATTGCTACACCATTCATCCGATCGTAATGAAATTTTCACACAACCTTGAGAGTCAATGAAAATCAAAAAGAAAAAAAAATTTTTGAAATCCGTCACAAAATGAGCGGAGCGGAGCGGGTGAGCGAGCGGGAACTATATATATATGTATGTGCGTATGTATGTGTGTATGTATGTATGTGTATGTGCATGTATGTGTGTCTGTGTGTGTGTGTTTATGTATGTACTAGCGGAGATACCCGGCGTTGCCCAGGTTTTTTAGAGGTTTTTCTAATGTTTGTCTCTTTCTCTCCCGTTTCCTTTCCCACCTGCTTTCCCACTCCTGTTAGCTTTTCCGTTTTCGGTCGTTTTCCCACTGCCGGTCGCTTTCCCGCTCCCGGTCGCTTTCCCGCTCCCGGTCGCTTTCCCGCTCCCGGTCGCTTTCCCGCTCCCGGTCGTTTTCCCGTCCCGGTCGCTGCCCCGTTCCCGCTCACGTTTGCTCTCCCATTCCCGCTCACGCTTGCTTTTCTGTTCCCGCTCGCTGTCCGTTCCGGGTGCTTTCCCGTTTCTATAATAGACAAACTAACCCACAAACATTCATATATATATATATATAGTCTTAGCAAATCTATTTTGCGTTTTATAGGCTAACAGAAGTTATGAAAGAATGTAAAAGAGAAAATGAGCGGGAACGGAAACGGGAACGGGAGAGCTACCGTGACCGGGAATGGGAGAGCAAGCATGACCGGGAACGGGAGAGCAAGCGTGAGCGGGAACGGGAAAGCGACCGGAAACGGGAAAGCGACCGGGAACGGGAAAGCGACCGGGAACGGGAAAGCGACCGGGAACGGGAAAGCGACCGGGAACGGGAAAGCGACCGGGAACGGGAAAGCGACCGGGAACGGGAAAGCGACCGGGAACGGGAAAGCGACCGGGAACGCGGAAAGCGACCGGGAACGCGGAAAGCGACCGGGAACGCGGAAAGCGACTGGAATCGGGAGAGCAAGCTTGGAAGGAAACGCGAGCAAGAGAGAAAATCGATAACAGAACTTCTGAGCGGGAAAGCGACCGGGAGCTGGAAAACGACCGAGAGCGGAAAAGCGACCGGGAACGCTACGAAAACGGGAAAGTGGAGAAGGGAACGGGAGCGAGAGAGACAAACATTAGAAAAACCTCTAAAAACCCCGGGCAACGCCGGGTAACCCCGCTAGTATATATATAAAAGAACATGTCCTGACTGACTGACTGACTGACTGACTGACTGACTGACTTACTGACTGACTGACTGACTGACAGATGACTGACTGATAATCAACGCCGAGCTCAAACGCCTCATCCTAGGAACGTGAAATTTGGAACTTATATTACTTTTATAGCGTAAACATCCGCTAAGAAAGGATTTTTGAAAATTTTGCTCCTGAGGGGAAAAAACTGGAAAACGAACTTTTTTCTAAACATTTTTTCTAAACATTTTTTCTGAAATTTGGTATATAGATTCTTTTTGAAAAATAAAAAGATACGTGTTTCACCATTTTTTGAAAATTCGGTTTCCCGGACCTCAAATGTGGGTTGGAAAATTGGGTTATTTGGTTTTTAAAGTAGCTTCTACTCAAAAACTGTTAAAGCTACAGGAGTAAAAATTAGTATTCAGTTTCTACTCCAACAATAATGAAATACGTATTTTAGCATTTTTTGAAAATTTGGTTTCCAGGACTTCAAATGTGGGGTGGAAAATAGGGCTAATTGTCTTTTATAGTAACTGCTACTCAAAAACAGTAAATACCACAGATGTAAAAATTATTAGTTAGTTTCTTTTCTAAAAATAAAGATATACGTGTTTCACCATTTTTTACAAATTTGGTTTCCCGGACCTCAAATGTGGGCTGGAAAATTGGGTTATTTGGTTTTTAAAGTAGCTTCTACTCAAAAACTGTTAATGCTACAAAAGTAAAAATTAGTATTTAGTTTCTACTCTAAAAAAAAGGATATATGTGTTTCACCATTTTTTGAAATTTTGGTTTTCAGGACCTCAAATGTGGGGTGGAAAAAAGGTTTCTTTGGTTTTTAAAGTAACTGCTACTCAAAAACTGTGAATGCTACAGATGTCAAAATTAGTATTTAGTATTTACTCAAAAAATTATGATATAAGTGTTTCAACATTTTTTTAAAAATTTGGTTTCCAGGACATCAAATGTGGGGTGGAAAAAAGGGTTATTTGATTTCAAAATAACTGCTACTCAAAAACTGTAAGTGCTACAAATGTAAAAATTAGTATTTTGAAGTATTGTGCCGGTTAAAAGTAGCTAAGTTCAGTTTATCACCGGCCGGGCCAAGCCGTTATTTTAGAGTCTTCACACGGGCCAGGCCAAACCTTAAATCAAAGTGGAACGGGCCGAGGTTTTTCACCAAGTATATAGATATTTTAGTGATTTTAGGGTCTTCAGTTGGGCCGGGCCAAACCTGAAGTCAAGGTGGGACGGGCCGAAGTTTTTCATCAAGTATATAGAACTTCTAAGCCTGTAAGAATGGGCGGGGCCTATTTCAGACGGGCTGTGCCGGGCCAGGAGTTTGGGTTTTTAAAACGGGCTGGGCTAAGTTGTCGACGGGCCGAGCCGAGACCTAAAAAATTGATCTCTACTATGGATGCACGGTTCAAACTCTCTAATTGCATGCGAGCGAAGCCGCTACGGGCACTGCTAGTATATATATATAGATCACAAAGTATAGATATTCGACTAACACCCAACGTTTTCATCTTCCGAACAGAACGATTGGTTCAAAAAATGTTATTACGTACGTTTTAATATTATTTGTAAGTTTTTAGTACATAAGCATTGTATATAAGCGTTTTTTTAAAGAAAATTTAGACCTTGGCCCAGGACATCAAAACCCCTAGCTACACCTCTCTATCGCTTCACCACATCACTTCTCGATACTACTCATTACTAGAGTGGAAGACTTTGAAAGATGTGTAAAACAAGTGGTAGTTATGGAATGTCTGGAATTTGCTTTTGTTGATTTTTTAAAAATTGTTTTTTAAAAACTTTAGTTAAACGTTTTCAGCTGTATTTATAATAATTGCTTTGTATTTTCGTTTATTCATCTGCGTTTCATATTTCAACGCAGAGCTATCTGTACTCGCATCCCGAGTCTGTACCACTGAATGGAACTCAATTGCTCTTGAACATAAGAACAAGTCTACAGGCAATCTTTGAATCGAGAAAGTCTGCTGTCGAGGTGAGAGGTAGAAATACTGGTAATGGTGGAAATTCAGGTAGTGCTAGAAATACTGGTAGTGGTAGAAATTCAGATAGTGGTAGAAATACTGGTAGTGGTAGAAATTCTGGTAGAAATATTGCGGTGATAAAAATTCTGGTAGTGGTAGAAATATTGCGGTGGTAGAAATTCTGGTAGTGGCACAAATACTGGTAGTGGAATAAATACTGGTAGTGGGTAACAATACTAGTAATGGTAGAACTACTGCGTTGGTTAAAGGATAAATACTGCAGTAAAAAATAACTGTGGTAGAAGTAGAAATACTTCAATGGTAAAAATTTTGGTACAGGTAAAAATAAAGAGGTAGTTAATATTTTGGCAAGTAATGGTAGAATTTGTGGTAATGGCAGAAATTTTGTTGGTGGAAAGAGTTATTTTAATGATAGAAATTGTGGTAATAGTAAACCTAGAGTAGGTTGGAAATAATGACAACGGTACAATTTTTGGTGCTGGTAGAATTAATTATGGTAATAAATCTTCACAGTAATTTTTAAACCGAGCAGTTGTATATTTGTAAAATAGATATTTTGATAATTATGTAGAAGTGTATATAGAAATATGCCGACCATGCTGAGTCACGGGTAGAAATATGCAGAGGTATATGTTAAATATGCTGAGATATATACAGAGATATGCAAAGTTATCTGTTGAATAATGCAGAGATATATCTAGAAAGATGCAAAACTAAATGTAAAATTATTTTGATGTATATGTACATTATGCAAAAATATTCAAATTTGTATATAGATTATGTAAAAATATGCAAATTTAAAAGCAAAATCTTGATGTTTGTCTATAAAAGAAACAATTAAAAATAAATAAAATATCGCTGAGAAACATTTGAAAGTGATCTGATCTCAAATGTTTTATCCTGTTATTTGTTTTGCATATGGCAACCCAATTTAAATAAGCTTGTAACGGTTATAATGTATACAAATTAAAAAATTAAATAAGTAATTTAAAAATAATTTATTTTATAATAAAAATAGTATAAATTAAACTATAAACCACTTGTTAAACAAATAATTAATAATTCATTGATTAGAATGGCTGTTTTACATTTTTTTTAAATATGGAAGGTTTGCTCAAAACTCTTTCAAATATCTGTTTTTAACTGACTTTCATATCTGTACGTACCAAAACCTTATATTCTGCTTCTTTTGATTTTACAGCTAAAATGCCAAACTATAATGATTAAAAGTTTTCATTTTGTGCAAACCACGTAAATATCTGATAATTAATTTCTGATATTTCAGAGTTTAATTGTAAACATCGAATACTCGGAAACTTGAAGAATTGCAATCGTAGAACGAAAACTTAAAAAAGATTAAGACTCGTCTCAGATGTGTTCCGTTTGTTTGGTTCTTGCTGAAAATGTTTTTTCTCTTCCAAAATTAGTTGAGAGCTAGAAGAATGTTTTGAAGTGTTTGAAAAACTGCTAAGTGAAATTATTTTGCCACTTATACTTGTAACACTTAAGTCAGTCACGTATGTGTTGCTGTGCGTGTGTGGCTGGGTATGCATATGTGTGGCTGGGTATGCGTATGTGTGGCTGGGTATGTGTATGTGTGGCTGGGTATGCAAATGTGTGGCTGGGTATGCGTATGTGTGGCTGGGTATGCATGTGTGTGGCTGGGTATGCGTATGTGTGGCTGGGTATGCGTATGTGTGGCTGTTGGAGTGCAACGGTTCCGTAAAGATGACTTAGAGAGATTTCATTCTATTTCTTTCCTGTATTATATCAGAAAGAAAACATGACCACCAATCGCCACATCAGATTTCTAAACTTATTCAGTGGTGAGCGAGAGAGAAAGAGAGAAAGAGAGAGAGAGAGAGAGAGAGAGAGAGAGAGAGAGAGAGAGAGAGAGAGAGAGAGAGAGAAAGAGAGAGAGAAACGATAGAAAAGCCTCGAATAACCCTGAACAACGTCGGTTAGCCCCGGTAATAATAATAATAATAATAATAATAATAATAATAATAATAATAATAATAATAATAATAATAATAATAATAATAATAATAATAATAATAATAATAATAATAATAATAATAATAATAATAATAATAATAATAATAATAATAATAATAATAATAATAATAATAATAATAAAAATAATAATAATAATAATAATAATAATAATAATAATAATATTAATAATAATATTAATAATAATAATAATAATAATAATAATAATAATAATAATAATAATAATAATAATAATAATAATAATAATAATAATAATAATAATAATAATAATAATAATAATAATAATAATAATAATAATAATAATAATAATAATAATAATAATAATAATAATTTATTATTAATCATAATTTATTAATAATCATAATTTATTAATAATTATAATTATAATAACAATTATAATGAAATAACGAAACATTTGTTTATAAGTAAAGAAATTATAATTTTTTAAAGCAGTCCCAATTATATATTGTTATTAATAGACTCTTTATTAATAGCTTTATATTATTAGACTCAAAGTTTTATAACAGCCGTTATTTTTTATTAAATTGTACAATTTATCGACTTGAAGTAACAAAACTGATGGTGATGTATTTATGTTGTTTACGTTGATGTTGTTGTTTATATGCTTACCTTTGATGTTGTTGTTTGTATGCTTACGTCTATGTTGTTTAAATGCTTACGTTTGTGTTGTTGTTTAAATGTTTACGTTTATGTTGTTTATATAAAAGTTACTTCTGTGCATTAAAATGTTTAGTTTAATATTATTTTATAAATTTGAAAATACTTACGATTTAAAAAATGCACAATTTTGCCATTAAAAGAAATCACCAATCTTTTCTTAATTTTTCATACCGAAAATTAAATTCATTATTATTTGCGTTTAACAGTAGCTAAAAAGCTATTATTGTTTCCTAGGTAAAATTTTTTTCCAAAATGGAACCCAAACAGGATATTTCCACCTACGAAATAAATATTCGCAGCTGAGAGCAATTAAGCCTCCCGAATAACTTTTTAGCACAAATCTAAGGCAAATAACCAGAACCCTCTACGATACTTAGTTTTCTAGTTTATTTTCTCCACCAGCCAGACAGATATTTTAATAAACAGCCTTTATCGAAACAAGTTTTATCAAAAAGCCGCTAGAAGTATGTGCAAAAAAGCCATGATTTTCAAAAAAAAATAAAAATAAAAATTTTGTTTTTGGTTCTTGAAGCAATCATGATTAGTTTATTTGTGTTTCTCGTATGATTTCAAATTCTTTAATACAAAATTACATTTTTCCTAGATGCGAACAATAAAAAATTTATCATATAAATTGTAGAAATGTAACTAATTTTTTCTCAAATACTTTTTGAAGAAAAACAATATTTCTCTTTGAAGATAATTTTATTCAAAAAATAAACTTGTAGCATCTATTAAATTTTATTCAACTTTTCAACTACAAAAGTCTTTTTTTCTAATTAGGAGAAAAAATGAAATACGTTTTAATAAAATTTGAAATTATTTCTTTTCTTTTTCAAATCCGTTTTTAATTTGATATTATTTAACAATTTTAGAGACTTGCTGCAAAGGCAGAAGATTCTTTCAAGAACCACGTGTACGAGTCCAACCCGCAGGTAAAAATTCAATCCATCATTCAATCCAATTCAATCCAATTCAATCCATCATTCAATCCAATTCAATCCAATTCAATCCATCATTCAATCCAATTCAATTTAATCCAATTCAATTTAATCATTCAATTTAACTCAATCATTCAATTTAACTCAAGCATTCAATTTAACTCAATCATTCAATTTAACTCAATCATTCAATTAAACTCAATCATTCAATTTAACTCAAACCTTCAATTTAACTCAATCATTCAATTTAACTCAATCATTCAATTTAACTCAATCATTCAATTTAACTCAATCATTCAATTTAACTCAATCATTCAATTTAACTCAATCATTCAATTTAACTCAATCATTCAATTTAACTCAATCATTCAATTTAACTCAATCATTCAATTTAATTATTCAATCCAATTCGATTAAATTATTTTATTTTTGAATAAAAATTTATTATTATAATTTGGCAAACATTATATTAATATGTTATAAAATGAACATTTTGTATTTATAATTCTGAAAATTACATTTATATCTTAAGTAAATGTTAATGTGCAAGAAATTTTTCTAAAAGACGTACAAAACTATGATATATCAGACTGAAAATCTTTTATATTAACCAACTCATCAAATGTTTGGAATCATCAGTTAAGCGGTCAACTCTCAAGTAAATACAAGCAACACAAACATGCTGTTTAAAACATGGTCACGTGTCACTAAAGTTGCAACCCATCAAATAAGGGTAAGAGAGAGAAAAATTTCTCAATTTCTGCAGTTTGACTATAAAAAATAAATTTATATATTATTTCAAATACAACTTTTACAAATATCAAACACGTGTTTATTTAACAATTTAGTTGACTCAAAACAGATATGATTGTGTGACATGCTACCACGCCAATGGAGTCCCAGTTTGTGTTTCGGCACCTTCTAAGCATATGTCGAAATATTGTAACCTTATTTTTTTTTAAAAACGGTGAACACACCGAACAGCGCACACATGTGTCCTTAAGGTCTCTGTGAGGCCACATTTAAGAAATTGATGGATTTGTGGTGGCGGTGGCATGTTGTCCAGAGGCAAATAGGAGTGGAAGATGAAGAGTGTTGTTGACATGCGCTCTGAATGAAATTATTCACATTGCATGGCTTGGTGTGGTGACGGGCAAATATTGCACACATGATTAGTTTTTATTCAAATTTACAATTTTTGTTTTAAATTTTTTTATTTATTTATCAAAAAAGTTTTCATTAAAACAAATTGATATTAAACAAATGTTGCCGCACATAATTTAAAAGTGGAGTAATCGAAATTAATAGAGAAAATAAATAAAATTAAGCAGAGACAGCGAAATCAAGACTGAAAAAAGCAAATACAGTCTCATATAAATTCTCATATCAGCAGAACTTGCCGTCATTTGAATGCCTTCCAAACACATTTCCGCATTATCTGTCAACAATTAAGATTCACTATGAAGTCAACATGTCAACACGTAATCAAATGGCGCCGGATGTGTGTGCGTGTGTGTTTGTGCCTGTGTATGTATGTGTGTATGTATTTGTGAGTTTCTTTATTTGTTAATTTGCTTGGACAAAAAAACAGATAGTTGAAAATTGAGTAATTACAGAGAACAGTAAATTAAATCCGAAAGAAAAATTATCCCACTCATGGATCACCATTAGCATAAAAATGATACTTACATAATAATATTGTTCAAGAAAAAAAACAAATTAAAATAAATAATCAAATAACAAAATGAAAAAATAATAAAAAAGAAAATAATCGAATAAATAGATAATAGACACAAATAATTATAAGAAAAAAGAAAAGAAAATGAAATGAAACAGATGTATGCTCATTTAGTGAGGAAGTATATGTTAGGGCTATATATGCATCAATTTTTTGTATGTATGTGTGCTTGTATAATATGTATGTAGTTATGTTTTAGATTCTTGTTTTGCATTAAGTAATCAAAAATTAGGAAATTAGAAATTAATTGCATCTAAAATAAAACATGTTTTAAATGAAAAATGTAAATACTTAAAATTGAGTTATTATTATTTTTTTTAAAGTTGTAAAAGCAATTCATTTCAAACAGTCATGTAAAACTACAATGAATTACTTGAAACTATTGATTTACAGTTCCAGTACCCGAAAGCAAAAAACCTTTCAAGCGACTTCGTACTTGATCACGATCCATTCTTTCCAGGGTACTTGGTCAATCTTACAGAGAGTACTGTACACGTTCCAACCAATGTTTACGACGAATGTAAGTTTTAATCTAATGAATTGTTACACGCTCTCGAGTAAATTGTAACAAGTTTTAATATGTTTTTGTCAGCTGTAATAGACTGTTATGCGTTTTTGTTAGCTGTAATGACTTGTAATGAGCTATAATGAGTTGATAATTTCGTTAAAAGTAACATCAAATACAAACTGAATTATAATGAGCGATTTATTGAACTGAAATGATCTTCATTGAATAGGGAAGAATTGCAATGAGTTGTGATAGACTTTTATGAATTCTAATAGACTTTAAAAAATTACATCAGATTTTTATAAATTTTAATAGACTTTAATGAATTCTAATAGACTTTAATAAATTCTAATAGACTTTAGAAAATTCTATCAGACTTTAATGAACTGTAAAGCTGTGTAATGAATTTTAACGAGCTGTAATAAATTGCAATAGGTCCGTATAAGCATTGTATTTAAATGAATCGTTAAAAACTTTAATTAATGGCATTGATATTATATTAATTGTCTTGATTGGGAGGTTTTTTTAGGTAATTTGAATTTTAAAACTGTTTCAAAAGGTTTATATTTAAAAAATGTTTTACTATTTGTGTTCAAGTTATCTAAATAAACATTGTTTATAGTTTCTATCACTCATCAACCCACTTTTTACAACCCAGCCCAAGCACAACAAATTGAAAAAAATATTAAAATAAATTTATTTGCTACCGCTATAAATTTAAAATAAAAACATTTAAAATAAAATAAATTAAAAATCGTTTTTCATTGCGTGGAAATATAATAATCTAATAGAAAAATATATTTTTTTTTAAATTACAAGTTGCAATGAAAGTTTACGGTCAACTTGATTTGGCTTGCATGACATTCGTAGATGACGTGAGTCATGCCCTTTTATCTTGTTTCAGATGGATACGACTTTTTTACGATTTTCGCTCATTTTTGTGGAATTATATAAAATATAATTCTGACGAGTGTTCTTTGTCTGCATTGTTATCATCACCGCCACCAACATCATTAACACCATTATCTTAGTTATAATCATCATCATCACCGCCATCAGCATCATCATCATCATTTTGATTTACATCACCATCATCATCGTCATCATCATCATCACATCACCAACATTATTCTCATCACCATCATTATCATTATTATCAGCATCATCATCATATCACCACCACCACCACCACCATCATCAGCAGCAGCAGCAGCAGCAGCGGCACCACCACCATCGTCGTCGTCTTCTTCACAGCTCCGCGATACTTATTCTCGATTATAATGTTATCCCATAAACAGCCAGTCCACAATCAAAGCCGTTATAGCATTCTTTGTGCCATTCAGAATATCCCATTATCAAGGACTACGACGACATCTCCTATCCTTAAAATACTCCAAATGGAAGAAACAAATACTTCAAAGGACAACAACTCAACTCTAAATAAGCGACGCATTACGATTAACAGTCCAATAATTCACATTTATTGATCAGACTCGCTTGTGGTCAAATGGACATGCTTGTGTGAATTTGTGGTAAAATAGGCATGCTTGCGTGAATTTGTTTTCAACGTTCTGCACATGTTGCATAAATAGTATCATTTTTATAACGCCCAATCACATCCACCAATCACAAGTCAACGCACTGAAAGCAAACCTTCAACCTCCAGCTACATCAGTTCATATTTTTTTTCCTTTTCAAATATCAAAAAGCTCGGCACGATATGGAACTAATTAATAACAAAACCATCCTCACAACCACTCCAGTCCTAATAACACCACCATTTGTCATCTGCCGTTTAAATAAAGGCGCAGAGTTTCGTCGCTAGATGGCTTCTCGGAACAAAGCTTCCGAATATTAAGATAAACTGGAATTAATATCTTGTTATATTTCTCTTCTTCGTTCTCCATTTTTCTTGCTTTGTTCAGATTGTTCCTTGATATTAAGTTATGGTAATGGGATTTCCGATAATGAAGATGAAAGAATTGTTGGGGGTGGCTGGTGGATGGCTAAGGGGGGTTGTGGATGGCTAAGGGGGTGGTGGATGGCTAAGGAGGGTGCGTGGATGGACGGATGGGACTGTAGGACAAAAATCCCTCGCTGAAGAATATAGATTTTTGAGGCAGTAGAGTAGAACTTTGTTATTCACTGCGAAAAGTAATTTTTTGCATTCACTTGCAAGTTGAGTCTTTTTTTTTCATTCTCGAAAATTTCTTACGCCGAGTTTTAATTAAGCCAGGGTAATTAATCGATGCTAGGAAACAGTGGATAGATAAAAGTGATGCTGAAAATGAAGGAGGCTGAAAGAGAAAGAGAAAAATAGGAAGTGAAAGAAAGAAAAAGAGAGAGAGAAAGAAATAAACAGAGAGAAAGAGAGAGAAATGGAAAGAGAAAAAGTGAGAGTTATATAGCCTTGGAAATACATCGCCATCATGTGCTAAAAGCACTTTTTGCTTCCGAATCAATCGGCTATCGCAACAGAGATCTGGAATAATTGAAAACGATAGTCATCCGTGGTGTTGCGGTTTTTCTATAAAAAAAGTGTTATTTTCAGCGCAAAGAGATTTTTCAGTACTTCGAATTGTGCTATTAATTGTTATAAAATGTTCGTCATTAGCTTTCATTCGAGATATTTCTGTAACGACATGTATTCACGTTTGCATACAACAATAACGACATGTATTCACGTTTGCATACAACAATAACGACATGTATTCACGTTTGCATACAACAATAACGACATGTATTCACGTTTGCATACAACAATAACGACATGTATTCACGTTTGCATACAACAATAACGACATGTATTCACGTTTGCATACAACAATAACGACATGTATTCACGTTTGCATACAACAATAACGACATGTATTCACGTTTGCATACAACAATAACAAAATACCATGCTCATATCAATTGTCACATTTTACAACTCCACATTAACTTTTTATAGAGTTTTTTCCATACAAAAATAACCTTGAACTTGACCTGGTTTTCCAAACGGCTTTCCGATTTCTATGCCAACAAGCAGCTTTGACTACCGGATATTTCAGAGCGAATTTGAAGCACCGATGACGTGCGAAATCTTTTCCTAGGACTTTTGAACTTTGAACTTACTGTGAACTTACTTTGAAGTCATCGATTTCTCTGAATTTTCTTCTCAAAATATTTATTCACGTTATTATATCAATTATTCTTTTTTTAAATCAGTTTTTTGTTAGAATATTGTCGTTTAGATGGATCACTCGTTGAAAACGTTCGCAGTGTACAATTTCCAGGCAGCAGCAAATTAAGTTCTAATCTATGTGATAGTTAAGCAATTACAAAATTTTTTATTGAAAATTTAATGCAAAAATGCATAAAAATCCAATTTCGTGAGAAAATTTCTTGGCGCCGATTTGTCATGTCGTGAAGTCATTGCACATTTGCCTCTCACGCTGCATATCGGAATTCCACCATGCTCTGTTGAGCCAATGCATCATGTCACGATATAAATAAATAAATTTAATCTTTCTTTGGAGAATGCTTTGTATAATGGCTTATTTAAAAGCTTATTGGAGTTTTTTTTATATTTTAAAAACACCGGTATATCGTGAATTGTACTTAGCATACAGATTTATGTTGATAGATTTATCAGAGCAGCTTACTTGATTCTTTAAAGAGAATTACAATGTTCAGCTGATCTTAAAAGCTTACAAATTCTACAAAATTTTCTTAATTCAACCGATAGAACTAAGTAGATTTTTTTATTTTTTGTTTGTTTGATTGATTAACGTCTGTATCTGTGTGAGACAATTTATAAGGGATGTATGTTTGAGTGTTCTGTGATGTGTTCATGTGTATTATGTGTGTCGAACTAAGTAGGTGATGTGTTTAATACGCGTTTCATAGCTGCTACCGTGCTGAACGGTGCCATGTGGAGTCAGGTGTTGGACGATGTCTTCGTTCAGAATCGTGGGATCAACCCGTCCATTAGCTGGCAGTACTTTTGCAGTTCGGATGGTTTCTTCAGGATGTTTCCAGGTTTGTTTGTTTGTTACACGTCTTTTTCATTAATTTTAACTATCACCACTTATTGTAATTTTTTTTCATTCCGAATATTACGTCTGAAATGTTTATAAACATTTTTTATAATGTTTTAAGCAAGTTGACAGCATTTTTTTTATCATAAATTCTGTAGATGTCAATTTCAATTTTCTGAATTGCTTTTGTGGTCCCAAAATTATCCCAGCAGGATCTTCTTTTCTACTAAATAATTCCGAAAAGTAATCAATCAAGTCCCAATAAACGCTACAATATATTCTCATTCAGACAGTTAAACCGGATTCTTCTATGTTTTAGCGTGCCTTCTTCAAAACGAATCAGTCACATTTGGCATCTTGCATTTAATTTTTTCGGGTTTGCAAAATAAATTTCAAAATTAACAACACACTTTTGGTTGAAAATTTGATAAAAGTTGCATTAATTTGCATTATATTTGCATTCTAATGTAACTAATGCAAAAGTAAAACAAGATGATCACATTTACAAGATGATCACATTTACAAGATGTTCACATTCACAAGATGATCACATTTACAAGATGATCACATTCACAAGATGATCACATTTACAAGATGATCACATTTACAAAATGATCACATTTACAAGATGATCACATTTACAAGATGATCACATTTACAAGATGATCACATTTACAGTCATTTTACGTTCAAATAAAAAAAAATTTTCCGTACGAAGTTTTCTCGAGTTGGTCATTTGTCGAGCATTATTTAAATTCTCGTCACAACTGCTGCACAAAAGCAGAAATTCCTGGCGAATTATACTTCCGAGAGTTTCCACAAAACCAAATTTGCTTAAATTTGGAGGCGCTGATAGCATCGACTGGACCAACCAGCTTGCAAATCCTAACCTTCATCACCTGTGGCTTAAAGGTCAACCTGGACATGAAATTCTTAAAAAAAAATTATATTTTTCAAAAAAAAATGTCTTTTTTGTGTACGGTTAGTACACAATTGCAGCAAATTAACTTAAAATTGCAGCAAGAAATGATTTTTTTTGTCTTGCAAAAACAATTGTGCGCATTTTCGATGGAATTGAAAAGTAATTATGAAAAATATAAACCAAAGATAATTTTCAGGCGCAAAAAATTATTTAAATTTTAAAGCAAAACCAACAATTGGAGAAAAAAACTATTTTTAATTTTTAGAATTTGTCTGATAAAATTGTTTGATTTTATAAAATATTATTTATATGAATTTAATTTTATAAATGCAGGCAGGCCGTGGACAGATTCAACTGATGTTGATCTTTTTGATTGCAGAACAAGTGGTTGGTGAGTCGTGCACACTTTTTAGAACAAATGTTTCTTTAATTAAGAAATAATTAATTAAGCCTTCAACCGAGTTTGAAATTCAACTAAAATGCAATTAGCAATAAAAATTTATTGTTTACGTATTAGAGGTTTGTTGTTTACGTACTACAGGTATGTTGTGTACGTACTACAGGTATATTGTTTACGTACTATAGGTATATTGTGTACGTACTACAGGTATAATGTTTACGTACTACAGGTATATTGTTTACGTACTACAGGTATATTGTTTACGTACTGCAGGTATATTGTTTACGTACTGCAGGTATATCCAGGCTGCCACCTCGGCGAAGGACGTGATCATCCTCGTGGACAGCAGTGGAAGTATGAGGGGTCTGAGAATGGAAATCGCAAGGGCGACTATCAAAAAAATTACGGAAACATTTAGCGAAAATGATTTTTTTAATGTCATCAAGGTTAATTTCAATTTATCAATTTAATGACAATATTATTATAAATTAATAAAAATTATAAATAATTAAACGACTTAATGTTACTTTTCATATGTTATTAAAGTTTTCTGAGAATCCAGAGTATCTTGAACCGTGTTTCAACAGTACTCTCGTCCAAGCCACGACATACAACATAAACGTTTGTTTCGTATTTCATTCGTATAATCGTTTACATTTTTGTAACACTTTAGCTTCTATTTATAGACGCGCTGTCCACTCGGATTGAATAATTCATTAATGCATCATCAACTGCGGCACAAAAAAATTGTCTCAACAGCCTTTTTGAAGCAAACGACTTTTAGCGTGTGAGAAATTAAAGGTTTCACTAGTTAGTGTGCTTGTGTACAAAACACTAATTTTTGTTAACTAGATCAGAACTAATGCGTCGGAGTGTAATAAGCAATCTTTTGGTTTTTATCGTTCCTCGGTTTTCGTAATAATTTTTCATGTAGGAAATTAGAAACTTATTTCTTTTTTCATGTTTTGCTGCAGCAGTAGATGCTTTCTTTTAAGTATTCTGATTTATGTTATTTTTCAATTTCTCTAAAAATGTACCATTTGTTCGAAGCTGAGATTATTTAAGAAGCGCATTTTCTCTTTTCCGAGTTTTCTAAAATGTTGGTAAACTTTCCTTGATGGCTTGAAAATTGATTGAGGTTGAAACAAAATTATAAAAGAAAAAGAGTGCTGTACGGCGACTGCAAATTTCATTCTAGAATGTTTAACGACATTTTTTATTTGCACTTTATCTGTCTTTGGTCGAAAATAAAACCGGAAACAGGTTGGCCAGTTATTGAATTAGTTTTTAAATAAATATTTATTTTATTTTTAAGAAAATTCTCAAAATTCTGAACGGCGGAATAAAGACACAGAACATCGCTTATTTCGACAAAGCTTTTATTGAGGCCTTTGAACTTTTCCAAAAGGCATGTTCATTTTCTTGTATTAATTTTGCAAATTTATCTATCTCGTTTACGTGTTTTTCATTGTAGCGTTAGATTCATAAAATAATAGCTATTATTAATAGACAGCAGTGAGTTTATAAAATCATAGCTATTATTAATAAGCAGCAGTGAATTCATAAAATCATAGCTCATATTAATAGGCAGCAGTGGATTTATAAAGTTACTATTAATAGATAAAAATGATTTTACGGTAAATTGTCATTATATATTTAAACATATTGCTACAATATTGCCGATCAAATACGTGTTGTTTAGAATAATTTTGTAATTTATTAATAGATAAAATAAAGTTTAGTCGTGTGTTTTTTCTCTGTCATTTTCTACTACCCCCTCCCCCCCCCCCCCCGGGGCCATCACTAGACGGAAAATGATGTTCCAGGTGCCCAGATATGCATCAATATATTTTGGAACAATTTCAATTTCTTTGGTACTGTTGACGGATTATCTTTAGTTTAAAATAGTTCATTATCGTGTACCATGTTGAACTAAGGATGCGACTTTAAATAGAAAAACAAATGAGATGGAGAAAAATAGCTTTCGGGCGTTTTTTTCCTGCGCCTAAAAAACAAACTGCTGTCAACTCGCTTGCCAGGACTTCTACATCTTCTTTATTTACTTTCGGTTTCCATTTGTTTTTATTCTTTTTTTGCAATTTTTTCTCTCGAAAAAACCCACAAATTATAAGTTTTTCACTGTGTGAGCAAAATATAAAACGAACCAAAAGAAGTTAAAAAAAAGAAGACAAATTATAATCGGCGGTGTATTTATTTACAATGAGTTATTACGACGACCGTGCAAGTTTGTACTGAGGTCATTTTTCTACAATCAATCATTCCTTCCTTCAACTCAGCACTTTAACAAAAAAATCTGCTCTTTTTTCTGGCTGTCGATTTTCGCAACTTAAATTTTCTAATTTTGTTTAAACATTAAAATATTTATTTACTAGAATCTTAGACAGATAAATGTTGATTGTCCATTTTAGATTTATTTAAAGCATTTCTTTTTTTCTGAGAGTTGAATTTGATACTGCAGACACGAGATCTCGGTCTCGGGTCGAGATGCAACCAGCTGATCATGCTGATAACTGACGGAGCTCCATCTAAATACGAAGAAATCTTTATGAAGTACAACTGGCCTGACAAACAAGTAAGTCAGTCAGTCAATTATGAAGTACGTAAGTAATTAATCTAACCAGCATGTTTTCATTCCATTTATCTCAACTTCAGGTTCGTATCTTTACATATTTAATCGGCCGAGAAGTTAGCGATCCAACGAATGTCAGATGGATGGCCTGCAATAATAAAGGTGAGTGGTTGTGGCGGTGATGGTGATGATGACAGTAATGCTGGTGATGATAGTGATGCTAATCTAATGCTGCTGTTGCTGCTGATGATGATTATAGGTTTAAAACAACATATTAAAGTACATTGAAGATTATTTTGATGATAAAATAAAAGAAATTACAAAGCTGGGTGGCATAAAAAAATGCACCGACTTACCGATATGTAGGGTTATCTTGGGAGTCATTCTCATTGCAAAGTAGGCGCCTGTCCTTATGTAATTTATCTTTATCTTTTCTTGTCACGATCATTCACAAATCAAACATTTTTTAAAATTATAATTTCTTTTTGAAGATGTACTTTTATAAAAAGAAAGGAATAAGAACATTTTTGGTTTTCTTATTTCGGTATCTCTGTTTTTTACGTTTTATAGTAAAACCAAGTGAAAAGTGTTTTTGGGGTTCTAATATTACCCCCTCTTTTCTCTCCCTTTCCGGTCATATGACAAAAAACTGATTTTTAAGGCCACCCTAGTATCGATAAAAATGAATTTGCAAATCTAAGTTATAGAAAAAAAATTTTAAACATAAATTATCTTTATCATCAAGTTATCTTTAAATTGAACAGTATTGTCATTCCTTTGTTCTACAACCTCATAAAATTGTCCAATGACTTTGTGTGATGGTGTGTTTACCGAATTTTAACAGAAAAACCAAAACATATCTAAACAGTGTGTAAACATGCATATCATCGGTATATTTCTCCGGTATACATGCAATATCATCGGTATATTTCTCCGGTATACATGCAATATCATCGGTATATTTCTCCGGTATACATGCAATATAATCGGTTTATTTCTCCGGTATACATGCAATATCATCGGTATATTTCTCCGGTATACATGCAATATAATCGGTATAGGTACTTGCGGCAGAAAAAAATGTGCTTTAGGTTTCACACAGGAAAAGCGCGGCACAAAAGCCAATTAAAAAGTTGTTCGCAGGCAGAAAGTAGGGTTACAATTCCCACATTCATCTGCTCTAGTGTGTGGCTATGATAGTTTAAAAAATTATTTATCATTTGTCAGACCATATATGTCTCGTTACATCAACAGACCATGTATCTCTCGTTACATCAACAGACTATGTATATCTCGTTATATCAACAGACCATGTATATCTCGTTACATCAAAAGACCATTTATATCTCGTTATATCAACAGACCATGTATCTCTCGTTACATCAACAGACCATGTATATCGTTATATCAACAGACCATGTATAGGCTAATTGCGAGCCAGTCCCAAGCCTGGATAAAGGAGGAGGGAAAGCTAAAAGGATCAGACTTTGATCCACGACAGGAAGCACTTAGGTGCTTCCTACACACAGCCAATTCAGTCTTAAAACACTTGGTGTAAAGGACTATAAACTATTATAAAAAAAAAAACAGACCATGTATATCTCGTTACATCAACAGACCATGGATATATCGTTATATCAACAGACCATGTATATCTTGTTATTTCATGATATCCATGGTCAAACTATCTCTAACCATTATTCAGCTGACCACTAATAAACTGACCACTAATCAGCTGACCACAAATCAGCTGATGGTTAAACAATTTCAACAGGTTATTATTCTCACATATCCACGCTTGCTGACGTTCACGAACACGTCCAGGTTTGTTTATCATTTTTCACTTTCAATTCAACCAAATTAATAAACCAATCGATTGCTGTGTATGACCTCGTGTGACCTCGTATGACCTCGTATGACCTTGTAACTTCTTGGCCGAACTATATCGACCTTCGGCATGATGGATGGAATACTTGGAAACCTGATTTTTATATATTCTTGTGTTGCATCGCTACAGGATTATGTTCACGTTCTCAGTAGACCTTTAGTGCTCAGTTGTGCCAATCTCTCCGTTTGGACAAACATTTACGGTGATACGACAGTAAGTTTAGATGTTTTTTTTTTATATTTCACAAAAATAAAATAAAATGCAATTAATGTTTTCAATATTGTGTTTTAAACTACGACAGTATGTTTAGATGTTTTTTTTTATTTCACAAGAATAAAATAAAAGGCAATTAATGTCTTTAATATTGTGTTTTCAAATGATAGAATTCTTCGTTGACGACAACAGTTGCTGTGCCTGTGTTCGACACGAGAGACGATATGGTTAGAAATAATAACCAGAGGGACGTTTTCACTTGAAGCGTTAAAATTAATTCATTTTCTTATCTATAAAAAAACTCAATGTAGCATGCTATCTGAAAAAGTTGAAATAGTGCAATGAGAAAATTTTTTAAATATTTCTAAATTTGGCTTATGCTCATTTAAGTTAACGAAACTGCGTAAACCAACCAAGAGTTTATCAGACTTTTCTGGTACATTTTAAAAACCTATTTTTAAACGGCATATCTATTTTTATCTAAATTTCTCGAAGTAAAACCAAATCCGGTTTTTTTAGGCTTTCGACGTGGTCACACTCACATTCACATGAACCAAACAAAATGATTTATTCACCAAATCAGACCGCTTCTCAACCGATTCTGGTGACCCTGCGTTCCAGCCCAGAGTCATAAGCTTATTTATCGACCACAAACAGATGAAAGACCGGACTGGTCTGAAAATCGTGCGTAGATCCCCCCTACTCGAGGGAATATCGTACGATGTTAAGATTTGCTGCAACTGGGATTGAACCCACGACCGCAGTAGCTTGTACATTTTGTACACATCAAAGCAGTTTACCGCTCCTCCATGCCAAACTGCATCGATACGGATGGCAATATTTTTGGTTGATTAAAATTATTTGGAAAAAAAACCGAAATTAATTTTTATTTTGTGCTGTTGCAATTTCTAGGAGGACGAAGGAAACTTACTCGGTGTAATGGGAACAGATGTTGTTTTAAGCATCCTCACTAACACGCTTCCAAAGCATCAGGTCAGTCTGCTAATGGAAGCGAGTTCTGTTTATTTTAGAAGTAGAGATTTTTTTATGAACGACAAAAAGTTTGTTTAACGGCTTAAACGAGTCAATTAGCTCGCTTGTTTTATTGGTCGTGTATAAAAAAAGAAAACATTTTCAA
>OZ022243.1:33393252-33428252 GCA_963978895.1 Erpobdella octoculata | reverse complement strand
CAGCCTTACATTCAGCTTGGCCGGGTTTTATGGAAAACATTAATAACTTGCAGAACAATTTGTTATTATAGAAACCATGAAACGTTAAAACCTGCAATTGTTATTCTCTATTTTTAAAATAACGTATTGAAAAGATTATGTTGAAGATCACCATGATTTTACACACTTAAATATAAACAAGAGGCATTTATGACAAACAGCTTATTGGAGAGATGGTATTTGTTTAATCTTTTCAGAACCTAGATTTTGAGGACGTTTCATCCACTAACCAGTTTGTTTAAACAAAGTTATGTCACATGCTGCTAAAACTGACTTTGTGGCGCAACCACTATCGTGCGTAGCCTCAAGGATAAATAGGGCCAGACAACGAGACGTCCCAGCGTAGCGCAACCGCATCATGCGTGGCCTGTTGTTGTTGTTTATTTAAGTCCTTGTCACTTTTTCAGCGTGGCCCCTAAGATGAAAAGATTTAAGCATAAATGTGACTCAAGACAGAGGTGTCTTAGTCAATCTATGACTGCAATTGTTATTGCTGGAAATAATGAAAAAAAGTGTATTCACAAACCCGAAATTGGAAGAAAAATAATAACAATCCGAATATTTTAACATTCTTTTGAAACTGATGTATCACCACTTTCTTTAAAAAAAAATAAAACTAAGATGTGGGATTTGTAATTAGATTCAAGCCCAAAACAAGGCACCATGAAATATACTTTGCAACATAAGTCATGTCGTGTAAAAAGTTTCAAATTATTTCTTAGATCTTATATATATTTTTTTAACCTGTTATAAGCTCTGTTGTAGAAAAGGTGAACTCCGCTTTAGGAATGGCAAAAACCAATCAGAGAAATTCATTGAAAAAATGCTTATGATGTTTGAAGATTATTATGATGTTTGCTAAGATTTGAACTCAGTGTGGATGAAATCAATAAAACCTTTGCCGCAATGTGCCCGAAGATTATGTTGTTTTTTAAACTTCTTAAAAATGAAACGTCTTCGACTGTCGTCATCTCATGAAATAAATTAAAATTGATTACTTGAAAACTCAAAAAAAAATTAATTGCATTAAATAAATAGAGACAGGACTGCTGAAAATAAAATCAAATTTATCGCTTATTGCATTTTCATATTCTCTTTTTGAAAATTACGAGGCTTGTTCCAAAAACAAAGTCACCGGAATAATTATGATCAATTTTATTTATCATCTATATATATATATATATGTATATAAATGACCGTCTGTTTATATGTATTTTTATTCATTTTATAGTTTTTTCGTTTAACATTTCGAGTCCTGAATATTTAAACAAATCAAACTTTTTGTATATATCAAATAAATCAATGTTTTTTTTTGAAAGATTAAGAGTAGATTTCTGTGATTGTTCATTGAAGAGATGTTTACATTAAAACTGGAAAAATTTTTTTATACATATTTAGGCTTAACCAGCATTCCAGCATTAATAATTTTACGTTAATAATCAAGTTTACGTTAAAATATTACGTTACGTAAAATATTACGTTTGCGTGAAATATCACAGACGAACAGGGACGGCGGAGGCTCAGATCAGCATCCAGGGGTTTTCTCCTGATACCTGATCCATCGACGTCATCGGGCCTAAAATGTGGAACAAACTTCATCATCACATCATTTAGTTTAACCAGCCTTCGCAGAGCACTCATGACTTTTCTATTCATGAAATCTTTCCTTTCTTGTTAACAGTGGTCTTGAAGTTCACTTGAACATAACGCCACTTAAATCATACTCGGTGTCATTATCACTATCATGACTTTCAACATTAATGTCTGTCATTTATCTAAACTTCATAAATTATTACCAGTCTTGACAGCTTTTCAAAGGGATTCGCAAAAAAGCCACAATGTTCACAGCCGTTACAACTATCATTACTCATTCTAGTCTATGTTGAAGTAATTATAATTTAAGCCACTACCCTTTTTGCAGGAGAACTGGGCAATAAAGTATTTAGCTAAAGTTAGAGTTCAATTATGATTGCATGGGTCTGGCCCAGTTAATGTTTTAGTTTCATAGCATACGGATCAGAGTTGTCCACGCCTCAGGTTGGGTAAGGTCATGGAATGTTGACATGTGACTTCTGGGTGAGGTCAGGTCGGGTGAAGCTAAAAACATGTAGACATTCTTTAATGAACAATAAGTAATGTACAAGTGAGACTTTTGAAAAATAAAATGTTGTTTAAAATGATAAACAATTTAAAAATAAAATAGATTTATAAGTTTATAGTTATGGGTAGGGGTGAGTGGGGTCATCAAGTAAAGAAAGTTTGTGGATCGTGTCGGGTCAACGTTCTTTGGCAATTTGGGTCGGGTTGGCAAAACCTGACCCCGTGTACCAGTACCCACAACTCTTATATGAACTCAGTAAAATAAACACATTTATATATTATTATATTATTAAGGAGTCTTTGCTCTGCGAGCTCAGTTTGTTTGACATTGTACTCAATCGCCACATTTCCCATTAAATGCACGAATTTGAGTTTCAGTAAGGTTTCATATTGCCAGCCAATCACCGATAAGCAGCACACTCACGTGGTTTGGTATTTGTTTTTTTACACAATTTTACTTAACTTGACTTCTCTGTCTGTCTGTCTGTCTATCTGTCTGTCTGTCGTCAAATTTTGCAATCGATTTTAAACTAACTTCCCGATAATCTATAGACTGAAAAATGTAAACATAACTCCGAAATTATCAAATTTTCGGATCGATTGGACAAAATTTAATTAGATAATTATTTGTGATATTTTCGTTGAACTATTTATTGTCTATGCTAATATGCTTGTTGTTTATGTAACAGATTGTGGCCTATACAATCGATTATATAAAAGTGTGTTTTAAAAAACTTTGTTTTTTGATTCACTTGTTCTACATAATCGTCGGCTACTTTGGAAAAGTATCAGCTTACAAGTTTCTTATTTCAGGGAGTCCGTGCAATCATCAGCATTTTCTTATATAAGATAAATAAATGTTGACGTTGAAATTAAAAAAAAGTAAATGTCCTTTACTTTACATTTTTAACGCACATTGCGCTACTGATTAGTTCAATCTCGATGGCTAAAACATATTCATCCAGAATTCAGAATTCACATGCAACAGAAAGTAGTCGACATTTTGTCTATTGCGATGCAGTTTGATAAAACAAGCAACCACTTTTAAAAGTTACATAATGCTATTTCCTGCGCATTTATATAAAAAAGTTAATTATGATCAATTACAGTTCTAAATCTTGCTAATGTAGCAATTTTCGTTTAAAAAAGCATGATTTTTTATCAAATTTTTTAAATTGATGTTCTTTGATTTGATTTTCAGACTTGAACACCTTGAGAGACACCAACATAAAAATTGCTCCATGGTTTGCTTATTTGGTTTTCTTTATTATTGTAAATAAAGGTTATTTAAATTTTTTATAACAACAAATAATTTTTTTAATTACTATGTGACATTGGCGTAGCCGGGTTTAAGTTTTGGAGAGGATGCAAGAAAAAACGACAAAACGTGCATTGAAAATATTTAATCTTAAATTTAGTGGTTTGTATTCAATTCATAAACATACATTCGCTATTTTCCCGGGTGGGTTGGGTTTTCCCATAAAAAAATCAGCAAATTTAAAAAATAAATTACCTACATCAAATCAAAACATAATTTCAAACTTTTTTATGGTTGGGTTTGAACTCCCACAAGCTCTCCCCGTGCTTTCTGAACTTTGCTCCGCTATTTATTTCTGTAAATTGCTGTAAGACTCAATCGTTGAAAAATAAAATACTGCAGCGACACCTGGCGAATGTTATTAAAACAATGTGCTTTAATGGTAATTGGTGTGATATCTTATCTAATAATAAATGTTTTTTGGGTTAATAATATTGCGCAGAGCAGTCGGCTGGATTTCTATCATTATATATATATTTATATCATAACTAATATTTATCAAATGTTTAATTCAATTATTTTAGGCAGTACTGCTGGCCGAAAGATTCCGAAGATGCTAAATTGTCGCAATACGAGCTGCTCATGAAGTATCTAGAAATTACAAAACTGGACAGAAACTTTATAACAAAATATTGTTAGTACATGCGTACAAATTAACTCGTAACAAATAATTTACATTTTTCTGTTCTAACGTTACAAGGTAACTTACGAGGAAATTTGGAAAATTTAAATTTAATAGTTTTTCTCAAAATCGACAAGTGATCATAATTTAAAAAATTAAACATGCTTTTAAGAAATTGCTCTATCGGTGACAAAATTGCAAAACCATATCGTAAAAAAAAATTTCAAATAGAAAACAAAGTTTTTTAATATTTAAAAAAAACTGAGCAAGTTAGCTTTGAGCTTATTTGCAAATAATTAAGCCATTAAAAAAAGAGACCAGAGTCTTGGACATCACTAATGGAAACTATAAATAGAACTGTTTACATCTGTGAAAAATCCCGCCATTCGCTTATATTTGCAAAAATATAATTAGCGGAAACAAGTAGTTATTAGTTAATTAGTTATGATTCAAATCTGGTTTTAATTAATTTTGACGTTTATTAAAAGTTTCAAAGTAAGTACTCATTTTTTTATAATAATTTATTATTCTTTTTACTTTAATTATTTGTAATTTTTTCGAAATTCTATTTTTTTCAATTAATTTTTAAATAAAGCAACTGTCTGAAGTCTAAGGCAAGGCCGCTAAGGCTCTAAGGGGCAAGATGACATATGATACATTGCAGCGATATTCTATATTTTGCTTATTTTTTAATTTCTATAATGAGCTAAAATCCAAATGGCATTATTTAGTTATAATAAACTACGTGTATATAATAAATTAAAACTTCATATAAATTAATTTTTTATTATATTTCACTTAGACAATTGAAAATGGTGAGAAGTTATAAAAGAAAGACAGAACGAGGTCAAAATGGAAACTGGACGCCACAAAGCCTAAAGATGGCTGTTGATGCAATAAAATCTGGTTTAATTAGCAAAAATCAAGCTTCCATAAATTTTTCAATACCAGTAGCTACATTGCGACGATATATAAATTAATATGCAGATGAATTTCTAGTTATAGAGGCGCTGGTGGCAGAGCGGTAGAGCGCTCGCCTGTTGATCGTTAGGTCGGCAGTTCAAGCCTCACCTGCGTCACCAGCGTAACTCCCTTAGGCAAGGAGTTCACTCGCATTGCTTTCTCATGTCTATGAAAATAGCGTGTTCTTCGAAGTTTCCGATCCAAAGGAACCTTCGTAAGCGCCTCTGACTTATCTGGCGCTATATAAATTCATCATTATTATTTTAGTTGGGGGTGGACGATATAGACCAGTATTTTCAGCAGAATTGGAAAAATTTGGTTGATTATATCTCGGAAGTGAGCAAAAAATGTTTTAGCTTGTCTTCGGAGCAGTTGAGACGACTTGCTTATGATTTTGCTGAAATGAATAACATCAATCATTCTTTTAACACAAAGAATTAAAAATAGCTGGTGTGGATTGGCTTGCTGTATTCTTGAAGTATAACAAAGAATTATCCTTAAGAGCACCAGAATCAGTATCTTTGGACCAGCAATAATTTCCGTCAAGAAACATCTTGCATTTTGACCCTTGAAAGCATTCGACCAATACCGGTGTCTTCTAGAGTGTCAGATGTAAACGCAAAAATCGCAAATCAAGGAAGTCAGTTGTTGCCACAAGCTCACCGTTTAAATCAGAGCTCGAGGAGTTTGAGAAAACTAGAAATACAAAGAATTGCAGCAAAGGTGTTGGAAAGGCAGCAAAAGTTTTTGTCCTCATTTATGTTGCGTACGTCTTCGTACATCTGCTGACATCTGGACAAGAAAAAGTTAAAAGCATATAGAAAAAAAACTTGAACATTGTACTGTAGAATAAATTTTCCTTGAAAGATTTTCTTGCGGAAATAAGTGGGGGAATTTATTTATCTAAGTTGTACAATGTACTGTATCCACACTTTAGCCGTTTTAGTTTTTCTTTTTATCCCAAAGATTAAAAACTCGAACTTTTCCAGCTACTGAGCCTGGACTTCCGAAAAAGGCTTGCTTCCAAAACATTTTCTATCAGTTGCATCGTTACTTAAGAGTTATAAATTTTCAATATCTTTTCTATTGATTTATGAGAGTAACAAAATTATAAAAATATATTTGTTATTCAGGTTATCAAAATCTTGCCGAAAGTTTGATATTCGATGCCGATGCGACAAAAGATGCAACTCTAAATTGGATGGAAGCAAATTTAGATGATAATTCATATCAAAGGTTTTTCCATACATGCTATTTCATTCGAATACAACTTTGATCACGTTTTAAATTATTCTTTTTCTGGTTGAAAAAACTTTGTTTTTTGCTATAATTGTTTGAAGCTGCCTTGCTGGAGATTGCCCAAGAACAAATGTGACTGAGTAAGTAGGTTACTTGATTTCTTGTTTCATTAGGTGTGTTATGTACAAAAAAATAATGTTCTAAATGTGTAATGTAGAATAAATTGTGTTCTAAATTCATTAAGTAAAAAAGCTATGGTGATCTTAAAGAAATAATTTTATTGCAGAAGTGGTGTCGAACTTCTCTTCATTGGTACCAAAGCTGGTCTCACAAGATATTTCGCCACCATTGAGAGTCTCAGCGATCCGTGAGTAGTTTTTATTTTGAAGATAATTTTTTTTTATTACTTGAAATAAAAATTTGAAAAAATATTTTAAGTTTGCAAATAAGCATAAAAATTGTTTATCATTATTATTATTACTATTGCATTATCGCTTATGCTTACGACTAAATAAAGTTTCGTCCGATCCCCTGTCACAGCTCGTTTCTCGACAACAACACAGAGACCAACAAGATGTTGTACTACACGAGAGCCATAGAGAATGGCGACAACATCATGACCATTTCTGTGCCTTTTCATTCTGGTCACTTCTTTTAAGTTCTTTGATGACATTGGGAATATTTTTATTGTTAATAAATCATGCGAAGTTCTGTTTTTAATTTCGGTAATCCCGTCAGAGAGGTTGTATTGACAAAAAATATTATTTAAAGATGCACAATCAGTGACCCTGGCCCTAACCCTAACCATAGCCCTAACCCTAACCATAGCCCTAACCCTAGCCCTTACCCTACCCCAACCCTGCTCCTAACCCGGGGTCACTGATTGTGCGTTTAAAAAAAATATTTTTGTCAATACAACCTCTCTGACGGGATTACCTTAATTTCAAAGCTCTCGGTTTGAAGGTTTATTGAATTTTTTAATTTTAGACAACGTGGAGTTTGACCCGAATGCAACCGTAGTAACAATAAGCACCCCGGTCATCGTCTCCGTGAATGGGACCAAAGCAGCAGCCGGTGTGGTAGGCATGCAGGTCAAGTACTATAATTTCCATCAGTATTTTCTGTCCAGTGATCTCATGTGTCCTAAGAACACCACGTGTGACTTTGCTTGCTGGAAAGAGGTATCTCATTTTTATTAGGGTTTATTTTCGCTAACAAACTAGTTATAATCCCCTTTCCTAAACCATTGTGTTGTACAGTTTATTTTGTAACATGCAGCATTTACCGGTATTCACTTTACAATTTAGATGATATTTTTCTCACTTTTTGGGCTATATTTCATTATATGACAATATTAGGAATGAAAATAAAAATATATGTGTTAAGCTGGAGTATATATTTTGAAGAAAAAACAATTGACATAACTTTGCAGAACCCCAGTGATTAATTTTTGAAATTTAATAAAAGTTGACATAAAAAAAATCTGTAAAATTCACACAAGAAGCATTTATCCCAGGGAGAATTTATCGTAAAAAAATCGTCACATACACTGCAGTTTCTAATTGAGCCTACAAAATTACTTTGTAATTTTGACCCCTCTTATTCATCCCCAAATAATCATGAACTACGTCGGCAATGAACAACTGCGGTTGGGGATCTGTTATCACGTGATTGGGTTCTAATGAGAGACGAAAAAGGAGTGTTATGAAATACGAAGTCAAAAAACGAAAACTTTTTCTTAGACCCTTTTTCTCTGTTTTTTGACGGGCAAAGCATCACCTACCGGTATAGAGATAAGAGCTCCTGGATAAGAAATACCAGGAGGTCTCTAGTCCAAATTGTTATTTGATCGTATTCGCGGTTTTCTTTTTCTAACAGACTTTTGGTACTGGCTAGCATGAGGGTAGGTGGAGTTTGTTGGTCTAAAAGTTTGCCACTTTAAATAATCGCAATTGAAAACTATCGATACTCTACTATATCCGAGTGAATCGGGCTTCTTAGCGGGGCAGTTCGTGTAATCAAATCTTGACGTTGCTGACCTTTTTTATTTACATCCGTTACTAAATTGGCAACGTGGCTCGGTAAGGTTTGTGGTACTTCAGTCACTCACGCCTTTTACTTAGCCGCAAGTTGCCAAAGTACTGACCAGTGGGTGGGGTCAATAAACAACGCGATTAATCAGAATATGACGTTGTCCCTCTATGTGACATCATAGATTATAAGTTTCACTTGGTATCAATTAGTCTTTGGTTGAATCTGTTTTAAAAGAAGCGATTATAACAAATAAAAATGAAACAAACTACTTCATACGTGTTAATAACTAATTTAATAGCAGCAATTTCTTGATTTCAGGAAGTTGATTGTTATCTCTTGGACAATAATGGTTATGTTGTGTTGTCTGAAATCCCTGAGAAAGTAATTTGGTGATAATTATTTGTCTTGTTTGTGTTAAATTCCTGATGTCCATTCTAAAAATTGAAACTCTCATGCCTTGCTCTAGTTATTTTAGTAACTTTTCTTACATTGATTCAATTTTTATATTATATAATATTTCAAAGCATTTAGGTACATTCTTCGGAGAAATAGATGGTGTTGTTATGTCAGACCTTTTAATAAACGACGATGGAGACACCAATGAGACCAAAGGACCAGGAATCTTTCGAATGTTTGATTTGTATTTATTATTTTATATACAATTATTAAAATAATTTAATTTTTTGCTATTGTAATAAAATTGTTACATATCAAATTAAAGTCATTTTTTCTAATTTTTGTTTAAAAAAGTTTTAAACTAAAACCACGAAAAATAATAATTAATTCCGATACAAACGTTATTCTACTGTTTTATTTTAACTAATCTCACTACTTTACGTTTGAAATGTATCGGACGACTTTGTTACAGGGTTGAAGTAATGGACTATCAAGCAATGTGTAAAGTTTGGAAAAAACGTTACTCTGGAAAGTCATCTACGCTCAGCCACGTTGGTATTTTTTACCCGAATTAAATTCGTATGAATTTTATGTTAATTCCGTTTTCCAGATTGTTCGATCTGGTTATATTTTATTTATTTGTTGATCTGGTTGCGATCAAGTCGTTATAATATTTTTTTTTTCAATTTCATTTTAGCCTTTCTCTAGGCTTGCTGCATTGTTGACCTGGATGCTGAAGAAACTATTGTTGTTAGATTTACATTTCTTAAATTATGTTTCAATTTCATAATTTTTAAATATTACCGAAAAAATAAAAGTAATTAAATTCAAATAGCTCATTAACTTATTTGTACGTTTAATTCCAAAAGATATTTTCTCTTTATTGTTACGTCATGTTGGTGCGAAGATGTCGACTATTCACCGGATATGAATCCCAACAGCGGTTAGTATGTTACAAAGATCAAATCATCAAATCTATTTTACTAAATATATTCATTCTGAATTTGAAATTTAGCTAGTAAATTTAAAATAATAACTTAACATGACTTAATTGTGTCAAATTTCCAACCAAAAAATCAATCATCTTAGGATTTGACTATATGGAGAACAGTAGCGCGGCGGGCATGAGGCACATGGAGGAAGTTAGTCCTCTGGACATTAACAAGCTACTGGTTCTGTCGGGCAATAACACCAAGCTGTTCATGCAGTGGGTTAGCGAATGGCGCAAGCTGGTATACGTACAAGAGTCCCCGAGTGCCATTGAGGCTTGGTACCAGAACATTGTTAATAGGCTAGTGTCGCAACCAGACTACTACCTCTGCACACAAATGCACACGCTCTACGTAATGCAAAATCCAGGCAAAAACTACTTCCCTTATTCTGGCGTGGTCAGCGAATGTGCTGAATGTAGCACGTAAGTTTTATCTTTAATGTTCTTGTACATCTTTCTTTTTCTCATTCTATCTCTTTCTCCCTATTTATCTCTCTCTCATTTTATCTCCCTGTCTGCCATTTATTTTCTCTCTCTCTCTCTCTTTCTTGTTTATGTTCTGTTAAATACTTTTATCGGTCTCGGTTGCTGTGGTTTTTTTGAAATAATTAATGAATTTCAGTTATTTTCTACTTTTTTGTTTTCAATGTCTCATGATTGTTGTAGAATCGAGTAGAATGCTTGACGTCTTGATGACTGTAGCAACCACACAACAGCACGACGCCTTTCCATCCGCAAGCCCGGTCAGCTTGCGGTCATCTCAGATGTTGTGCTGACCTCCTCTTTTCTGTCAATTATCTTCTTCGATCACTCTCTATTTTTATATGGACATTCTTTCATTTTTCTCCTTTCTATAGTGGTTCTGGGTTACTTAAATGCTGATGCTGTCTCCAATTTTGCTGCTTTTTTAGGTTTACACCTCAGAAGTCAACGCTCACGAAAATACAGAATATTGGAAAATATATAAAACATACAAAATAAGACATCAAAAACATCTCTGTAGTCTCTGATACAGAAGACATATTTTGTAGCACCTCAAAAATATCAATAATGACAAAATTACGCCAGTATTGAGAATTACAAAATAAAATTGTTTTCTTCAAGGTTTTTGGCCCCCCCCCCCCCCCCACAATGATTTTTCAAAGGTCTTGTAATAAATTTGTCTGCAGCTTGCCATTGGTCTTTTAAGTTCAAATTTTGCACTTAAACATACTCTTAAAGATAATACACAAATCCAAAGACGACATCTGGGGGAGCTCCCAAGGATTTTTCAAAAACAATTTTTTTAGAAATTGAAATGGAGGAAGTTTTAGAGAATTTTTGAAATGAAGCCAATACATGCATCAATCTAAGAGCGTTATTTGGGGGGCAAGGGGTTCCCTCAACAACAACAAAATTCAACGTTTTTTTCGGAGGAGCATCGTTTGAGAGGAGTCAAGATATTTTCCAAACAAATATTTTTTTGGAAAAATAAATATTGAGGAAGTTTAAAAAAATTGAAAAGTTAGTGGGGGAAAGAAGTACCGCCAAGGTTTTTTAAGAAAACTTTTATGGAGGAAGTTTTGGTAAAACATTGGGACAGGATTCTCCAAGAATGTTTTTGAGAATTAATACAAAAATCATTTTTGAAAAAAAAGTTGGCTGGTCCACCCAAGGATTTTCCAAAAAAGTTTTGGAAAAATAAATATTACTAAAGAAGTAGTTTTTTGAAACAATTTTTGAAAGGTAACTACGACAACCCCGCCGCTCCCGTTAATCTTAAGAGCGTGGTTAATAAGAAAAAAGTATTTTTTAACTTTCACTTGTGTCTGGGAACGGTTAAGTTTGATTCTCATACTCTTCCGCTTTCGAGGAAGCAACGCGTGTGCGTTTGAGGTTGCTGGAATGTAACTTTTAAAGCTGCACAGTGCGTAGTCATCATGGCACTCTTTATTCATTGGAAATTAGAATAAACAGCTCATGGCTGGGTAGGTACAGGTGTACTATCGCGTACAACATTTTCACGAATGCTTTGCTTGTAAAGTAGATCAAAGTGCAACTCTAATACCCCTGGCCACGTATTCTAGAGGCAGGGGACGTGGTCAAAAATAAGGAATCACCTATGCTTATTATTTATTATGGGATTAAGTCCGGATATGGGGTCAAAATCTTTTCGTGTGGGATCACGTGATTATAGTGATTTTATTTTTCGTTTTATTTCGCCTTTTGATAGGCAGAAGAAATATTTTAGCGGGAAACATGTACACTGATCATGAAGAGTTCATTCTGAACATATTAACCAACTTGTCACAACTGGTCAGCGAAGAAAAACTTATGGAGTGGCGAAACGAGCTCTACGATCCGTTCTTTATTGATATCACAAATCAGGCAATGGTTCTGGCCTGGTATAACCGACTTGTAAATAAGTACGAACCGAAGTTGATAGAACACCGTCCGTGTAATATACTCAGCTCTTTGTACACGCTCGTTGACAAACGATCTTCCAGCTCTCAGGCTCGTGCTGTTGTGTGTGACTCATGTGTCAAGTATGGTTGGAATTTAATTAAATTATTGCCGATATCCTTCAAAGGTAATAAGAACGTTTGTTTTCTGTTCGTCAGACGTTACAGTGTTCATCAAGTAAAGTTGACAAATCTCATCCTCGTAGCTGTTGACTCAACGTGCGATTGCGGACAGAACGCAAAGGTCAGAATCGACACCAGGGAAATAGCTGATATCCTTTTTATGAGTCACGTTAATGTGGATTGTGACGATTTGTTGAATAATTGTCATTATTATATTTATAACAAGTTATTCAACTAATTTATGTAATCCTTAATGACTTCTCCACAAGATGTTGATGGTCTCTGTAACTACTACCAGCTCCTTAGGAGGCCGCCAGATTCTTGCTTCTCATATCACCCCAACGTGAGATCAACGATAATAATCTTCGATTTGCTAATTCAAATTTATATATCAAGTAATTGAAGTAAAAACTGCTTCATTTCCAGGATACTTCCACGCGTTGCGGAGGCAGACCAATCTCTTGCGATCTGACAGTCATCATCGCATCGCTACTTATCATTGCAGCCGTAATAATATCAGATTCATCAATTTCTTCTTGGTGATGCGTTTCAGTGACTGATTGTGTCAAAAATATTATACGTTGTTCGTGCTTATATTCATTACCGGTTTTGTTTAATCGATATCTATGTATGACATCAAGAAAGTGGTTAGTCTCACCAAAGAATTTGTGATTATATTTGGTACCGATTTATATTGATCCAATCCATTTTTATGTGCCTATTTTGTGAAAAATTAATCTTAGTTGTTTGAACTTTATGCTTGAATAAAAGTGAAAAATGTGTTACGTAGAAAGTGAGTTTTTAGCAGATTAACTGTTTTCGAAGTTTGCCAACAGACGTTTTCAAAGGTTTCACCGGCATTTGGCACCAGCAGGTAACTCCCTACCTCTACGACGCCTCTACCTCATCGGCAGCTTGATTTGATAATGAGCAAAAATATTCCGACTAATGAAAACCTTAAGACCATAGCAATAGCTTATAGATATGTAGGCTACTATACTGCATGAGCGCTAATTTATATACTTGAGAACTCGTGAGTAGTAAAGTGACTCACCGTGTAGCTATATAGCATTATTTTTGTTTGGGTTGGTACGTAGCATATTTCGCGCTTTTAGGAGCTGTTGAATATTTGATTTGATAATGAACTATACAGCGGCATTCACGTACCTACTAACTGGCGCTATGGACCCTGTGAAGTAGTGGTACCCCAACCAACGCCAATAGGTAGCTATTATCCAACCAACTGTCCCACAATCTCATCAACTGCGACCCGGTTTAATTAAAAGTTGCCATTAATAAAACTATGTTTCGTTAGAATGTGAAGATAATAACGTTAATTTTTAGAGTAAAAATTTAACTTTAAGCTGTTTGATGAACATTTTTCAGCAGAATAAAACGCGCGTCATTCATGAAAAACTATTCCTTCTCGGAGAAACACTAAATCGTCGTAACTTTGACAAACGTACAAATATTATAATGTAAAGAATAAATTTTCCACAATAATGAAGCTGAGCGTGATGATTCTTGTTCTGATTGGCTGCTTTGTTTTCAGGCGTTGCATTCTTTCATCACTCGTTGCTGCATTCTTTGCTGAGTTTTGTCTGGCTGCCATCTTTGTATTTAGGCATTAGTTCTTTCTGCCTCTATACTTTAAGAACGTTTTTTGTCGTTCTCTCGATTTTTTGTGCACAGTTGCCATGACTTCAGAGCGCGAAGAACTCGTTCAGAAGGCGAAGTTGGCCGAACAAGCCGAACGTTATGAAGATATGGCAGTAGACATGAAGAAGGTAACTGAATTGGGCACGGAGCTGAGTAACGAGGAGAGGAATTTGCTGTCGGTGGCTTACAAAAATGTCGTCGGTGCTCGCCGATCGTCGTGGCGAGTCATTTCGAGTATTGAACAAAAAACCGAAGGAAATGAAAGAAAGCTGACTATGGTAAAGGAGTATAAAGAAAAAGTTGAGAAGGAGCTTAAAAACGTCTGTCGTGAAGTTCTGGTGAGAATTCCCTTGTTTTGTTTTTTTGGATTATTTTACTTTTTTAGCTCAAAAATGTTACATGCGTATGGTTCGTTGCTGTTCGTATCAGTTTGCATCAGTTGTTGAAATTTTTAAATCTGTTGAAACAACTTTCCTCAGGATCTTCTCGATAAATTCCTTATTGCCAAAGCAGCTAATGCAGAAAGTAAGGTTTTTTATTTGAAAATGAAAGGAGATTATTATCGCTACTTGGCCGAAGTCTCTACCGAAGCTGATAGATCAGGTATATTAACTCTGTTTCGGTTTAAAATTTAAATACTTAAATTTTCTAAATTTATTCATTATTAATTAATTCAACTTTTAACAAATTCTTCAGCGGTGGTAACTGAGTCCCAGAATGCTTATCAAGCAGCTTTAGATATAGCTAAAGAGCAGATGCAACCAACCCACCCCATTCGACTTGGTTTGGCCCTCAATTATTCCGTCTTTTTCTACGAAATTCTCAACTCCCAAGACAGGGCATGCCACTTGGCTAAACTCGTTAGGACTTCTGATGTTTAAAAAGGCTATTTAAACATTTGAATGACTAAGTCTAAGTGACGTTCTGAAATAATTCCATTCAGGCTTTCGATGAGGCGATAGCTGAGCTCGACACTCTAAACGAGGATTCGTACAAGGACAGCACGCTCATCATGCAACTGCTACGAGATAACCTCACCGTGAGTTTCGTCTTTCTTCTTTTTTTGTGGGAACGTGTTAAAAAAAATACGATTTGCTCGGTCTGAGGCGGCATTTGGCTCTGAACTCTGATTTGTGGAGGGACGTTATATGGGAAAAGGTTCAACCATAGCTTAGCATGGAAAAGCGATGTTTCAGAAATAAATGGTGATGATGATGATGATGTACCTGCAAAGCATGGGATGTTTTCCATATGGTAAACAGTAGCGTTGCTTTTATTTATATCTATCATCATGGCAGATATGTTTATTATGAACACTATCTTCCTGAGAAGTAACGTGTCTATAACAATTTCTGGTTTGTTCAAGTGTTCGGGTATTTTGAGGTCCTTAGTATTTATTTAAATAGCTGAAATTTGTATTTCAGCTGTGGACATCCGACGCACAAGGTGAAGCTGGCGAGGGAGAAGAGGGCCAGGCTGCAGCTGAATAAACGAATCAGCTGCTTCGAAGAGACGTGATAGGTGCCCTCCGACGTAACTTATTATCTCCTGCACTGTGTGATACAAAAAATTATATCAGTCTGTATTATTATTATTAATATTATAATATTTTACTGATTAGCTGCGATGCTTTACTTGAGTTTCGTTTGTGCTATCGACTTGTGGTATTTCATAATCCATTTAGTTGATTTGTAAGACTTAAGTTTGTTATAATGTTTTTATACTTGAATTTTTTTATACGTGTCTCAGTTTCATTTACATTTCTGATTCAAGTCAAGGGGCCTGCTGCCAGATATATATTATATATAATAATTAGTATTTATTCAATTTTTTTTATTATTTGTCAATCTCCTAATTTTCGTTGTTTATTATTAATCTCCTCATTATTACTTGCCGTTGTTTCAATTGAGAGGTGTCATTATTTTCATCATCAGTATTTTGTTGCTCTCTCATCGAGCGATACTCGTTGCAATTTCTGGCCGATCGAATCTTGCTTCTCGTGCAATTTTGTCGTGGAATAAAATTTTCCTAATTTGTCGTGTCCTTTTTTTATTAAGCTCGTTTTGTGGTGAAGTATGAGGAGCACTCTGGTCATCGTGTCTCAATTATGTTTGATTCCGTTTCGTTGGTGCTACTTGCTTGACTAGGCAGACTCAACCTGTTCGGCTGGTGCTATAAGTTCGTTACTGTCTCACGGAAATTGTCTTGCTATATAGTTTTCAATTTTCTGGCTTTTGAGGCAGCTGATGTGTGAAATTATTTCTTAAGAAAAAATCACTGTATTATTTATTGACCAGTACAAGTTTCAGGTGTACAAGAAGATTCATTTGACAGCACTAAAAAATCTAGAGCTAGTAGTCTTGTGGTAGTTTGGTAAGAAGTTACTAAGGAACGCCTACCACTGTACTAAAAGTAACTTTTTAACAACATGGGGGAGAAAATTCACATTGAATCCAAGGATTGGTGCGGAAATAAAGTGATAAGAAGGTCTTTGTGGTCTATAGTTGTAATTATAAATCACTTTCATGTTTTCATTATATGCTGTGTGGTGATGTCCCGCCTTTTTTTGTTACACTATAATTATAATATACTGTGAATAATGGTACCACAAGTATATGGGCGAAAATGGTGAAAATGTTTTAAGTAATTTAAACAACCTGCAGTCCGACTTACGGATTTAATTTTATTTGCCTCGACTTCTCGACGTAGTTTTGAACAACTTGAACCTTGGCAATTTGATGCAAGTAACCAATATTTTTAAATCTTCCATCCAAAAATTGTTATCAATAACTAGTGGGGTGCCCGGGGTTTTTTAGAGGTTTTTCTCTCGCTCCCGTTTCCTTCTCCGCTTGCTCTCCTGCTCCCGGGCGCTTGCTCCACCGTTCTTGGTCGCTTTTCCGTTCCCGCTCATTCTCCAGTTCCAGTTTCCGCTCATTTTGTGACTGATTTAAATTTTGTTTTCCCACGAAAACCTTCCCCCAATAACTCAAGGTTGTGTGCAAATATCATTATGATTGGATGAAAGGTGTAGCAATGCATAAAGGATATATATATATATATATATATATATATATATATATATATATATATATATATATATATATATATATATATATATATATATATATATATATATATATATATATATATATATATATATATATATATATATATATATATATATATATATATATATATATATATATATAATACTGACCTCAAGGTAATTTAAATACCAAATACTTAAGATAGACTATCGGTTTTCTCTCGCCTTTTCTCTTTCAGCTTGTCTCAGTGGATTTGATTTTTTGAGCAAAATCCGTCAGTTATGAAGGTACAGCGCTTTGGGACATAGTCTCTGTCTTAATGAATCAGCGATATTCACATCTTGTAGTATATATTTATTTTTTTCTTTAAAAGTTTTTTATAGTTACTGGCATATTTCACTAAACTCACTATAGCTTATTAATGACTAGCGGCCCGGGGGTACCCGGCGTTTTTCTCTCTCTCGCTCCCTTTCCTTCCCAGCTTGATCTCCCGCTCCCGGTCGCTTTTCCGTTCCCGCTAGCTCTGCCGCTCATTTTGAGACCGATTTCAATTTTTGTTCATAAAACCTTTCCCCATTGACTCTCAAGGCTGTGTGAAAATACCATTACAATGAGATTAATGGTGTAGCATTGCATTAAGGACATACATACAGTCATTTACATAGATATATAGATGTAAGCAGCCTTACCAGTTGAGTTTTTTTAGTCTTAAAACACCTGGTGTAAAGGACTATAAACTATTACAATGAGTTAATTTATTGAATTCAACTTGCAAAGCCTTGAACGGACCAATTTTTTCGAAAACGACACCTTAGCAACTCGCTCCAGTCCGTTTATTAGGCACAAAATCCCAGACAAGGCTTTATAAAGTTTCTAAATTCCCAGACAACGCTTTATACAGTTTCAGGAAATCTCCGACCTAGCGTTAAAAAAAATAAAATCTTGGTAAAGCTAATTGACGCACTTTCCTTGATTCAATCAAGCTACAACTTGGAACATGGACTCATTTTCAATAACGCATTCATTTTAAATTTTGGAACATATTCATCGACAGCCCCCATCTAAATCGGTTTTTACTGATTTCCTGGATGACAAATTTTAGAAGACCTAGTTAATAAAATACTAAAGCACAAAAAATGGTTTTTACTTTTCACTTCTTAAAAATGTATTAGCTTTTTTATTTTGCTTTTTAAAACACTGAAACACTTTTGAAGATCTTATACATATATAATGTATGTATGTACAACTGTCTCTGTCATTCCTTAAGTATTCATTTTGCATCAATGACTTCATCAGACGTACTCCCCGCAATCTGCTATGATAACCATGTCTTTTGTTTTTCATGTTGAGCTTCCATTTGTCTGAAAAATAAGATTCATTCCCAGTTTTATACTAAATCATTATAAGATTATTCAAGATTATTTAAATAAATTCGAGATTATTAAATGAATTTGACTAGGCATATTAAATAAAGGATGAAATTAAATAAGGGAATATACAAAACTAATTTTTCAAATTGGTTTATATTTAACATTTAAAAACAAATATAGAATTTATATTATTTTATACACTCCTAGAATTAAAATTTTTAATTTTACAAAATAAAATGAAACTGACATAAAAAATACCTCCACCATCCTGATAATATCTTAACTGGCAATCATGTTACCAAACACTACATGTTTACTGTCAAACCTGAAAATGAAAAAAATTGAATTTTTTAATTTACCAAAACAAATTAATTAAAATTAAATGCTTTTCAGTACACCATCTAGAAAACAATAATTAAATTATATCACTCTATTATAACATTTAAGTCAGGTGATACTTAACAACAACAGAATTACAGAAACTATTTTCAATAACTTTTATGTCAAAACAGCTTTATGAGAGTTCTCTGTCTGCAGCGTTAAATAAGTCGTCTTTTTAAATGTATTTTAAATGACAGTATCTAACATCCACTACTATCATGACAAAATTAATAACTTTGAGGCAACATGCTACCATTATGCAGTGGTTTAGCTAGCATGAGTGACAGCCGGGGCAGATATCAATGGTGTCACCCCTCGAAAACAGTTGAAATCAACATTATGTAACAAAAATCAGGTAAGGGTAAAGTATGATTTTGATAAGACTACTTCAATAAACATTTGAAAATTTATAAGTCATTGATCATCAAATTACAAAACTACCAATCAATTATTTTAAACATATTTAGAAGAAACTTGCAAAAACTTTTCCTTTTAAAATATTTAAAGTATTTTCTTTTTTTCTAGCTTTGACAGCTGCAAACTCAAAAATCACATCTTCAAAATTAATACTTTGTGTTGCCTCGTGTTTGATCGTTATCATTGCAAGATTTTTTATCCTTATTGTTGACTTTAAGTAGTTTTCGATTAATTTACTAAACCTCCTCTTGCACGAAGCAGCAGATGAGCAAATTGTCATGAATAACTTTATTACTATGATAAGATTTGGAAGGGGTTTTGTAAATCCCATTCCACGATGAAATTCAAAAAGTCTACGGATATCCAATCAGACACTGTAACATTGGCTGCTTTTAAACATCTTCTCAACCATTGGTATTTTTTAGTGGAGTTTTGCTTCTGATACCTCTTCATACAAGCCAGTTAAATTTGTTACAGATAATTTAAGCTCCTCGATGTTTGCCGAGAGCAAAGTATTTGTCTGGACAACCTAGATTCTAGGTCCTAGAACGATGAAGCTACATCTTAAAAATATTTTGATGTAGTTCGAACCTCCGTACTGAATCAGTTGAGACATTCAGGAATATCCTATTTAATTTTCAGCTGCGATCGTTTTCACCAGCCATTCGTTTTTACGACAAATTCTTTGTTTGATTGGATTTTCGTTTGTTGTTTTTTTGCAACAAGACCTACTGCTTCTTCTACGATATGATCCTGTTTTTTCTTGAATACAAAAACGATGTATAGTAAACGAAGTATTATAGCTAACTAATCAATACTCAAACTTTTACTTTGTAATGCAATCTGAGCACAATTTATTTTCTTTAGTAAATCATTCCAAAAGAAGAGGTAGCAAAGAAAAGTTAAATTACATACAACAGGTTTTGCGCAGCACCTTTGGTGTCTACATTTTCTTGTTGATCAAAAAATTCCCAAATTGCTGCCACAACCTCCTCAAAATTTTCTGTTAGTGTTTTTATTGCAGCATAATGAGCACTCCAATGCGTTGTTGAAAGTCTTTTAACAGATGGTTGATGTAGCACTGGTGTCTGGTGTCACAGATTTAAACAGCTAGATAGATCATTCCATAGGAAGCCGCGCATATATATAAAAACCTAGATATGTACCCATATAGATTTTTAAAATTTTTAGCCGTTATTTCATTTCATAGAGTTTGTGTAAGGTTTTTTTTAATCGCAGCTGGGTGTCACCCCCAAACGGATGACACCCAAGGCGGGTCGCCCCGTCCTTGCTACGCCAGTGCATGTCTATAACTTTCTATCAAACCACACTCGTTAAAAGAATCTGAACAACAAATGGTCACGACACTACTATAATTCTAACTTAAAAATAATTGACACACACAAAACTGAATTTATAAATAAGTATATAAAATGTTTAGGATTATATTAAAATTATAAATAAGCATTTCTGTTTATAAAATTTACTTAAGGTGCGTTTACATGGGAAAAGTCAAAAGTCAATGTACCATGAAATTAGAAAAAATGCACGTGTAAAAGCATGACATTAACATCTTGGCAGTCAAGATGTTTGATTGTTGGTCACCTTTTAATTTCCAATGCACCAGTGAATAATGTATTCATACGCGCAAGACACATTACTTATTAGATAAACGACTTGATTGGTCGACTACTCTGCAAGACAAAAATAAATGATTGTGAGCTTGTGGAGCTAGCGAGTAGTATGTGGGGCTGCCAGTGGCGCCGTGTTTACACCGCATACGTCGTTAGTCTTATCTGAAAGTTGCCAACATTATAAAGCGCCCTTTAAGCGGCTTCTGTTGCACACGGCTATATAAATTGTCGTAAAAAAATATTAAAAAAAAAAACTAAACCATTTTGTGACGATGGCTGAGATATTATTGTTCTTGATCTTTCAAGTATTCTCCATGAACTTTATTGAAGCATATGGATGGACAGTTGAACTAAATCCTAGAACTCTACCCCACTCTTCTTATTATTTAAGATTTATATTTATTAAATGATTTCATCTACTTTCAAAAAAGCTTTGATAATGTAATAAAACTAAGTGCTGTTTTCTTCTATTGGTTCAGCACTTAATTGGTTCATCCTCATTGGCTTTGTCAACTCTTTCTTTGTGTGTTCCAGAATGTTCTTTTAGCCACTGGTCATCGGTCCATACTACGATCAAAATGTATCAAATTAAAAACAATGAACATATAAATTAAAATCAACAAATATAATCTTATTTAATTTCATTTCTTTGTTATAAAGACGATATTTAAGAAATTATATTTACAGATGATGAGACAAAAAAGTTGAAATATAATATTGAAAAATGAAAAGTTGCATTAATCAAGTTGTTTTAAATAATAAAACAACTCTTTAAGGAACAATTAACCGTGCTGATATATTATTAATTTATTCTTATTAATCATTTTTGAAAACATTAAATAAAACATGTAAATATTGACACTAAAAAATCTGTTTTTTTTGCTTATCATCATCCCAATAAACAAATTAAACAAAAAAAAAATATTTGTAAAATTTAATTTTAAAAACATTTATAAATTATATTGTTATAATAATATATTCAATATAAAAAAAAACATTTGTGGTTATTATGATAGAGTTTCCAAACTAATTAAATATGTTCTAAAACTGGATATCTTCATTAATTAATTGAATTAAATAAAACAATCTCAAATAATACATTTATTTATTTATTGGTACACAAACAGTTCTTAGTAAGAATAACAGAAGACTGCAGGTCATAACACCTAATATTCATATCAATAATATAGTATAATATAATATAATTAAATCTATAATAAACTGTTTGATAGCAGACAATACATAATAATACTATTATTATTAAATTCACTTTTGTGATTTTTAAAATGCCCAAATAATAATAATAATAATAATAATAATAATAATAATAATAAATAATATAAAATTGAACCAACCAGCTCTTGAAGATCCCTCTTTCAGTCTCAACGGTTTGGCAATTTTAACCGTTATTGTTCTACCATATAGTTCTGAACAATGCTGAAATATAACAAAACAATAAAAACAAATTATACAATGTTTAGAGCATGAATGTTGCTAATCTAGTAGCTATTTAAACAATTAATAATTATGAATAACTTTCAAGAGTTTAAAATTACTTTTAAAAATTATTTGCAATAATTAGGAGTAATTAACCTTTAGTTAAAAAAACTAATAAATTTAAAAAAAACTATGTGAACTTAAAATAAAGAAGTAATTGCAAAAAAAACTTACCATATTATCTATGGCGGCTTGTGCATCTTCGGCAGACTCGAAATCTACAAATCCAAAACCTCTACGTTTTTCTGAAAAATTAAAAAAAAAAACTAAAGTTATATAAATTATACTTAAAATAGTGTTTGAATATACCAACATAGACTTTATATTATGTTCAAAACATTTGTGAAACCATGACATTTTCACTGGTTTTAAAGCATTACATCACCTTAATGTTTTTCCACAAAAAAAGTGAAAGATTGAAATTAAATCGTGTACTGTTTATGATGACAGCATTAAAACAAAATTTGAGTTTTTAGAAACTGTTAATATTAAAATGTGTTCAACAAGCTTTTTTTAATTTCAATTTAGACATGACGAGTGAAACCATATAGCATATCAATACATACAGTAGAAATTAAAAATTATCAATATGACTCCTCTTCACTATGATCTCATTTAAATATTTCTATTCGCTACTTATTTATTCTATCACATTGTCCTCGGAGAACAAAAAACTATCGACTAACTAACACCTATTTATTATAAAGAGGTAATAAAAATTCCAATAAATACAACTAACCAGTGGCATAATTAAAAGGAATTTGAACCTCAGTAATATCACCAAATGAAATGAAGGCACCATGTAGAACTTTCTCATCCACTTCTTCGGAAAGACCACCTTAAAAAGTAATAAGAAACATTAAAATAAAATACTTCAGTAAATGTGAAGTTATTTCACATATCAAGTATAGATTATAAAAGACGATGATCAATTGACCTTAAATTTGAAACATAGACTCGCTCTTCACGACAATGCATTCTCTTTACTTTAAGTTTAAAACTTTTTTGAAAAAAATTTCAATTATTACAAATAATAATCACCTATGTTTTAAAACAAATAAAATACAACTAAATAAAGGTTTACACATAAATTCAAAAAATGTCATTTTAAAAAGAAAAATTTTGCAGTAAATGAAAAGCCGGCAAATCCAGAAATATAAGAGATTTAAAAAACCTGTTTTTTACTTACGACTTACTTACTTGCTTCACGATAAAACGTAAAATAAAAAGCAGATTTTTTAGCCGGAAAAAATCTATAAAACTTAAATTACTCAATTTAAATTTGATAAGCTAACCTATATAGATTTTTCTCCTATTATTAGTTGCCATTTTTTACGCTGATTTTCTTTGGACTGCAGCACAGCAACCACGAGCGATGTTTGGGTATAAACAATACCTTACGTCGTTACCATAGATATCTACGGTCGTAACAATAATAACATAGATATCGTAAGGTTTACGATATCTATGTTATATATATATATATATATATATATATATATATATATATATATATATATATATATATATATATATATATATATATATATATATATATATATATATATATATATATATATATATATATATATATATATATACATATATATATATATATATATATATATATATATATATATACATATATATATATATATATATATATATATATATATATATATATATATATATATATATATATATATATATATATATATATATATATATATATATATATATATATATACGTCGTTATATATATTGTTATAATCTCATAGAATCACAGACTCTGCTCACTCCCTTGTAAGAGCACTGGTGCACAGCCGGGTTGACTATTGCAAGGGGGTCCTGGCCGGTCTACCGCTGTTCCAGATCAACAGGCTTCAATCTGTTCTTCGGGCTGCTGCCCGTCTTGTGTTGCGATTGCCGGGCTGGGCCAGCGTTTCGGGTCTGATGCGGACGCGGCTTCATTGGCTTCCCTTTCCAGAGAGAATCCGTTTCAAACTATGCTCTATGGTTTATAAGTGCCTCCATGGCATGGCTTCTGTCTATCTTCAGGAGCTATGTGTTTCGGTCTCTCAACTCTTTGGTCGGTCTCATCTTCGATCGGCGGCGGCCGGCGATCTACTTGTCCCTCAGACGGAGACTGTGACGACTGGCAGGCGTGGTTTTTCTGTGGCTGGTCCTGTGGCCTGGAATAGCCTTCCCCCCGCTCTGAAGGATCCAACGATGCCTTTTAGTGTCTTTCGTGAACGGCTCAAAACATATTTGTTTTCTTCCATTTAATTGTGCAGTGCGCTTTTGCGACTTTTATTTTGTAAAAAAGCGCTATATAAAAAACCTGTATAATAACAATAATCTCGTCAAATCGTATTACAGGCCCAGAAGAATGGTTTTGTAATTTATTGGGTGATAATAAATAAGCTTGGTTAATGCTACTTAGACCTTCTAATATAATCAAATGTTAATAATAATATTTGTCGGGATATTAATAGATGGGAAAAGTAAAACCAGTACCATAGATATAACACTACCCCCTTCTTAATCCTGTTCGTCTCGAACAGCATAGTCGCTTTTGGGAAATGCGACTCGCCCACAAACACAAAATACCTTGATCTTCACTCGTGGCCTTGACCGCAATTCGCAAACCACATGGTCAAGTCTCTTGACCGTTTGACGCAGTTTCTTCCAGTCTTTCTTTGGCTCATCGTCGCCATTTCGGCACGGTTCATCACAGCCTTTTTTGCATGCCTCGTCCTGAACATCTTTGCACGGTTTATCGGAACTCTCTGCTTTTTCTTCTTCATTCACATCTTTTAGATCTTTGTTGAAATCATATTTCAAATAAGCACCATCTTTTTTTTCATTACACGATCTGAGGTATCTCTCCATTGAATATTCAGCACATTGTTTTCCATAACACAATCCCGCCATCGAATATCCGCCATATTTTTTTCATGAAAATATCTGAAATATCTTTCCATCGAATATTCCATGGCTGGTCTTTTTTTCCTCCACTCCTAAAGATCTTTCTCAAAAAACTCTTCAAAAGGTTTTTCGAAAACACGTTCCATAAATCCGATAAATCCCTTCATCAAATTGCTATTTGATTTTAAAATGACTCTTAGTTTATCTGATCTAGAATCCTCTGTGGATTCATCTAATTCAGACTCCTCGGTACCGTTCTCTGTTCTTGGCTCATCTTTTTCAGAGTTTTTGCTGGCTGCATTGCTATTGTTGTTTTGGAGAAGTTCATCGTCGTCATGTTTGTTTTCTTCCAAGCTACAATCGAACGTTTTTATTTCACATTCCAACTCGGCTCTTTCGTCGGTGTCAACTTTCGTATCGTCCAGCGGATCTTTCTTCAAATCATCGCCATCGTCTCTTAAATCAGTGTCTTCTTTTTTTGTCAAGTTAGCTTCGACGTATTTCTCCATTAGAGTTTCGTCCGTTTTTAAATCCTCGGTTGCTTCATCCGAGTCAGATTCGTCACTAAAATCTGACCCTGAATATTCGGTGCCGTCGTCTGTTATGGAGGCTTCCGTTTCAGAACCGTCGCTGTATGGGTAAAAGCCATCGTTGTTATTGCCATTATTATAATCATCGTTTTGCATTTCATTTTCAACATTCTTTTCAACTTCTTTAGTTTTGTTGTCGACGTCCAAACCGACTGTATCATTGTCACCATCTTTGCCAGGCTCGTCATCACCATCTTTGCATGGTTCACCTTGAACATCTTTGCAAGGCTCATCATCAAGACCATCTTTGCATGGTTCATCTTGAACATCCTTGCATGGTTCTTCTTGAACAGCTTTGCATGGCTCATCATCATGACCGTCTTTTCTGTTTCCGCAATTGTTTGTATCACCATTGAGGAGTTCAAGAATTTTTTTCATTTCCTGCTGTGCTGCTCTGTTTTCTTCCGGTGCTACTCTGTATTCTTCCGCCATTTTTTTCAGAGCCTTCATCAATTCATTTTCTGTTTCGAATTCGTACTCTTCTGGGTCAAATCCATTGTCCTTCAATGCCGTCCGGAGGTGGTCCACGAGCTCAGACTTTCTTCCTTTGTCACTAAGTTCTCGTTTTCTAAGTTCCCGCTTCAACTCGTGTATCAAAAGCTCATCCAATGCTTTCAAAACCATTTTTGTAATCCCACTTCTGACACCAGTGTTATAATCTCGTCAAATCGTATTACAGGTCCAGAAGAATGGTTTTGTAGTTTATTGGGTGATAATAAATAAAGCTTGGTTAATGCTACTTATAAATTCTAATATAATCAAATGTTAATAATAATATTTGTCGGGATATCAATAGATGGGAAAAGTGAAACCAGTACCATAGATATAACAATATATATATAAATATATATATATATATATATATATATATATATATATATATATATATATATATATATATATATATATATATATATATATATATATATATATATATATATATATATATATATATATATATATATATATATATATATATATAAATGCCTTGATACAGAACCCACACTTCTTTGAGAAAATGTTATCATTTAATGGAACTGTGAATGTCAATAAAATTTCCATCGTATTCCCATTTCTAATAAGCAACCGAAACAACTGATTTTGTGAATGCCAGTCATCGGTGTACAAAAAAAGCATATTTTCTAGCAATTTAACGAAGAATTATGTCAGTCTTTTTACTTAAAATATGAAATGAAAATATGTTAAAAATGTAAATTTACATCAATCATTGTAACAAATCGTACGTCTAATATATAAATTCATGTTGAGCTGCTTCAACGTAATCTAAAAAAAATTGGTTTAAAATAGCATAAAATCGTTGGTGACGTTTGTGTTTAAACGCCGAGTGTGGTGCTGATGGTAGTGGTTGTGGTGGGAGGGGTTATGGTAGGAGCAGGTGGAGGTGGGAAAATGTTTGTGCTTTGGTTGCCCCCTGATATGCCAAAAGTAGTGATGAAAACGTTCATAAGCATGACAAAGTAGAGCAGATAAGTGGCCATGTGCTGCCAAAAAGCCATTTTCCTAAAAGTTATCTTCTCCTGCCTGTCCTCGCTCATCTCTTCTAAGAATATTGCATGATGTTGCTGGGCTTCTGCTAGTTTTTTTTCTGCCTCAGCTTCTTCTTTTTCTCTGGCGGCGGCTGCCAGTTCTTCTTTGGCTCTCGACAGTTCAGCCTCCATCTCCGAGTTGCTGGGAGATTTCGTGCATGCCTCCTGAACGATCTTGACGTAGTTGGCCGATCGAACGATCTTGATTTCAGCGTCGGCTATCTTGACGCGAGCCATTTCGATGTTTGCATCCGACCTGTCGACGTTCAGAGTTTTCGTTTCTAAAGCCAGAGGAAGTCTCGTCTCGATGGTCGACAGGACGGGAGAAGTGGCTGGTTGTCTGCCGGTTGCGCTTAGCTCTACGGCAGAAGTTTCTCGAACAGTTTTGTAAGAGGAAACAGACTTGCCTGGGAAGCGCCTGTACCAGTTCCTTGGACAGCAGCAACAACAGCGTGACTTACTGCTGCTTACTCGCTCAACCTTGTTAACTGTGCTTTCCCGCGGTCCGGGAGATGATTCGCTTTTGTTGCAGCAGCAGTAGTTTTGATCAGTGGACTGGTTGTAGTAGTGGAGATTGCCGATGTAGATGATGATGATGCCAACGAGAAGTTCAAAAGATATGCATGCGATCAACATGGTCAGGACGAAATCGTAGAAGCGATGTCCACTCCGGCCGATATCGAGAAGAAGTTTGAGTTCTGTGATTTGCGTCAGCGACAGAATTGTCACCAGAGCTGCCTGGGCTTTCATTTCCGACTGTTCCAACTCACTGTGGCGTGCCAAAACCTAGAAAATGAAATATAAAACGTAAATTTTCGATATTTAAGAGCCTTCACACGTCAATTTTTCTTCAATTTTAACGAACTTTTAAACTTAAGTAAAAGTGCCAGTCATGAAATTTAAGTTAGAATCGTGTTTGACGCAGTGAGCAGCTTACCACAAACCACAAAGCCTTTTTGCGTCATCGCCACTACCACCATCTCCATCACCACGTTTTCGCCACCATTGCCATCACTGCTTTTCGCCAAAATTGCCATCACAGCTTTTCGCCAAAATTGCCATCACCGCTTTTCGCCAAAATTGCCATCATTCCAACTACTATTATAATCACTGCCATTACTTCTTCTACCATTACCACTACTTCCATCACTAATATTACCATCTCCATTACTACAACCATCAATACCAGCATCATCACCAGCACCAGCACCACCAGCAGGGATGGCAATATTGACGTCATTTATTGAAACGACGTCACAGTGGCGTTGAAAGATTCAGTTGACGCTGTGGCCATGACGTGGCATTTATTCTTTTAAACGAGAAACAAAAACTAAATTTAAATAAATAAAAAAAACGAAGCAGAACATTGTGATTACTTTTGTAAATAGAATGTGATCACTAATGTGATCAGAATGTGATCACTACTGTGATCAGAATGTGATCACTACTGTGATCAGAATGTGATCACTATTTTGATCAGAATGCGATCACTTTTGTGATAAAAATGTGTTCACTATTATGACCAGAATGAGATCACCAGATGTTCTTTTAGTGGTTTCATTTAAATTTGATATTTGATGGTATTTATTTATTATTTTGATTTTATCTGGTTTTATTTTCACTGATAGAAGTTTTCATTGCAAATCCCAACGCAATAAAAAACAAAATAGCTGAAGGATTATTGAGAAGAAAGAAATAAAATATTATTCCGTCATGTTCATCTCTGAAAGGAATCAAACTCCAGGTCTCCTGAGAGGCCGTAACTCAGTCATGAGAGTCTGCGTCCATGCCCGCTTTCAAAGGACTACAAGAATCCAATTAAAAACAGTACACAAGTGATTTATGGAGCTGCAAACCGTGGCAAAAAGAATTCGAACAAAAATGGCTTCAATACCTCAGAGGACGGAAATAATGTCAAAGTCCTCAAGCAATTGGTCGATTTCTTTCCTTTTTGTTGCTTTTGTTTTATAAATGCATTTATTGTTGTTGTTATTATTATTCGTTATTAAGTTATAATTATTATTATTATTATTGTTATTGTTATTATTATTATTAGTATTTTATAGTTTTATCCTGATTATCATATTTTGAAATATGTTTTGTTAAAAAAGTGGAGAGCACCTGAATTTGTGTGCGACGTTTTGAATTATTCAGTTTCTTTTCTTTGACCACATATGTGTTAACTTGTGTGTGTGTGTGTTTTGGAATTGATTAAATCAATTCCAATCTGACGATAAGTTATGAACTGATTAAAAAACAATCAACTCCCCTGTACTAATCAATAGTTGATCATTGGCTGGATAAGGGTTGAGGTCATTAGTTAACTTGAGTGCCTTACGACGCTTATTCCTCACTGGTGCAGCTGTACAAAGGTCGACATGGCCTTCCATTAAGAATGCATCGGATTCAGATTTTAAATTGGATATTAAGAATCGCTTAGATTTGGCAACGGGATTTTGAAAATTTTTGTTATTAACGGCTGCTAAGACAGGTTGTAATATATAAGTAATATATAAATAATATATAAATAATATATAAATAATATTTAAATAATATATAGATAATATATAAATAATATATAAATAATATATAAATAATATATAAATAATATATAAATAATATATAAATAATATATAAATAATATATAAATAATATATAAATAATATATAAATAATATATAAATAATATATAAATAACTAGCAGTGCCCGTAGAGGCTTCGCTCGCATGAAATTAGAGAGTTTGAACCGTGCATCCATAGTAGAGATCATTTTTCTAGGTCTCGGCTCGGCCCGTCGACAAATTAGCCCAGCCCGTTTTAAAAACCCAAACTCCTGGCCCGGCACAGCCCGTCTGAATTAGGCCCGGCATATTTTTACAGGCCTAGAAGTTCTATATACTTGATGAAAAACTTCGGCCCGTCCCACCTTGACCTCAGGTTTGGCCCGGCCAAACTGAAGACCCTAAAATCACTAAAATATCTATATACTTGGTGAAAAACCTCGGCCCGTCCCACTTTGATTTAAGGTTTGGCCTGGCCCGTGTGAAGACTCTAAAATAACGGCTTGGCCCGGCCGATGATAAACTGGACTTAGCTACTTTTAACCGGCACAAAACTTCAAAATACTAATTTTTACATTTGTAGCACTTACAGTTTGTGAGTAGCAGTTATTTTAAAATCAAATAACCCTTATTTCCACCCCACATTTGAGGTCCTGGAAACCAATTTTTCAAAAAATGCTAAAACACGTATTTCATTATTTTTGGAGTAGAAACTAAATACTAATTTTTACTTCTGTAGCAATAACAGTTTTTGAGTAGCAGCTACTTTAAAAACCAAATAACCCAAAAAATAATGAAACACGTATATCTTTTTTTTTAGTAGATACTAAGTATTAATTTTTACATCTGTGGCAATTACAGTTGTTGAGTAGCAGTTACTTTAAAAACCAAATAACCCAATTTTCCAACCCACATTTGAGGTCCGGGAAACCAAATTTGTAAAAATTGGTGAAACACGTATATCTTTATTTTTAGAAAAGAAACTAAATAATTTTTACAACTGTGGTATTTACTGTTTTTGAGTAGCAGCTACTATAAAAAACAATTAGCCCTATTTTCCACCCCACATTTGAAGTCCTGGAAACCAAATTTTCAAAAAATGCTAAAACGTATTTCATTATTTTTGGAGTAGAAACTAAATACTAATTTTTACTACTGTAGCATTAACAGTTTTTGAGTAGAAGCTACTTTAAAAACCAAATAACCCAATTTTCCAACCCACATTTGAGGTCCGGGAAACCGAGTTTTCAAAAAATGGTGAAACACGTATCTTTTTATTTTTCAAAAAGAATTTATATACCAAATTTCAGAAAATATGTTTTGAAAAATTTTTTAGAAAAAAGTTTGTTTTCCAGTTTTTTCCCCTCAGGAGCAAAATTTTCAAAAATCCTTTCTTAGCGGATGTTTACGTTATAAAAGTAATATAAGTTCCAAATTTCACGTTCCTAGGATGAGGCGTTTGAGCTCGGCGTTGATTATCAGTCAGTCAGGACATGTTCTTTTATATATATAGATATATAAATAATATATAAATAATATATAAATAATATATAAATAATATATAAATAATATATAAATAATATATAAATAATATATAAATAATATATAAATAATATATAAATAATATATAAATAATATATAAATAATATATAAATAATATATAAATAATATATAAATAATATATAAATAATATATAAATAATATATAAATAATATATAAATAATATATAAATAATATATAAATAATATATAAATAATATATAAATAATATATAAATAATATATGAATAACTAGCGGGGTACCCGGCGTTGCCCGGGGTTTTTAGAGGTTTTTTTAATGCTTGTCTCTCTCGCTCCCGTTTCCTTCCCCGTTTGCTCTCCCGTTCCCGGTCGCTTTCTCGCTCCCGGTCGGCTTCTCGCTCACGGGAACTTTCCAGCTCTTTCCCGCTTGATCTTTTGATCTCGGTCGCTTTCCCGCTTTCGCTTGCTTTCCCGTTCTCGGTCGCTTTCCCTTTCCCGCTCGCTCTTTTGCTCTCAGTTGCTTTTCCGTTCCCATTTCCGCCCATTTATGTATATGTATATATATAGTTCCCACTCACTCTCCCGCTCCGCTCATTTTGTGACCGATTTTAATTTTTTTCCCAATGCTTTTATCTACTCGTCGTCTCTGTTTGTTTCTCTGTCTGTCTGTTTGTTTCTCTGTCTGTTTCAAATCTTGCAATCAATTTTTGAGTCACTTCCTGATGATAGATTTTTTTCAAATTTTGCATACATGCTCAAAATAGAAGACAATGCAATATTCAATTATTAGTTTTAAAATAAACAAGAAACCGCAAATTGAATAAAATTTGTCTCATGGGAAGCTAGCTAAGTTGTTAATTTAACATGATGTGGTAGTCTGGAAGTTTGCCAAGGGAATTGTGAAGCTAGTCAAGTAAAGCGGTTTGTTTATTCAACTCAACATTAGGTGCTTGGACTGGCTTGGAGACCTAGTTTTCTATGAATAAACTAGCAGTGCCCGTAGCGGCTTCGCTCGCATGAAATTAGAGAGTTTGAACCGTGCATTCATAGTAGAGATCCTTTTTTTAGGTCTCGGCTCGGTCCGTCGACAAATTAGCCCAGCCCGTTTTAAAAACCCAAACTCCTGGCCCGGCACAGCCCGTCTGAATTAGGCCCGGCCCATTTTTACAGGCCTAGAAGTTCTATATACTTGATGAAAAACTTCGGCCCGTCCCACCTTGACCTCAGGTTTGGCCCGGCCAAACTGAAGACCCTAAAATCACTAAAATATCTATATACTTGGTGAAAAACCTCGGCCCGTCCCACTTTGATTTAAGGTTTGGCCTGGCCCGTGTGAAGACTCTAAAATAACGGCTTGGCCCGGCCGATGATAAACTGGACTTAGCTACTTTTAACCGGCACAAAACTTCAAAATACTAATTTTTAAATTTGTAGCACTTACAGTTTGTGAGTAGCAGTTATTTTGAAATCAAATAACCCTTATTTCCACCCCACATTTGAGGTCCTGGAAACCAAATTTTCAATAAATGCTAAAACACATATTTCATTATTTTTGGAGTTGAAACTAAATAATAATTTTTACTTCTGTAGCATTAACAGTTTTTGAGTAGCAGCTACTTTAAAAACCAAATAACCCAAAAAATGATGAAACACGTATATCTTTTTTTTTTAGTAGATACTAAGTATTAATTTTTACATCTGTGGCAATTAGAGTTGTTGAGTAGCAGTTACTTTAAAAACCAAATAACCCTATTTTCCACCCCACATTTGAAGTCCTGGAAACCAAATTTTCAAAAAATTGTGAAACCCGTATATCATTATTTTTAGAGTAGAAACTAAATACTAATTTTTACTTTTGTAGCATTAACAGTTTTTGAGTAGAAGCTACTTTAAAAACCAAATAACACAATTTTCCAACCCACATTTGAGGTCCGGGAAACCAATTTTGTAAAAAATGGTGAAACACGTATATCTTTATTTTTAGAAAAGAAACTAAATAATAATTTTTACATCTGTGGTATTTACTGTTTTTGAGTAGCAGTTACTATAAAAGACAATTAGCCCTATTTTCCACCCCACATTTGAAGTCCTGGAAACCAAATTTTCAAAAAATGCTAAAACACGTATTTCATTATTTTTGGAGTAGAAACTAAATACTAATTTTTATTCCTGTAGCATTAACAGTTTTTGAGTAGAAGCTACTTTAAAAACCAAATCACCCATATTTCAAACCCACATTTGAGGTCCGGGAAACCGAATTTTCAAAAAATGGTGAAACACGTATCTTTTTATTTTTCAAAAAGAATTTATATACCAAATTTCAGAAAATATGTTTTGAAAAATTTTTTAGAAAAAAGTTTGTTTTCCAGTTTTTTCCCCTCAGGAGCAAAATTTTCAAAAATCCTTTCTTAGCGGATGTTTACGTTATAAAAGTAATATAAGTTCCAAATTTCACGTTCCTAGGATGAGGCGTTTGAGCTCGGCGTTGATTATCAGTCAGTCAGGACATGTTCTTTTATATATATAGATATATAAATAATATATAAATAATATATAAATAATATATAAATAATATATAAATAATATATAAATAATATATAAATAATATATAAATAATATATAAATAATATATAAATAATATATAAATAATATATAAATAATATATAAATAATATATAAATAATATATAAATAATATATAAATAATATATAAATAATATATAAATAATATATAAATAATATATAAATAATATATAAATAATATATGAATAACTAGCGGGGTACCCGGCGTTGCCCGGGGTTTTTAGAGGTTTTTTTAATGCTTGTCTCTCTCGCTCCCGTTTCCTTCCCCGTTTGCTCTCCCGTTCCCGGTCGCTTTCTCGCTCCCGGTCGGCTTCTCGCTCACGGGAACTTTCCAGCTCTTTCCCGCTTGATCTTTTGATCTCGGTCGCTTTCCCGCTTTCGCTTGCTTTCCCGTTCTCGGTCGCTTTCCCTTTCCCGCTCGCTCTTTTGCTCTCAGTTGCTTTTCCGTTCCCATTTCCGCCCATTTATGTATATGTATATATATAGTTCCCACTCACTCTCCCGCTCCGCTCATTTTGTGACCGATTTTAATTTTTTTCCCAATGCTTTTATCTACTCGTCGTCTCTGTTTGTTTCTCTGTCTGTCTGTTTGTTTCTCTGTCTGTTTCAAATCTTGCAATCAATTTTTGAGTCACTTCCTGATGATAGATTTTTTTCAAATTTTGCATATATGCTCAAAATAGAAGACAATGCAATATTCAATTATTAGTTTTAAAATAAACAAGAAACCGCAAATTGAATAAAATTTGTCTCATGGGAAGCTAGCTAAGTTGTTAATTTAACATGATGTGGTAGTCTGGAAGTTTGCCAAGGGAATTGTGAAGCTAGTCAAGTAAAGCGGTTTGTTTATTCAACTCAACATTAGGTGCTTGGACTGGCTTGGAGACCTAGTTTTCTATGAATAAACTAGCAGTGCCCGTAGCGGCTTCGCTCGCATGAAATTAGAGAGTTTGAACCGTGCATCCATAGTAGAGATCCTTTTTTTAGGTCTCGGCTCGGTCCGT
>OZ022243.1:33370752-33380752 GCA_963978895.1 Erpobdella octoculata | reverse complement strand
AATTTTAGCAACTACTGATTGCTGACCACCGCGGCCGCCGCGTTATGCGAAATTGCTAACATATATACATACATACATACATACATACATACATACATACATACATACATACATACATACATACATACATACATACATACATACATACATACATACATACATACATACATACATACATACATACATACATACATACATACATACATACATACATACATACATACATACATACATACATACATACATACATACATACATACATACATACATACATACATACATACATACATACATACATACATACATACATACATACATACATACATACATACATACATACATACATACATACATACATACATACATACATACATACATACATACATACATACATACATACATACATACATACATACATACATACATACATACATACATACATACATACATACATACATACATACATACATACATACATACATACATACATACATACATACATACATACATACATACATACATACATACATACATACATACATACATACATACATACATACATACATACATACATACATACATACATACATACATACATACATACATACATACATACATACATACATACATACATACATACACCTAAACACACCGTACGTTCTCCACAGTCGCAAATAAGACGGTCTCCGAGCATCAACGCCATCAAATTGAAAGTTTGTAACGATGGCATAATAGGCAATCAAGATTCGATGACAGGCTAGCTAATCCTCGCTCGTCTTCTAGCAAAAATATCTCTTTTGCTTTTCACTTCTCTTCTTCTTTCTTTCTATCTCTTCCTCTCTTTCTCTTTCTCTCTCTTTGATTTCGTGGTTTTTATTTCACATTCTTTTCTATCACATTCTTTTCTATTACATTTTCTTTTCTTCCTCCCCCTCATCATCGTCATCATCATCATCATCGTCATCGCCATCATCATCATAATCATTATCATCATAATCATCATTGCCATCGTCATCGTCATCGTCGTCGTCATCATCATCATCATCACCATTATCATCATTATCATCATCATCATCATCGTCGTCATCATCTCTATCATTGTCATCATCAGTAACACCACCAACATGAACATGTACATCTTAATCACCAACAACACTATCATTATCACTACCAACAAACCAACAACATCGTCATCATCATCATTATTATTGCCTCACGTTTGCAATAAAAGAGCTCCAAATATGAAATTAATGTGCACAGGACGTAGAATAAATAGATGGCATGATGGCCACCCGGATTCATCTTTTGTATATTTCAAATTCCCAACGTGACAGCTCAAATAAATTTGTTCATTCTCACACAGAAATATTGCATTTTTATGTCTTTATTTATAACTTGAATAACTAATATTTCTGCATTTGTTTTTTTTAAAATCCCTTATAAGAACTTCACCACTGGTATTGCTTGCTTGAATGTTTGCAAACTTTTAAAATGAAATTTAACTAACTTCCCGTCATTTAATCAATCTAATATATGAAATATAACCTCGCTCCTCATGACAATTTAAGTTTTAAAACAATTTGAAAAAAAACCATTTTAGTCAAAAATAATAATTATCTTTATTTTGAAGCAAAATAAAATTACACACAATTATATAGATGTTTACATAAATAAATTCCAAAAAAAAAGTTTAAAAAAAACTTGTTTTCCACGCCTTAATTGTTAAATCACTTATATTACCTTCACGCCGGTTTTGTTTGCTTGCTTGCTTGAATGTTTGTAAACCTTGAAAGTGAAAATTAACTAACTTTCCGTCATCCTATCGAGCTGAAATTCAAAATATAGGTACCCTTCTAACGATAATGCATTTTATTAAAGTTTAAAAAAAATTGAAAAACGTTTTTTTAAATAAAAATAATTATTATTTATATTTTGATACTAAAACAAATCAAATACAAATAAATAAATGTTGACATATATAAATTTAAAAAAATCAATTTAAAATAAAAATTTTTTGCTATAAATGAAATGCCGCAAATCCGAAAATATAAGAAATTTGTGAAAAACTTGTTTTTTTTCTGCTTACTTGTTGTCATTATTTTTTTCGAAAAAAAAACATTTTGAGACTTCTCAGTATTTAAATATTTTAGAGTTATCAGTATACATAATTTTATATGTCTGTATGTATATATGTATATATGTATGTATGTATGTATGTATGTATGTATGTATGTATGTATGTATGTATGTATGTATGTATGTATGTATGTGTGTGTGTGTGTGTGTGTGTGTGTGTGTGTGTGTGTATGTATGTATGTATGTATGTATGTATGTATGTATGTGTGTGTGTGTGTGTGTGTGTGTGTGTGTGTGTATGTATGTATGTATGTATGTATGTATGTATGTATGTATGTATGTATGTATGTATGTATGTATGTATGTATGTATGTATGTATGTATGTATGTATGTATGTATGTATGTATGTATGTATGTATGTATGTATGTATGTATGTATGTATGTATGTATGTATGTATGTATGTATGTATGTATGTATGTATGTATGTATGTATGTATGTATGTATGTATGTATGTATGTATGTATGTATGTATGTATGTATGTATGTATGTATGTATGTATGTATGTATGTATGTATGTATGTATGTATGTATGTATGTATGTATGTATGTATGTATGTATGTATGTATGTATGTATGTATGTATGTATGTATGTATGTATGTATGTATGTATGTATGTATGTATGTATGTATGTATTTATGTATGTATGTATGTATGTATGTATGTATGTATGTATGTATGTATGTATGTATGTATGTATGTATGTATGTATGTATGTATGTATGTATGTATGTATGTATGTATGTATGTATGTATGTATGTATGTATGTATGTATGTATGTATGTATGTATGTATGTATGTATGTATGTATGTATGTATGTATTTTTGCTTTTTTGCGTGTATTTTAAGTGCTTGAAAAATTTTATTTCATGAATGAAAAAAAGAAACAAACGAACACATGTTTAACCACACCACCACAGCAGCAACAAAGGCAACATTTCAATAAATACGACACAGTCGACACTTCTTCAGCCACGCATGCATCTTCATCGGTACTGCTCGTCCGCCATATTTACAATACAAATCAATTCTTTCCTCTTGCGTTTAACTTTTTTTTCTTTTGTGAAGATTTGTTGTACTAACCTCTTTATATTTGTTAACATATATAATATTTTATGTATACATTGTATAAAACTATATATAGATATAATAAATAGTATATATTATATATTTATATATATATATTATGCCTATATTATACATATATTACATGTAATAGTGAAAGCATTTATTTATTTATTATGATGATTTTTAAATATATTGGTCATTTTTATGTCAAAATAATTATATTCTCGGTCACTATCGTCGCCATCTTGTAATACGTGCTGAAGAGGAAATGCATTTGAGCGAATTGCCAGTTGCTAGGCAACGACATGCTTTCTGAAAAATGGCGAATCAGCCGTAAGAACGGACGGAAGTGCTTGTTGGTGTATCAAGAGATGATGATGATGATGATGATGATAATGATGATGATGATGATGATGATGATGATGATGATGATGATGATGATGATGATGATGATGATTATGATGATGATGATGATGATGATGATGATGATGATGATGAGGATGACGATGATGATTAAGGTGAAAAAAGAAGTAATGATAAAATTTCATGTGTTTAGGTAGTTTTGCTTCTTGCAATATGGATTCCTCCAAACTTTTGTCTCATATGTACAGGAAAAATGAGTGCAGCCAGGCCTATTTTTACCCTCTTGAAAAAAATGTTATAGGTTTTCAAAATACAGATTTACAAAATAATCCATAATAGTCTTGATAATTTACTCTTATTGTTATCTTACGTGCATAAATAAAAAATATTACGTTACAAATGTTTGAAGTGTATTTCGTTGACAACATTCTTGAAAAAAGCCAATGCTCTTATATTCAGTTATTCGGTTTAATAGGACTCAGGAAAAAGTTGTTCAAAAGCTTCACACAAACAACAGATTCTGGGTTATATATATATAGAGAGAAAAACTGGAAAACGGTGGGGTTGGTAGTCGTAAGTACTTTTTTCAAAAAATTTCTAAAACTTGTCCAAATAAACGTTTTTTTGTTAATCTTTGGGCACCTCTGCTTTTCTCTAAATAACTCACCGGGATTCAAGAGTCCGTTTATGCTAACAAATTTAAAAGTAAAAACCAATGGGAAGTGGTCGAAAAACGGATTACAAGACTTGCACTACATATCAGCTGAAGCTAATAAAAGCTAGGTAAAATAGAGAAAGGCATAAGAAATTTGGCTCTTCTACAATATTTCCGTTAGCTCCTTTCGTAGAAAACGTGGGTTTGCTTCAAAAGTAAGCTAAATTTTACCCACGGCGGTAAAACTTTAGAATTATGTTTTAGGATATAACCAATGAATGTCCGCTGAAAAAAGAAAGAAAGACAAAAGAGAGGAAAATAAAAATAAAAACAACTTTGTTTCCCAGATATTGGTTTTACATTCTAGATTCAAAAACATAATGAATTATATTCACCGTTTTAATTGAATTTCACAGTATGTAACAATGTAACATTTCATTGAAAAAATAATTAAAACGCAAATTTAATGAACCGATTGGTTTAATAAAACTTAATCAAACAAAAAAGTCATCGGCAAAAGTTTTGCTAAAAACGAGGACCATCACAACAAGACTAGTAAACAAACTAAAAGTGAACTAGAACTTTAATAAATTGGAAAAACTTTTTATTGCATCAACAGTGAATCTAAAAACGAATTTACAAATTGTCACCAGAAATTGACATCAATTTAACACATCAATTCTTTAAAATCACAAAATGTGCCATAAGAAACCTTTGGAAAACATCACACAAGCAACAATGCAAGTTCAATAGACGTTGTATAAAACAAATAGCGTTTAAAAAACATTTAGTACATCTGATGATTAGAGTTAAAATGCGTATAATTCTAGAAATTTAAAAATAAGTGAGACACCTCCCGGATATGCTGTGTTGCTGTTTAAGTAAAACAGAGTTGCGAGTTGTGGCTTTGCTGTACATCGTAGGCGACTTTAAATGATATCTGATATTTTACTTTCTAGGGGCTACATGTTTTCATTTCGTGTATTAAGCAATGTCGTTGCGAATAAAATCTTGAATTCTTTTGTCTACATGTATTTATTAAGAAGGTAAGTGCTTGTCATTTTTATTTCGGTATTTTAAATAAATAATTTAATCAGAGAAATATATTTTTAACTTATCTGGAGTTGAAATAAATGAAATAAAATAAAATAAAAAATAAAAATTCGTTATCATTAGCGCTTGTACGATTGCCGCGATAACCCACAGCAGGTAATGAGCTATAACGGGCTTCAGGTCCAGTAGTTCTATCTAAAAGTCCACGTTTACATAAACTAAAGAAAAATTGGTCCACCACTAATAAACATAATAAAAATAATAATCCACCGCCACTGTTACTGTTATTACATCAAATAAATATTTTCAAATCGCACTTCCTACCACGCAATTGTCTTCGCAGTACATAACTATCGCCTCAGCACACTTTACATCTCATCCAATCATCCCTAACCTCATGAGAGTGCAGGTACTTAACAGCTCAGTTCGCAATTAGCTTCAAACTGTTCTCTATTTTGACACTCCGACAAATGGATGTGCACGCATGTGCTAATGCTTATGTCCGTGTTTGTCGTGCACGCCCGAGAGTAGGTGTATATAAGTGTGATTGGGATTGCATATGTGTGTGTGTGGTTTTTTTAACGTCTGTATCTGTCAATAAGACAATTTAGACGGTATGTATATTTGAGTGTTTATGTTGGCTTTGAGGCAGGGAGGCCACCGAAAGCACAAGGCTTTCGTGGGCACATGGCTCGACTCATTCCAGCCCGCCAACTAATAAGTGCAATAAGATGGACAAGGACCGGCAAATCGACCTCCCCTGCAGCTAACAATTTAACTAGTCTCGGATGATCCTCATAGGCTATGGTATCGCTCCGTCTCCTCGGGATTGCATATGTAACAAGATATAACTTTTATTTGTATTGCAACTAAAAAGCTGGATTGGAAGTATGTGTATTTATGTGTCTATAAGTTTGTGAACATGTGTCTATAAGTTTGTGAACATGTGTCTATAAGTTTGTGAACATGTGTCTATAAGTTTGTGAACATGTGTCTATAAGTTTGTGAACATGTGTCTATAAGTTTGTGAACATGTGTCTATATGTTTGTGAACATGTGTCTATAAGTTTGTAAACATGTGTCTATAAGTTTGTGAACAAGTGTCTATAAGTTTGTGAACATGTGTCTATAAGTTTGTGAACATGTGTCTATAAGTTTGTGAACACGTGTCTATAAGTTTGTGAACATGTGTGTGTTTATAGTTGTGAGTATGTCAGTGTGCCCGTAGATGGTGAGTAAAATATAAAATTATTAAAAAAACTCTTTTCTATATTTGCAGACCAGTGTTGTTTGTGATTTGAACAAGAATCTGCAAAATAAAAAAGCGCTTTCAATTGAGCGGTTTTATAGTTTTTTGGATTTAAATAAAATTGCAATTCGAATTCGTTGAAGAAATATTTCTATTGGAGAAATAAAAATTCTTTTTTAAAATCCAGCAGTTGAATTACAGTTGGTGTCCTTTTGCACGATCGGATGAATTCATCAAAGAAATGTTTACGAGAAATATTCTTGCATAAAATAATTTTTTTTATTTTTTTATTGCGTCGTACGAAATCATTTCACAAGAACAAGACAAAGTCTTATAGGACTGAAATGAGTTCGAAACATTTAAATAAGCACGGTCTTTGAATTTTTAATTTAGGTCATGACAAAGTAGCCTAATTATCTATTTAATATAAAACTATTTCAAAGTTCTTTTCTTCAACAATTGATAAATATAATCTTAAAAAAATCAAAGAGTTAAACATAATTAGATTTTTTTTCTTATTTATTATGCCCGATAGAGCTGAAGTTAATTAAGCAGACCACACAACTCTACATCAACGTGGTCCTCAAAAACTTGGTGGGTGGTCAGAAAATTTGAACCTCATCTTGTGAGGTCGTCTGAAAAGATACAGGGGGAGGGGGGAGGGGGAAAAATGCATTGGCGTGTTTATTAGTCTGTGTCTATAAATAAGTTAGATTGTTTTTTGTAGTATGTGGCTGTGTGTGTGTATTGATGTGTGCATGTGTGTATTGCTGAGTGTATGTGTTGGTGCTTGTGTTGCTGTGTGCGTGTGTGTGTTGCTGGGTGTAAGTGTTGCTGTGTTCATGGGTTTTCCTGTGTGTGTTGCTGTGTGCGTGTGTGTTTCTGTGTGCGTGTGTATGTGTTGCTGTTTGCATGTATGTGTTGCTTTGTGCCTGTTTTTGTGTGCGTGTTTGGTGTTGCTGTTTTCATGTATGTGTGTTGCTTTGTGCGTGTTGCCGTGTGCGTGTGTGGTTTTCTGATTGTGTTCAATGGTTGAAAAAGAGGACAAAAAAGACAAAGCCAAATTATGATACGAAATGTTGACAATAAGTCATGCGTGAAAAATTAAAAAGCGTGGAAATCGTGGAAAAATAGGGAAATCGTGGAAAAATAGGGAAATCGTGGAAAAATAGGGAAAGTTGTAGAAGAATGAAGAATCGTGGAGTGATGAGAAATTGGTAGAAAAATTGAGAAATCTTGAAAAGATCGGGAAATTGTAAAATAAATGGTAAAACCGTGGAAAAATAGAGAAATTTCTAACACAATAGAACAATCATACCAAGAATGAAAGAGCATAAAGATATGAAAAATCATTGAGATATAGTTATTTAAAGCTATAAACAATAATAGAAAGATACAAACAATTTCAGGAAGATAGAGAGAAAGAGTTGCAGAAACGAATGAAAAATTATTGGGGAGTCTTTTTAATATTTCACAAGCTGCAGACGCAACTGCCAGGTGCACTTTCCAAATGAACTGCTTCTCCAGATGTCGCCTTTTTAACTTATTTTATATTTTGAATTTTTGTTATTCAAAACATGTTTCTATTAACAGGTCAGAGTATTTCAAGTAATTTTGCAATTCAAGTGTTGAAAATAACATTTTATAAAAATGTGATTTCAAATATTTGGTATTTGCAACAACTACAGTTCATGTATAACCGAAAATGCTATTCAGGTAACGATTACTGAATTTACTGTATAGAGAGCTACAATTTGTGTATTGAATGTTCAATGTTTTGGGTAATAACTACAGTTCATGTCATATAAGTTACTGTTCATGTAATAATAGTTACAGTTCATATAATAAAAGTTACAGTTCATATCATAGAAGTTACAGTTCAAATCAAAACAGCTAGATGTCATTTCTACAACGAATCTACTAAAAAATTGTCTAATAAGCGACTCAAACATCTTTTAGTGGAATATTGAGTTATAAAGAAATGCTAATATTAAGATGCATAAGTAGGAGTATGTATGTATGCATAAGTATGTTGTAGATAGCAATACATTTGATATAAATAAGAATATAATGCACGCTGTGGAGACATAATTCATAATTTATTTCAGTTATTTTTACCATTCTAAATTTATTGTATTGTATGTACCTGTATTATTATTATTATTTGTAAATGTTTCATCTGCACTGGTCATCCTCAAGCGAGATTCATCTCTTCGGATGTTCCTTTTGGGCACTACTCATTCATTTTTTGTTGCATGCTTTTATTTCAATTTTTATGTGTTTCTTTAATGTGTTTTTGTATGCCCAATAAACAATAAAAAAGTTGACCTATTGACAATAATAATAAAAATGCATATTAATGTATATCTGAGCCCCTGTTATATCATTTTTCCGTTTTTTGATGGACCTAGACGGGCTTCTAAAAAATATTTAAAAAAGAGCACACATAAAAGCGGATTTATTATTATCCTTCAATTAATTACAAAACTATTTTAAAGAACCCAAATACAGCAGTCAATATTACAACATTAGTGTCAGAAGCTGGATTTAAAAGAATGGTTTTGAAAGCATTGAATGAACTTTTGATGTGTAAACTGAGTGATGAGAGATGAACTGTAGAAACTAAACCTAAATAATAAGGGTAAGAAGGACAAACATAGGGAACGCCTCCTAGCGGCGTTGGTGAATGAAGGCTATGGGTCTGAAGATGACGAGTATGAGTTTGATATTGACGAAAAAAACTCTGGAAAACCAGAGAAAACATAAAGTGAAAGTGGGAAAAAAAGCACAACAAACGAGAGAAAAAACCAAGCAGCCCAAGAGAAGACGAGTGAAAACGCATTTCTTGGCAGTCATAGCGCAGGTTATGGTTATACGAAGGGATCTTAAAAGTAAAAGAGGCATTGCTAATGAAAAATTCTATTGAGTTTTCCTCAGTGCATCAGAACTACATAAAAATTGGAAAACACTAAAAACTCTAAGAGTAATACATTTTCATTTCATTTTAGGACCATTTCATCAATCAACTAGAAAATACGGTTTAGGAAAATGGAGGATTTTCCAAAATAAGCGCAACTGCTCAAAGTTATTCTTGTAACCATGAAATAATCTCGCTGCCCAAAATCATAGAAGTAGTCGAGTTGATCGAATTTGGTTCGAACCGTTTCAATTTGGAGGTTAACACATAGAAGAGTTTTGTTTAGTTACTTCCACAAATACGTCTACCGAGGAACATGAAAAGACAATTCTTTGCTATCTATGATAAATGTTACTGCGACGATCTTAACATGTTAACACTGCAGCTTAAAAGTAATTCTCAGCTTTCAAGTGTCTGATGACTTAACACCACAGCACGACGAGAAAAAAGGTGTCTTGTGTTGAATTGCTCCAAAGAGAAAAAAATACAAAAAAAAGTGAGAGAGAAAAAAATACAAAAAAAGTGAGAGAGAAAAAAAAAGAAAAAAAGAAAGA
>OZ022243.1:33348252-33365752 GCA_963978895.1 Erpobdella octoculata | reverse complement strand
TAATAATAATGTTAAAAATAAATGTGCCGCTCTTAATCAGCTAGACTAGTTATCAAATAGTTTGAATGTTACTTTGTGTTTGTACTTTTTTGTAGACTTAGTTGCAACTTTTTCAAATCTTTTTATATGATTTGTTATTACTCATTACATTTAAAGTTAAAATTTGAACTTACAACTTTAATGTTTCAATCAGCTTTTTCATTTTTTATAATTATTAGTGTTTTAAATATATCAGGTACCCGACATCCGAATTTTGGATCTGGTATAATCCGGTATCTGCTATCCGGGAGTTTAATTATCCGGATGCTATCCTGTATCCGGTATCCGGTGAAATATGGTACCCGGCATATCGCTAATAAAAGCATTTAGAAAAGCAAAAAACTGTCTTGTAAGATTACCTAGAAATGAAACTGGTTGTTTTATCATCTATACATTACATGGGTTTAAAAAAAAATAAAATCGTATTAACTTTTAGAATTATAGTTAAAAAAGTATAATTGTTTTTATAGGCTTCTTAAGAGAAATCAAGAAAGGTTCTAATTTCCTTATATTAACTTCACCGCCGGTCTTGCTTGCTTGCTTGATTGATTGTTTGCTTGTTTCTTTCGTGCTTACTTTCCACGCCGGCCAACCAGCTTCTAGTCAAAGTGTTTTATTGAGCTCCATTTTAAAACACTAAAAAGGCGCAAAGAATTTCATGTAAGCGTCAATTTAATACAACGAGAAAAACATAAAAAGAGAAAGAGAGAAAAAAAGAGAAAGAGGAATAAAAAAGACAGATAAAGATAAAAATAAAGAAAAAGAGAGAAAGAGAAAAAAATGAGAAAGAGAACAAGTTTTGAGAGAGAGAGAAAGAGAAAAAATAAAGAGAAAAAAAGTAAGAAAGAGAAAGAAAGAGACGTGGAAACAAAGAAGTAGGATAAAGACAAAGAGAGACAACATCTGTCACGATAGTAATGATTTCCAACCAAGAAATATCTATCTTCATTACTTTGGACTTAACATTACCACGCAGGAAAGCGAGTGATTTTTAGAACTTTGGATAAATTGACGGACAAATGCACCAACGGATAGATGGAATGATGTATGAATGGATGGACGAGTGGAAAAAATGAAAGAGTTGAGCAAATGGATGAACACTTCCACTACGGGTAAGATAACTATCGATTTAAGACTTTTGTGATTTTATGTCGTAAATGAGAAAAGAAGTTTCATGAGAAATAGTGCACTTTCAATCCACACATACACACACTTAATTTACTTTCAACGATATAATTATCTTTTAAAAACAATATAATTTTAAAATTATAATGAATCAATGTAAAAGGAATTTAAAAAATGCAAATTTTGGAATAATAATTATGTGTCTTTAATGTGTTGCTTGAGGCATTATTATGGATTTTTGAGAAAATTGAGAAGCAAACTTTAAGTTTTTCAACAAAAAGTAAACAGTTTTTAATACAACTTTAAAAGATTTTTAGTTTTTAATATCATTGGCAAAAATATCATAAAACATTTGAAGTAAATCATAAAAACATTTTTAAGATACATTCAAGATAGACTCAATGATTTGTTCGGTTGACATGGCATTGAGTAGATGTTATCACAGGATATTCCATATACGTATACTTGTTTATACAGATACAATATACAACTATACATATGTACACGCATAGCTATAAAATACATATACATTGACATACACGTATGCAAATATAAGAGAATCTATGGTAAATCCATCAGAGGATATAGATGCAATTTGTATCGACGTTTATGACAAATATGCCGATATCATATATTAATCGTGTTTATTTATAATTGAGAAATGTGCTTTTTTAGAATTGATGACATCAAGGACACCACGTGACCCAACTGTCACGCAGAAATTAATGTCCAATTATTCTCTTCCACTTCAACGACCGTAAAAATTTGATTATATTTAATCAAATAAAATACTTTAATATAAATTGTTTTGCTTTTATGGTTTACAACTAATTAAATCTGTTTAAAGAAAATTAGTTACCGTTTTAAGAAACACTTTTTTATCAAGCTAAATGTAAAAAAGCAAAAATCGCAAAACGCGATATTTCCTTCTTTTATTACCGAAACAATCTGGAGAAGTGATGATTGTTTTATTACACGGAGGCTGAATGCCAGGATTGTAATTCAATTCCCACTGAGGCAAATCTGTTCGATGGATGGGCCAACATGGCGAGTAAAAGCAGACGATAAATTGCCTCAGCGTTCGTGTTTTTGCCGGCCAGCGTGCTTTGAGTTCATTCTGAGGTTGCGAGTCAGGCGGGAATTAGAAGCAAAAAGAAAATGCTCAGTTTTTATGTCGCCTGCCGTTGTTGGCGCCTTTGTGAACCTTAAGAGAGGTATAAAATGTCGGCTACAATAATGGTGTTGTTCAGGTTTGATGACGACGCTGTAATGCTGTCCCTTGTATTTGTCATTTCTTAGGAGGTCAGTTAAGGAGTTAACATCACGAATAGACAATGCTACCGGACGTCCACTAGAACCCGCAACGGATCAGCAAGATCTACCAATATCCCCCAGGTCAACCATAGACCAGCAATATTCACCAGGGTCTACCGCAGCTCATCGTGAACCAAAAAATTCGCCACGGCCTACCACGATCTTCAATTGACCAACAATACCCGTCCTGTCACACCGCGGTCCACCACATTCGATGGCAACATCCATGCAGGCAGATATATATATATATAAATATATATATATATATATATATATATATATATATATATATATATATATAGGCGCACGACCACAGGAAAAGACGTGCGTTTATTTATTTATAATATTTTTAAGATCTGCCGATACATCAGGGAAGTGCAAATGCAAGAAGCCTGTCATTCCTTCCTGGATAGCAGGGGTGCTTATAATCTCTCGGGATTGGTTGGAAGCATTTTTATGATGACGTCATTTCTATTGGGGTGAAGACCTGTTGGTCGTGTTTTATCTCGAGCACGTGACTTGAAAGAAAGCATTGGTGACACTTTGAACTTTGAACTTTTCGATTGAGACGTAGGTGGACTAACGAATTGAGCAGAAGATGTTGAATTTTGATGCCGAAGAGTTATATAATGTAAGGTGTGTGATACGATTTTGTTCTGTAATAATATTTGGGTGTAATTATCTAAGTAGGTGTAGATGTCTTCTATTTCGTTTCCAGAAAAAATTAAATGAAATCATAAAAAGTAGAAAAATATATAATAAAAATAAAGAAAAAATTACAAAAGTTCTTGTGTTATATTGAATGGGACTTCAGCGCATTTTTAGCTAATGCATTAAAACGTCAATTAAAATTTAAATTTTTTTTCAAAAATTACAAATTTTATATAGAGAAACAAACTTTTTAAAATCTTTAATTTATTTAAATAAAGTGACATTTAATTTTCAAATTTTTAGTAAAAAACTTGTTTATTCCATCGAAAGTTTCTTAAATTTTCAATCCTCCTATACTTTACGTATTAAGTAATTAGAAGACTGCGGTCAATGTTTTCATATTTTATAGACTTATTATCATCGACAAATATTTTGCAAAACATATTTTAGTCGCTGAATAACAACATTTTGAAGGATTTAAAAAAAACAAGTTTTTTTATGGTTTTCCTGTTTACTACATTTATTTACGCCCACTAGGAAGATCAAACAAGCCAAAATGTGCTCCCTGAAGGAATATATATACATATATATATAAAGTCTTCAAAGTACTTCGTTGCAGATATTTAAATTAAATATTAACATCAACAACAACTAATCAGCATCGAAATTTCAACTCAATCTGAAGACGGGAAGTTAAGTAAAAGTGTATAATGAAAACAAATGAAAAAACAAACAACAACAACAACAATAATAATAATAATAACAACAATAATAATAAAAATAATAATAATAATAATAATAATAATAATAATAATAATAATAATAATAATAATAATAATAATAATAATAATAATAATAATAATAATAATAATAATAATAATAATAATATTATGAATAATAATAATAATAATAATATGAATAATAATAATAATAAGTGAGCCGTAAAGAACCAGGTTTTTTCATGAATCCTTTATATTTCAGGATTTGCTGGTTTTTCATTTATTGCAAAAACATTTTTCTAAAAACGACATTTTTTGAATTTGTATATGCAAAAATTTTTAAACTTTTCTTGATTTGCTTTTTTTTTTATAAACTTGGATCATTGTTATTTTTAATCACAATGTTTTCAAAAAATTTAAACTTTAACGGTCAATAGGAGCAAGCTTATATTTAAAATTTTAGCTTGATTGGATGACAAGAAGTTAGTTAAATTTCACTTTCAAGGCTTACAAACATTCAAGCAAACAAACAAGCAAGCAAGTAAGCACGTCCGGCGGTGAAGTTTATATAAGGGATTTAAAAAATTAAAAGTTTTGAGTGATTTTTCTTATAGGTAATTCAAACGGAACTTTATTTGTAATTTTTGTCATTTGAAAAGTAATTAAGACACCACCAAGTGAGTTCACGATACCTGCTTAAGTGTACTAGAATAGTGAGACGGGTGCGCTTGCTGTGCCTGGAGAGAAATTAGTTCTTTTTATTCAGACAATATTAATATATTTAATAACTATTGTTTATGATAATTATAAGACAAATAATGAGCTAGAACGGTCTTCAGGTTCAGTAGTTCTTTCTAAGAGTCCATGTTTACATAAACTAAAGACAAATTGGTCCACTACTAATAAACATAATAATAATAATAATAATAATAATAATAATAATAATAATAATAATAATAATAATAATAATAATAATAATAATAATAATAATAATAACAACAACAATAATAATAATAATAATAATAATAATAATAATAATAATAATAATAATAATATTAATAATAATAATAATAATAATAATAATAATAATAATAATATTAATAATAATAATAATAATAATAATAATAATAATAATAATAATAATAATAATAATAATAATAATAATAATAATAATAATAATAATAATAATAATAATAATAATAATAATAATAATAATAATAATAATAATAATAATAATAATAATAATAATAATCATAATAATAATAATAATAATAATAATCATAATAATAATAATAATAATAATAATAATAATAATAATAATAATAATAATAATAATAATAATAATAATAATAATAATAATAATAATAATAATAATAATAATAATAATAATAATAATAATAATAATAATAATAATAATAATAATAATAATAATAATAATAATAATAATAATAATAATAATAATAATAATAATAATAATAATAATAATAATAATAATAATAATAATAATAATAATAATAATAATAATAATAATAATAATAATCATAATAATAATAATAATAATAATAATAATAATAATAATAATAATAATAATAATAATAATAATAATAATAATAACACCAGATACTTTTAATAACACCAGATACTTTTAAAAGTACATTTTGAAGCAAGAAGTTGGCAGTCGGTGCAGATTATGCAACTAGGCAGAAGAACACATCAGTCACATTGTTTCAGGATACACAATTCTAGCTTCAACTGAGTACACAAAAATGCAGCTAATTACGTCTACTGGAGGTTGTGTAAACATTTTGGAGCAAAGGCACCTAAAATGTACTATCAAAAAATAGTCAATGGGGATGATGTTACTATCACATAAGATTTACCAGTCATCACAGACCGAGCAATTCCAGCCAACAGACCTGACAATGTAGTTCACAATGAAAAAGACAAAGAATGCTTGTTGGTTTACCAGATGATGGAAATATTGTAATAAAAGAGTCTCAAAATTATGCAAATATAAGGTTCTAAAGATTGATATAAGAAGAATGTGAAATTTAAAAACCAGAGTGATACCAGTGGTGATTGGCGCACTTGGCACAATCAGAAAAGGTATTCAAGATAAGCTGATGATGTTCCTAAAAAAACCGAATTATTTATTATTTTATTGAATTAACAAGCCAAAAGGGCAAGCCTCTTACACGGCAAGTGAAATAAAGAAACAACAGAAATATAGAAAACACAAACAAATACCTCGGAAATTCAAAAATTAGCATTAATGGGAACGGCTCACATCCTCCAAAGAGTGTTAAGATGAATAACTTTGATTTTTTGTTAAAATCTGAATTCACCTTAAACCAGTTTATAAAACTGGAAAGACAAACATTTTGTGACAACAATAATAATAATATTGCATTCCAATTAAGCCATTTTTTGGCAACCACAAACCGACTTTATCTTATTCTGAATAAAATTTATAGCTTTGGATTTTCTTTCCCCCACATATTCGCTTCCACCCACAAGACTCCTCCCCCACGTTTGTTTCCTCCCACACAATTTTTTTCCGGGTGACACCCGCTTATATGAAGAGTAAAACGGACACGTCGAAGTGATGTAACAAAGAGGAGCACTTGTGAATAAATTGTCACATGTGTTGCAATGGTAGCCTCTTCCCACGCCACCGATGACTGCAAATCAAAAGGGTTTCAAGCAACAATAACAACAATAATAAAAATTATCATTATAATAGTAATAACAACAATAATAATAATAATAATAATAATAATAATAATAATAATAATAATAATAATAATAATAATAATAATAATAATAATAATAATAATAATAATAATAATAATAATAATAATAATAATAATAATAATAATAATAATAATAATAATAATAATAATAATAATAATAATAATAATAATAGTAATAATAATAATAATAATAATAATAATAATAATAATAATAATAATAATAATAATAATAATAATAATAATGAGGATAAAAAAGAAGAGACCAATGAAATCAGTTCATGTTTCACGTAATTTCATTGGCGGTTATTAATTATTCAGGGTATTCGTTTGCCAGTCTGCACGGTTTTATGAGATCAGGAGCATATGGAGATCTGTTGGACGGACTGGGAATGGATGGAAAGAGTGAGGGAGGGGGTCATTGTGATGGCGGTGGAGAGAGGAAGAAAGTGAGAGAGTGAGAGCTAAGAGAGGAAGGGATGTAGGGAAAGGGAAAAACTCCGGAATGATGATGTCGAGTTACTCTCTAATGCTCTTGCTGAGATTTGATTCAGGTTGCTCAAGTTGATTTCTTTTGAAATGATTTTGTTAATTTTAACAGATTCATTCAAAAACACTCACTATTTAAATTTTTATTGCGTTTATAATAAAACTCGTGTTTTTTATAACAACGTTTATAAGAAAGATAAGAGATGATGATGATGATGATGATGATGATGATGATGATGATCATGCAGACTATTAAACTACAAGAACTCGATGTAATCATGCTAATAATAACAGCAATAGTATAATCACAATAAAAAAAATAATATACAACTAATGTGAGATAGAAGAAGTTTATTGCTTATGAAGATCATAAAGTTGATCACGTGGATAAGATGGAAGAAAGAATATTTAGCGATATTTAGTGATATTCAGTATTATTCAGTAATATATAGTGATATTTAGTAATATCTAGTGACATTTAGTTATATTCTTTAATATTTAGCAATAGTTATCTGTAATGATATATTTAGAGATATTTAAAGATATTGAGTTTTTCTGTAGTTTGTTTACACTGTTTAAGTTATTTAAATTTTTTACAAACAAATAAAATAAACAAGGCTTGTCTAAATTTGATAATTTTTTTTAATTCTTTAATTTGAAAATTAAAAAAGTAGAAAAAGAGAAACCTGCACCACGAACAACGAACAACGAACAACGAACAATGAACATTCGCACAGAGCTCCGATGAAACCGAACAGGAAGCTGTTTCATTAATGCACTTTTGTCATCTCGTACACCCCTCACGTATGAAGATGGACCGAACCATTCATCTCGAACACCCCTCACGTATGAAGATGGACCAACCCATTTGTCGCCATGCATTACTGCCTCTGTGCATTGATGCTCTGCTACTACTACAACATCATCTTCTTCTTTTTTTTATTGCAAACGACCAAGAAATGTTGCTGTAAGCGACCAAGGAAATTGTTGTTGAGCTATGTAATTTTTTTTCCAGGCGTTACTTGATTGACGTGTCCTACGAAGTTACTTTTTCAATCAATTTTTATGGTGTTTTTTGATTATCTAATCTGTCATTTGTTGGTCATTTTGTGAGAAAATTATCAGATCAAATGAGCATAAAACGACTAAAAATGGCTCAAAAAGCACCGAGCATTGTTTTAATAGCTGCTGCATCGTTTCAGTAACACAAAAATAATAAGAAATTCCAAACAAAACGGCTTACTCCAAGCAAAACAAATATTTTCGAGTACGAAAAGGAAAAAACTGTAAAATAAGTCACATAAAATAAAATAAGTCAAATAAAAAATAATCACAGAGAACTTATCGCGCGGAGACATCATGGCAACAAGGAACGGATAATATTTATAATATATATGACATATTATTACAGCACTTCTTTCTTTTTAACGGCAACTCCGAAAGCGCATTTCATCTTGAAATATTAACGTTGTTTTCTAATTCAAGTTTTTTTTTATTAAACAAATTATTAAAAAATTAAAGAATTGAAAAGTTTTTTTATTAAACAAATTATAAAAAAATTAAAGAATTGAAAAGTTTTTTTATTAAACAAATTATAAAAAAATTAAAGAATTGAAAAGTTTTTTTAATCAACTCACTTGGTCGTCTTAAAATATTTTCTCATTTCCCGCCATCAGCATTTTGCTTTCGTTTTTCAAAAAAAAAGAAAATTATGGAAGCAGAAAAGTTAAAAGAAATTTTGTTTGAGAAATTTTTTGTGTATTTTCGATTGAAAGGTGGAGTTGTAGTTGAGGCAACTGACGATTTAATGCCTCCAAGTTTATCTGGATCAACTTCTTTCTTTTATCCTTCCTTCTTTCTTTCTTTCTTTCTTTCTTTCTGTCTATTAACTCCTCTTATCTAATTTTGAAAGTTGTTATATTTAAAATTATTTTCATTTAATTCACGTTTAATATACTTGAAGATTTATAGTTAGTTTATTTAAAACATCGATATAATTTGAATGCGATGCGTCCGTGCGCCAGTCCTGTACGCAATATTGTAAGGCATGTACAATTGTACAAGACGTTGGTGGTCAGCACTGGCCGTCATCCGAAGGTGTTCGTTCGTGTCGCTTGTGAACCGTTCGTGAACGAGCGAACCAACAAGCGAGACGTGTTCGCTCGTTCGCGGAGACGAACGTCTTATCAAATCTCAATAAATTACAAAGTTCACGAGGTCAACCTGCTTTAATTTATCCATCGCTGATTAGAATTAAAGATAAACCACACATCCGTGGTCTTGTTTGTTTGCTTGTGTTTGTGTCTCTTGCATGTGTGCACGTGGATGGAATTATGTACTTGCGGTGATACAAATAAAGTCGTTATAATTTTAAGTATATAAATAAGTAATCAATTGGGTAGTGGGTGTTCATTCACACAACTAAACACGCAAAAAAGTTTAAGACAAAGTATATCGTGGAGTTGAGTCAGGAGTGCAAGAACTTCGAGCCAAAGGTTATTCAGAAAAGTTTCAATTACTTTCTATTAATAACTTGATTATTAAAATTCAGAACTGAAAAAACGACGTTTTTTGGCATTCTCTTATATTTTGGTTTTGTTGAACATAGATGGAACTATAGAACAATTTTAAAAAATTAAAACTGAAATTATAAAAAGTCAAAATTTAATAGATTGCATTGCCATGAAAAGCCATTTTATTTTAAATCGCTTTAATTTAACTTCCCATGCCATTGTCATCTCCGACAAAGTTTGTAATCACAATTTGATTCACTTCCCAGACTGCTTTCGATCTAAAATTTAGAACAAAACCGTATAATTCTTACTTTAACAAAATGAATTTAAAAGATTAATAATTACACTTTAAATTTCTTTGTTGGTTGGTAAACGTTTTTATTAATGTGGCAGTTAAAATATTGAAAAGTAGAAAATAAATATTAATTTAAAAAAATAAAAACACGTTTTAATAAAAATACTCTAAACAGTATAGAATAAATTCTAAACATAAAAGCGTGGGGCGCTTTCATTTGCACTCATACGATCGCAACGATTGAACCCATGCTTTTATCTTTTCAATATATTTTCTACTTTTTAGAGCATTTTTTTAAATAGTGTTTTTGATTTTCATTAAAGTTTCAGCTTAAATGGATGACGTGGAGTTCTTAATTTTCACATCCAAGATCAGTTTTCTAGAAAGCACGACAACAAGCAACAAAACTGGTTGTGAAGTTAATATAAGGGATTTAAAAATGAAAGAAACAGTGCACGATAACAAATTGTACAATAGGTGTCGCAAGCTCTTTACAATGTATTGAATAGCATTTTAGAACAGCTGCTCGACATCTGGCGAAGAAAAAATAATTAACGAACCCAATTTTTATTATTTTTTGATCTTTCACCATTTACATATCAGGTTAATTGCTGCGTGCTCTTTAAAATTGTAACTTTGGACTAAATAGAAAATTAAGTACTTGTACCACAATCTAAAAAAACGTTTATTTAGAAATAATAATTATTGTAGTAGTAGCAATAATAATTGCGAAATTAATGATAAAAATGGTTTTATAATCATCATTGACATCATCATCATCAACATCATCATCATCATCATCATCATCATCATCATCATCATCATCATCATCATCATCATCATCATCATCATCATCATCATCATCATCATCATCATCATCATCATCATCATCATCATCATCATCATCATCATCATCATCATCATCATCATCATCATCATCATCATCATCATCATCATCATCATCATCATCATCATCATCATCATCATCATCATCATCATCATCATCATCATCATCATCATCATCATCATCATCATCATCATCATCATCATCATCATCATCATCATCATCATCATCATCATCATCATCATCATCATCATCATCATCATCATCATCATCATCATCATCATCATCATCATCATCATCATCACCATCATCATCATCTCCCGTTCCCGTTGCTTTCTCGCTCCCGGTCGCTTACCCGCTCCCATTCGCTTTCCCGCTCCCATTCGCTTTCCCGCTCCCGGTCGCTTTTCTGTTTTCTGCTCCCGTTAGCTCTCCCGCTCCCGGTCATTTTCTCTTTCCCGCTCGCTCTTTTGATTTCGGTCGCTTTTCCGCTCTCGGTAATAAAGAATTCTATAACCTCCTAAGTAGGGTTTTTTCAAATTTTTAATTCATAAATTGTGGTGAGAGCCAACGGTTAGTCTCTAACGTGTATCTATGTCCATAAAAATGATACGTTTTATAATGTATACATACAAATATACAAGAATAATTTATCAAATAAATCTCAATCTATAGCTTTACATTATCACACAGTCGGTCGGTCAAAAAGTCAGTCATTCTGTCACTGAATCAATCAATTAATCAATAAAAATATAATAACTCATTTCAGCTTCTGCAGAATTAATTGTAATAATGAAACCAATTGTTGACATAAAAATTATATAAATATCTTCCGTAATATTTTTTTATAATTTTCTTTTTGACATATTTTTTTATAATTTTCTTTTTGACATATTTTTTTTCTTAACAGCTCAACCAGTTTTCCAACTTTGAAGCGCGAAAAAGTAATAAATTGAAGAGATGCACACATACACGCTCATGCAATTTTAATCCCTAACTCACATATACACATATACATATACATATACATACATACATACATGCATACATACGCAAATACATACATACATACATACATACATACATACATACATACATACATACATACATACATACATACATACATACATACATACATATATCCAATGATGATGATGATGGTGATGGTGATGGTGATGGTGACGGTAGCGATAACGATAACGATAACGATAACGATGACGGTGATGATGAGGATGATGAAGGTGAAGCTGATGATGGTGATAATGATGATGGTGGTGATGATGACGACGAGAATGACGACGGTAAAATCAATTATTGTGATGATGACGATGACAGGTGCAATCATCACATCAACCTCTCTTATTTGCTTCCAAAATTTGTTTCCAGCACCAGGTGCTTACTCCGTTCGTTCCAGTATTTCTCAGTATTTCTTCTTTTCGCTCCTTATTTGTCTCTCTCATTGAGCATGATTGCGACTGCTGCTCCACCAATGAATGCTCGCCTACATCATGACGTCATTGACGTATCGGGATCACGTGATCTGGAAAGTTTGCACGTCTGATTGAAAGCCATCTGTTTGCTGGCTGTGTGCGGCCTCTCTGTGCGTGTGTATGTGTGTGTGTGTGTGTATGTGTATGTGTATGTGTGTGTATGTGTATGTGTGTTTAAGTCTGTATAACTGTGTATTTTGCTGTGTGTGTGCTTACTGGTGTACGTGAGTGTGTTTGTCCGTGCAGCTTTTGATCGTTTGTGGAAGTAATTTGCATTTCTTTTCTTGGATATTTACAAAATTTATTAACGTAGTTACTTTTTAGCCGCAATATGCAAATGAGTTAACCATGTGTTGTGGAAAACAGAAGTGGTAATAAAATGGCACAGATTAAATATAGGAATAATTAATCTCACTAGTGGTTTGGCTTTAATTCATACTGAAGTAATGTTTTTAAATTTACATTTAATCATTTAAAAATTTTCTAATTTTCATCTGAAAAAAAAAACACTTTGTTCCTTTTCAAGTTTTCACTTATTGCCAATCACTTTTAATTACAGACAATTATTTAAAAATTTTTTTGTAATCACATACACTTAATAGCAGTATTTTTAAATTATTTTATTAATTTAATAATACTTTCAATTGTAAGTATTTATCCAGGCAATCTAACTTAGTTTTACGGTTTCTTCAAAAATGCATTAAAATATAATAACATAAATTAGTTTCATTTCGTTTAAAACTCAAAATTGCACCTTTTTTTGAACTTTTCAATATTTTCAGGAGCTAACAATCGTGTCAATTGCAACTGAAACTCTCACGCCCAGACTGTCACGAAACCATACAGAAAGATGCACACAGACATACAAACACACAGACACAAACACACAGGCATACAAACACACAGACATGCAAACACACAGACATGCAAACACACAGACATACAAACACACAGACATACAAACACACAGACATACAAACACACAGACATACAAACACACAGACACAAACACACAGACATACAAACACACAGACATACAAACACACAGACATACAAACACACAGACATACATACATACAAACAGACATACAAACACACAGACATACAAACACACAGACATACAAACACACAGACATACAAACACACAGACATACAAACACACAGACATACATACAAACACACAGACATACATACAAACACACAGACATACAAACACACAGACATACAAACACACATCAGACTAAACACACACAGACACAACCACGCATACATCAAGTCAGACAGACACATATAAACGAGCAACCGGAATAACAAACGGATAATTTTAACGTCGCGTAGGTCTTGGACTAACTTAAAGCGGGCATTAAACCTGGACACTGAGCATAAAATTTTACACCGACAACAACGGATGACCCCCTCCCCCACCCCTCCTGCCAGACCACCAGCCCCCTTGTCCATGGGGCCATCCAACGTTACTGGTCGATAAAAAAGAATTATTTGTTTGTAACATATCTTTTTCTTACTGCGCTCTGTCCAGTAAAATGCTTCAGCTTCTGTATTTTTTGTGTCGATCTGAATTTTGTATGTTTTTTTTTGTATTATTTAATGTTTATGCGTCTTCGAATGATGTTTATGTGGCTCAATGTGCGCCCTTGCAACACTCCAGGACACACATCATCTTCTTGAAAACACGTGTGTCGATATTAAGTGTGTCCTCTCAAGTATGGCAGACATTACTTAATATCTCTAACGCCTCCTCCTGGCTGTGTGACATGTCTGCTTATACCGAGTAGTTAAAAAATATCGATCGCTTTTGATTGGCTGATGTTTCTCTGACGCAGGCAAGTAATCAATGAATTTTTAATTATTTCTGAATGGTGGGGGGCTGTAGCCCTGTCATTTGTCAGGCCACCGTTGATTGGTTGATATGCTGGATATAAACAAACAGACAAATCTATAAATAAACATTGAATTATCGGACAAATTGTTTTTTTCTCCCTGGAATGTTGCTGAATTGTTCGTTTTGTTTGGAACATGTTGTTTTTAAAATGTTTAAAATTTAGAGAAAAATAAATAGAACACTATTGAAGGAAAAATTAGAGAGCGATAGAGAAAAAGAGAGACGTAGAAAAAGAGAGAGGAATAAAAGGAAATAAAAAAGAGAGATAGAGGGAAAGAGAGAAAGATAAAGAAAGAAAGAAAGAGAGAGAGAGAGAGAAAGAGAGAGAGAGAGAGAAAAAAAGAAAGAAAGAAAGAGAGTAAGAGAGAAATAGAGTAAGAGAGAAAGAGTGAGAGAGAAATCAAATCTGAAATGCTTCAAACAAATGCTTTCATCAAGAGAGACTTTTAAGACAGGAAGTAATTTGAAAGAATTAAGTCTCTTCTATTTCAGACAAAAAATAAAATGGCGATAAATGATAAATAAATAAATAAATAAATGAACAGGATCGAGAAACAAAATGGCCGCTCCGGTTTCATGCGTGAAACGTTTTTAAATTATTTTCGCTCCAATTTACGGAGACCTCGCACATTCCTTACTCTCAGCGCTTCTTCCAGTTGCCATGGAGACGCTTCGGCCGGCGGACGTATGCGGACGATGGCGCGTGAGCCTGGATCAGTTTTAAGGCGGTGATGTTGCAACTCGCTCAATTCTTCCGTTCCTCGAGCTGTCTCTAATTACTATGATTATCATCATCATCATCATCATCATCGAGGAGTAACTAATCACTCAATTTCGATTCTCCGATTATTTAGAAAAACCGTTTACGTGGTTTAATATTGTTGTATATATTTATTTAATAAATAGGTATATATATATATATATAGATACAGACATAGATATAAATACATATATACATGACTGGTCATTTCTTGGACTAATTATCCTTCGTCTTGTGTCGCCATGACAGACGCAAATGACGTCATCATGGATTTCTATCTCGTTTAATCTTGCATGGTGAATAATTTTGTTCAAATTATTTTTTTCCGTTCTCCTGTCTCTCTCTGTCTCTTTGTCTCTGTGTCTCTCTCTCAGATCGCTCAGACTTCTTATCCAGCTCCATCGGTGGAAGTAAACCATTTTCAGCGCGCCGTTATCTGGCTCCGTAATTGATGTAATTAAGACATTACTCTTAAATTACGCTGTAAACTGAATGTTTTGTTAAAGAGCGAGCAGTTTGATTACAGTTGTAATTAGAAAGTAATAAAACGATCGATATATTACAAGGTTGGAAATCTACTTACGGCGTGTAAATAATATTGAAGCATTATGAAGTTAATAGTGATTGAATTATTTTTGATAACTTCGATAATTACGACTTCAATGTACATGGGAAGTGGAAGTTCTGTAAAGATCAGTTCCGCTTCCGCTGAAAAAGAAGAAGAAAAGATCGTGAATAGTGCCGAAAAGTTATCTTCTGCATCGTCATCATCGTCATCATCATCATCATCATCATCATCATCGTCGTCATCATCATCATTCCCGTCATCATCATCTGTATCGAGTTACAGTCACCGACAATCTTTTTCAAAGGTGAAATTAATTTGTTCAGTTCAAACAAAATTTTGAAATAATTTTGTTTATTAATTAAAATATAATTGAATTTGAATTTTTTAAAATTCTTGAACCAGTTTTTTAATTTGTTCACCTTTCAATTTTGCATAAAACCTAAATTAATTCTTTTTAACTGAAAATATATCATTATAACAAAAATCATTCAAACTTGTTGATTCACCTCGATTAAATTATTATTTACGTAAAATATAAAAACAAAAATATTTTTTATCACTTTTAAATAATTCTTTAAAATTTTTGTATTGATAAAAAATATTTATACAGAACTTGTTAAGTCTGAAAATTGAGCAATACAAGAGAGCGATAGACCTAATATTACTACGTGTGTTGCTGCCCGCTTACAACAATATATAATTATTTGTTATATTTGTTTATCAGTCTTAACTATCGAGTACTGACTTACATACTGACGCAGTTGACACCCAGTTGATACTGAACTGAATTAACAGTTTTTTTGATTAATTATTTTAAATAAATCCGTTAAAGCAAAAAAAGTTGTTTTTATTGAATATAACTCGAAAAATCTTTTTTTAATTATATTAACTAAGTATTTAATGCCTTGTATAACAAATAGACAAATGAACAATGAATTAAAATTGTGTACAATTTCTTTTATATAACCATTATAAACTATCTCGTAGAATACTGTTATGATAATCCACAGTAATGTTTAAAAAGTTGCACAAGTATATTTTTTCGATAGATGGCGCTTCTCTGATTAATTGTCTTGAAAAATCTCTTACGCAGTAGTCGTGGGAGGTCCAGGATTACTCAATCTTTCTGATGCTGCATTTGTTTTCATTTTATTGAGTTATTACGATTTAATAAAATTATCTCATGAAATTGATGCAAAAAAAGCAGCACAAAATTATATGACAAAATATATGATAGAGAAATAATGATAATATTTGTAATAGTAGAAATAGAATTAATATTAAAAATAAAATTATGGTTATGTTGCTGTATTTTTTAGTTTTTAATTTGATCATCAAACTCAAAAATTTTTCAATTTTCTTAGCAATCAAGTTTTTAATTCTTAATTAAGTTTTTTTTCAAATAAAAGAATAAAAAAAATCCTTTCAAAACGTGAGCTAATTTGACTGCTGTCATATTAAACTAGCAGTACTTTGTTATAAAAAACATTTTCATATTTAAAAGTAAAAAAAAGATTTTTTTTCAAATTTAACAAGTTTTTTAAAACCAATTTAAAAAATTAAGAAAAATATTTTATTTCTTTATGAAACCACGATTGACAAAGTATAACCACGTGATTTTCTGAGTTTTAAAAGAAAACAAACAGGCGTGACCTTCAACTCTGACCTCTTGACCTTTCCAATTTAGACTTCATGCCTAACATTGTTTCCGACGCATAATCTATCAATAATGCTTTAGAAAACAAAAAAAAAACAGAATTTGGTATGGAAATAAAGATAATATTTTGATTCAGATTCATGAGTGCATATATATGTATATATATCTGCCTGTTTGTGTATAAATGTGTGTTTTTGTGTAATTTGTGAAATTTGTATGTGAGTTTGTATGTGTGTGTATGTGTTTATCTGTGTGTATGTGTGTGTATGTGTTTATCTGTGTGTGTGTATGTGTGTGTATGTGTTTATCTGTGTGTGTATGTATTTGGGTGTTCAAATATGTGCATCTATGTGTTCGTGTATGTGTACGATATTTCACTAATTGAA
>OZ022243.1:33223252-33343252 GCA_963978895.1 Erpobdella octoculata | reverse complement strand
ATGAACACATGCTCAAATGAGCACATACGAAAAAAATCAAACGTTTATTTTAGACTAAGAAACACGAAAACAATTATTTTATTAAATTATTTATTATAGTCCACTTAATTAAAAAATCAAACAAAAACACAACGACTCTCTCAAACTTCACCAATCAATAAATAAACCGCAAACACACCACCACTATTACTACTACTACTACTACCACTACCAGCACTACCACCACTACCACACTACCATACTACCACACTACCACTACTACCACACTACCACTACTACTACCACCACTACTACTACTACTACTACTACTACTACTACTACTACTACTACTACTACTACTACTACTACCATCACTGCCGCTAAAACAACAAACACCACTACTAGTACAATCATCATCACAACCACCTCTATCATCATCATAATCATCATCATCATCATCATCACAATCATCACCACCACCACCACCACCACCACCATCATCATCATCATCATCATCATCATCATCATCATCATCATCATCATCATCATCATCATCATCATCATCATCATCATCATCATCATCACCATCATCATCATCATCAGCAACGCTACTGCGTCCACACATGTACCAACTCTACCGTCAAAAGAACAACGGGTATTCTTGCTCTTACTTTAAAGCCCTTACGAGGAAACTTAAAAAACTTCGGGAAAAAATTTAAATCAACTTAAATCGCGCATGTCCCGAAGCTTTCGCAGACATGAGCACTTTCTCACATGTGCCAATCTCTCACTCACTCATTCTCTTCCTATTGTATTCTCTCTCTCTCCTCTCTTTCTCTCCCTCTCTTTCTCTCTCTTTCCTTTTTTCTTCTTTTTTGTCTCTTTCTCTCTCTCTCTCTCTCTCTCTCTCTCTCTCTCTCTTTCTCTCTCTCTCTCTCTCTCTCTCTCTCTCTCTCTCTCTCTCTCTCTCTCTTTCTCTCTCTCTCTAATGGTTTTTTCCATACGATACTACAGCAATCAATCAAGTCTTTAATAATTTCAATGCCACAACTAAGTCTTTATTTTATTATTTTATTAAACAATTTCAACGAGTTCTTCAACATCACCGAAAATACCTTTTTTCATAAAATTTCAAACAAACGTATGACGTGTCACCTTATAATGAGTGACTTGAAAATAGTTGTGACCAAACAAATGAAACATTATTGCTGTGACTTCACGACTTCATTAAACTTGTCGCGCCAACATACCGTGCTTATGTTTTATTGACGCCGAGCTTTTAGCGCTAACTCCATTCAGCGCTTGTTGAGCAAATATTTCTTAATGTAGCTACTAGCCGCATGCGCTACTTCCGCCGTAAACGTTACTTCCGCCGGAAGTCTTTTATCGGCGCAAGCGCAATGAAAACATTTTTTTTGCATAATTAATGAGCTTCGCTTCGACTTTTAAGCAAAGACATTAAAATTTTGGTACTTACCAAAGAACTGAAATAAAACAATTTGAATTCTCTTGGACTCGTTTTCATTTTCTCTTTTCTAGCTCATTATAAGCGATGAATTTGATTAATACGGTTGTGTGTATAATGATTTTTCCAGTAAATTAATAGAACATTTTATGCCCATAATTATATTAAACTAATTTTAACAAAAATAACATTATGAAAATGTTTTCAGGCGATTAAAATAACGTATTACAAGCTATTTTGTGAGCATACAATATTTAAAAATTCGTCTTCAAGCGATTCATGTGATATAGCCGACAGCTCACAAGACGACAACGTTTCTACAGTTCAGCACTCCGCAATAGCAACCAGTTCTAATTTGCACGGAAAGCATTCTAAATAGCTTATTGGCAGGCTTGGAATATATTGCTGGATTTTCTATTCGACGAGGGAGCCTGGACAAATTTGAATGGATCCGAATGAATGTTTTGTAGAGAAATTTAAAAATCGAATGCGACTGCCAGAGGAACGTAAATGCAAAGTAGGTCAGTTGAGGTGGGAGAAGAAGAAAGTAGGTCAGATGAGGTGGGAGAAGAAGAAAGTAGGTCAGTTGAAGTGGGAGAAGAAGAAAGTAGGTCAGTTGAAGTGGGAGAAGAAGAAAGTAAGTAATTTGAGGTGGGAGAAGAAGAAATTAGGTCAGATGAGGTGGGAGAAGAAGAAAGTAGGTCAGTTGATGTGGGAGAAGAAGAAAGTAGGTCAATTAAGGTGGGAGAAGAAAAAAGTAGGTCAGTTGAGGTCGAAGAAGAAGAAAGTAGGTCATTCGATGTGGGAGAAGAAGAAAGTAGGTCAGTTGAGGTGGGAGAAGAATATAAGTCAGTGGAAATAGAAAAGTATAAATCAGTTAAAATTGATAAAAAAACAGGGGACAATTATACCAAAAAAGAATAAACATTTAAAACTGGAAACGAAGAGTTTTGTTGTTATGGAAAAAAGTATATATTCAAATTTAGACAAACTAATATTTATAAAAAATGGTGTGAGAAAGAGAGAGAGAGAGAGAAGAAATGGAAAAAAGCAGCTTGAAAAGTAAACAGGAAGCATTTGAGATTATACAGAAAGTTTTATGATTACAAATATATTTGATGATGAACAAAATAATGGTCAGGTCTATAATGATTTATGTCCCGGGGTCTGTACAGAATAAGATGCAGCTATTTTTAGGTTTATGACACATTGACACGATTACGTCATGCAGGTCGTGACATGCCATAAAGTCAAAGCCTCTTTCTATTTGTAGCCTCAAGACGTTCTATGATAAACTGCATAAAGCGGCAAATGGAAATCCCGTGCTGTTTTCCTTCGACTTGTTTTTTCTGAATTAAATCTTTAATTCGAACAAAATAAAACAGAAAATAAAAATTAAGAAATTTTACTCGTTTACTTGCAAGTCAAGAGAATAAATGAATTCTGTTTTAATTGTCAGTTTAAAGCAAATTTGTTATTTGAATAGCCCTATACGTAATCATAGATGACACGTTTTGAAGTTTTGAAAACCCATTTATTCTCAGGCTTCCAATTTTAAAATGAAGACAGAGCTGAATTACAAATCGCTTTTAATCCTCCGAGGAGTTGTTTGTTATTAAAGTCAATTCATTATTAAAATGGCTTCTTTTTCTGCAAGAATACTAAAGTACACACGAGACAGTCAACAAATGCTTTTGCAAATCTCTCTTTCAAGAATTTATTAGCTCAGGGAGGTTATACACTTCTGACTGAATTACTAAATGAAGGGAACTTGTTTCAGATTTTTTTCCAATTTTACTTTCAACTTGCAATATTACAGATGATCAAAATTATTTAGATTATTAACGAATAAAGCTGTTATTATTATCATCATTAAAAACCTTTTCATATCCATAATCATTACCTTAAACAACTTATTTTTGTCTTCAAATAATTTATATTTTCTACACCATATGTTTTAAGACTGAAATAGAATTAAAGAAATATGTACCAAGGTATGAACAAATACCGAGGTATAAATGAATATACCGCGTTTCCTCAAATATAAGACCTATCTTGAAATATAATATTGGCCAACTTCGCATAAGACGAGCGATTTGGATTTGAACTGAGAATCTGCACACTCATATGCACAATGCTTTAACAATTAGGTTACTAAAAATCCTGAATGCAATCTAATTCACACACACACACACACGCACGCACACACACACACACACACACACACACACGCACGCACACACACACACACACACACACACACACACACACACACACACACGCACACACACACACACACACACACACACACACACACTCACACACACACACACATAAATGAATACCTTCCTGTCGTAGATCATATTTGAATATGTTTTAATTTTTCAATTTTCTCTTTGTACGCGGTGCTTTAACTGGATCACATTTAAAGAAAACTGTAAAAAATTATTAACTCTTTAAGAGGTGTCACAAAAATGTCTCATGGCACGACAATATGTTCACAGATGATATGTTCATGACTTTACCTTCACAACAATATTTTCACAGATAATACAATACGTTTATGGTTTTATGCTCACAACAATACGCTCACAGATAATACGTTCATGATTTTATGTTCATGACATTACGTTCACATATAATAATGCTTAGTTATAAAACTCATACATTGAACAACAAGAAGTTGTGATTTTGTTCTTTTAAGACATTAAATCAACAAATAATTATTTGTATTATTTCAGTTGTTCTGCAGATGATTTGATTCTCAGATTTTGTTTAACGCTCATTCTGCAGGAAGAAGTTTGATTTGAAGAAGTATCCTCTGTCACTTTTGAACCTGGCTTGGATAGTTCAATCGTTGACATATTTTGTAATGGTTTTTTGAAGCGCAAAGTCGTAGTCTCAATGAAAGGGAAAAACCCTAAAAAAGGTTCTTGGAAAATACCATGTCTTTAGCATGCATACCCAAAAATTAAAGACCGGCTTATTTAAGTATAATTTCTAATTAAAACTAATGTTGTAATTACTTCAATTTATGAAAAGTTTTAAAACTGCAGGCTGATCAAGAAGTGGATCAAACAGGAGTTAAAACTTTGTCTCGGACACAAATACACATTCAAGTGAAGTATAATAAAAATCAACTCATATACTCTATATAAACTTCAACGTGTTTGCATGAGCCATCCATTGTAACATTTGGACGCTTAAAAAAATAAACATCCTATCAACCGATCGAGTTGAATTAATGTCATAGAAAATGCATTTCTAATAAATTTCCAGATTGATTTACCATCCCCACATACTTCACATAACAAGTATTGAGAAAACTTTGGTTAATGCTTTATTTATTTATAGACTTGTCATAAATCTTCTTTAAACTTTTTCCATTTGATCTGAAAATTTAAAGACATGCATTTTCATTGACGAAAATTCCAAAGGTACACCAAATTTTAGCTTGTCAACCTGTTCCAACGCATGGCTCAAGCAAGCAAGCAGCAAGCAAGCACACAAACACGGAAAAGCTTTGTTTATAAATGTGTGATTTGAAATGATAGTTTTTGGTTTTTTTTAAATGAACTTAAAAGTATTGGTTTTATTTCTGTGAAAAAAATTTTGATTTTTTTAAAAACTAAAACTTTTTATTACCTTCATTTCTATTTTATTTATATTTTGCTCAAACAATTGGAAAATTTAATAGAATACATTGTCATTGACAAAAATTCAAATCGCTGAAATTTAGCACGAATGGATGCCGAAAAGTATGTTTTTTAAGCGTCACAAGGTAGCCAAACAAGAAAGAAAACAAACAACCAAGCAAACACGGTGAAGTTAATATAAAAGAATTAAAAACGTTATGAACAAGGACAAACCGTTACCTAGGGGACAAACCTGTACACCAGTATAAGCTTTTTGTAGAAAACTTGAAAGAAAACCAGAAACAGAAAATGACGATGACGATGACGAAAACGATGATGATGAATAATTACTAGTATTTATAGCCAAATAGCTATATTTATAGCTATTTATAGCTATATTTATAGCTATTTATAGCTATATTTATAGCTATTTATAGCTATATTTATAGCCATTTATAGCTATATTTATAGCTATTTATAGCTATATTTATAGCTATTTATAGCTATATTTATAGCTATTTATAGCTATATTTATAGCTATATTTATAGCCATAACAAAACAGTAAGAAAAAAACGTAAAACAGTCAAACAATTTGTATAAAGGCTAAAAAACTGTAGAAAGCTTTTGTAGAAAACACGCTGACAAAATTTCAATAACAGTAACAATCATTATAACAAAATAATTTAATTGTAACCACAAAATAATGATAACAAATGAGCTGTAAAAAACCAGGGTTTTCACAAATCCCCATATCTTTCATGATTTGGCGGTTTTTCATTTATTGCAAAAACATTTCTTTTAAACGACATTTTTTGAATTAGTATTAATATATATAGATATAATAGCCCATGTCAGTGTAAGACGTTTTGGTGTGACGATCTGTTATCTACGGCAAATTAATTTAGATATAATAAATAATTTTATAAAGACATTTTCTTATATATTTTTATATAATTAAATAAATTAAAAAAATTAACCTTACTTAAATTAATTCAAAATATAAAAAATTATTAATATTTTTTTTCTATTTTTTTCTTTTTATTTGTTTTGAAATGCATACGAACGATAAAACAATTTTTCATTGTAATGTTATAAATAAATAAATAAATAAATAAATAAATAAATAAATAAACAAATAAATAAATAAATAAATAAATAAATAAATAAATAAATAAATAAATAAATAAATAAATAAATAAATAAATAAATAAATAAATAAATAAATAAATAAATAAATAAATAAATAAATAAATAAATAAATAAATAAATAAATAAATAAATAAATAAATAAATAAATAAATAAATAAATAAATAAATAAATAAATAAATAAATAAATAAATAAATAAATAAATAAATAAATAAATAAATAAATAAATAAATAAATAAATAAATAAATAAATAAATAAATAAATAAATAAATAAATAAATAAATAAATAAATAAATAAATAAATAAATAAATAAATAAATAAATAAATAAATAAATAAATAAATAAATAAATAAATAAATAAATAAATAAATAAATAAATAAATAAATAAATAAATAAATAAATAAATAAATAAATAAATAAATAAATAAATAAATAAATAAATAAATAAATAAATAAGTAAATAAATATATAAATAAATAAATAAATAACAAAATAATTAATAAAGTTATATTAATCCAAAAAATGTATTCAAAATTCATCGTAATTTTAAAGCATCCGTCCTAGGGACGGGCAAAACCACTAGTATGTAAATATCTATATACTTTTAATTGATTTGTTTTTATTTTAAAAGATGAACAATTATTATTTTTAATCACCAAAGATGTTACTTCAAAAGATTTCCAAACTTTAATGGCTAAGAGGATCGAGCTTATATTTAAAATTTAAGCTTGATAAAATTACAGAAAGTTAGCTAAATTTCACTTTCAAGTCTTTCAAACATTCAAGCAAACAAGCAAGCAAGCAATTAAGCATGTCCGGCGGTGAAGTTTATATAAGGGATTAAAAAAATTAAAAGTTTTAAAAGTTTTTGTTTTAGTTAAATATAAGTTAACTCAGCTAACAATTACAACTGAACTTTTTTTAAATTTTTGGCATTTGAAAAGTAATTAAGACACCACCAAGACACAACCAGTTAGGTCGGCAAAGTTTAATCCACGAACATCTCGGCATAAATATACACAAATACAAATATCCATATTGCATGTACACAAATACAAATATCCATATTGCATATAAACAAATACAAATATCCATACTGCATATACACAAATACAAATATCTATATTGCATATACACAAACATAAATATCCATATTGCATATACACAAACACAATTATCCATATTGCATATACACAAATACAAATATCTATATTGCATATGCACAAATACAAATATCCATATTGTATATACACAAAAACAAATATCCATATTGCATATGCACAAATACAAATATCCATATTGCATATACACAAATCCAAATATCCATATTGCATATGCACAAATACAAATATCCATATTGCATATGCACAATTACAAATATCCATATTGCATATGCACAAATACAAATATCCATATTGCATATACACAAATACAAATATCCATATTGCATATGCACAATTACAAATATCCATATTGCATATGCACAAATACAAATATTCATATTGCATATACACATATACGGAGTAAAATTAAAAAAAAAAGATTTTATAAAAACACCTTTATCTGACGGCACACAAATCTCTAAATTTGTTTTAAAAATGCAAGGAACGATGCGCTACAGGTTTTATCGGTAAAAATGCAAAACGAAATCTGCATAATAATATGCAAATTTTGTTTTTAAACTAACCAAAAATAATTAATGTTAGCAAGATAAAGAGATGTTTTATTCCGGTGAAAAGCAAGATGGATTGTATCGTCATGGCCGTATATTTAATAGCTTCAAGTGCTCCGACTTTGATCAATGCAATCCTATGCCAATAGACTGATTTTTTTGTTATTTAATATTTCATTCAAAAATAGAACATTTGATTCGATAAAAATATGGGCATTATCAACAACAACAATTTTAAAGAAAAACAGACATTTTTTGCATAGTTTATGTTTGCTTGTAGATGTGTGTCACTAATGTTTTCTCCAGTAGTTTTCAAAAATAATGTTATTATGTTATATAGTCAAACTTTCAGCAAAAAATAAAACTATTTAGAGTTACAAAATAAAAAAATATAATAATGTTATGACATTAATAATAAACTGGTGCGACTTCACCATCTTCATTTGCAGATAATGCATATTTTGTCTTGCGATAACCTGAGACTGAATGTAATGTGTGACAATATATATAACACATTGAAGTTTTTTTGACAACAAACACCTGTTGGTGTCACATTTACTATTACATTGGCACAAAATAAGCATATTTTCTAAAACTGATTTAGGACTTTTAACAGGCAAAACGGCACCACCATCTAAAACAAAATTTAAGAACAACTTGCCAAACACTTTTGTCTCAATCAAACTATCTTTATCACCAGACATCGTCTAGTACTTTTAAGCAGTAGCTATCTATAGACGTCTATGGCAAGAATAACTTATATAACCGGAGTAGCGGCGTTGCCCGGGATATTTAGAGGTATTTCAATCGTTTTTCTTTCTCTTTCTTTTTTCTTCCTTTCCATTTCTGGCTCCCGTTTCTTTTCCCCGTTGCTCTGCTACTCCCACTCCCACTCGCTCTCCCGTTTTCTTTTCTTTTCCCGCTCACGGTCGTTTATCAGCTATCGGTCGTTTTCCCGTTACCGCTCGCTCCCCCGCTCATTTTTCAGTTCCCTCTTGCTCTTTCGATCCCACTTGACTTCCTAGTCCCGCTCCTTCTTTCGTTCCCGATTCTCTCTCCACCTCTTCTTCACAACGTCATTTTGCCCATTAAACGTAAAGTTCATTTGTTTAAAGTTGCTTGAAACTTTCTTCAAGTTTTTTTACGTAAACTAAATTTTAATTTTGTTACGCAACAACTTTTGATGTTCGTACATAGGCACGTTTGGCCTGGAGGTTTTTCGGCCATGAAAAAACAGAAAATGTAAACTTTTCTGTTTTTCTCTCCTCTTTAAAATCTACCCCCATGTCAAATTTCGTTGGAAAAAAATTCAATTTATACCGAATGTATGCGGTGTGTAGGACAGGTCCTGGATTGCTAGTGATTCCTTGTATATCAGCTATTATGGTTTAATAAACAACTGTCGGGCTTTTTATTAAACTTATCCATCCGTTAAAAATACGTGGTGTAAGAAATAACATATCAAAAGTGGAATTGCAAAAATTTCAAGAAACCATAATATTTATAGTGCAATCAACAGGGTTAACTCTTTTAATATTATGGTGGGGATTTATGTATGCCACTTAACTACTCTATATTTGTTTTTAGTCTACAAATGTTATCATTACTGTTAGTGTTGTATCAAGATTCTAACAAGTAGCAACTGGCTGGCTGGCTGGCCGGCTGGCTGGCTGGCTGGATGGCTGATGAAGAAAAAAATCTAAAACAAAACAGCGTAGAGAGTAAAACTACTTCTAAATCGCACGCAATTTCAAATTCTTATAATAATGAAAAACGAAGCGTTTTAATGCAAAATTCGAAATAACGCTAATGTTCCTTTGATATAACACGAAGTATTTTATATTTGTTTTATTTGTATAAATCCTCATTTTAGTAAAATCAGCTGGTAATTAAGACATTTTTGAACCGCTCTAAAAAGGACTCCAACCGCTACGGGACAGCTTGACAATTTGGTTTTACACAGGCAGTACCACGATTTGACCTAGAGGTGTTTTATTAATTTTGTAAATTTTCATATCACAAGTTTTTAACGTGGTGACAATGTTGTGTTTTCAAATTTCACAAATTGTTTTTTTTAATGAGTATTTAAATTCAACAAAATGTTGTTTTGTGTTTTTAGAAAAGAAACTGTCTGTCAAATAATACTTATAATAATCAAATAGTCATTGCATGTCTTTCCATGCACCATCAGAGTGTAGTTGTGTCTTTTAAGCCCAAGCATGGCTACGGTCAATGTGTCTCCTCTACACAAGGCTCATTGCGTCAACCTGTTTTTGCTTTTATTTTTTCCAATTTTCCGATGGTAACCGGATACCAAGCAGCTAACAATTGATAAACTGCGGATAAGTAAGTATTTTAACCTAAAATATATTTTTTACTATCGTAAGCACCAACCTGTCTTTTTTTTTCTTTTATAATAGTTTATAGTCCTTTATATTAGGTGTTTTAAGACTGAAATGGCTATGTAGGAAGCACCTAAGTATTTTCTGTCGTAGATCATATTTGATTATTTCAACTGTCCCTCCTCCTTTATCCAGGCTTGGAACTGGCTCGCAATTAGCGAGGCGGAGTTTCACCAACCTGTCAACTTTGTTTTACTTATTTAAGCAGCGCCCCGATTTTACTTGGAGGTGTCGTTAATTATTTTTACCACGTTTTTCTTAACTTGCTTTTTTGTCTGTCTTCAATTATGTTTGTCCAACGGTATATATATATACTTGCAGTGCCCGTAGCGGCTTCGCTCGCATGAAATTAGAAAATTTGAACCGTGCATCCATAGGTGTCGGCTCGGCCGGTCGATAACTTGGCCCAGCCCGTTTCAAAACCAAAATTCCTATCCCGGCACGGCCCGTCTAATTTGGGCCCGGCCCGTTTTTACAGGCCTAGAAATTCTATATACTTGATGAAAAACTTCGGCCCGTCCAACCTTGACTTCAGGTTTGGCCCGGTTCGTCTGAAGACCCTAAAATCACTAAAATGTCTATATGCTTAGTGACAAACCTCGGCCCGTACCACCTTGATTTAAGGTTTAGCCTGGCCCGTAAAATGACCCTAAAATAACGGCTTGGCCCGACCGGTGATAAACTGGACTCAGCTACTTTTAACCGGCACCAAAACCTCAAAATACTAAGTTTTACGTCTGTAATGCTTGCAATTGTTGAGTAGCAGTTATTTTAAAATCAAATAACCCTTATTTTGACCCCACATTTGAAGTCATGGAAACCAAAGTTTTAAAAAATTGTGAAACACGTATATCATTATTTTTAGAGTAGATACTAAGTATTAATTTTTACATCGGTAGCAATTACAGTTGTTGAGTAGCAGTTACTTTAAAAACTAAATAACCCTATTTTCCACCCCACATTTGAAGTCCTGGAAACCAAATTTTCAAAAAATGGTGAAACACGTATCTTTTTATTTTTCAAGAAGAATCCATATACCAAATTTCAAAATCTCCTCATTTTTGGTTTTCGATATATACATTGTTTTAGAAAAAAGTTTGTTTTCCAGTTTCTTCCCCTCAGGAGCAAAATTTCAAAAATCTTTTTTAATGGATGCTTACGCAATAAAAGTAATATAAGTTACAAATTTCACGTTCCTAGGATGAGGCGTTTGAGCTCGGCGTTGATTATCAGTCAGTCAGTCAGTCAGTCAGTCAGTCAGGACATGTTCTTTTATATATATATAGATATATATATATTAGTCATCCTATTTGTAGGCTCTCGAAACATTTCAACGCAATGTTTCACTTCATAAAAATTATCTATCTGGCAGAAGACTAGCTGTCGAGCCGAAGTAAGGAGTTCTGAGCCTATCATAGTCGTAGTCTAATGTTAAGTAGCTCCGAAAGACTGAGACTTCTAGCCATCATTTGTGGTTATGGTCGGTGGCTCAGTTGGTAAGAGCGCTTGCATTTAGGCGAGGCGGTGTTGCCGTAGACACGTGGGTTCGATTCCTAGTAGATAAAGGAAGAGGGACAGTTAAAAGAATTAAACTTTGATCCACGACAGGAAGTACTTATTTTTTTCCTACTCAGCCAACTCAGTCTTAAAACTCTTGGTGTAAAGGACTATAAACTATCATAAAAAAAAAATAATAACACTTTCGCATAACGCGTCGGCTGCGGTGTTTAGCAGTCAGCAGTTAATAAAAGTAGAGCGCGTAGTCGTGTATTATGCAATTGTACACAGTCAGTCCTAAAGACCAATAGGTTTTTACCTTAGCTTATTATGCATTAGGTTATCCGATTACATCAAATATTTTGCTCAATTTATTGTTCAAACGAAAACATAGCAAGATATTGAAATTGTCTCACGAAGGCATAGCATTAAATTAAGTGATTTAACTTTGCTTGAACCAGGTTCGATTCAAAGCATTAAAAATTTTTTGATATTGCAGTGAAGGTAGAGCAACCATAATTTGACAGTAAATTAAATTTTATGTATTTAAATTCTTTTAACTTAGACTCTAACTTCCTATTAATGAGAAATTTTGTTTATTTTTATACATTATTCATTGTAAATATCATAATCATTATTATTTCTATATTTCTTCCGGTCTATGCATTTTGTCAAAGGCTTAAATGAAGTGTCTGTCTCTCTGTCTGTCTGCTGTTGTCTAATTATCAAATTTGATTATTTACAGCAATATCATTGATTTCATTGATTTTTTGTATAATAATGGTAGAGAAGGAAAACGTTTTCTATTTAATATCTAAATGTCCAATAAAAGAAAAAAACCGTCATTTTTGACGGGCTAATTCTAGTTATGATGACAATTTGCTAGATTTAACGGACCAGTAAAAACAGTCCGTTAAACAACATATCAATTTGAAGATAGGTTTGTTCGAGAAACTGTAAGAATTTTAGAAAAAAAACAAGTTGACAGTTTTCTATAATAACAACCCCAGTTACGACAAAAGTATTAAATTCAATTATTACAAAACATATAATTGTTAAAAAAAATAAAAAGTTTTAAATAAGTTTTTATTGATTATTATAAGCTTGTTTACATTTCAATTAAAAACCAATACATGTTTGGTAATTTTTCACTTCATAGGAATAATGATTTAATTTTGCTATAAAACAATAAAATATTATACGGAAATGATAGAAGATAAAATTTAAAGAAGATCTTTAAAAATAATTAATTAAAAGTGTTTTAAAACAAAGCTTTTACAACCAGCAGGAGCTTGAAATAGTTCGTTATGAGGATCTATTCTTGTTTGCGCAACAAGTAAAATGTAAACATTGAAGATTGAACAAATAATTATTAAAATTTGTTTTAATGAAGTTCGTAAAGCTTAACAAATATTTTTAGTTTTTGATTCACTTTTTTGTCGCTTTTACATTTTCCGCCAACCACAGTTCAGCGTTGACCTTTGGAGTGAAGAATTTAACTTCTGTTCAAATTATATTTAGTAGTTAAAGGAATTACTTAGTGTCTACTAGTTACAATAAAACATTAATGGATATGGCGGCCTTTATAACCGGTACTTACCTGTCGAACAACTTTGTTTTATTTGAGCAGCACCGGGGTTTGACGTGGAGGTGTCTGAATTGTTTTTCAAATTAAAACCATAAATCATTCAATGCTGCATAATTTTAAGTTTTTCGCAATTATAGATTTAATATCTTTAAAATCAACTATGAATGTCTATATTTCATAATTTAAAAATGTTCGTTAATTTAAAAAAAACATAAAGCATTTAATTTAAATTAAATGCAAACGAATAATAAATAGATGAGAAAAGTTTATAACAAGGTGTTCCTTTTAGGCAAGTTTTCATTAAATTTTCTCTAAACTGCCAAGCGTTCCAGTGTTATATGGTACTAGCGGGGTACCCGGCGTTGCCCGGGGTTTTTAGAGGTTTTTCTATCGTTTTTCTTTCTCGCTCATATTTTCTTCCCCGCTTGCTCTCACGATCCCGGTCGCTCTCCCGTTCCCGCTAGCTCTCCCTCCCGGTCGCTTTCCCGTTCCCTGTCACTTTCCCGCTCCCGCTTGCATTCTTGCTCCTATAGTGGCTAATCAACAATAATTTTACATCAATCTTTTTGGGATTTCATCAACAGTTAAACCAATTTATTTATAAATTTTCACTCAGTTCAGATTTTTGAATAATAGTTTAAGTACAGAATTTCCTTTTGATGGTAAACGAACATAAGTATTTTTAAAACAATCTTTTTTAACATAAACTACGCCAATCCAAATAATACGTTTTCATGCATCAAACAAATTCTGGAATAATTTCGGAGAAGAGGGGTTCTATCTCGGGCATTAATTAAAACAAATCGGGAAGAGGTTTAAACCCCAGAAATTCTCCCATGGGTGTACCACTGACGTTGAAGATATTATAAAAGATTTAAAAAATGTAATTGTTATTGTCCCAAACCTGGATAAAAGAGGAAAATCAGTTAAAAAGATCAAATATGATCAACGACTGGAAATACTTAGGTGCTTCCTACACCCAGCCATTTCAGTTTTAAAACCACTGGTGTAATGGACTAAAACTATTATGAAAAATAAATATTTTTCGACGCGACATTAAACCGACAAATAATCATAAGTTTTATTTCAGTTATTTTGGTGATTCACATTTACTTAACCAACATCTTTTTGCTTAACTTCAACTTCAACCAGTCTACTTATTCAAGTTTCAAATGCCCGTTTCGTACAAACGTTGGCTAATTTTCATTTGAAATAAATGAAGAATGTAATTTTTAAATTTAAAATATTGACTTATTATATTTTGCCGTTAAAATTTGACAAGGCCCTCATGTAATCACAAAACAGAATTGAAACTAATTTTGATGTACCCTTGTTGTTTAGCAAACAAACATCATAATTTATAACAATTTGTTGATTGCAATTTCCCAAACTTGACAGTTTTATGAAATTTTGTACAAAATTGCTCTGATAACGTACAGGATTTGGCTTTGTTTTTTGCCTATATAAATTCACAAACTCTTTCACACCGGAATCATTGGAAGACTGCTCCGTTCATCCATAGCTCATGAAGTCGCACAGACGAAAGCCAACAACAATATTGCTGCCAAGGTTTTTCAGCATAAATCACTTAGCGTTTGAAATGCGCTACCAATCAACATTCGAAACTATGATTCAACAGCTATCTTCAAAACTAAGCCAAAAACTTTCTACTACAAGTCCGATGGTAACTAAAAGTTTAGTTTTAATTATCATTATTCAAGTCGCACTTACTGCTATACTTAGCTTCCGCCTACTTTTTTTATACCAAGGAACCGCAGCACGTTAAATGAGCAGTTCTGTTTTACTTAAGCAGCGCCGATTATTTAACCAGAGGTGTCTCTAGTTTTTTATTCTATTCTAGGAACTATAATTTGTTCAACTGTAATTGTGATAAGGCTGTCTATTTTTCGTAGAAACAATTTTTTGAAATTTTATTATAATTTAATATATAAGTAATTTTCCAAAAAGATAGAAAGTGGCAATGTTGATATCTATCAATAAATGCACAATTAACTGTTTTTTAGTTTATTTCTTATCATCAAACAATTACTAATAGCTCCGTTAGAAGAAAAAAAATTAAAGTCTCAATACAAGTGAATACAATTAAGATGAGTTCTTAGCAAAAATGGATGGCATCAGCTTGCTTACCCAAAGATTATAGGCCGTTTTTTAATTTAAGTATAAGTTGTATCCAATGGTATTCACAAGTAACGAGGAACCGCAGCACATTAAATAAGCAGTTCTGTTTTACTTAAGCAGCGACGATTATTCAACCAGAGGTGTCTCTAGTTTGTTTTCTATTCCAGGAACTTTGATTTGTTTAACTGTAATCGCCAGAAGGTTGTCATTTTTTTGTAAAAAAACTTTTCAAAATTATATAATTTAATATAATTTTCTAAAACAATAGAAGGTGGTAATGTTGATATATATCAATAAGTGCACAATTAATTGTTTTTTAGTTTGTTTCTTATAATCAAACAGTTACTAATAGCTCTGTTAAAAGAGAAAAAATTAAAGTCTCAATACAAGTGGAAATATTTAAGATAAGTTCTTAGAAAAAATATATGGCATCAGCTTGCTTACATAAAGATTATATGCCGGATTTTTAATTTAAATATAAGTTGTAATTATAAATATTGCTATAGTTGTTTTAAAAAAATTTAAATTTATTAAAAATTATTTGTTACTTTCGTACAAATTTAATTTTTTATATAAACATAATTAATTTAAGCCTAAAAAAATAAATGTTAAGTTTGCGGTTATTTTATTAAACTTTAAAATTATTTAAATAAATTAAAACAATTGTGTAAATTAATTATTTTTTTTTATTTGTTAGAATGAAAAAAAAATTAAAATTGAACTAAATACTTTTTATTCAATTTTGCTAAGCATTCCGGTATATTTGTAACACTAGAAACAACACTTTATGGTTTCTAAAGTAATATAATGACGCCCAAAATAATATTTTGGTCATAAAACCTAAAATAAAAAACAAATGGTTTTGAGGTTTTTTTTTAATTTTGTCTTCAATGAACAGAGCCTTTAAGCAGAAAAAAAGTCTTAGCGGATTGGATATGTGTAAAGAAACAGAGACAAACAGTCATTTTTATAAATAAAGATTATTGTAGTGAATTTTGTTCAAGTCAGCTAGATTTAAAAAAAAAATTCTATTCTAATACTGAGATTTAAAAAATTTTAAAAAGTTAGTTGAGGTAGATAATCATCAGAAAATGAAACTTGAAACTGAAATTGTGGGTCTGTAAACCCTCTTAAACTGTCTTTTTTCATTCTGCACCATCTGCTGTGTTATACTAATTTGTCGCTTCATTTCGTTTTCACAAATTCAATTCTGTCCATTGTCTTGTTTGTTGTCTGTTTTTTATATGACACCTTTTGGAAATTAAATTAATTTTGTTTATGAGATTATTGCTAAAAGCCTCTTTCGTCATAGGGAAAGTTTTTAAAACCTGCACATGCAACCAGTTCAGGGGCAAATAAAAATTATGTTTCCCCATGAGGCTATTAAAGTTATATTTATGTGCTATTGTGTTATGATACCTTTGTAAAATTTTAATAAAGTACATCGTGGTTAGGAAGTTTTAGAGTTTTCAATTACTCTGAGAAAATAAAACTGAGGTTGCTACGCAATGCTTATAGTAAGTGGGGATCATCAAATATGGGGTTTCAACTGCTCAAATTCTACTTGATTGCAAATTGTAACATTTTGGATTTCGATTTACCTAATATTTGGTAACATAGACCTGACAATTTTTGAACAGATTATTCACCTACTTGCTTAGCAAGATCAACGGCTTACATATATAATTTTATAACGCCTTTATTTGCAAACGCTCAGTCAATTGTGTGTGTGTGTGTGGTTTAATTAACGTCTGTATCTGTCACTTAGACAATTTAGACGGTATGTATGTTTAAGTGTTTGGTGACGTGTTTATGTTGGCTTTGAAGCAGGGAGGCCACCGAAAGCACAAGACTTTCGTGGGCACATGGCTCGACTCACTTCAGCCCGCCATCTAATAAGTGCAATAAGTTGTACAAGGACCAGCAAATCGACTTCCCATGCAGCTAGCAATTTAAACCAGCCCCGGATGATCCTCATAGGCTATGGTATCGCTCCGCCGCTTTCCTCTCTGGCTCAACTCAGTCAATTGTGTGTGTGGCTTGTTTAACGTTTGTATCCGTCAACAAAACAATTTAGACGGTATGTATGTTTGAGTGTTTGGCTTTGAGGAAGGGAGGCCATCAGAATTATTAATTTGTAATCAGAAAACATATAATAGTGAAAAAAACATTTTTACCATAGGTTAATATAAAGTAACTTTAATTTAATAAAAAACAATGAATGTTTAGTTTTTATAATAGAATTTTAACATTGATTAAAACTCGTTTCGGCAACTTGCACTCGGTCGAATTTGCCGTACGTGGAAAAACTCGGACTCGGCAAAAAAGGAGTCGCCAAGGCCGAGTTTAAAAAAAATTCGTTTATTTAGTACTGCAGGTGGAATATACACAAACAAAAAATCGTAACTTTCTGCTTTAAAAACTAAAATGTTGCTTTTCAATAAAACTGGCTTGGATACACTGAACTTTAACTACTAACTTCTTATAGAGCAGCTGTACAGTTAAATATTATGAGACTATGAGGTGGACTTTGCAGGCTTTACTTGCTTTAATAATTATTGTTACTTACTTTTTGCTTGGGTTTATATTATATTCATTATTATTTTAATCTTTATATGTTAATAAATTTCTTATTATAATATATTTACGAAACAGGAAAGTGTTAGAAAATAAACCAGTTACAAAGGCATATTATTTTAAATGATTTATAGTTCAACAACATAGCAAAAAAAAACATGGTTTTGTGAGGGTTATCCGAGGCATATTTTTGTTAGCTGAAAGGCAAGCGATTTGCCGGCGCAAACCAGCTATTTCACAATACCAGTTGACGGACTTGGGTAAATCGAGCAATGTGCCGACAAAAGCCTCGTGCTTTCGGCGACTTCTCTGTCTCAAACCCAATAATAAGACGCGGACACTCGTTTCCCGCCACATAGACACACACAAAAGACAAACAAACACATAGTTTAATTGCCTCGGACAGACTTAGACGTTAATCAATTAAAAATATTTACATCTTAAAAAATACCTTTTTTTAAAAAACAACGTTTTTCTCGCGCCCTAAAAATTATAAAATAACATACCTATAAGCCTGGTTGAGTTTCTGAATAACTTGGTCACATTATGGTAAAATACTTTAAAACAGTTTCTTATTCATATACAATAAAAAAACGTTGGGCGCATTATTTTTTTTTTATAAATGTTTGTTTCATCAAAACGTTGATGTTGTATAAGCGCCCAATTAGCTTTTGGATGAGTGAGCAAAATTTTTAATTTCTTGAAAGTCAAATTACATTTGTTTTCATCATTGATGAAATGAAATTTTGTCAAAAAATATTCAAAACAACATATTGTAACTTGATTAGATGACAGAAATTATTATGTTTTTCAACTTTCACAAGATTTTCCCGTAGTCAGTCAAACAAACACCTTCCAAATTTAAATAAAAAAATGGAATAATAATGTTTGAAAAAATTTAGAAAAAAGGTTTTAATAATAACATCAGAAGTACTAAACTGCAATCACAAAACATATAATAGTAAAAAAACCCAATGAATGTTTAGTTTTTATAATACAACTTTAACATATTAACAAACGGCAAATAACAGGAAAAATGAAACTGAGCCGGCAGTTTACATTGAATTTTTTTTTTCATTTTTAAAATTTGAAATATTTACATTTTATATTTTGTTTTTAAAACCCAGGCCAACCCAATCTTTTTTTCTATTAACAATCAAACAACAATTAAAATCTCTCAAGACGATTGAGTCAAATTAGTGAAAAATACAAAACGAATTGCGTAAAAAATTGTAATTAAGAAAAAATGTTAGTGCTGCAGATATGGATAGGTTTACAGTTTGATTTGTAGGTCACACACACAATCAGCTAAGAAAAATAGACATAGGTTTGTCACAGTGGCATAGCCGCCTCATCTAATTACAACTACCCTGATTTAGTTAATTATATGACGTCCGGTAGTGGGTGTGTCCCGAAATAGAGTCTCCCCATACAGAGTTCACCCTCTAACCCTAACCGCACCGAGCTGTGCGGGCAAATGCTCCAAATGAAATGAATTAAAAATTTCAAAATAAAGTAATTTTTTGAATGGAAAAATAAAAGGAATTTTTTTTTGCTTTACGTGTTCGCCAATTCGTAAATTCGAACGACTTGAAAAAATAGTAAGGAACCAAATAGATATGGGAAAACTCTATTTTATCACAAATTAGAGTCAAACTAAAGCTAGTTGATAAAATTTTAATTGGTTTTTGTAACAAATAATTTTTTATAATATTTCATATTTTTTAACACCATCACTGGCGGTCCTAGCAAACGTTTGATGGGACCAAATTTAAGGCAAAATAAGCAATGTTAGTACAGCTTTCAGATCCGTAAAGGTTTTTTTTTGAGGTAGTAGTGGCGCCATATGGCGGTGCTGGGAGCCCCTTAAAACGAGCATGGTTTCGATTTTGCTGATGATAAGAACCTGCAAACTTCTTCGACCGTCAGACCCAAAGTATAGCTCTAGCAAGCAAGCACACACTGTCAACTTTATATAAAGGATTTAAAAATAAGAAAAAACCGTTAGTTACAGTTTTATCTTGAATAATGACTGTTGCTTTGACGTGCCTTTAAGTACTTGATTTGTCGTATTTCCAGAGTCTAGTTCTTAACTCTGTGATGAAGATTATAACATTCAAGGCAGTCGTTGAACGTGTACGTGTTTCCTTTGAACAAGTCTCATTCCACCCATTAACTTTTGTCAATATTTTGTTCCAGTGGTAATGGCTCAATAGCAAGCAGCCATCACTTATGAGACATGTGTGACAAAATCAAATGGTGTGTTACGAAATGAAGTTTTCAATATACAACTTTTGTCCCGTTAGATTTTCGAGCAGTACAGGAGCATGTTTTGATTAAAATAAATTTTGAATCTAAAACATACATTTTTTAAAAATATGAAAACAATATTTTTTAAACCAGTTTGTATCAAAAATAAATCTAAAAAATTAAACAATCGTAACTAGAAGCGTTGGATGTTCTGCGAAGTAAAAATTATAAACTCACCCTTCATAAAAACAATCTGTTTGTGAATACCCCAAACTATAAATGATATATGTAGTAGTTTTTCGATTGGCATTGTTCTACTTTTTAGTATCTATAAAACAGCAAAGAGGACGAAATAATGGGAAGTGGATACTGACCAGAATGTCTTTGCCTTTGCGTAATAAATTATTTTCATGGTATTTATTAAAGTTTCAAAATAAGAAACAGCGCTTAATAACTATTTGAAAAATATTCTACGAACCAAACACTTTAATATTGTTCAAATAAACAAAATCAGTTAATAACCGTCGGCTAAAATCCTCACGCATCACATCAAAAATTAAAAAAACTAAAAATGAACGAAAAATTAATTAGAAAGAAAAAATAAGGTTTCAACAGTAATTAAAAAAATAGAATTTTATATTTTTATAATCTACAATAACATGTAAGAAATACCAATGAACAGAATTTATAGCAGCCGTCAAAGCTATTTGAACACTTTTTCAATTGTATTGACCAAAATGTCAACTAGTTATGAGGTATAATCAATTTCAACAAATAACCAATTTCTAAATTGCAAAGATAATCAGAATATGATTTTATTATTTCACTTTATTTTAATTGATTGATTGATTCAAGATTATGCTTCAATTTCATCAAGATGGGTTTTTTCTTCTTATACCAACTAGAGAAGCGTATAAAGTTGATGATTAAAAATAATTTCAAGCCACATTCTGTATCTTATCAAAGTTTTGGCTACTACTAGTCAATACTGGCGGATATGAATCCCAAAAAGAACAACCGTGCGTGCTGGCTATGCAATTCTGTTTTCTTCTTAAGAAGCGCCATCAATTTACTCAAAGGTGTCTCAAGCGTACTTAAAATTATAAGAATTAGAAATTGTTTGGCTATTAATGTCATGAGCTTGTATAGATAAAAAAAAATTTAATAACAATTTTAGGGCATGCAAAATCTATATTTCATATTAACTTGTCTCATAATTGTTTGTTTAGTAGTTATTTTTATAAAATCAAATAAATACGTGCCATAAATTATGACATTTTATAAAAACGTATACTGCATTTATATTGTTTATTACTATTAACTTTGTTAAAAGAAATATAAGTAACAGTCGCAATAAAAAGAAAAAACAACTAAGATAGATTGATAGCAAAAAAAACATTGTTTGACAAGGTTTATCCAAGGCATCGTTATTGAAAGCTGAAGGGCAAGCAATTTGCTGGCGCTAACCAGCAAGGTAAGTCGAGTAATGTGCCCACGAAAGCCTAGTACTTTCGGCGGCCTCTCTGTCCCAAACCCGAAAATAATACATGGACACTCATTTCCCGCCACATAAACCCACATTGTCTAAATTATCTTAAACAGATTTAAACGTTCATCAATTTAAATGCAAAGTACTGCGATCGTAGTCTATTAGCATAATAATCCAATATCCGCTGTCCCTATCAGACAAATGTCTCCCCTCGTCAAAAATGTTAACACTTTTTTTAGCTGATCATAAGAGTAGTAACACGGGGACTTTTCGCAACACAATTTGCTTATGTTACGCACCTCCGCAGGCACTTAAGGTTAGCTTATTAAGACAGTGGTCATTTTTTAGTTAGTTATAAATGAACACCTGAAAGTAAATTATTCTTTTAAATAAACATGTGCAAATTGTAAAACTTTAACCAAAAAACGTTTTGGTTAAATATCTATCTATTATTATCTCTGCTAAATGATTTCTTTTTTTTGTAAAAATGACCCCGTTAAAAATTCCTGGCTACGTGCCTGATTCCTATGGTTAATGTAGATAGAATACTTGAGTAGGCTGCACGCGGCCCAGCTCAGCCCATCGACAACTCGGCCCAGCCCGTTTCATAAATCAAACTTCCAGGCTCACTCAACCCAGCCCGTCTAATTTGAGCTTGACCCGGCCTGCTTTACAGGTCTAAAATCACTATAAACTTGTCAATAAACCTCGGCCTTGTTTGATTTCAGGTCTGGCCCCGCCCGTCTAAAAACTTTAAAATTACTGCGCAGTACCTTAATCCAGTATATATACACGGCAAATAGCTTTATTATACAATCAGGTTAAGCAACGTTTTTTGCATGAGTGTGCAAAATTTGAAATTTCTTGAAAGTATGTTACGTTTGATTTCATCAAATTTGATAGAATGCAATGTAATCAACAAATATTCAATACAAAATTGTGTAACATGATTAGATGACAAAAATTATGCATAAGATTTCACAAGATTTTTTTGTAGTCCGTCAAAAAAACACCTTAAAAGTTTAAATAAAAAATTTAATAATAAGACTTACAAAACTTAAAAAAAACAAAACAAGTTTTTAAAAATAACATCAGAATTATTAAATTGTAATCACAAAATATAATAGTAAAAACATTTTTACTTTAGGTTAATATAAAATAACTTTTATTTAATATAAAAAACAATGAATGTTTAGTTTTTATAATAGAATTTTAACATTTTAACAAACGGCAAATACAAAAAAAAAATAAAACTCAGTCGGCAGTTAACAATTTTTTTTTCAAAAGTGTTGACATTTGAAAAATAATTAAGACACCACCAAGTGATTTCACGTTACCAGCTTAAGTAGACCGAAATAACGAAAACAGTGTGCTTGATGTGCTCGCTGAACCACATGTAATTTGTGTGTAGCTTCAATGGGCTTGTGGTTAAAACAACCTTTCGTTCGAAATATGCAATCAAAATAGGCTTGCAAAAATTACGACTAACTGCAATATTACCATTGAAACGCTAGTTGTCTGGTGACCTCTCAACAACGAATTCTGGTTTTAAATGAAACAACGATGGTTTACATAGAAATATTGCAAACAGAAGATTACAGGCAATGAAAACACGGTCTGACATTCCATCAGTGGAAGAAAATTTTCATTTGCAACACAATCATTGAATTATAATGAAAAACTGTTATTTCTATTTTAATTTGAAAGTATTTTGAATTTTCACATACTTTACATATGAAGTATTTATAAAACTGTGTTCATTGTTTTTCATTCTATAGATTTATTTTAAAAAAAATGACTAGAAAAACTAGCTGCCGAATTAAAAAATATAAAGAATTTTTGAAAAACAAAGTTTTTACGATTTACTTCCTTACCATTTGTATAAGCATTCATGCGTAATAGAGAAAATTTTACGCAGTTAATTTTATTTTTTATACTAAATTCCAGAGTCTAGTGTTTATTTTTTTTTATTGAGCACAACACAAACCAAAATAACTTAAATACAAAACTAAACGAAATGAAGTGCTAAAATAGTTCATCCAAAGTTAACAATGAAAAACTGAACATTTATTGTTTTATTCTAAAGTTTTTTGCTCAATTTGCATTCAGCTGCTGCTTTCTTCCGTTTTAATTATTTACGGTGGTAGCGTATTTTTTTCGCAAGTATCACCCATCGACGAAAGCCTGGAGAGGGGTTAAAAAAAGACCTGGCTTTATAAATAAACACAATCTGATTACTAAAATGCAGTGATGGGTAGTTACTAACTATAAATAGTTAACTACTAGTTATTAACTATTCTACAGTAGTTAAGAAATAGTTAATAACTACTTTTTGTTAAACTAGTTAACAACTAGTAGTTAACTACTTTTTTAAATAGTTATTAACTACAGTAGTTAACTATTTTTGTAACTACTTTACTTTTTTGGTGGCTGAAAAAACTCTATAGATGATGAAACTGAAGTGGATGAGCCAGTATATGACATGTATGTAAATAATGAAGATCTAGTGGTGAAAGTATATCAGATTTGATAGAAAGTGAGCAAGATGATATTGATAATTCTGACGATGTGCTTCTTTTACCTCCTCATAAGCACTGTGGTAATCTACATACATAATTTCCATAACGCAGAGGCCGCGATTCACAATGTAAAAAATGCTGAGGATTAGTGGTTCAACATTTATAAAGCCAAATGTTACACAGTGGTGCTCAAAATTCTATTTGGTTGAAAGGATTGTTAATATAGCTTTCAATAATGTTTGTGATTGTCAGAAGAAGTTAGGGCAAGCTGCATTTAAAGAAATCGAGTTGGCTTTTTTGAAATCGTTCATTCAGACTATAAAACCAATAGTCACCGCAATGGATATTTTCTAAAGTGAAAAGTCATACATTGGTCACATTATTCAAACCATTATAGGATTAAAAAAATAACATCATATTCAGATAAAACCATCAATGCTCTTTTACAAGCACTATCTTAAGGTACGATTTGGTCCTGTTTTTGAAAATGAAGAATATCTTTTAGCAACAACGATAATTCCCCAATTTAAATTAAATTTTTTGAATAATGAACAAAAAATATTTAATCAAAGAAAATTTGTTGGCATACATAAATGAAATGAACCAAAAGTTTGAAAAATAAAATTTATTTAACTTGTATTTAATTGCAAATGTTTAAAGGTTTTTTGGTTAATGTTAAAAAGTAGTTAACTACTAGTTAACTACTAGACAGTAGTTAAGAGGTAGTTAATAACTACTGCTGTTAAAAGTAGTTAGGAAATAGTTACTAACTACTTTTTTTATGAGTAGTTAAATAAAGTAGTTAACTACTTTTAAAGTAGTTAAAACCCATCACTGCTAAAATGTATTATATATTATATTGAAAATACGTTTTAGGTATTTACATTTTCTGATTGATAGAGCAGCCTTCTTTCTTAGGACCTTTCCAGGCACGTCAGAGTAAAAATACGATAACCGTAATTGTCTAGTGGCAGCAAGTGATTAAGAAAGAATGTTAGGTTCTGCTGGAACCGTCTTGCAGCGATCTGCAACTTTGTTTTATTTGAGCAGCACCGGGATTTGACCTGGTGGTGTTTAAATAAATTTTGAAACTTTCAAATTTCAGGTCGTCCAATGTTGCAACATTGTTGTGTATTTGATTTTTACAACGTTTTTTGTTTTAAATTTTTTAAATGTTTTAAATTTATGAGCTTAAAAACAATAAAACGTTGTTTATGTATTGGAAACATTGCTGTTTTGTCATTTTGGAAAAGAAACTAGTCGCCAAATATTAACTATACTATTCACATAATCATTACATAACTTGCTATAGTTTCAAATATTTTTTGAAGTAATAGTGTTAAAATACAAGAAAGTAATCAAAAATTGAATAAAATTTGTCTTTTTTTACAACATATTTATTTAATTTAGTTTACAAATCCGTTACATTAACTTTACTGTCGGTCTTGCTAGCTTGCTTACTTGTATTTCTTGCAGATCTTAAAAACTAAAAATTAACAACTTTTCCGTTACCCTATCAACTTGAAACTTAAATTATAGACTTGCTCTTTATAACAATTTAAGTTATTAAATTTTGAAAAATTAAAAAAATTTTAATATTAAAATTGTTTTGTCTATGTTCTAAGAAACAAATTTTTGTTTGGCTACACTAAGTTTTCAAAACAATTTTTAATTTTATTTCAAAATATTTAATGTAACTTAACAAAAGAGCAAAACATAATTTAAAATCTTTCAAAGTTTTAGCATCAAGTATTTTTTCTTACATTGTTTAATTGTAAAAACAACCAATACGTTATTTCAAATTTCATAACAAATTAGTAAAAAATAAATGAATTAAACAACAATTAATTTTTGAATGCATTTATTTTTATACGCATTTTAATAAAAAAATTTGATTTATTTGGTATTTGTTAATAAATATCAAAATTTTATCATGACAGTATATTTAATTTTTTTTATAATTATAGATTGAAGATCTTTTAAATTAACTATAAGTTAATACGATTTTCTTTTATTTTATTTAATGAAATTTTTCAAGTTTGCTTGTTTAAATGAACTTATATTCGGCAGATGTGAAAAAAGTTAAATTAAATTTCTGAAACTGAGTTTTAAAAAGTTTAAAAAATACGTTGAGGTAGATAATCATCTAAAAATAAAACTTGAATCTGAAATTCTGGGTCTGTAAACCCTCGTAAACTGTTTTTTTACTATTTGCACCATCTGCTGTGTTATACTAATTTGTCGCTTCATTTCGTTTTCACAAATTCAATTTTGTCCATTGTCTTGTTTGTTGTCTGTTTTTTATATGACACTTTTTGCAAATTAAGTTATTCTTTTTCTTATTGTTAAAAGCTGCTTTCGTCATAAGGAAAGTTTTCAAAACCTGCACACGCAAATAATTCAGGGAAAAATGAGAGGTAAGTTTTCCCACCAGACTAAGAAAATTATATTTATGCGCTATTGTGCTAAGATACTTTTGTAAAATTTTAATGAAGAACATCGTGATTAAGAAATTTGCAGTTTTCAACTACTGTGAAAAAATCAAACTTCGGTTGCGGGCTGGGTAACAATGAAATTAAAATGGTATATGTGTTTATAATCAGTGGCGTAGCTAGGTTTTTTTTGACGCACGAGTTGAAGTCTAACGAATGCACTCCTATAAAATACCATCTGTCACCTTTTTCCACAAAAATGTCCGAGGAGAGGGTAGCCGTAGGTACTTTTTCCATTTTTTTAAAAACCTTATACACGTTTATTTCCAAACATAACTGATGACTGAGAGGGGGAGGGGGTGTAGTCGTAGGTAATTTCCAAGTTTTTTTTTAAACCTTATACTTTGTCAGCTATACAAATATTTGAAACCCTAAAATAGCTGATAACCGGAGAAGGAAGCGTAGTCGTATTTTCCCAAAATTTTTTCCAAAACCTCATACACTTTTCTTTTGCCTCTACTGATATTGTGTCCTCCTTTTGTGCCCCCTAGCAACGGGCACCCGAGGTGCATTGCACTGCTTATAGTAAGTGGGGATCATTGGAGATGGGGTTTATATTTTTTTAAATACTTTTAAAAATGCTCAACTGTTCAAATTCTACTTGATTACGAATTATAACTGCGAATTTTTAGATTTGCCGCTAGCAATTCAACATTTAAAATGTTTATAAAAAATTATTTTATAAAACACATATTTTAATACAAAATATCTCACGTTTACATCGCTTTTTTTGTTTTCCACAACTATGGTCTAACAAGCAGTGATCAACGGCTCACAAATGTTAACATTAACTACTCTGAGAGTGTTCAATACTGTAGGATAACCGTCGCACACTTAATTCACAACTCTGTTCAACTTAAGCAGCACCGGGACTAGACCCAGAGGTGTCTTAATTGTTTTGTTCAATTTCAAGAAATTTAAATCATTTTTATAGAGTGTTGTTTGTTGAATAGTATAAACTTTTTATATTATATATGAATAAAAATCCAAAAATTTTAAAGATGGCAAAACGTATGTTTCCTAATAAATTTTATAACTGGTTGTTTATTTTGCTGATATCAATTTCTGTCACTTTGTTATTTGAAATATACATTTTTATATTTTTCACCCACAACAACTATCAATTTTATTTGAAAATTTATTTTTGAGAATGCTTTAGTTTACTAAGTTCTCTTGTGTTATTCTTGGTTTCAAGATAGATGAGCACGCGTGTGTGGTGTGTGCGTGTTTCTGTGTTTCTGTGTGTGTGTGTTTGTATGTATGTTTGTGTGGAAGCTTACTTGTTATTATGAAAAAATAGAATTGTGTGAAATAGTGTGTATGTGAATATGTGTGCGGAATCATACCTGTTGATAATTGAGTAAATTAAAAATTCCATCGTGATTCTGATTTAATTATTCTATAACTTTAATTATGGAGCCAGATGTACAGAAAAAGCAGCATATTTTATTTAGAACGTTCTATTAGAGTACTTGCCTACAAGTCTAGTCATGTTCTATTCGTTTCTGACCTGACTACTAAACTATATTTAGATAGAATATTTATGTTCTCACTCTCAAACGTGCTCCTCAATTTCTCTTAGTTTCTGTCAACTTTTCTCTTTTTCCGATAGAGGCGCGCTGAACATTTGTTGTAAATAAATTATTTACAACTTCGGCAAAACTTTTGAAGTTTTTATTTAAACTATTTTTTAATAAATAATGATATATCTAATGAAAATAATAAAAACAAAAACAAATATTTCACATTCAACTGTATTGTTTAGTTATTAAAACAATTAAATTCAAAAAAGCAAAACAAAAAAGGTTTTCCGACTGAAGTAACAGGAGAAATGTTATTTTCGTTTCACTGGCTTCTGGTACAAAAACAAATTTTATTTTTCATTTTATAAATTATTTTTATTAGTTTTATTATTAATAATAATAGTTTTCAATCATAAATAGCAATATTATCATACATATTATTTTCATTATTAGTGTTGTTATTAATTAAAATTATTAGAAGTATTACTTGTTAAACTATATTGATTTGTTATAATCACTTTTATGTCATTATATCGAATCTTGATGATATGTTTTTCACTGCCTCAACTAAGATATTTGATAAATAAAATTAAGCTTGACTGTATTTTATTTTATCTAAAAATTAGCTAACAGTGAAAACTTTTTAATTAAAAATATCTTTTAAAGAGATACCATGTTGTCATTGTTCCTTGTTTTCAAAGGAAGCCATAATGTACAAGCTTCTTTTACTACTGGCGTTTTAAATTTTAACTTACCTTAATGTATTGGTTAAGAATACAAATAACAAATAACCATCATAATCAAAACAAACATCTGGAACCACGTGACAATATTGTTTATTGTTGATCGCAGAAAAACTAAACACGTCATAATGATTGTAAAATTTCGACGGATTCGAACCTGCGCACTTCTGACAAGACAATTCTGACATGTTTCAAATAAATCGTTGTACACACGTCTCTAAAAAGATCCATTTCAAATGAATACCCCATGCCAACTCTACACACACACACGCACCCACGAACACGCACACACCTGTTGAACGGAAGATTTGGGTTCAAATACAGTCAGCGTCACTAAGGTTGCTACTTACTGCACAATAGTCCAGCCAGTGGAGAAGTACAAGTGATAGAGTGTAAAGATGTAAAGAGGTGGTTTTACGATGATATGGGTTCCATTATAATATTACGTTCGTACTTGATTACAACACAACACAGACAAACAGGCAAACAGATAGGCCAGGTTGTCTTGCAAGGAAGATTCTGCGCTTCATTTAGGACGAAATTAAATAATCAAAACTTAAAGCAGATTTTATATATATATAAAGCTGTTTAAAAATGACATATTATATAATCACAATATTAAATGTCTACTTAATGATTTTACTTTATTTCAATTAATAAATAAAAAAACATTAACTATTGAATTTTAGTTAATCACCATCATTCAATAAACTAGATAGTAATTGTTATAAGCACATACGGTGGGTAAACTTCAGAAGAACAAGAAATAAGGTTATCGACATTAGTGATTTTACAGCTTAAACAGTAAACGATTGTTTAAATGTTCTAAGTCATAAATACATCTGCATCTTCTTCTTCTTTTTTTAATGTTTTTATAATTTTTCCTTCTTCTTTGTGTGATATTATAACAGAGCAGTTTGTATTCAATCAGTCTGTAATCTGATGTCCTGCTCTTTGTCGGTCGAGCAGCAGATTGAAAAAAATAGAAGCTCTAAAGAACACAGCATTTCGGCTTATTAAAAGTAGATACTCGGAAAATGAGTGAAAAGATGGGAAAATGTAACCCATAAAAATTCTTTTTTTTAGAATCCTATGAAAAATTAAAATAATAATTTACATCATTAATCTAATTTTTAATAAAAAAGATTTAAAATAAATAAAAACTTGAATTATTTTGATAGATGGAAGAAATAACAATCGAAGGAGAGAACGAAGAAGTTGAAATAATTCTAACACAAAAGGTTTGGTTTTGTTTTCATATCGCTATTTCGAGATTTTGTCTTGAGTCGTTTTGAATTCCTGTGGGCGCTGTTCTCGTCTTGAAAGAAAAGGATTATAATTTAATTCAAAAGTGGTTTTTTTAGAATTTTGTTGAAATTAAAAATATTTTTTGTTTCGTAGAATTATCGTCATCGCCACTGTCATTATCTTCGTTTTCATCATTACCGTAGTAAAACTAACTACTTTACATCATCATCATTATCATCATCACGATATATATATATATATATATATATATATATATATATATATATATATATATATATATATATATATATATATATATATATATATATATATATATATATATATATATATATATATATATCTGTTTCCTATAAAAAAGAATCTTGAACTGTCTGATTAATTTGATTTGATTAATTTTGATTGATTTAAGGCCTAATTCATGTCGGAAACATTAAATTCATGTATTGTCATCCAGAATAAAGCTTTCCTGAAAGTTTTAGAGCTCTAGGTGGTCGAAAAGTGGGAAAGCGACCGGGAGCGTGAGAGCAAGCGGGAAAGGAAACGGGAGCGTGAGAGAAAAACGATAGAAAAACCTCTAAAAAGCCCGGGTAACGCCGGGCACCCCGCTAGTATATATATTTACTAGCAGTGCCCGTAGCGGCTTTGCTCGCATGAAATTAGAGAATTTGCACCGTGCTTACATAGTAGAGTACTGCACGGATTATTTTTTTAGGTCTCGGCTCGGCCCGTCGACAACTTCGCCCAGCCCGTTTCAAAAACCGAAGTTCCTGGCCCGGCACGGCCCGTCTAATATGGGCCCGGCCCGTTTTTACAGGCCTAGAAGTTCTATATACTTGATGGAAAACTTCGGCCCGTCCCACCTTGATTTAAGGTTTGGGCAGGGCCGTATAAAGACCATTAAATAACGGCTTGGCCCATCCGTCCAGTGATAAACTGAACTCATCTACTTTTAACCGGCACAAAACCTCAAAATACTAATTTTCACATCTGTAGCACATACAGTTTTTAAGTAGCAGTTATTTTAAAATCAAATAACCCTTTTTCCACTTCACATTTGAGGTCCTGGAAACCAAATTTTCAAAAAATGGTGAAACACGTATTTCATTATTTTTGGAGTAGAAACTAAATACTAATTTTTACTCCTGTAGCATTTACAGTTTTTGAGTAGCAGCTACTTTAAAAACCAAATAACCCAATTTTCAAACCCACATTTGAGGTCCGGAAACCGAATTTCCAAAAAATGGTGAAACACTTATCTTTTTATTTTTCAAGAAGAATTCATATACCAAATTTCAAAATCTCCTCATTTTTGGTTTTCGAGATATACATTGTTTTAGAAAAAAGTTTGTTTTCCAGTTTCTTCCCCTCAGGAGCAAAATTTTCAAAAATCCTTTCTTAGTGGATGCTTACGCTATAAAAGTAATATAAGTTCTAAATTTCACGTTCCTAGGATGAGGCGTTTGAGCTCGGCGTTGATTATCAGTCAGTCAGTCAGTCAGGACCTGTTCTTTTATATATATAGATTATATCAACATAATTTCATCTGAAAATTTAATAAAACGGGAAATCCTCAGCAACAAATATACTTACCACATTTAAACTCGATTGTGAGGATTGAAAATATAGGCTATCTTCGAATCAATATGGAATAAACAAATATTTTATCGAAATATTTTTTAATTTAAATTTAAATATTGCTTTTTTAGTGAAACCAAAAATTAATGATTTGTTGTTCTACATTAAATGTTTAATTTAACAAAAAAATTGAAGGTTTTACTAATTTTATTTTATAATTCACATAAATTTTTCAAATCAATCTGAAAATTTAAAAAATTGTTAGGTCCGCAGCGCCAAATAAACTCACCAAATTTCAACTTGATCGGATAAAGAGAATCTGGTTTGTTTGAGTGGTATTGAGTAACAATGTGTGGCTCACCAAGCAAAGTTAATTTAAAGGATTTAAAAAATTGTTTGATTTCTTAGATAATTCCAAAAAATGCAGAAAATACACTTGTGCACTCGCATTCTGGCATAAAACAATAAAAACGTGTTTTTCTGAAAAAATAAAATAAAACAATTTTTGTCGTTTCTTTCTCATGGCTCCATGAGCAAGCTAGCGTCATACATTCAAACTTACTCCAGGCTCAGTTCATCAGAGCGCATCTTGATTTGTATGGAATATAGTCTTATTGTTCTTGTGTATTTCTGATGCTGCCATTCGATGCGGCATTAGATCAGCGTGGAGATGAAGTGAATTATACAATGCTTCATTAAAGCAGTATTTGTTTCCCGTCAGCTTATTAAGGGAAGTAATTTTTTTCTCGTCCCAATCTCAATGAACTGTTCAGCGTTGTTTTTCATTTGTCAATTCCTGACTGGAAATTGATTTTTGGCGGAAAATGTTTTGCGTTTTCTGTGTTTTAAAGAGTTTTATTTTTTATAAGATGCTGACAAAAAAAGTGAAATAATCTGAAATATATAGAAAGAGGAAGCAAGAAAAAAAGAGAAAAAATAGAGAGAAACAGAGAGTATAAAGCGATGTTTCTAGTGTGAGGATAAATGTTTAATATGTTATAATGTTAATATATATATATATATATATATATATATATATATATATATATATATATATATATATATATATATATATATATATATATATATATATATATATATATATATGTTGCTGATCATCTTAATGTTTATTTATTTATAATTCAATCTCGCTTTACCCATCAAACTCTTAACTGATATAATACTTTATAATTAGAGGTTTGGTGTTGTTAATGTTTAATTATATTATAATATTATATTAAGTTTCATAAACAAAAATATTATTTCAAGTCATGAAAATAAAAACTATATTTGTAATTATATTTTTTAAGTTTTCATAATAATTATAATTAAACTTGTTAACGTGTAGAACACTTCTATAATTTTTTTAGTATTAAAATTTGGTTAGTCTTCATTCTTATAGATCTTAACAAAACTTTTCAGAGCTCAATTATTTACGTAATTAATTTTTATTAAAGTCAGTTCATGGCTTTTGTGTAATCTAGAATTTTTTTAATCAGTTTAAAAAACAACATGAGTTAAATTAAAGAAAAATTCAAATATAAATTTTTTCGATAATTTCAATCAAATGAGAACTTTTAATTAATTTTATTTTTATAGACTTACGTTTTATCGAATAAAATCGGACATTTTTGCAATGTTATCAATCTTACATTTCTGCTAATGGCTTTTTTAATATTTTAAAGTAAATTGCTCGGTTGAGGTGGTCTACAAATTGGATGAGTTCACTTCTAGGACACAATTTTCCTGTGATCAGTGTGTGTGTGTGTATGTCTGTGCGTGTTTGTTCACGCGTGTGTGTCTGTGTGTGTGACTGTGTGTATGTGCGTGTGTGCGTGTGACAGAACAATTAAATGACAAAGTTCCTTCACGTTTCTTGCAAATGTTGTTTTAATCTATTCTAAACTCTCTACAGACACGATGAACTTTGGAAAACAATTTATTCATGAATTTATCAAATAAAATTAATTTGTTTCATAGAATTTTTCTATTTGAATTGTTAAATTTTAGTGTTTTGTTTAAAAAATTTTTTTGAATTTATTGAACAAAAGCGTCGACGTGTAAAAAAAATCTATTAATATTTTCTGTGCAATAAATGTAATTAACTATCTTGTAGATTTAAATTTTTACCTCCGCTTATGGACAATCTAAAAATAACTTTTGAAGGCCAACAGAGTAAGCTAAACACGAGAGTTGTTCTGATCATTTAGTGGTCTTTCGCTAGCAACTTAAAACAACAGAAACATCAGATGCATGCCAACGCGTCTCATGTTCTGTCCAGGATGTGTTACATCTGTCTTGCTTGGCTGCTCGTTTTACTAATCCTTAAAAACCCTCAACAATTGAAAGTATGGAGAAACGCCAGTTTAAATCATGAGAAACTTCAAAGCTCTTTTATTGATGAGAAGTATTAGAAGGCATAGACAAGAAACGATGTTTCAGTGCTTTTTTAAGTAGTCTATTGTCTTCACATTCCTTAACTCGGGAGATTATTTTTAAAGTTTTTTAAATAACACCTAATGATGAGCAACACAAAGCTGACGTTGCATTTTTTTTCTTAGGAGATGAGAACTGTTGATGGCTTTGAAACTTTCTAACAAAATTTAGATTTTCTTAAATAAAAGTTTGAAAGTAATTTGTCTTTAAAATATTTTGCACAAACACGATTGAATTTAACAGATTTAAAAACAGATTCTATTATATTCAGAATATATGAAGGTTAGGCAGTCAATTAAACCATTGCAGAAGACCACCGTAACATATTTGTAAACTCTAAAATTCTAAAAGATATGATTTTTCAAAACCGGATGAACAGTTCGAATGGATAAAACCATGAAGAATAAGGCGGCATTTTTAGCAATGAACTTCATCCATTTTTGTTTGCTTTTTAGGGGAATATTAGGACTAGTCAATGTTAGATCAACGAAAATTCAAAAAAGATTATGTTGAGTAAAATTTTAGTTAGCTTTATATGCATTTATTATACAAATCTTGAGTGCCAAGTTTCGAACTGCCCAACGGAAGTTTGAAACGACCTTTGAACTTTTGCGTCGGGATCGAACCCGACATTTCATTGGTTAATGCAAAAATACACTAGCAAATTTCTTGCAACGGTTTTCAGAAAATGATGAGCATACGACAGTCTCATTAACATGACATGTTGTACGTGGAAATGTCACGATTCATCTTCCTCCACTTGAAGCCAATCAACACAAAGCCATTTTTCCTAAGCTGACGTTTTCGTACGTCTTCCAAGTAATGATCTATTAGGGGTTTCCAAACGTTTTGTTCGCCCTATTTCCCATATCCCCTTGAAGAGCAAACGAGGCTATATGATTGCTTGTAGGGTGAACAAAAAGTTTATTTCATCAAAAGCACCCATAGTTTTTGGTTATAATTAAAATATATTTAAGTATTTTAATATAAGCAAGGTTTTGAAAGTCTTTGTATGTATTTACTATTTATTTATTTATTTATTTATTTATTTATGTATAAATTTAAAAATTCATTTATTCATTAATTATTCTATTTATTTATATATTTAAACATTTATTTATTTATTATTTTATTTATCTATATATATATATATATCTATAAATGAGATTTTGTAAGTATGTATGTCCTTTATGCATCGCTACACCATTCATTCCATCGTAATATGAATTTTCCCACAAGCTTGAGAGTCAATGAAAAACAATTTTTTGGGAAACAAATTGAAATCGGTCATAAAATAAGCGGAGCGGGAGAGCAAGCGGAACGGGAAAGCAAGCGGGAACGGAAAAGCAACTGAGATTGAAAAAATCGAGCGGGAAAGGGAAAGCGGCCAGGAACGGGAAAGCGACCGGAAGCGAGAAAGCGACCGGGAGCGAGAAAGCGACCGGGAGCGAGAAAGCGACCGGGAGCGAGAAAGCGACCGGGAGCGAGAAAGCGACCGGGAGCGAGAAAGCGACCGGGAGCGAGAAAGCGACCGGGAGCGAGAAAGCGACCGGGAACAGGAAAGCAAGCGGGAACGGGAAAGTAACCGGGAAAAGAAAAGCAAGCGGGGAAAGAAACGGGAGCGAAAGAGACAAACATTAGAAAAAGCTCTAAAATCCCTGGCAACACCGGGTACCCCGCTAGTTTATTTATAAATTTAAAAATGTATTTATTTATTCATTTGTTCGTTTTTTCGTTCGTTTGTTCATTCATTTATTTTTTTAATTATTTATTAATTAATTCTTCTTACTTTTTGTTATTCTCTGGTTTTGATGTGCTGTACTGCTAAATATTTGCTTTTTGACAATAAATGTTTGATTCTTAAAATATTCACAAAGTGTTTGAATTAATAAATTTCTATTTCAAATATATTTATTGATTCAAATAATTTTTCAGCGATACCTTACATGCATCAATAAATTAAATAAAAACTATCAAAAAATTATTACACAACATTTTGTCTTTATATAGAAAGAATAATTCAATGCAAGCATTGAGTTATTTGATGTGCTGGTTTTGATGTGCTGTACTGCTAAATATTTGCTTTTTGACAATAAATGTTTGATTCTTAAAATATTCACAAAGTGTTTGAATTAATAAATTTCTATTTCAAATATATTTATTGATTCAAATAATTTTTCAGCGATACCTTACATGCATCAATAAATTAAATAAAAACTATCAAAAAATTATTACACAACATTTTGTCTTTATATAGAAAGAATAATTCAATGCAAGCATTGAGTTATTTGCGGCCGAAATTAATGCTAATTTGCTAATATAATGCTAATTTCCCGCTAATTAATTTTCATTTATTTATTTTAGTTAGTAATTTAATATATTTTCATTTATTTGCGGGCGATGGTCCAGCTTAGCAAAAAATTATTAATAAAAGTTTGGAGTGAAAGATAAAGGTGTTTTACAATTAATTTTCTACTTATGTTTGAGATTTTGTGTTTGTTCAGATCCAAACATACGTATTAGATAATCTGTTTTTAAATATATTTCATTAAAATATGAAAATCCGTATGCAAAATTAAGGGCTGTTATTGATTAATCAAATTTAAGCACCTTCAATCAACTCATTACGAGCACTATCGTCAAAACAACTCTTTTGAGCAGAATGAGACAGTATAAAGTTAATTATAAATAGCCTATAGCAGAACCAAAGTATTTTTAATTTTAGTTTAGAATGTTTTTACGTTTTTGATCCAACTAAGTTCGGCTTGTAGTTTGATTGTCCTATAAAAAAACTTATTAATTCAAAATAGAAAACAAAGTTGCAGCACCAAAAACAACTACAAAAGTTAAGCAGCAGCTGTAAGACTCCGCAGAGCTGACACTCGGGACTTCCATGACAGGTTTCCGTGAAAAAAGACAAGTCTTCCCTTGCTACTGACCGATGAACTGTTTTCTTTCATCTGGGCCAATCGTCATGTTGAGATAAATGTACGCTCCTCACAGCTCTATGGCTTTCCTACTACTTTTTGTTTTGAATGATAGTGGCTCCTTTGAACTGCTACAATCCTTCAGGTCCACAAAAGAGAGAGCATGACTTTTTCAATCTTTACTGTAGCATAATTTTTACGTTTCTAAGACTATAAATGGGTTTTTTTTCACAATTCCCAGAGTTTGGATATTCAAGCATTATCCGAGTTTTCACTTTTTCAGCTTGCATATTTTGAAAACATGAAAAACCAATTTTAGTTTCAACATGACTTGTAAAACAAATTCATCTTATTTTATTATTTTTTTCACTAACTACAGACCAATTTCATAAATTGATAGAAACTAAAGCAATATATCAATCAACATGAATATTCATAGAGCGCTTCCAACAGAGCTCACGGGACGCTGGTCTTTTACATGCCCCACGCCCACGGAAAAACGATTTCACCCAAAAATATTCCGATAACATGGGCTACTAGGTATCGTGTGAGAGTTGAACCGTAAACCGGACATTAAAACCAATCGCAATGTTAGCGATTCAAATTTGTGCTCTGGTAGAATGAATAATTCTATTTTTCGCAGGCAATGCAAAAATGGTAACTCACTCGTAGTTATATTTCTACGTACAGACACGAAGCAATCTTCAGATAAATGATTTATAAATTAAAGTAGCATTGTTCGATGAACGCTACTCGAGACTCAGCGTACAATCAAAGTTTAATGGGGTTTTCCAGAGGTCATAAACTTGCAAGGAAACCGAAACCTTTTTTATGGCATTTTTAGCAGCGTGCGACAGAGTTTATGACACATTCGTACGTGTGGTTCGTACTTTTTTCTGGGCAACTCTGATTTTAATTGACGTTTCCTGATGGTTTAACTTTTATTATATCATTTTAATTGTACCCACGATTCCTATCATCATCACCACCACCACGGCATCCTCATCATCATCATCATCACCATATCACCGTCATCATCGTCATCACAACCACCACGCCACCAACATTATCATCATATCCAACCACAAAATAACAAAGCGTTTTATTTTGATTTGATTGCTGGCTTCTTAAATTTACTACCGAGCCGTGTTCACTTTCAGCAGCCAGCCGCTAAGCCAGAGGGTCGAGCGTAGGGTCCCCAGGCTTGTGATCTTGGCTGTTAATATGCAAATGAATCTGGTCTCAGTGAGCCCTTATAAATGACTCCACATCTGCCCGGGAACATTCAACATCGCTTTGTAGATTTCTTGTTCTCCTTCTCCAGTCTTGAAGTTAACGAATGCACATCTCCTTGCATCTTCTTTTTTTAGTTTTTCTTCAATGGCTTGGAAGAGCAACATTTCTTGTGTCGGCCTTGCATGTGTTGGTGGATTGATGCCAGGGTGTCTGTGACACTCTCTGAACAATTTCTTTTGTCTTCTTCTTCAGGAGTTTGCGAGAAGCAATTTATTTTCACTTTGTGTTTTATAAAAAGTATTTTAAAAGTGTTTCTATACAATTTTTTCCTCTTTCAAATAGTTTTTTTCATATTAGAAATGTTTTATGCCATTTTGTTGTGATTGATGACTGATATTAAATAAAAATGCTTAAATTTATTTTAAAGTTATGCTGAAAATATTTTGAATAGAATTAAAATAAATCAAATAACAAAATCCAATTGAGAATTATTGCAAATTTTCTGAGCCTTTTATATTTATATTTATATTTATATAGCCCGATTAAACATGGTTTTTAGATGACTAATTTTAAACGACGCATAAAACTGATTTCACTACCTTTACTTTAATAAAATAAAAATAAAATATTAATAAATGTCATAAAATGAGGACGACCATGATGATGATAGTCTTAGTAGGAAACAATGGAGTTGATGATGATGACGATAATAAGAATAATGATGATTAATGTATGATCAATGACTCTAAAATTCTGGGTCGTTATTCAATTCAGATATCATTTTTCATTTGTTTATAGGTTTGTTTATTGATTAAAATTTTAATCTATAAAACATTAATTAACATTAAGTAGTAATATATTTATTTACCATTATTGGATTGTTTTCAACTCATATTATAATATTTATTATAATTCATAAATTACCGATCTTGAATTCATGTGAATAAAACGTATATAGGCGTGCTTTCCCATTTGCTCTCCTGCTCTCTCTAGCTCTCTAACTTCTTCTCCCTCTTCAGCTTGCTCTCCCGCTCTCGGTCGATTTTCCGTTCCTACAACCGCTTGCTTTCCCGTTCCCGTTGCCGCTTGTTTTCCCTTTCCCCTTTCCCCTTGTTCTCTCGTTTCCGTTGCCGCTTGTTTTCTCTTTCCCCTTTCCCCTTGCTCTCTCGTTTCCGTTTCCGTTACCGCTCGCGCTCATTTTCTTTGTTCCATTCTCTCCTGACTTCTTTTATCCCATAAAACGTGAAATAGACTTGCTAAAAGGTGTTGAAAACGTTCAAACGCTGCTGCGTAAACTAAATTTGAATTTTATTGCGCAATAACGTTTGATGTTCGCACACAGGCACTTTTATACTAGAAAGTTTTTTGCTCATAAAAATTGAAAACATTTGAAAAAAACCCCTATGACTTTATAATCTTTGAGATCTACCTCCATGCCTAATTTAGTTAACATTGGTCTTGGGGTTTGGATTTTCATAAAAGACAAACAAACAGTAATTTTTACGTAAACGGAAAATATTTTTAGCAGTTCTGGCCAAGAGCCTTACGGATTTTGCAATTCGTAATGAGTACATCGACAGATCCGTGCAGAAAGGAGGAGTCGCCGGAGTACCGGGATGTATCGAGCACTCATCCATGATTTGGGAGGCCATCAAAAAAGCAAAACAAAACCAACTCAGCCTCCGTGTGGTCAGGCTTGATTTAGCCAACGCGTATGGGACTGTTCGCCATCAATTGCTCTGGAAGACACTCCAAATGCACAACGTTCCAAAGTTCCTCATCGATGTTTCAACTTGCGGGTCGGAATTGCTATGAGGGTGATCAATTTCTCCAATTCTATTTTTCTGGTCATGCAATTATTACTCGGATTGCTTGCCTCTCGGGTTTAAGATACTTACGTTGGCCAAGGAGTTTTCATACCGTCGGGTCAAACCTTCATGGATGACACTACTCTCATTTTAAATCACTGTAGCGAAATGCGCCGCATTCCTTAAAGTTTCAACAAATTGTTGTCCTGGTGTGGCATGAAGTTCTAGCAAACCTAATCAAAGAATTATTTTTGCGGCATGGAGAGATTGATAGTTTTGTCTCATTTTTGGTGGCTGGTTGCAAGATCTCAACAATCCAGGAGAAACCTGTGGAAAACTTGGGAAAGATGGTACAGCGTGTCCATGGATGATAGTAATCAGAGAACCATCATTCTACAGAGCTTGATTGGAGACTTAAAAAAAATTAGTTCTACTGAGCTGCAGAAAAAATTTAAAGTATAACTGGTACAGTTTGTTTTGATACCCAGGTTACTGTGGATATTGACCATTTATGCGATTTGTCTATCTTATGTAAAACAGATTGAAAAGAAAATAAACTGTTGTATTTAGAAATGGCTAGGACTTCCACCAACGCTAACAACCTCAGCTTTGTAAAATAAGTCAGCTAAATTAGCGCTTCCGTTCAAGTACCTGTTGAAAGAGTACAAGATTGGCAAGATACGGAAAAAACTGATGCTGAACAACTCTTCAGACCAATTTATGGTGAATGTGGGCCCATCAGTCGGATCGGGAAAAGGTTAGACTGCTGGAGGGAACATCCGTCCATCAGAAAGTTTTTTCAGTGGTCACAAAAGCTTGGAACGGTGCAACCAGAGCATTACAGTCTGAGTTGGTTCCATCATGTGTGGTGGTCTAAAGCCTCGACACAAGAAAGGATAAAATTGATTATTCAAAACAGAAAGCATGCACTCGATCGATTGCTTTTTGGATTCAGGATTGCCTACGTGGGCAAAAGCGTTTTTATGCCGTTGGTTGAAACCTTAATGCGGAAGGAAAGAGTGCAATTAGGTTTTGAGATGTCGCAGTCAAGCAATTGGACTAGATGGGAGGCCGAAGTTCAATCTTCGATGACATGAAATGACTTGTGGCGTTACTCTCTTATCTGCTTATCTTTTGTGATTGGAGCAATATACGACCATCTGCCGACCGCTTCAAATTTGGTAAAATGAGGAAAATTTGAAAGCAAAGCCTGTAAGCTGTGTGAAAAACAGAGACTCTATTCATGTTTTCTCATATTGTTCATATGCTTTGACAAGAGGAAAGTACACGTGGTGCCACAATGAGGTGCTCATGGGCATCTACTGAGTATCTTCAAGAAAAACCATGAGATCAGCCAATTCTATGCAGGTGTGCCCCAGAAAGAAAATTTGCTTTCCGAGAGAAGGTTTGCAACACTTGCACCGCACAAAAGCAGTTGCGAGAACAGAATCGTTTCTTGATGCGGCAAATGACTGGAAGATTTCAGCTTATTTGATCAGTGGATTGAGACCGTTGTTATTTTTCTGGTCTGACCAAAACGTTGCTGTTCATCGAACTAACAGTTTCATGGGAAAACAATATAGAAGCTTCACATATTTTCAATGAATTTATGCAATAGTACACTGTCAGTCCTAAAGATAAGAAAAAGTGGCGTTGCAATTGCAAAATAGTAAATAATGATAATTTCAAAAGTATCCGTCAATTTCGACGGGCTATCTCTAGTTATATAATAAAATTTGACATGTAATAAATGGTACTTCTATACCATTATTATGGGATTTCATTAAAAAAATATTTAATAATATATAATATCAGATAATAATATGAAAATGCTAAAATTGTAAAAATCAAAAAACTAAAACAAAATCATGGTTCATAAAATTTTAGAAAATATTTGTAAAACTATCCGATTATTTTGTTTGGTCAAACCTCCAGAAAATAATAAAATCTCATATTTTGGATTCGATTTCAAATCGTGCGCCTCACCATTTAAATCACGTGATGCCGGAAGCCATTTGAAAAAGCAGCAAATTTAAGAAAAAAACGCGGTAGTAGTTGACTGGAATGAACATGCATTTGGAGTGTTGTCCGTCATTTTTATCTGGCAACTCCGCCTCGTTGAACCTTGCTGTTTGTTGTCCACCCATCTTCTCCTGCTGTACTTCCTTCCATGTTTATTCGTCGTGTCACAACTTTTTAGTTCGGTCACGTGTTCAAATAGGAAAATGTTTGCAATTTGGAGCCGTGCCAGCTGTTGCCGCTAAATCATGCGAGTCGAGCAGGCGAACGTTTTTAATAATTTGTTATTTTTTCCATGTTTTTTTTATGATTTGTGTTTTTGTCCACTTTCACTTTTATTTTATCATAGCAACTTTTACCATCATAATCCAAACCATGCTCACCACCGCTCCCACCACCACCATCATCATTATCACAACTACCACAATCATCATTATTTTCATAATCATAATCATAATCATCGTCATCTTTTTCATCATCATCACAACCATAATCATCATCATAATCATCATCATCATCATCATCATCATCATCTCATTCTATCACCAGACCGGTAAGGATATGAACAATTTATAGAGTAATGTCACAGCAGTAGGAAATTTTAAACAAGCCAATGCAAAATTGATTAAAGTTTTTGTTTCAATGCTGTTGCTAAATAACACTGCTTTTGCCATTTCACTATCTTGGAATAAACTCTTTCTCTCTCTTTTTTTTCTCTTTCTCTCTCTCTCTCTTTCTCTTTCTCTCTCTCTCTCTTGTTCCATCTTTTTTTTCAACTATTAACAATTTGTGCTGCGTATTCAAATATCATGCACAAAAATATGTCAAGAGAACATGTGTGTAGTTTAAATTTAGTTTTAATTATCACAGCTAATTTTCAAATTAGAATTTTTTTTAATTTTATATTTTTATAATATTTAATATTTTTTATCAAATTATCGTTTTGCAATAATATTTACTTTTTAAATGTGTTAAATTTATGTTTTTCTTCATTTTTTATGATTACTATAAATCTTTTCTATTTTAGCCTTTTTTATATATATGGCCGTTGCTGATATAACGAATATAAAGGACCAACCGTGTAGCTATGACATGGAAATACTTTATTCTAAAATATTTATAACAATTACTCGCCTTTCCTTCCGAACGAGTATCTTTTATATGTTTTTGTTCATCGTTCAGTCTTGATAGTTTTGTGGCAGATGCATTAATATGGTGACAACTATTTTTTATGTGAATTAATATTCGAAGATCTGTCACTGAAATAATAATAACAGAAACATTTGCAAACCAAAACCTCTTAAAAGAGTTAAGTGTATTATTAACAGTAAAAACAATATTTTTAATAACTAGTAAAGGAAAAAACGAGTTTTTCAACACAAAATTTTATTTAAAATACACTCGATTTAGAAATACAAAAAACGTTCAAATTAGGGTTTTTAATTGAATTATATATTGTCATCCAATATAAAGCTATGTTGAAAGTTTCAGCTTCCTAGCTAGTCAAAAAGCTGGTTAAATTTTACTTGCAAGATTTGCGTACAGAGAAAGCCACACACACACACACAAACAAAGATTGTAACTTTAATAAAAGTTTGTAATAAAAGCAATAAAAATTATATTATTGTCATATTTATATCTAAAAAATATGAAAATGAAAACAAGAAATGTGTATATGTGACTGTGCTGAACTCAATCCATTCACCTTGTGGTCGATAGTCCGCCGCGTCAACCATTCGACTGAACTTCAAATGTTCAGGATTCAGTCAACGAATGAATTGGGTGTTAATATAATAGACTTGCTTTTACAACTTCGTGTGGAGTCAAGATTTAACAACTTGGCTCATACGAGAACATCGCTATTTACGGGTTTTGCTCAAGCAATACTTTTCAATTAGAGAAATAAGAGAAAACTGTTGTTGTTAAGAAGATGTTGTTGTTGAATTGTTGCTGTTGCTATTATTGTTGTTGAGGTATTGTTGTTGAGATATAGTTGCAGTGAATATGTTGTTATAAATTTGTTGGTGAAAAATGTTGTTTGTGTTACTGTAGTTACTAATATAAAGTGATGTTGTTGTCAAGAGGATGTTGTAGGAATTATATCTTTTAAATTAGATCATACATTTAAAAAAAATAACTTTTTGCTAAATGTTTTGTACACTTTGATTGAAAAGTAGCAATTAATAATGTTTTACGTAAATAAAACTCAGATATAAGTGATATTAAAGTGACATTGAATCATTTATGAAAAATTAACACAATTATTGATACCAATGTAGCAATAAAATATACATATATGAAACAAAAAAAACAAATGTGGCAATTAGTTATAGACACAAAACACTTCAATTTGGCATACTGAGCAACAGTAAATATCGAAACAAACAAAAAACTTGAAACTGTTTTCAGTTTATTAACTTGTGTTAATTACCAAAATAGTGTTTGTTACGTGACGGGTTTATTACTAGTTTATATATATTTTTAAATTAATAGCTTTTTTTTAATTTAAAACATTTTCTAAGTGCATGAATTTTATATGTGAAATTTCAAACAATTTCAGGTTGATGAATCAATCCAGAATTTGCTCTTAATTCCATCAGTGCTAACCTATTTCTTTATATGTATCATCATCATTACTGCCATCCTCATCATCGTCATCACCACCACCACACCAGGGATGAAAATCTCAGAAAAGAAGCTAAAAAACCGAACAAGTCTGTTTTTTGATTTTGTGTGTGTGCAATTTGTATGAGTTTTCAAAATAATTTTGTTCTTAGCTCCTGCTTTGATGAACTAAACAATAATAATTACTGCACAACATCACTTCTTCACTTCTGAAGTTCTTCAATTTAACATTTTGATGATAATGTAATAAATTGTTGCATAGGGTGGCTACGTTGTATAAAAAATCGTTTTAGTATAATTTATTTAAAGTTCAAATCACAAAATGCCGTTTCAACATTAATTCTTAGTGTAAGCTAAAAAAATCAAAGTTTAAAAAAGCTTCATAAATCAGAGCAGTCTGTACTCACATCACCTGTCCAAGCTATTCTTTAATATAATTAATCATTTTCCTCTAAGTAATCGAGCTTACTTAATTAACTAAAGCTCACTAAGCAGCCACCTATACGGCAAACAATTAGTTATGAAACAAATGGTTACATCTTAATATTTAAATGTAATTCAGTTTATACTTACATTCAAATTAAAATTACGTTTAAATGTTTTTGACCAATTTTATTTTTAAAACACATTATACAAATAAGTTTTGTGGTCTGGTCCAAAAATTGCGTAGGAGGACACAAACCTGTCGACCACTGATAAGAATTTGCTTCACTTTTACGAGACGGGCAGTGGATGTTTAATTGAATTTACATCTCCATGCACCGGCCATACTCCTTGTAATCGCCAGTTATTCTAGTGAGGGTTTTTGACGCCCGGGGACAAGGTGTAACAAATGCCCCCTAAAAATTCTATCTGTTAACTTATCCTTCAAAAATAACTGATGACTGGGGAAGTCGTGGGCATTTGAAAAAAATCTATTTTTGCACCCTTTCTAAAAGGCTTTTTGCACCTTCTTCTATATGCCACCCGGGACACCTGTTTCCTGCCCCCTCCCATGGTACGCCTTCTTCAACTGCATCAGACAAGTTCTAAACAACAACACCGGAAATCTGTTATTATTGTCAACAACCATGACAGAAACTTTCTTGTTTACTTAGAAACTTTATTGGAATTAACTAGAATGCAATATGGTAAGTTTGTCTTCATAAGTTTCTTCTTAAGACGATATTATCGAGACATGTTGCCTCTCAGAACAACCAATTTGGCTCCGAAAAGGAAATTGAGAGCGGAAAAGATAATAGGAAGGAAGAGAGCGAAAAGAAAAAAAAGACAAAAATAGAAAAAATAGAAAAAAAAGAAAAAAAGAAAGTGAAAAACAAAAAAAGAGCGAGAGAAAGTGAAAGAAAAAAAAAGAGAAAAGGAGGTGTAAAACGTTGGAAGGACCAAATGAATAGGATGGAAAGAAGAGAGAAAGCAAAAAATAAAGAGAGTCAATCTACCCAATTTGTTTTCATCAAGACCAACTTTTTATTTCCTCCACCTTGTATGTCCAGTTTATCGTGTATGTTATGTTGTGTGTGAGTGTGTTATGTTGTGTGTGTGTGTGAATGAATTTGTTTTTAAGTTTAATTACTTCATATTTATTTTATGTAATTAATTATTCCAACTTATTATCACTAAACACTTTTTAAATATAAATTAAATTTTTGTTCAATGGCAATTCATTCAACATGAGAAATTTTTAAAAAAAATTTAGATTTAAAAACTACTTAAAATATTTTCAAAAGAAACAAACCAAAACCGTTTTTCTAAAAATAAATTTTTTTCTTAAGATCCGAGTCAAGTATCTGTTGAAGCGTTATATAAAATCCAGATATTAAGTCGTCATCATAAGAGGTCGTCATAGCGACAATGAATTTAATAAACTTTTTAATTAGTTCAAACAAGGTCAACATTTTGAAAAACTAGTTCAAGTTGAAATTACAAGTTTTGCATAAGTGTTTATTTGTGTCTTTGATTTCTATTTTATTTGTTTCAGCCTTGTTGCTTTGTTTGTTTCTTTAGGGGGGCACTCCGACATTAGGTACACCTTAATATTGCAATTTTGTGATAACAATCAATCAATTAATTCAACGTCATATTTCTCACTTGAAATCAACATGGGCTTCAAGGACGGCAGAAGCCACGTGAGATTAAAAAAATGTCAACATTTCAATTCCACCATGATTCTGGACCAAGCTGCCCAACAAGCTCTCTAAAAATATCCATAAATTCAACATTCGATGCGCCCAGACATTTTTCTTTTTATATAAAATAATTTCGTACGAACTTTTGACTTTACAGACGTCCCGGAAACTAATTATCGCCGCGTTAACAAAAAAACAACAAAATTATCTTTCATTCACGCCACTGCCTGGATGTCAACTGATTTTTTCTCCAAAATTATCTTTGCCTGCCGTTTCTGAAATTTGTGTTTGGGTGGATGGATGGATGGATGGATGGATGGATGGATGGATGGATGGATGGATGGATGGATGGATGGATGGATGGATGGATGGATGGATGGATGGATGGATGGATGGATGGATGGATGGATGGATGGATGGATGGATGGATGGATGGATGGATGGATGGATGGATGGATGGATGGATGGATGGATGGATGGATGGATGGATGGATGGATGGATGGATGGATGGATGGATGGATGGATGGATGGATGGATGGATGGATGGATGGATGGATGGATGGATGGATGGATGGATGGATGGATGGATGGATGGATGGATGGATGGATGGATGGATGGATGGATGGATGGATGGATGGATGGATGGATGGATGGATGGATGGATGGATGGATGGATGGATGGATGGATGGATGGATGGATGGATGGATGGATGGATGGATGGATGGATGGATGGATGGATGGATGGATGGATGGATGGATGGATGGATGGATGGATGGATGGATGGATGGATGGATGGATGGATGGATGGATGGATGGATGGATGGATGGATGGATGGATGGATGGATGGATGGATGGATGGATGGATGGATGGATGGATGGATGGATGGATGGATGGATGGATGGATGGATGGATGGATGGATGGATGGATGGATGGATGGATGGATGGATGGATGGATGGATGGATGGATGGATGGATGGATGGATGGATGGATGGATGGATGGATGGATGGATGGATGGATGGATGGGCAGATGGAAGGATGGACGGACGGAAGGGCGGATGGACAGATGGACGGACGGAGACAAATAAACGGCTAATCTTTTTATTTTAAATAAGCGACGCTCTTATTGGTAATATATTTATAAAATCTTTTATTTTTACAAGTCTGAATAAACTTTCCAACTGTTAGATGCATCGTATGTGTTTAAAACCTGTCATTTTCTTTCTTATGCATTCAATGCTGGTTTTCGCCCAAAAAATGCCTTTTTCAGATTTCAATTTCCTTTTGTGTTGCTGGTATGTGCAAGATTTTTACAAAACCAGACTCTTTTTAAAGAATAGGTTTATAACATGACCCCAAGTGTATGTTTTGTTATAGAAAGGGCAACAGGAACTAATATAGAATATCGTCTGTGACTCGTGGGCAGTCCGTTGCTTTAAATTAGCTTATTTCGACAAATCATCAGCTTATTTTTTATAAATCTTATAGGAAATGACAGTTTAGTGTCAAATATCTTCTTAAAACATTCAATTGGTTCCTTACATCTCCAGCTTGAATTACTCTTAGTGTTTTAGTCGCTCTCAATCTTTTCTTTTCACTTTTTTCACTTTTTTTTGCTTTTTTGTTCATCTTAATTGCCGAATTTTATTTGTGATTTAAATTTGTTTATTTTGTTTTTTAAATTTTTTTTTGAATTAATATACACTTGTGATATTTGAACCAATAAACACTTGTGGTATATGAACTAATATACACTTGTGGTATTTGAACCAACATACATTTGTGGTATTTGAACCAATATACACTTGTGGTATTTGAACCAACATACACTTGTGGTATTTGAACCAACATCCTATCGTGGTATTTGAACCAACTTACATTTGTGGTATTTGAACCAACATACATTTGTGGTGTTTGAACCAACATACATTTGTGGTATTTGGCACCGCGATAAGAAATCATTTGTTAAAAAATTATATCAGAAACTTCCTTCAACTGGTTCTTACACAAAAACTGATACAAGTTGCCATTTGTTTCTGTGTCTGTTTTGACGATGAAACCAGGGCCGATGAAACCAGGGCCGATGTAAAACATCAGCCGCGACAACCATCTGTGATGGAAACATTGCCGTTTTAATAAATCAAATATAAATAGAATTTCAAAACGATTTTGAAGTTATTTAAACAACACACGAAACAATTACAAAGCTACAACAAACTTATTTTCACTGTGGGACTTTCATTTCTAGTCTACTTCATCTGTGTTTGCGTAATTTTATTTTTTATAATTATTTCCACACTTTATTAAGAAAATATTTGTTCTATTGTTGCTAAAAACATGGTGAATTTTAAAAACTTTCTTAAAATTTTAAATAAGCTTGAAAAAACTTCAAAACAATGCAAATTGTTTGAATGAATTTTCTTCAAATTTCTCTTAAAGAAATTTTTTTTCATCAAACGTCGAATCAAACAAGGTGGTCGATTTTGGATCAAAAAACATTCCTTCTCAGCTTTTAAGAGTTTTTTTGTTTCTAAATTGGTTTTTCGCTGATAAAAGTAGAATTTTTAAATTTGATGTTTTTGCACGTTACCTTGTTATTTGTGAAGCAATTCTGAGATTAAAGTTTTCTAGATTTGTGAGCTATTTAAAAAAACATTATGTAAAATAAAACCTTAAAATAGTCAATTTTAGTTTTTTATATTTAAATTATTATTCAAATAATATGATTAATTTTGTGATAAAAAGCTGAAATAACAATGCATTTTAAACTCGTTGTAACTCTGAGGTGGTCTGCAGAGTTGCCTTGCCTAAAATTGTCAGATTGATATAATGTGAAAATATTTGAAATTATTATATTAAAAGGTTAATTCACATTATTCAAATAATTTTATACTAATTAAGCTAATGGAAAGTAAATTTGAACTTGTAGAACTCATTTTCTTTATTTCAGATGAGACAAAACTTCAATCGGTGAAAAGTAACAAGGTACGTCGTTTTCGTGATGTAACATAATTTTCTTCTTTAAAGGATCAACATTACATAATATCCTATGTCTATTTGTATGTATATATGTATGTATGTATGTATGTATGTATGTATGTATGTATGTATGTATGTATGTATGTATGTATGTATGTATGTATGTATGTATGTATGTATGTATGTATGTATGTATGTATGTATGTATGTATGTATGTATGTATGTATGTATGTATGTATGTATGTATGTATGTATGTATGTATGTATGTATGTATGTATGTATGTATGTATGTATGTATGTATGTATGTATGTATGTATGTATGTATGTATGTATGTATGTAATTTTCGAACAAAATGTTGGGAGCAGATAATATGAAAATGTTTTATAAAGAAAATTTTGGAAATCAAAATAACAGGTAGTTTTAGAAAATCTTTGAAAAAGTACCTATGACTACTATTGACTACCCCTCTCCACTAATCTTAAGAGCGTGGTGTTTAAAAATAGTATTGGTTAACTTTCGCTTGTTGATGGGCTATATTTAGTTAATTGATAATTACAGTGTAATTTGTTACCAGCCTGTTTTTTTAGAAATTTATCAAATAGAAGACATTGATAACAAAACTAGTATCAACAAAATAAAAACATAAAAGTTTTATTTTCATTCAATGTGGTTTGTGGTAGGAAAAATATTTTACTTTTGCTAAAGTTTTCATAAAACTTTTGAATGCAATATGGGTTAACCATTTAGTTCGATGAAGATTTATTTTCAAAGAATTACATTAGTAGAACAAACTAATATACACATACATTGTTTAGTAAATTAAATAAATAAAATTATTTATATATACGCATAAAGATGTCACCATAAAACTTATAAATGTATAAATCTTCCATAGACACGCTAGCAGAAGCAATCACAATAGAAAATAACATGCATGTAAACCTTATGCTCCCGTCTCATACATTCTTCTCTTCTTTTGCAAGTATGTGAAATGAGGCTGCATCTGAACAAGATGAAATTCTGTTCAAAAAAGATTGTTCATTAAAGTTGCTAAAATGTGGTTGGTCTGGTTGTAAAAAAAATAAAACTTAAGAAGATATCCCCTTTAATAGGGACACTGTGAATATTACCATATCTGAATTTGATCGTGTTTTACCAGCATTTGTAGTAAATAAAATAATTAAAAAGTTTTTCATCAATTTTTTAGCTTATTTAATAAAACTATCTGTTATGTATTATTGCGTTTATGCAAACTTTAACATATTCAATAATACAAATTGAAAAAAACAACCACACAGACATAGAAATTGTAATAAATAATACCTACTAAATAATACAACCATATAGATATAACTTGAAAATTATACACACTAAACAATACAACCAAATAGATATAGCTTCAGAATAATACACACTCAACAATAAAAACACATAGATATAGCTTGAGAATAATACACACTAAACAATACAACCATATAGATGTTCTTTACAAAGCTACAAATCAGACTTAACGCCCATAAAATAACCTGGCAATGCAAGGCCACCGCGCTAACTGAGGTGATCCGTTCATCGAATCTGTTAAGATATATGACCTGGGTGCGAAACTTAAACATTGCTGTTATGTCCGAACAAAGTTGTCATTTGTGGGCGTACCTCATCATAATTTAACCCCGCTAATTAGTTAAAATAAAAAAATAATTAAATAAAATGTGTGTAGCATTGAATTTAAAAAATAAAACGTCGAGGTTTAATGTTGTCAAGAATGCAATAGTTTGATTAGGGTTTTTTATTAACTTTACTTTCAACTCATTAAATAACTGTAATAAACTTTGAAATATTTTTTTTATAACTTGTGTTTTTATGTAAGACCGTTCATCAAATAATCTTTTTAATATACATGTTTATAATTTTAGAAAATTCAGACAAAATTACGTTGAAGAAACGACAATTTTATAAACTACGAGTTTTCAATTGATGCAAACTTTTTTTCAAAAAATCACATCATCTCCATAGATAAACAATCGCTTATAGATACACAATTTCCTTGTTAGATGCACGCTTCTTCTATAGGTACTGAGATGTACAGATAAATAAGTTCATAGTTAGCTAAATAAATCCTGTATAGATACAGAAGTGAACACTGAAGATTTTTAACAGCTATATAATGCTTCCAAAGATATACATCGCTTCCATAAATATACAATGTTTCCATAGATATACAATAATTCTATAGATATACAAGGTTTCCACAGATATTCTACGATTCTATAGATACACAGATACAAAACCTCTCTATGGATACAAAATTTTTCCATAGATACAAAACTCCTCCATAGATACAAAACTTCTCCATAGATACAAAACTCCTCCATAGATACAAAACTCCTCCATAGATACAAAACTTCTTCATAGATACAAAACTCCTCCATAGATACAACACTCCTCCATAGATACAAAACTTCTCCATAGATACAAAACTCCTCCATAGATACAAAACTTCTCCATAGATACAAAACTCCTCCATAGATACAAAACTCATCCATAGATACAAAACTCTTCCATAGATACAAAAGTCCTCCATAGATACAAAATTTTTCACTAGCAACGCACTACTTTTGTCGATACAAAATCCTTTCACGGATGCACTCCTGGATCGAATCCAGTCATTTTTAAACACTTCCACGATTGCCATTTTTTCTTTGTTCAAATAATTTGTTTCCATCAAAAAAAAAATTCAAAAACTTTTACGAACACATGTTTTTCAAATTTTTATAATAGCATTATCAAATCATTTCTTACGCTTTCTGGACTTCAAGGAGCTGCGTTTTAAAAGCAAACAAATACTCTCAGAAACTGATCAGCACCTACGCTGGGTATGTGATTGTGAATAATAAAAATTTAACACGTTTTGTAACCTTGGTGGTTATATCTGACCTGATTGTTCATAGAGGATTTAGTTTACATTTATAGTCATGGTAAGAAGAATGTTTTTGTTAGAGTTTTTTGTATGCAAATGTTTATTATTTTGTTGAGTTCTTATTAAGTAGATATTGTGGTTAGTCAATCAAAATTGATTTCGGTGCAAAAGAAAATGATGAAATGGTGACAGCGAGAAACATATGCAGTTCATCATAGGTCGTTTGAACCTGCTACTGTGTACCGTTTCAGTGCAAATGATGAAAACTACAGACGTTTATTAAATCATGCTTGTTTTAGTTTTAAAATTTTTTTATTTTATTTTCAATGTATTTATTACAATATTTATTTTTGTTTCTTAACACTTTCGCGTGTATTCGCGCACAGGCACTGGCGATCCAGGTTTTTGTTGTTTTATGTTCAACGGAAAACGACCGTTAATGTTTCCCTCGTAAAAAAAATATTCTTCTGTTTGCTTTTCAATGGAGAAGTTGCGGCAGAATTTTTAATTTCGCTTCGTTTTCTTCCCGTGGAAAGAAAAGAACGCATCGAAATTATGACGAAAGTTGCCAAGCATCAACGAAGTTGTTTTGTCAGCAGCAGAAATAGAACATGAATAAATGTAAACAAAAACAACTGACAGCAAAATTTGAAATTGTATTAAACAACAATTGGTTAATAGGTATACCTATGTTGTCAATACATACACTTTTGTTGTTGAAAGGCACACCTTTATTACCAATAGGTACAAACCTATAGTTAATAGGTTATATCCTTATTGTCAATAGATAGACGTTTATTGTCAATAGGTACATCTTTATATTTACGGAGGTAATGCAGCAATCTATACAAATCACACATTATACGGTTTCCTATTGAAAAAGATGTTTTGTAGTGGTGAGATTTATGCAAAAATTGGCCGTTTATATCACAATCACAACCACAATAACCATCATCATCATCACTACTTTCTTCTTGTTTCATTATTTTTAAACTTCATTAATAAAATTTTTGTTGGTAAAGATAATAATAATTATTAGAAGAACAATTCATTTGAAATTTCTGTCTGATGAAAAATAACTAAAAGTAATCTTGTTCTACGACTCGATCCCGTGATTTTGGTCTCATTTGCTTCGACGTCACTCGGAGATTTATTGGCGATTTCCAAAGTCAACAACAAAGCGTAATTTCTCACTTTGATTTTAATTTCCCAGTTTCGATATTTGTTTTCTTACAATTTACAATGACATCTCAAGAGTAATTGCCCTCACGCGGAAGACACAGACAAACCGCCTTCAACCAAATAGAACTTGATACGCGTATAACAAACTTACAAGAAATGATACATGATAAATAACAACATTAAAAATAATTTTCATGAAAACTGGAATGTTTTTTAAACGGGCCCAGTTGTGTCATTCATTAAGAAAAATTCCCCATATACTGCATCTTAGATGTATTTTCTCTCTTTTTTACTCTTTTTTCTCCCTTTCTTTCTTACTTTTTATATCTTTTATTTTATTGCTTTTGTTAAATTTTCCACTTTGAATATTTTTTTAAAATCATTTTAACTTAATATTATGTTTTTTATGTTTCGCCCTCCCACTTTTTTTGCACTGCCACCAACTCCGATTGGTTGGCTACATTTTGCACAGAATAAAAACTCAACGGAATAACAAATAAAAATAAGATCTTTTACTTTTTCATTGACATTTGCAAATCATAACATTTCCACTGCATACTTGACACGACCAGTTTACGCCTACAATGTCAATCGGACAGCATTTCCTTCCCATTTTATTATTTCTTATATTTTTCATCTTTCCTGTTTTTATTTCTTACATTTAAAAAAAATCATATTTCTTTTTCAAGTTATTTCCCTCTTTTTTTATATTTTTTCTTTTTTTTCTCTTCTATTTCTCATTTATATTTTTTTCACACACAAAATCTACAGTTTGCAACCGTTGGAAACGGCATAGCGATGACTAGATATAAACAATAATTTGAGTCTATTAATAGAAACGATAGTTTCATTAATAACGATGATGTTGATTTGCAAGCACAGGAAGGAAAAGACTTGCAGACATCCTTGAAATGATTGATGGTTTCTTCTGACTACTTCAGTACTCGCGAAAATATTTCTTTACAGAAAAAAATTCAAACTTTTCTATCGATATTCCATTTTTTTAATTTTGTGTTTGTTTTTTAGTTTTTTGTCACTTTTTTCATCGGTTTTGTTTTAATTTATTTGTATACATTTTTTATTTGATGTTTTATTTGGTTTCTTGTTTTGTTGTTTTTTATGTTACTTTTTATAAACTTTCGTTTTTTATTCCATCTTAAAGACCAAGCGGGAAGCATCACAAAACATTCCAGATCCATTTGGTGGAATAAAAATTTACTGTCCTCCAACAGAAGTTGTTTGGTCGAGCAAAAATCTTTCTAGTTTTTTTATAAATGAAAATGACCTTCAGGTACAATCAAAATTTATTTTGTTTTTTTAATTGACTGGAATTTTTCAATATTGAGTTTGATGAACGCAATGAAGCACTTCAAGTATAAAAATTCTCATTTAAAAATAATTTGAAAAACTATTTACTTGCATAACTTTTTGAAAATTCAACGGTTAGTAGCTTGTTTTTATCAATGTTAAAAACTAAGACTCCAGAAGATAGCATCTACTGTAGAAGAACAAGCTAACCAATGCTGTTTGTTATTCTGAGAGTCTGTCATTTTCAATTTTCTTCAATTTCAAACGTGACTTAGTTTGGAAATTTTGAAAATTGCGTGAGTTCTGTAATGAAGTAAGTAACGGCGTAACTTTCAAGTTTGCACTCTAGAATATTTGAAGTTCCTCCTCTTACGTGAGGCGAAATCGCTACGTAGATTGTTTACGTTGATGGAATGAATAACGAAGAAGTTAACTTGGAGAGAATGTACTTCGAAGCACCATGATTACATACAAATAATTGCTAAAAATAATAACTTTTGAAAATAATTACTAAAACTAATTACATACAAATAATTACTAAAAATAATTACATACAAATAATTACTAAAAATAATTACATACAAATAATTACTAAAAATAATTACATACAAATAATTGCAAAAAATAATAACTTTTGAAAATAATTACTAAAGTTTTTCAAGCGTGGAGAGATTACAATTTTGAATAATATTTTCAAAACTCCACAAAAACTGCAAAAACGCTTAAGTTTACTTTTTTTAAAATCGATTTAAGAACTTTCTAATAATTTTTCTTAAGTTCGGCAAAGATTTGCAGTGTCTTGAGCGGTTCAAAAATTTACAAACTTTTTTGAACAAACTCGAAAAAACGGGAAAAACCCTTTTTCAAAATTCATTTGCAGGAGTTGAAGGAAAAACCTATTTCATTTTATATGTTTCTATAACTGTCAGAGTTCGTAAAAATTGAACATCCCACACCACACCTGTATATTTCTCCAAGCTGTTAAACAGATATAATCGAATAATACAAAAGAAATTATGTCTTTTTTTAGGCATTTGAAAATAAAAGTGTATTTTAAAAATGTTTTTTACATATTTATTTCCTATCTTATGATCGCCATTTTTAACTTCATCTTCAAGATTGTCTTTTTCCGAAGAGAACAAAATAGAAATATGATACAGAATTTAAGATGCAAGTTTTCTTGCTATTCGAAACATAGAAGGTTTTTTGAGGGTTCGCCAGCGATTTATGAATGGACGGTTAGACGGAGCCATGGATAGATGGAGAAGTATATGGATGAAATAAATGTGCGGATAGAGTGAGTAAGTAGATAGACAAGTGAACGAATATAAAAAATGAAAACTTTGATAAATTGAATTGAAAAAACATTATTAAATTATCTGAATATTTTTGAAAATGATTAAAACGATACAGCATCAAATAAAAACTTAAAACATTTTATTCATTTTTTCTACATTTTTACATGCTCGTAGCCAACATATAAATTATTGGTTTCCGCACTGCTAACAAATTCGCTAGCTTGTGGCTGAAGTCGCCCCTTCATAATTGATGTAACTTGTGAATTTTGCATGGACCGGTGTGGACATGTCGTGGAGACATCCGGTCAGAATACACGAAACATTCAAACACCACGCAGTTCACGAGATGATGGAATACCGAAAGGATCACTTACTTACTAGCTCACGTTTTTTCCGCTAAGTAGAAGCAATTCATTCAAATCTAAAAACCATTTCGACGTGTCATGTTTTTTCTATAACTGCATTAATATCATCAGAATGCAATTACTTTCTAATTATTTATAATTCCAGAAGTTATTAAGTTCGTTGATTATAAACGTCAATAAATTTGATCCAAGAAATATCTCTAAAAAAAGCTGTTTTAAATAAAAATTAAAAAAAAATGAAATGTTGACTCTGGAGAGTGTTGTGGTCTTAAAGAAATTGCACTGAGATAAATTCTGGAAAAAAATACACAGCAAGAAGAACAGGAAAAAAGTTTTATTTTTGCAACTTAATTGAGTGAGTGAGTGAGTGAGTGAGTGAGTGAGTGAGTGAGTGAGTGAGTGAGTGAGTGAGTGAGTGAGTGAGTGAGTGAGTGAGTGAGTGAGTGAGTGAGTGAGTGAGTGAGTGAGTGAGTGAGTGAGTGAGTGAGTGAGTGAGTGAGTGAGTGAGTGAGTGAGTGAGTGAGTGAGTGAGTGAGTGAGTGAGTGAGTGAGTGAGTGAGTGAGTGAGTGAGTGAGTGAGTGAGTGAGTGAGTGAGTGAGTGAGTGAGTGAGTGAGTGAGTGAGTGAGTGAGTGAGTGAGTGAGTGAGTGAGTGAGTGAGTGAGTGAGTGAGTGAGTGAGTGAGTGAGTGAGTGAGTGAGTGAGTGAGTGAGTGAGTGAGTGAGTGAGTGAGTGAGTGAGTGAGTGAGTGAGTGAGTGAGTGAGTGAGTGAGTGAGTGAGTGAGTGAGTGAGTGAGTGAGTGAGTGAGTGAGTGAGTGAGTGAGTGAGTGAGTGAGTGAGTGAGTGAGTGAGTGAGTGAGTGAGTGAGTGAGTGAGTGAGTGAGTGAGTGAGTGAGTGAGTGAGTGAGTGAGTGAGTGAGTGAGTGAGTGAGTGAGTGAGTGAGTGAGTGAGTGAGTGAGTGAGTGAGTGAGTGAGTGAGTGAGTGAGTGAGTGAGTGAGTGAGTGAGTGAGTGAGTGAGTGAGTGAGTGAGTGAGTGAGTGAGTGAGTGAGTGAGTGAGTGAGTGAGTGAGTGAGTGAGTGAGTGAGTGAGTGAGTGAGTGAGTGAGTGAGTGAGTGAGTGAGTGAGTGAGTGAGTGAGTGAGTGAGTGAGTGAGTGAGTGAGTGAGTGAGTGAGTGAGTGAGTGAGTGAGTGAGTGAGTGAGTGAGTGAGTGAGTGAGTGAGTGAGTGAGTGAGTGAGTGAGTGAGTGAGTGAGTGAGTGAGTGAGTGAGTGAGTGAGTGAGTGAGTGAGTGAGTGAGTGAGTGAGTGAGTGAGTGAGTGAGTGAGTGAGTGAGTGAGTGAGTGAGTGAGTGAGTGAGTGAGTGAGTGAGTGAGTGAGTGAGTGAGTGAGTGAGTGAGTGAGTGAGTGAGTGAGTGAGTGAGTGAGTGAGTGAGTGAGTGAGTGAGTGAGTGAGTGAGTGAGTGAGTGAGTGAGTGAGTGAGTGAGTGAGTGAGTGAGTGAGTGAGTGAGTGAGTGAGTGAGTGAGTGAGTGAGTGAGTGAGTGAGTGAGAGAGTGAGTGAGTTTTCTGGAAAGTCACTGTTTTTTTAAAGTTTCCAAATTTTTCAAAGTATTATGTAAGACACTAGCTCTTAGACTGGTTGTTTACAATAAACTATATGCGCGTTAAAACAAGGATATCAAAAGACTTCTAAAAAACCACTTGCACTTGTAACTTAATTGGGCTATTTTATTGAAATGATCGGTACCAGCCGTTAATGTGAAATTTTACTAAAAATAAAATAATAAACTTTGAAGTAATTTATTTTTTAATAAATAAATTATATATTATCATAAAAAAACTAATATGCCTGAAAAATTGCAGCTGAATCTGAGAACGGGAAGTAAGTAAGAAATCATTTACACGATTAACTGCAAAAGATTTAACGACAATGTTAAGTAAAATTTTATAAAGTAACTTGTTATTTATAATAAATGTTTTAATTTTAAAAGTCGATGATTTTTTTTCAATTGGGTTTTATGAAAAAATGCAGTCATAATAAAATAAAAATCATAAATGGCGGATATGAGAAAAGGAAAGAAGTGCTTTTCAGGAACGAAAGAAGATGACAGGCTGTCAAGAGACTTGCCTTGCCTATATATAAGTGATGGAATGAAAGAGGTGGTCTTCCAGCCATCTCTTAGATAACAAATAACGTTCAAAAGCAAACGGCTTTAAAAAATGAAATGTTCACAGCTAAAATCTTTTTACGCTTTTTAAGGTGTGTGGAATTTTCTATCGTTTATAGATGGAAATTTTCTATCGTTAATAGTTGGAAATTTTTCTATCGTTTATAGTTCAGTTCGATCGAATGTGAAAATATTGAAACTTTGGCATACATTTTTAGCGCATTTTGAAATCTTTTTAATAACTTCATCGCCGGTCAAAATGGTTTCATTAAGTCATCGACGTCTTGCAAAAATGTGTAACAATTGGCACATACATGAATATGTGTACTAACTGGCACATACATGAATATGTGTACCAACCTGTACATACATGAAAATGTGTACTAACTGGCACATACATGAATATGTGTACTAACTAGCACATACATGTGTACTAACTGGCACATACATGTATATGTGTACTAACTGGCACATACATGTATATGTGTACTAACTGGCACATACATAAATATGTGTACTAACTGGCACATACATGAAGATGTGTACCAACTGGCACATACATGAATATGTGTACCAACCTGTACATACATGAAAATGTGTACTAACTGGCACATACATGAATATGTGTACTAACTAGCACATACATGTGTACTAACTGGCACATACATGTATATGTGTACTAACTGGCACATACATAAATATGTGTACTAACTGGCACATACATGAAGATGTGTACCAACTGGCACGTACATGAAGATGTGTACCAACTGGCACATACATGAGGATTGGTACTAACTGGCACATACATGAATGTGTGTGCTAACTGGCAGGTACATGAATATGTGTACTAACTGGCACATAATGTTTGAGAATGCCTATCAAGTACCAGCAAATATTTACTTCCAAAAAATTAAAAGCTTTTATTTTTATCGGATGATTAAATGAGATAGATAGATTATTAGATTGTTTTATTGCTAAAAATTGCTTTATTATTTTTTTATAATAGTTTATAGTCCTTTACACCAGGTGTTTCAAGACTGAAATGGCTGTATGTTGAAAGCACCTAAGTACTTCCTGTCGTGGATCATAATTTGATCCTCTTAACTTTTCCCTCCTCTTTTCTCAAGGCTTGCAAAAGCAAGGTAAAGTTGAAATGGCTTTATAACAACTCTGCTTTAAAAGGTTATTTTTTTATAACAACCATGTTCCATACCCCTTGGCTTTACAATAATTATTTTTTATGAAAACATCAAGTGTATGTTTAATGTAGCTAATCTCAATTGAGTTTTAAATTATAGCTTTCCTTCAGTGCCAGGTCCAAGGTTAGCCCCTCATGTCCTTCTTCACCACTACAGCTCCACGTTCGATTTCTGCGATCCTTCGCCTTGTACTTAAGCTTTTAAACTGACTAATAAATAATTCAGTCACAACGTTGACAGCAATCCAAAAAAGAAAACTTGCAAAGAAAACAATATTTTTTGCTTCTTTAAAAATGTTTTCAATTTTAAAAATATATATATTTCTTATAATGCAATTACGTTTATAAATTTCTCCGAGCTTCAACTGTCGCCAACCAACAGTTGGATTGCACAATCTGTTTGAAAACTGCATAATAATCTAATTAACCACTACTTCCTAAACGGTTTCTAAGTGTGTGGATGCAAGAGAGAAATAAAAAAGAAAGAGAAAAAAAGAAAAAAAAGAAATAACAGATAAAAAAAGACAGATAAAAAGAAAAAAACAGAAGACATAAAAATAGAAAAAGGTGAAAAAAAGGAAAAAAGGAACGGAGAAAGAACCGAACAAAAAAATAAAAAGAAAAACAAAGAAAGAAAGAAAAAAAGAAAAAAAGTAGACTAAAAAGAGAGAGAAAACAAGAAAAAAAATATTAATAGAGAACGAAAAAAAATCCCATTGTAAAATAGAAAACTAAACAACTAATTATAAAAAATTCATTCATAAACAACTAATGTAACTGATTATAAAAAATTCATTCATAAACAACTAATGTAACTGATTATAAAAAAATTCATTCATCAGGAATTTTGTTAATTTTTATTATATTATTTTTAGGTTTATATTAAATTTTTTTGTTATTTTTATTGATAATTAAAATTTTCCGTATAAATTAAATATTTTCTTTTCTCGGAGTCCATAGAAATATATTTATTACTAGAAAATTTGTTTTTGTTTTATTTATAACTATTCAGAAACAATTTTACATATCTCTAAAGTCACGTTGATTGAAAGATTAGCCTCAACGCCGCCTTGCTTTTGCCAGCCACTCCCAAGCCAGAAGAAAAGAGCAGGAAAATGTTAAAAGGATCAAATTACGATCCACGACAGGAAGTACTTAGTCGCTTCCAGCATACAGCCATTTCAGTTTTAGAACATCTGGTGTAAAGGACTATAAACGTTATATATAAGTTACAGCTACAATCGAACCAGGACATGGTACCGTAGCTGAAGAGCTGAGCAATTCCTGTTACTTAAGTAGCACCGTAACGTCAACCCAGCGGTGTCTCAAGTGTTTATTTTTAAATTTAAAAAATTATAATTTGTTCAGCTTTAAAGTATTATAAACTATTTTTTTTTTTAAATCAGCTAGAATACTGCACGGCCCGATTTTTACAAGCCCGGCCGGCCCGTTTCATGGGCCAAAATTTTAGAATAAATAGTCCGGCCTATACTACATTTGATCTGACTTGTTTTAACAGTCTTTAAAGTTTTATTCTTAACACATAAATATAGGCCCGATCCGTTTGAAACCCCTAAAATAAAGACCCAGACCGACCCGTGAAGTAGTACTCTACTGTAGAGAGCTGCATGGGGATGGGTTACACGGGAACCCCGCGGAGTCCGCGGAATTCCCGCTGGAACGAGTTCAGTTGCTGTGGGATTCCCGAGGGGATGGATTGTAAAATTGCGGAAACCCCGCGGGTATGGAATGGATTTTTACAAAATATTAGTTAAAATGAAGATCAATTTTTTATTTTTTCTCACAAAAACTTTGGTTGTCTAATCTCATTATAACATAACAGTAAACGTAATTCAAATTGTTGATAGTGTTGATGATCTGTTGTTTTTGCAAGGACTTAAACATTGACTTTTATTTTTCTAAATTAGAAATTTATGATTAACATTGTTTTATTTTATTTCTTTTTTGTGTATTTTTAAATAAAATAAATTCTTTTAAATATATTTTTAGAAATTTGTTTATATGCTCTATTATAAAACTCTATTAATTAAACTCTTGACTATATTTTAATAAATTTTTCATTCTATTTCATGGGAAGAGCCGAAAAATGTTTGCGGGGATGGGTGGGGATAGAAAGAGATGCTTGAGGGGATGGTGGGGATGGAAAGAGATCCTTGCGGGGATGGGTGGGGATGGCTTTGGTTTCTGCGGGGATGGGTGGGGATGGAACAAATTCCTGTCCCAGTGCAGCTCTCTACTCTACTGCCCAGCACTACCGATACTGTCATCATGCGCTGGTCTTTTCATTCTAATAACTTTGATGGTTTTAAATTTAAAATTTAAATAATATTTTTAAAAATATCATACGTCACGGTTTTAATAAATTTTTGTTTAATTAATGTTTATATTAAATAAAGTTTGCTCAAATTTTGGACAACAAACTGGTAATATTAAATACATTTTATTTTATAATATTATCATATTAATATAATTTTACTAAATATATTAACAATATATTTTAAAATATTACTTCAGCCAAAATAATTTCTAGAAATGCAAATAAGTCTTATGAATATTTATAAAAAATGCACTGGCGGTTTTTTTTTGTTTTTGACACATGTACACGCACACACACACATATACACAAGCACACAGAAACATACACACAGCGAAAAAGAATTGTTTAACATGAAGACGCTATACTGGAGTACTTGAAGGAAAGAAATCATATGCGCTTGACTGCACCTGACACCACGCCTGGGTTGTCCATGACTTTTCAACTTTTCCAAAAAAAGTTTGATGAATAATATGCATATTGTGTTGTTGTTTGTGTTATTTATATGAAGTGATTGCCATGTGAATAATTCGTAAGCTTTGTAATCAATTATAAACTCCAATAAAAAATTTTTTTTTAATTTTAATAATAGACGTTAAAAACGTTTTGAATTTTCAACGGAGATTATCTGAAAAAAATAAATAAATAAATACGTGATAATATTTTATATCCATTCATTAATTTTAATCTTTGTATTAGTTTTGTTTGCTTAATTATTTTCATGTATTATTATTGTATTTTTGTTTATTTTTACTTTATTTTTGCACACAAGCTGTAATCTACTTTTATAATGTCCCAGCCTCACTCACTCACTAAATGGGTCTGTAACGCTGACTCGTCAAAGTGTCAATCCTTATGCAATCATAACCAGACATGCAAACGCACATACACATAACTAAGCAAGCTGTCTAGCAATGGTTTTTGACATCTACTACCTACTTATATAGTATTTTCTGAGTTTCTAAAAGCTTGTTCATTTGCATGGAATAAGTTGAAAATAGTCGGCCTATATGTATGTTTCATAGTGTAGTCAAAATTTGTTCTGAACTGAAGTTGAGTTGTTTTATTATAATTGTGTATATGTATGTATGTTTATGTCTGTGTATGTGTGTGGAACCTCAACTGTTAATTATTGAATAGATTCAAAGAAACAGCGTGGGTGGTATTTGATTATTTTATAATTTTGTAGCCTAGATTTTTAAAAAAGACAGGCACTTGCACCGATTAACTTCTAGTTAAATATAGTTAATATTTTTGTTTCTAAAAAAATAATTTTATTGTTAATTTTTTTCATTAGTTTAGGATAATGAAAATAATTTGCCACTTTCTGGCACTCGATTGAAAAATAACAATTAAATATGATGGTAAAATTTTCAACCATCATAACATTTTATTTTTAGGATTTTTATTATTTTATTATTTATTAATTCAAATGTTACTTTTTTCTATAAAAAAATAGAATTAACCACAAAAAATAATTATTAAAAATTAATTTAAAAACAAAACGTATGCCTCGTTTTCATAATAATCGCTCATTTTTTTTATTAAAAATGTTAAAGTGATGAAATCAAAGTTTATGCAGATGAGAGACAAAATGGAGACTTTGGAGAGGTTCAATTTCAGGAGGTAATCCGCCGGTGACTGGTCTCTCAAGTAAGCGATATGCAGGTGCCAGTTGTGTGTGCGCGCAATGTGACGTGGTACAAAAACACAGTTTGTTGTCGAAATGTTGAAATTAGTATTTTAGTATTTTTACTTTCGTTTTTTATTTTGTTTGTACTAGTTTTATCTTAGCTTGCTTCGTCAGGTAAATTGGACCCATGAATCGGACTATTTTTAATTTCCAAATTTTGAACCTTTTTCCGTTATACAATCATTTTTAAAATTTACACACATGTTCAATTTTGGCGATAGTAATTTTGTGAATTTTTGCGGTTTTTTCCCATGGCTAGATTTAATTTAATTAAATATTTTCGATTTATAGTGAACACAAATAAATTTCATTAAATATTTTCGATTTATAGGGAAAATAAATAAATATATATATATATATATATATATATATATATATATATATATATATATATATATATATATATATATATATATATATTATATATATATATATATATATATATATATATATATATATATATATATTAAGACTAGTTTGTAAAAAGTGTTTTTACTGCTTACTTGTTTATTCTCATTTTTGAATTTTGATGAAATCGCTGTTGCAAAATGTTCCTAAGCAGCCGTTTTGAGTGTTGGTCAACCACAAAAATGTCGAAGCGCCATTAATAACTTGAAGTGCTTGTAAGAATTCCATTTGCATGTAAATTCTCCCTTCATCATAAACAACAAATAATTCTACTGGAAAATTTCGTTTCAAACATATCGAAGAAAATGTTTTTTAAGTTTTTTCACGTTGAAAAACGTTTTTTAAACATTTTCTCTTGACAACTACATGAAAGAATGAAAACTGATTTCAACTTAAAAAATAATAAAATAAATTTATTTAAAAAAATATTTATAGATAATTACTTTTTTTTGATCAATTAAATTATTTCGCCTAAAAAACAATCATATTTGAGTAATCAAATTTTTGTTTTAAGAATAATTGAATATTAATATTTTAGATATAAAAAACAATTTGTATCAAATAGAAATCAATTTAATTTTTCAACATTTTTATTAACATTTATTTGTTTGTTCATTCCTTTCTTCCTTCATTCATTCATTCATTCATTCATTTATTTTTTCATTCATTTTTTCTCTCATTCATTCGTTCGTTCGTTCGTTCAGTTTAAATTTGTATAAACTTATTCTCAAATCAAACTTATAAGTGGATCAAAGACCGATAAAACCAGACACGAAGCGTCTTAATGTGGCTCAAGAGAATTTCTCACTGTAAAATAGAAAGCAAAATAAAAAAGTCTGGTTTTGGTTTGTTTGCAAGATGTTTTGTTGCATAGCTACATAGAGCTGCATTGTTCTCGGTTTCATGTTTGCATAGTTGCATGGTTGAATAGCTGCACCATGGCATGGTTACATGGAACAACATCTTCAGTACAAAGACAATGACGCGACCCAACCATATCAAATTGCTGACGAAAAAAAAACAAAAAAAATCACCATAAAACCATCAAATGGAATAATTTATTATTTCAAAATTCCGAGAAAATTTTTTGGAGAAGAAAAAAAATCACAATTTCCACGGAATCGTCTTGAAGTTTTGTTGTTTCATGTCATTTCAACGCATCAGTAAAACCTCGAATATTATTAAAAAATTGCTTTTAGTAGCAAAAGCATATTTTTTTATTTATTTTTTAAATTAAGTTTATTCTGTTTACATCAAACTGGAATATAAAAACACCGTACATGGCAAACATGGATATCTTGATATCCTTGATGGCAAAGCGTTGATATAAACTTATATTCTTGATCATATGATGAGATTCTTTTTATTACTTGTATACAAATATTCGATCAACTTAAAGTCATATGATCATTATAAATATTACTTTCAACGTAACATATCAAGTCATATTGAATTACACCTAACATATTAAGTTGTATTACATTACACGTAACGTATCAATTACTATTACATTACACTAACAGATCAATTCATTTTACATTACTCGTAACGTCTTGTCATGTTACATTAGACGTAACGTATCAAGTTATGTTACAGATAACACAATAAATTATATACAATATAATGTGATATATTCTAAATTATCTTATATTAAATTTGAATAATTATAAAAAAAATATAACGCTCAAAGATTAGTTCGCCATTCGGTAATATCACTGCAGCGTCTTGTGAGAGAGGATGGCGGGGATAGTCTCCTGGGAATGTTCGATGGGGTATCTTCCTATTCAGAATATAATAAAATTGAGAACATCTAGACTGGATGGCTTGCCACTGGTCTTTATGTTCTGCTTTGTTTTACGGACTTTATGAATGATTCGAAATTAATGGGGCTGTTTTTGTCGCTGAAACAGAAAGAGAAAAAAAAACCATCCAAGAAATTACATTAGCAGCTGCTACTTCCGGTGTGACAAAATGTAATGAAATGCTATTTTCAAAGTGTAACGTCTGTGAAATAATGACTTAAGCACAGTAAGGTTTGTTACCGAATGAACTTACTGACCATTTTGTTGTAGACACATGAGAGTGGTAACATGTGTGACCGAGTGACATAAGGATAATAACACATGTGACCAAATAACATAAGAATAATAACATTTGTGACCAAGTGACATAAAGATAATAACACTTGTGAACAAGTGACATAAGAATAATAACATGTGTGACCAAGTGACGTAAGAATAATAAAATGTGTGACCAAGTGACATAAAGATAACAACACTTGTGACCACACATACGCCACGTGATAACACCTTCAACCTCTAACATAGAGTTTTTTTGCAAACGTCCTTGAAGACATCAACGGCTCGATATTGAACGGAGTTATTCGGCAGTCCTCGTGTGCCAAGACTCGAAATGTGCCTTATTTTCGCTCACATCCACGTTTTTAATAAACATTAAATCGACAACAAAAGTCTGTTTTCTATAACGCATGCAATAAAAAACAGAATAAAATGAAATAAAACGAAATAGAACGAAATAAAGTGAAATAAAACGAAATAATTAAATATTATGTTAATAAAGACTTTATGAACGATTCGTCTCAGCGATCACTATTTCAAGTAAGTATTGAGTAGGAAGAGAAAGAAAAGTAAGCGATGTAAAATAACTCTACAAAGCTAAATACATCGTGTTACAGCGGGGCAAGAAGAATTTTTTACAGACACGACACATTGTAACATTTTCATCTTTACATACACGACATATTGTTACATCTGCATCTGTACAGACATGACACATTGTAACATCTGCATCTTTACAGACATGACACATTGTAACATCTGCATCTTTACAGACACAACACATTGTAACTTTTGCATCTTTACAGACACGGCACATTGTAACATCTACTGATCTACAGACACGACAAATTGTGACATCTACTGATTTACACGACACACTGACACCTGCATCTTTACAAATGTTCACATACGCTTGAAAAATGTCATCCGTGCATGGAAAGACGATTGCATCATATCCGGTCGGAATCTGTTTCCGTCGACTCGTTTGTCATCGAAATATTTTTTTCGCAAAGCATCGCTCGCTGAAAACATCTCCATAACAATTTTAAACTTTTTTTAAATAATTTTTCTTTTAATCGCGTCATGTCATGATGAAGTAGTTTTATTAGAATTTCTTGTTCTACATCATTTATAGCCCTTTTCATTCAGGAAATACAAAACATTAAGCAAGATTTTCACTACTCGTCTGAGATATTTAAAGTCGCAAACTTTTTTAACGATCGTGAGCATAAGCCGATAAATATATCGGTTTAAAAGTTACTGGAAACTCACAAGACAGGTCAGCATTTGAGCGCTCTTAAACCACTCAACGTAAAAGCGATATATAAATTAAAGTATTTATTGATTGAAAACTTCCAATCCCAGGAACAGATAATCCAACAACTCAAAATCATATTAAAATCGTTTTTGTGGTCGCAGTTGAACACACTTTTTAATAGATTTTACAGAATTTAAATGCAAATTGTTAATGTACGAAATTTTTCTTGTTAGAAAAAATCTTTTAGACGAAGGTCACTAATCCAAAAGTGATCGACCAAGCCATTACGACGTCAAAGACGTCTCTCCATCAAGTCATCCTTTAAAATTCTCAACCAAACTGAATATTATTTTAAAAATACACTTTCGACGGATCATTATCATAATCCATAAGGCTTTCCATGGAACCGATTATTGTCCTCTACTCTCATTCATTCTTTACTAACTCGATTTTCATAATTATTGCTGCAGTCACCTCGAGTTATAATAATATTTATCATATTAGAAGTATAATCAAGAAAAAAATTATTATTGTTATTATAAATTAGTAATTAGTAGGAATGCAGTCGGTGTTAGTAACGCTATGTTAACTACCATAATCAGCTCTTTAAGCTGCCTGCTAGCAGCCTTGGTAACATGACCAGCTGTTTCTGACAGTTTCAAATACACTAACCTGCCTAGTTGTGTTTGGCTCTGGCGTGGCGCTGAAAATTTGTTTTTTCTGTTTTAAAGAATATTTTCTATATTTTTCTTTTTAAGACTAAAATAAAAGCTGATGGAAAATACTAAAGTAGATCCTGTCGAGAATCATAAACGGATTTTATTTACTGTTTTTATCCTTATTTTTATATTTTCACTGGAAAACTGTCTTACATCGAGCGAGGAAAGTTGAGCAAATCATCTATTTTTGAAATTGTTTACGTCGCCTTGCATGGCAATGCAGTCCGATTGGAAATGTCTACTGTAACTATATTTAATTTATATGGCTCTCGAAGGAAAATAAACTTACATGAGTTTTCTTCTTATGAGTCTCACGATTATTATTATTATTATTATTATTAGTGTTATTATTAAAGTTATTAGTTATTTTATTTTTTGTTGCTGTTTTACTATTGATATTATGTTAATGTTTTCTCAACAGCGAGTTATTCCAAAGCAATTTGAAACTTTTTTTTATAAAAATGCAAAAGAGTTTAATTTAAATTAAAAATCTGAATTTGTTTTTAAGCCGCTCAAGCTCTTGAACGAGCAAACTCGTTTGAGCCATACACACCCATACATACATACACCCATACATACATACATCCATACATACATACATCCATACATACATACATACATACATACATACATACATACATACATACATACATACATACATACATACATACATACATACATACATACATACATACATACATACATACATACATACATACATACATACATACATACATACATACATACATACATACATACATACATACATACATACATACATACATACATACATACATACATACATACATACATACATACATACATACATACATACATACATACATACATACATACATACATACATACATACATACATACATACATACATACATACATACATACATACATACATACATACATACATACATACATACATACATACATACATACATACATACATACATACATACATACATACATACATACATACACACACATACATACATACATACATACATACATACATACATACATACATACATACATACATACATACATACATACATACATACATACATACACACACATACATACATACATACATACATACATACATACATACATACATACATACATACATACATACATACATACATACATACATACCAAAAGCGGGAAGTATAATTAGCTCATAGGTATGTATGTATGTATTAGCGATTTTGTACACAAATTTCGTAATGGCGGACGTCTGATCAACAGTCAGGGCCCGCCCTTCGTGGTAGCCTCAGGAAAAAGGGCCGAAATGCTGAGAGGGTCTTTCTCTGAAGACCACTAGCAAAGTTGCTCAAACAGGAGTCCTCACATACATCCAAAATCATCTAAATGCACATAGCTACATATAAAAGAAAGTTATATACACTTTCACAGAAAGAGACATCGACAAACGCAGCCAGCGTGGCATGCCTGATTACAACCACCAGCAAGTACGACGATTCCGATCACCGACGACCTTTGAACCAACACAATTTCCATAAAAACCAATCAACAACGACTTCATCGTCGAAATTACCACTCACTCAACTACAAAACCCCTCGTCAGCGACAAAAACCACATCGGCGGCGACGACGACGACGACGACAACCACACCGACAGCAAACGGACAAAGACGTAATGACGTCACCTATGTTGCTGTGCTGACAACCACTCTTCTTCTCTTCATCTGCTTGTTTTTGACACAATTTTCTCTTATAATTTACGTCTCGCTCGCTAATTCGACCACGTCAGCGTCGGTTTTGCTCTTCACGTCATTGTCATCGTCATCATCGTCATCATCGTCATCATCGTCATCGTCGTCATCGTCGTCGTCGTCGTCGTCTTTCCCAACGTTTTTATTGCATCCATTATCACCAATGGCACTTTCACCTCCTCCGTCATCATCATTATCATCATCATCATTACTATCACCACCACAAAAACTTTTATCACAATTACCCCATTCATCATCGTCGTCGTCATCAACATCATCATCGGCCTCTTCATCGTCATCGTCTTCTGAAGAAGTTCGAGTTTCAATTGGAACAAGCAGAAGAAGTGAGTTGAATTGAATCATGTTATTTGCAAAATTTCCTAATTTCATTTCGCGTGGCTTTTATTTTTTTCGTTTTTTTTATTTTATTTTTTTTAAATCAGCTGTGTTACATCTCCCTTTAGGCTAGATCAATTTCAACTTTGCCAATGTTTTGTTCTTTAACAATAATTAATTTAACACATGATTAACAATTTGTAAATATATATATATATATATATATATATATACTAGCTGACCCAGCAAACGTTGTTTTGTTTCTTATTAAAAGTTTAATGTACAAAATTATGACTATTTAAACAAAATCAATATCAATCCTACCTCGATTAAAAATTTTTACGCGGTTGAAAAATTTTAACTATTTTTTTTCATGAAAGAAATACTAACGATGTCTATGATTTCTTTAAGCAACAAAAAACTGCGTGTCTTTAGTTTTTTATTTGCATATGGCATTTTAGTTTACATCAATGTCGATCGTTCTTGTATTTCCTACATAAATGGAATCGACATATAAAAAAACGAGTAGATGATGAGGAAGACATTTGAGATTCTAAAACCTTCAATTAAGCGGCCAAGAATTCATGACGCATCAGATATGGAAAATAAAATATTTGTCAGAAAAACCAGTTCAAATTCTTTTTTTCAACGATATAAAACAGAACCTGCAATTGACCTAAATAAATGTCCGCTTGAATGGTGGCAACGACACAAAAAAGCGTTTCCGGCTCCAGCAAAGTTAGAAAAAAAATAATTGTCATCGCTTGCCAGTACTGTTTCATGTGAACGTTTGTTCAGTATGTTGGTAACATGGTGAACAAGAAGCAAGCATCACTCCATCCAACCAATGTGAACAAACTTATTTGCTCAAGCAACTGGCTTAAATTAAATTTGTAACTATAAACTATGAAATATGTAGCTATAAACAATTTCAAAAATTTAAAATAATGCTATATAAAGTTTGTGAAATAAAAATGTTATCTAAAAATATTGCGTTAACATCACAATTACCTTTCTGTTAAAATTTTTAATCGTTCGATTAACTTCGATTACATTTTTTAATTGTCGATCAGTTCTAATACATATATATATTTATATATTGGAAAATTATACTTTAAAACATTTATTCATTGAGATAACAATATACCCGTTTACAGCAAATAAAGTTATAAACTTTTATATTCAAACAGTTTTAATTATGCAAAAGCTGCAGGAGAAAGCAAACAAAGTTGCACAATAACCAGAAATAAAAAAAATATGCGAACAATTTTATAGATTCTACGAAACAAGACAATACAAAACCAGCCACGGTTTCTGTATCTCGACCAAGTTTCGGTAGGCCCTCAGCAATATTGTATTTCTGTAATCACGACCACATTACATCTCTCGTTTTACAACCTGTAATTTGCCGTCCATCGTCTCCTCTCTCTTGCAGTGTTCATAACTCATCTTCTTCCTCCTTTTCTATTATTCCCGTTTTCCAGAAATATCATTATTTTTTATTTTGTCTTTAGCTTTTTTTTTTTTTTATTCTATTTTTGTACTTCGGTAGATTAAAATGTCAGCGAGCATACAAGAAAAAAGATTTTAAAAATGCATTTGAAAAGAACCGACGCAATACAGTACAGCATTAAGGCTCGGATTTTAGCACTAATGGTTCTGGAAGAAATTTACTGCGAACATCTTCTTGGAATATATAAATGATCCATAACTTCTTGCGAACCTTTGCCCTATCTGTACATTTCTTTAGTTTTTAATTGTTTTCAATTGGTTGATTGAATTATTCTGGAAAATGTTTGAAATTAGTATTTTGTAATTTTGTTGAAATTTTGTTTTTTTGGGAATTAATGGAGTTTTAATTTGGATTAAATTCTCTCAAGCGGAATAAAACGAGCGTTCAACATAAAAACAAAAATTTTACTTTAATGGAATTTTATCAAATCAAAAACTTATTTTTCAACAAATTGAATTTTATTAGTTTTTTATGAACAAAAAATTATAATTAGATTCCAAGTAGATTAATTTTAATTTAGTTTATGTAAAATTGTTTTAAAAATATGTTCTGTTTTTTTCAAATTGTGTAAATCATATTTATAAAGAAAACTAGAAAAAATGAGAATTACTTTTTTTAGACATTTTCCGTAAGTAGGTTGTTGCAGTAGAAATGATAGTCTTGGTGAAGGAAGGTTGTAATGGTGGTGGTAGTGCTGGGAATAGTTGTAGTTGTGGTGGCGGTGGTGGTAGAGATAGTTGTAGTGGTGGTGGTGGTGGGGATATTTTTAGTGGTGGTGGTGGTGGTAATAGTTATAGTGGTGGTGGTGGTGGAGATAGTTGTAGTGGTGGTAATGGTGTAAAAAGTTGTAGTGGTGGGGTGTTGTAAAACGTTTTAGTGGTGGAGATGGTAGTGGGGATATATTTAGTGGTGATGGGGATGGGGATGGGAATAATTGTACTGGTTAAGGTGGAAGCAGTAATAAGGGTGGTGGTAGCGATGATAGTGGTGGAGACAGTTGTGGTAAGCAATGACGTGGGTAACATGATAGATTATTAGTGGTGTGATTAGTAGTCTGTTATTGTGTTTGGCTAATTTATGACCAAATAATTAAATGAAGTGATGAGATAAAAGTTATTGAAAATAAGATGGTAAATGGTGAATGGTAATGTTAGGTTGTATATGGTAATGGTAAGATGATAGATGGTAATTGTAAAATAATAGCTGGTGATGGTAAGATAGTAGATGATAAGAAAGCAGACGGTAATTAAAGTAGATAATTAAAATGATTCTGGTGAATGCTGGTTACATAGATGGATAAAGCGATTGATGGTAACATGCATGGTAATAGTGAATGAATATCACGTGGATAATTATAGCGAATAATGATCACATGGATGGTTATGGTGAATAATGATCACATGGATGGTTATGGTGAATAATGATCACATGGATGGTTATGGTGAATGATGGTAACATTCATGTTTATGGAAAATAATGGTTACAAGAATGTAACCATTATTTCCATTTAACCATTATTTCCATCAATTATAACCATCAATAATTAGTTAATGATGACCATTATGATAGTAGACCGCTAACCTGGATTAGAAAAATTCGAAGATAATGTTATTCCTTTATCTACTGGTTGTAATTATACTAAATGTATTATTATTAATTTTATTTTGTGTGTATATAATTTTAATGTTATTGTTTTATTATTTTCACTGTAGTTATTGTGATTATTATTTATGCTGCCGTTGATATATCAAACGATAAAAGATTCAACCACCCTAATCACATAGCATTATTAATTACTGGCCTATACATCACGAATACCATCACAGGGACTGATTCATTGCTTTCGCATTTGTCTCCAATGAAACACCGACATTATGACATTATTATCGATAGATTAATTAATTTATTTATCAAATAGAAAAAAAGTCTTCAGATAAAATAATTTACATTCATAAGCACTCTTTTTGTTCCTCTCCCTCTCTCTTTTCCCTTCTCCTTCAGTCTTTCCCTCTCTCTCTCTCTCTCTTTCTCTCTTTCTCTCTCTCTTTCTTTCGTTCTCACTTTTTTCTTTCCATTCTCTCTTGAGAAAAATTATTAAAGAAAATTAATTTATTTTAATTAATTTCTTAGTATTTTCAATATTAAACTTTCAAGTTTGACATGCTTTTAATTATTAACAGAAAACATTGAACATTGCATAATAATAATGCTATATCTGTTCAAACAAACCACCCTAATTGATCAAAATTAAACTAAAAGAAATTGTAAAATGTTCTTCAAAAAAATGACTTGTTTCCAATCAATAAAAACCAGGACACGTGAAGCTGTCATTTTCACCGGTGAATGAAAAAGCTTGGGTCTTTATTGAGGGTACGCTGATGTCAAAAATCTCATCGATCCAGATTGTTGGTCAGTTGATGATTTTTTTCAATGGTCGATGATCGATATGTAGTTTGTGTTTCATACTTGAATTTTATATATATATATATATTATCGTTTTAATATATTACTTTTCTTTAATGAGTGCACTCATTTCATATTTGTTCACTCCAGATTTCTATCCATCCATCCATCCACCCATCCATCCATCCATCCATCCATCCATCCATCCATCCATCCATCCATCCATCCATCCATCCATCCATCCATCCATCCATCCATCCATCCATCCATCCATCCATCCATCCATCCATCCATCCATCCATCCATCCATCCATCCATCCATCCATCCATCCATCCATCCATCCATCCATCCATCCATCCATCCATCCATCCATCCATCCATCCATCCATCCATCCATCCATCCATCCACCCATCCATCATTCTTTAAATTCATCCATCCATCCATTAATACATTTATAAATTCCAAAAAATTTCACAGGTGTTGAAACAGGTTGATCAATAAATTATAATAAATTTTTAAGGTTAAATTCTTGCACTTCCATGGAACGGGTAACAAAATTTCAAATAAATTACACAAAATTAAAATAGAATTGTTTTTAAAACCAGTCGCATAAAAATTAACAAAATTCGTTCACATCAAATGATTCATATTTATGATTCTTTTTTTATTATATTCACTGTTTTTCTTTGTTTTCCAAACAAACACAAAATAAAATAATTCAAAAAAGATTTTAAATCTGAATTATGACGCTGAAATAAAAAAAAGATTAAAAAAAGAGAATTCTGGCACATAAGACTGGATCTGGAGCGCATCTGTGCCACTCTGGGATGTTCGCTTAAGGAAGACAAATCTGCTGAATATATTGGCCGGAGACTAACATTCCACGTTTTTATTAAGCACAATTTCTCCACTTTTGGAGGTCATTGAAGAGAAATTTCTCGGAAAAAAATGTATTTCAACTTTTTTCGCAAAATTATATTTTTTCTATCAAACGTTCTTGATCTTCAAATTGATTTTTGAAAACTTCAATTTTTTGACAAAAACAATTTTTGTTGCGTGTATAAATGGTTAGAGAAAAAAATACATGTTAATTAAAAAAAATTATTTTATTATTATATTTATTTAATCACTTAGTCATTCAAGACAGTCTTGGTCAATTTTGAATAATCATTTTTATTTATTTTAATTCAAGTGAGATTGATCGGAAACTGCACTTTCTCCTGTCCAATCAAAAACCTGATGTACCACGTGCCAGGCATATTAACCCGGGTTAACCTGGGTCACGACCTCTGTTTCCAAGCAAAAAATCATTTTCAACCTCATTCGAAACTGAAATTTTTAAATATTACCTTGTTTATTGCTCAATGGAAAAAAACGTTTTTGATTAAAATCTTCTAACAACTGATATTTCAATAAATGGGCGAACAAATTGTCCTACAAATGCACAAAAAACACAATAAAGGCAGTTTTGCTGCATGCAATGTAAAAATAAATTAAATGCCAATCAAATGCTCCATGATTTGTGGCGCTGTTTTGTTGCTTGTTTAACCATTCAACGACAGCAAAAGTTAATGCCCTAGTCTGCAAGAGTTCAAAGTCATCTTCGTTGCAAAAGTTCGAGTTTTAAGAGTTCAAGGTCACCTTCGTTTTAAGAGTTCAAGGTCATTGCTATAATTACTAGCGTTATTCTATTGCAAACTAATTAACACAATAAATATCAAATAAATTATTTTTTACTATTTGATAACTAGTTTTGAAACTTGTAAACTTGTATGTTAATTACTGAACAATTAATCCTATTAATAGCATAAACTTTTTAAACGTTTTCATTGCAATCAATCGTTCGAAAGTTAGCTCCTTAGCAGAGTAGAGAAAATCTAAGCTCTACAACGTTAGAGATGAAGCTCTTCTCATTAAATCATCGTTTAAATTGATTGATGACCGCATCAGATGCAAACGGCTGGAACTCCTACGAAGTTCAATGCCGGAGGGCGGCGGACGGGCCACAGTGGGTCTGCTCTCTCCTCCCACCCTCAACCGACGGGGTCACCACGGTTGACAAGACGCCATTACGAGTGCACATGTTCGCCTTAACTTTCTGCCTCGACGATCAAGGTTAGGGGTTAAAGTTCAACTCCAAGCTCTCTATGTCATGTCAGCTGTTTTATGGACGTCAGTCGTAATTTTTGACGTCGAACCTGGTTGTACGTAAAACTAATAGTTAACTAATAAAACTAATAATTAACTAATAAATAACAAACAAAAATATTTTTTAAAACAAACCAACGCGTTAATGGAATTAGTTACTTTTCTTTGACACCTGGAAAAATGCGTAAATATATTCCGTTATCGTTGCAGGGGAAAAAAATGATTTCAAAGAAGAATCTTTGTTCACTCCAAGTATTTAACTATTTTTTAGTTTTTAAATAAAATACAATTTCAAATGTGTCGTAATGTATTTAAGCTTTTTTATTGCATTTTTTAAACAGATTAATTAGATTATACCTGTTTAGTATTTATGAGATTTTATTGAAAAATTAAAACAAAATAAATTTGGTTTTTCAATGATTTTCCGCTCATCAGTGATTTAAACCACGTGACGCTTTTGAACTTTGACACAATTTGAGCTTTGACCCACAAATAAAGGCAAATTACGAGATTGCTTGAAAATATGAACTTTTATGTGTAAAAAACAAGTAGAAACTAAATGGTGTTATTTAAAATGTCGGAAAAATTTTAAAAAAATATTAAATGCTAAAAATTTAATCAAATAAAATTTCAGTTTTTATTGTTTAATAAAATTTCATTTGTTTGATTCAGCTTCAGTCATGCAGCGTTTGAATCCGACAAAGAAACGCAGAAGTTAGTTGCGAGTTTTTTATTTTATTATTTTTTTATTTTTATCTTCATCTTTTGTATTGGGAATATTCCCCATGACATTTATTTATGAGCGATTTTGCTAATTGGATGATTGATGGAACCACACGACATCTAACAATAGAACCATTAAACAATTTGCAGGCATATTTGTCATAACTTTCGGCATTAGCAACCCGAAATAAATTTTTTTTTAAGTATAAAAACTCAATTAAGACTCAATACCTCAAATATATTTTTATACTTCACATTTTTAGATAACATTTTAAAATTTTAATTAAAAATTAATTAGTTAATTTTTATTTCTAAACAAAAGAAATAAAAGTAGAGCACTCTGCAAACGTGTTCGTCGAAAGCCTCAACCACGCCAAGAGTCTGAACACATCCCACTACCTGACCATGTCGAAGCAGCCCACCGATTTCTTCTGGTTCAGAGAGACCGACCTGCGCATCAACATTGGAATCGAGAATGTCAACATCGTTCCCGTCTTCGAGGATGTACACCACCATAGTGACAACGATTTTATGCTCCACAAGCCAAACAAATCGGATGAGAGGAAACTATTTGAGGACATCACTAAAAATTTCTGCAGGTTAAATTATCGTATTTATCAATTACTAGCCTCCTGAATTAAATCTGTTCTTTTCTATCATTATTATTATTATTATTATTATTATTATTATTATTATTATTATTATTATTATTATTATTATTATTATTATTATTATTATTATTATTATTATTATTATTATTATTATTATTATTATTATTATTATTATTATTATTATTATTATTATTATTATTATTATTATTATTATTATTATTATTATTATTATTATTATTATTATTATTATTTTATATCTTGATTATTAAAAATAATCATGATTAATTAAAATGAATAAAATATTTAAAACAGCAGATTATTTGTATGCTTTTCCGGTATAGATTATTTAAGTCGTTCAAAATTAGCGAAACTGACATACGGAGAAGTTCGCAAGAATTGAAAACGTTGAGTTTTCCATCGCCGATGAAACTCCCATGTACGAATGCCATCCAATAAGCCGCTCCGTAATAAAACTCTGGAGCGGAAGGGTTTGAGATGAAAATTAAGTTTGAGAGGTTGTATTCAATCTGGAGCATGATCAAAGCATGGAGATCTGTCATACATGTGATTGGGGTTAATTAAATTTCATTCGTACACATGTCTGTGCAAAATGTTACTGCAACTTAATTTTCCTTTCATTTTCCATTCCCATTTTTATATATTTCTATTTGCTTTGTCTTTTTCTCTTTTTCACTCTTTTTTTTCTTTCTCTTTTTCTCTCTCTCTCTCTCTCTCTCTCTCTTTCTCTCTCTCTCTCTCTTTCTTTCTCTTTCTCTTTCTCTTTCTCTTTCTCTTTCTCTTTTTCTTTCTTTTTCTCTTTCTTTTTCTTTTTCTCTTTCTCTTTCTTTCTTTTTTCTCTCTCTTTCTTTTTTCTCTCTCTTTTTTTCTTTTTTCTCTCTCTTTTTTTCTTTTTTCTCCTCTCGGTCCATATGTATTCTCAATACATTTGTAGTAAAAAACAACAAAGTCAAAATTATGTAGATGATTCAGAACCATTTTGTCTAAGTGATTGATGTGGGTGTGTGCTTTAAATACGGTATTCGATAAACATCAACAGATTTTACTTTGCTTGTTTTCAATGATGTCTTTCGTGAATTTTTTGTCCAAACCATCATTGGCGGAAACATTTCAACTTGCTTTGTTCAAAATTTTCATTCCACGTCATTAGACATGAAAATAATCAAATCGTCGGTTATTGCAATTCATGTGCATTTCTCCAAATTATAATATCCAAAAACAAATATTTTGTGATCTTCATTATTTATCACCACGTTTATTGCTGCATCTAAAATAACCGGTCACATTGAATCACAGATAAAGTATAGTTACAAAATCACCGTTAACATACGTGTACAACAGGGTGATCCATGATGTCAGAGGTGTATAACGGTGATCATGTTTTTATGTTCAGTACATTGATTTTGATTGATAAGATGGTCAGTGTATCTGATCATTTAACTGGTCTTTCTGGTGGGGGAAGATTTGGCCAAAAGGAAGTCCGTTGTTATTGCTGATAAGCTTGGTGCTCGTATTGTCAGCTGACGTGAGATTGCAAATGCTGGTTGAGCAAGTTGGAATAACTTTAGCCAGTGTGTGATTAATTATGAAACCCGTATAATACGTGTCTTTGAAAACTGAAATCTACAAATCACTTGCAGGAGACAAACTATGGAGTGTTAAGCCATAACCAAGAACTGGACTCAAATTTACATATTGGCGAGACTTACAATCCCTGAAATTGGATCATAACAAAAAGTCACTTTCATTGCTACTATCGTTCAAGATTCAATGCATGAAATATCAAAAGCAACATTAAATCATTTCAAAAGAAGTAAATCCTAAGGAGACATGCTCTGCCATGTTTGGTTCATCATCTGAAATTTGAGTTCATAACTTTGTCTTCATAAAAAGCCGCCGATTTGTCAATCAGCTCGGGTTTCGAATGAGTATCTCCTACCATTTTTTCATGCCTTTTTTGATGTGGAGCTCTGTGACTTCCGCGGATAAAATAGTAGGTTCAAAATAAATAAACTAAACTGTTTGTTGATTTAATAACGATATGTTTTGGCAAAACGTTTCAAAGCGAAGTCTATATGTTTTGTCAATAGCAGATATAGTAGCAGAGTAGTCAGTTTAGAAAATTTTTAACCCAGAATATTTTTCAATTTTCAAAACTTTATAACGAATCAACTGCAGCATTTCTAATCTCTAACGTTTTAAGACGCGTGACTGTGCAGAGAAGATATATGACTTACCCTGCTTAAAAAGTGAAAGATTAAAAATGGGATTAAAGAATTTAAAGAGCCACACATATAAACTGCCCACGTGGAGCTTGTCTGTATGCATGTGTGTGTATGTGTGTTGTGTATGTGTGTGTGTGTGTGTGATAGAGAAAAAAATGGTTCCGTTTAAGATTATGAAACACTTGAAAGACCATAATGGAAAAAACAGATAAAGTTCACTTGAAAAGTTGAGTTCCGGTCTATGGTACTGATTTCAGACATTCGATTCTGTATTTTGTCCAAAATTTAAAAGCCACGCATTTAAGTTGTCTACGTGGAATTTGTATGTGTGTGTGTGTGTGTGTGTGTGTGTGTGTGTGTGTGTGCTGGCGGGCGCTGGTGGTATAGCGGTAAGGCATTCGCCTGTGGACCTGAAAGTCGGCGGTTCAAATCCCGCTGGAGTCACCAGCGTCTGTAAGGGGGTTGGGGTAGGCGCCTACAAATGGCTGCCTTTGGTTGTTCTGTCTAAATGGGCCCATGAGTAAGTAAAAGTTAGATAAAGTCATTCGTGGCTTAGAAGTCTAATAATTAACGCACGTTAAACATTGTCAAACTTTAAAAAATTTCGAAGATCTCAGAACAGTACCTGAAACAGCTGTGTTAATAGCACTATCAGTAGCAGTGATAGTAGTATAGTAGCAGTAATAGCAGCAAAAATTATGGTAGTGGTAGTGGTAGTTGATTAACCACCATTTTTTTTATAATGTCAAACTTTCAACCATCAGTTTTGCGAAATGTTGAAAAAATTAAAAATTCAGAACGTGTTGCAGCCAATTGCAGCACAATTGATCTTTCTTTCAAGCAATGGAGGAAGATATAAAGAAGAGATAATGAATAATAGGTGAAAAATTGTAAAAAAAAAAGTGAAAAGAGAAGAGATAAAGAGAGAGAGAGAGAAAGGTCAAGGTTCATTTCTCATTCCCGAGGTCATACGTCACACAAGGTGCACGTGATCGTATGGAAATAATTGGAAATAAAAAGAGTGCGAGAGAGAGAGAAAGAGGAGAAAGAAAAAAGAGAGAAGATAGAATATGGAGAGGGAGAGAGAGGTTGGGGAGGGGAATTTATTTATCTGTAGATCCTCATCCAGCTATTCCATTTACGAAATGTCAGCGGGCTCTTATCTATGAAATATTCACTGCTTGTATCAATCATGCGACTGCCACTGAACTTCTAATGTTTCAAATTATACAGTTTTTTTTATTTAATCAAAATCATTTTACTTTTTTAGTTATTTCAATGAGTTCAATGTTTTAAAACTAAACGATTTCAATCAGAAAATTTGCAACCGGGAAACAGCACGCATGGAAACTATCCTGAAGTTACAAGCGTGAAGAAACACACAAATTAAACTGGAAAATTCATGAAAATAAATAAATGTGCTGTTTATTTCCGATATGCTGTTACATTTATTTTTATTTGAAAATAAAAAATTATCATTATATATTTTGTTTTATTGCAATTTAGAATAAAAGCTTTTTTAAACTAAAACCTAAATTTTACTTATGTCCAATTACTATATTTGGATATTTTTAAAATAATTTTAAAAACCAAAATGCAACTGGCTTAATTGCAAAACTTTGGAACAACAATTTTAGATCATGTAGTTATTGATATCGGAATGAGTTGCTGTGTCGAAAAGGTTATTACATTAGAAATAATTTAAGCAAAACCCGACAAACGCCGGGTGTCCCAGCATGTTTAAATAAAAAATACAAGCAAAAAAAATTGTAATTTTAAAACATCCGTCCTTGGGACGGGCAAAACAACTAGTAAATTATATTTGTAATACCTAATTAAATATTTACAAAACATAGGTTTAAAATATTTTGTTTTGTTTTAGTGTAAAATACAAATATATGCCTAAAAACTGTTATTTTCAACAAGCTGCAAATCACCACCTGTTTTTGATTTTTTTTCAGCCGCACGCAGTTAATTTCAGCGCTAATTTTGAACGGATTTGAACCTGTCACTTTTCAAATTTCATTTTTTTATTGATGACCGACAGTAATTGCTTTTTAGTTTCACTTTCGTATTAACAAAAAAATTTTCCCCTCCTCCCCCCACCACCCCCTTCCAGCACGTACGATTGTTTTTAAACGTTTGACGTCGTCAGCGATTTTGATCACTGCCACGGCCGCATAAGACCCAATTTCCAGCTACTATAAAATTAATTATTTTCCAAGTTACTATTTTCACTATCTCTCTTCCTCCCTCGTCTCTTCCAGGCACCCTATACCAGACTACTACACTCTGACTTTAGAGGTCCTGGACAACGACACGTCAACATCAATTTCAACCCCGACAACGACGGCAACACCAACGGAGGAATGCGAAAGAATTGGTGGGTCACTGGACGACTGTGATCATCCATCCGTCATGCCCGCTGGATTAAAAAACGACAAAACCTGCCCATCGACAGAGGTGATCAACCTACAGCAATAATGCCAGCCTGGTTTTTGTTTTTATTTCCTGTTGCTTCTCTCTTTTTTTACAACTTTTCTTCTTCTTGTTTTTCATGATCCGCTAACGAGACCGTATGCGTAAATTGAAGTTTTAAGTTTTTCATTTTCTACGTCGAATCTCAAAACGGAAAAAATGATAAAAAATAATATTAAAAAGGTCAAAAATAACTTTAAAAAGCTGTCTATAGCTTGACAGTGAGGAAATGCATAAACGACATATTCACACATGGACACATTTCACACGATTCGTTCCATCTCTTCGACAAATCAACACGAACATATTCCACACAAACTGGTGGTTTTTAAACACAAACTTATAATCCTCTAAATCACATTAAAACCTGTTAATTAATTTATTTATTTATTTATTTATTTATTTATTTATTTATTATAATTTATTACCCCTCACTGACAAATCACTTCTACAGAATAAGTTCATCGTACAGATATCCGTGAAAGAAGCCGACAACAGTGTAACTTGCGGTTCAAAGGTCAATCAGCTTGCAGAACTTTTTAACGGGAAAGTTCAGCAGCAGTCTAGCCGTGAAACTTTACGGCCCGCGAACGCTCAGTGCAAACTTGCTTGGTCGCGCTGTCAGGCCTGTCTAGCTAAAAGTCCGTGTAAAAGATTAGGTAGGCCATAACGTCGGTGTTAGTTTTCAAATCTTACTTTCTATCTAATAATTTTAATTATTAATTTAATTATTAAATAAAATCAACAATGAAAACAAACTAATAATCATTTGAGTATACTAAAAATAAATTTTTATAAAAAAAAAATAATTTTTTCAATTCTACTACCCACAGAAAATGCTGTATCCGTTGCTTGCTGCCTGGTAGATTGTTATTCGTCGTCAGATTGCAGATTGTCACACGGGAGACAGTGCTGGCAGCAGAAAGATACTTGTAGCCAAAGTGAAAATAAACTTTTTTAGTTTTATAATACTATAATTATTATGTTACAAACATTATTTTCAGAATGCATTATTTGCTAATTTTTTTTACTAAATTTTAATTGAAAACAATCAGGAAAGTACAGATACACCTTGGAACCCATCTACAAACGGCCAGAAACTCACTTCCGATGTCACTTGAAAATCAAAACTCCAAAAGTCTTCTACATCCTCTGGTTCTACCTGACCATTGCTAAAATTAACTTCGAAACTGCTCGATTAGTCAAAAAGATTTCACCAGAAGAGGCAGGCGGGGTTTGGCACGGCAAAGTCACACACGAATTTCTCACCATCAAACACAGCAGCGGTCTCCAGTCGTTTGCTCAAAACTCAGTCATTTCAGGGTTCAAGAGCGGTAAGAAAATGAACTTTAGCCTCTACCCCCTTTCCCATGCCGGGTCAGGTGCAGCGTCTCTCTCTCCCAGTGTTGAATTTGCCACTTCCCACTTGAAAATTCTTCACGTCGAATTCGAGAAACCTTTCGACTACAGTACTTCGACTTGGGGAAGCTTGGTGGGCGACGAGGACGATATCTGTCACAAGAATTTTTCAAAGTTCAGACGAGTTTCGTCGCTAGATGGCACGCCGCACGGAATTCCTGTGACCGTTTTGATCAACCAGAACGTGGTGCCTTTTGAATATTCCGTTGAAACAGCTTCCACTCTCCCTATGGTTTATTTCAACATACCAGGTTGGTTCGTTTTACCTCTCCCCTTCTACCCCCCCCCCCCCTTCCATCCGTTATAACTATTACCCAGCCGGTAGCCGGTACTATCCGGGACAATAAACGGTAAAAGTGCTGTTGTCCTGTCGGTTTTGGCAAAACGATTGATTCTTCGGTTAATTAATAAATATGTACATATTTTCTAAAGGGTTAGGGTTAGGGTTAGGTTTAGGGTTAGAGCTAGGGTTAGGGTCAGGGTTTAATTTTAGACTTGTTTTACTTTTTTAGGTAGACATACACGGTACTGCCGTCACAGTAGCAATTGCAACCCCGACGAACCGCCGGGGCAATAGCATCGACCCCTTCCATCCTCATTCTATCCCCTCTTCCATCCCCCCGTTCGAGTTAACGTTGAACGGGAACGATCACGGGATTTCCGTGAGTCTCGCTCGGATGCATGTTGTATTTCATTTCGCTTTCCTTTCCTTCCCGTTCGTCTTTTTTTCTTATTCATTTTTATGAATCATAAACATCTCTTATCTGTAAGAATCTGGGAGAAATATGAACGAATTGGCGTAGAAGGGGATCAGATAGGATTATATAGTTAAGCGCAGATACCTGTCATTGGTCGGATCTACCTTAAATAAGGTCAAGCGATACTGGCCGCCTGGATTTATTACTGTTTTATCATTTCTTTATTTTATCTTTATGTCCTTACTTATCTACAGAAGACGTGAAACGATCCTATCGAAAATGAACCGATGCAAAACCCCGAACGAAACATCAGCCCACCGAATCAGTATAACTACAAAGCTAAAGAATTAAAATAATTTGCTTCTAAATTAATTAATTTATCATCTGCAAGATTTCTTCACGGTTTTCATAAGCTCTACGTCCATAAAACGAGCAATTCTGACCGGCAGCATGATCATGCGTGAGCGTTGCTAAGCAGTCAGAAAGACAGTGTCGGCCGTCCATAATTAGGAGGCAGCCGTAAAAATTCTGTAAGACGTCTCCGCGCCATGCTGAACAAGTCTTGATAAGGCGACCAACCTTGCAATTAATTTTTCTGCTGATGTATTTTTATTGTCTTATTATTATCATTAGGTCTATTATTATTATTATTATTATTATCATTTTTAATGATTGGCAAAAACTGTATGATTTATGTTTTATCAACTGGTTTGCTCTTTTATATGTATATATATATATATATATATATATATATATATATATATATATATATATATATATATATATATATATATATATATATATATATATAACAATTGCTAGTATATATACAGGGTGGTCCAAAAATGTGAAAACATCTCGTAAGATGTGACCTAATTACATCAAATTTAGTGGCGTTGACGCTTAGAAAAAGTTGCTGAGAAGCAAGGAGGACACATTGAACATGGTTTATGAACAGCTTAATACTTTGCCAATTTATTTGGGGAATTTTAAAGGGGAAAAAGAAGAGCTTATGATGTTATCACTTTTTTTGGGCCACCCTGTATACACTAGCAATACCCGTCGCGGCTTTGCTCGCTTGAAATTAGAGAATTTGAACCATGCATTATAGAGCCCTCCAGTATTCTTTTTAAACCTGGTCCAGCTCATTTTACAGGCACAAAACTCCAGGTCCGAACCGACCTGTCTTATAAGCATAAAATTTCAGGCCCGAATTTTAAAATGTTCACATTTTTAGTTGTTGAGTTTTCAATCAAATAATTTTTTTTCATGCTTACATTTGAGGTTCCGGAAGCTAAATTATTAAAAAATTGGTGAAACACGAACAACTTTTTTACGTGGTTTTTAATTATTTAATTATTACATTTCACATCTTCTGTAGTATTTTATTTTCTGAATGGAAGTTATTCTTAAACAAATAATAACCCATTTTCGTTCTCACGTTTGAGGTCCTGGAAGCCAAATTTCCAAAAAATGAGAAAACACCTATATTTTTATTATTTTTTTTTTAATTTAGATACCAAATTTCAAAACTTTCACATTTTTGGATTTTGGGAAAGCGTTTTTTAAAACACTTTTTTAGTGAGTGCTTACGCTATAGAAGTGACATAAATTTCAAATTTCATGTTCTTTTAAAAATAAACTTTTCTCTTAAACTTTAGAAGTAACATTGGATGCAAATTTAACGTTCCTAGATGAGGCGTTTTATATATTTATAGATATATAATAAATAGCAATGTATTTAAAATATAGACGTATATAAATAAACTACATGCTGGATGGCATGTTTGAATGTTTATTATTTTATATTTTCCGATGGACGAAACGAAGTGGAACAACCTTATTCTACTTACGGTTAAAAGCTTCCAACGATTTAATACGAGTAAACGCTTTTTGACTTGGAACTTTAAATTCAATTTTTTTAAGTGCAAGATAAATATTTAACGCGACAGGAGAGAATTTAGATGTTTATAAACCTTTTATTGTTTGAATTGAATGTCCCGAGTTTGAGTGCAGAGAATCATAACCAGAGTACCTAACGCTTATTTCGTATAATTTTTATTCAGTACTTTGGAATGTACCCACCATAGGCGTCAGCGTGTAAGCCGTAAGCAATAATCTAGAAGTTAATTTTGTTTTCATAATTATAACAAATAAATCTAAAACAAATTGAACAAACACTTTTTAGAAACAAAAATAATTAATTATTTTTAATAACTTGTTTGTCCTTCATTTGACTTTTTTGTTGAAAGCCGGTAAGTTAGTTTAAAATCTATTACGATATACCGTCTAAACAGACAACAGATAAAAGACAAGTGTAGCTAATTGAAAAAGTGTAAAAAATACAGAATTAGCCTGTCAGATGCGTATAGAAAAAATGACTGCCAAAACCTGTTATGCGGGTGCTAGGCTTGTTGAGCGATAAGGTCAAAGTTCAACTCACGCTGCGCCCTAAAGCCCTTGGAAATCAATCGCTAAAATCGTTCTACATAGGACATGTAAAAAATATCTTGCAGCGTCAAATCTTCTATAAAACGCAGCAAATGCACTTTAAATATTGACTGATTGATTTCAATCACTACAGGTAACTGTAAATATAGATTGATTGATTTCAATTACTACAGGTAACTGTAAATATAGATTGATTGATTTCAATTACTACAGGTAACTGTAAATATTGATTGATTGATTACAATCACTACAGGTAACGCTTCGGTCCTACGCTGGTGGTTCAAAAATGAAACTCATCATTCAACCAGTCCTCATTTCGACACTCAACTGATTTTTTCAACTGACGAAAAATTCCTGATTTTCAGAATTTCAGGTAAATGTTTTTAATCAATATGGGAAAAAATTATTTTTCTACTAAATTTTTCACTTTTGTCTCCAAAAATATCTGATGACCCGAAGAGTTTTTATAAAACTTCCTCATTATTATTTTTTTTAATCTGGAAAATATCTGGGGGATCGAGAACGGCCCCTTCTCTTTCCCCATGACGCCCCTGTTTGAAACCAATGGTTTAATTTTTTAATGAAAATTTGTAATTTTTTTAAGTTTTAAATAATTTTTTAAGGTTTAATTAATTTTTTACCAATGCTTTTATTAACTCGTCGTTTCTGTTTCTCTGTCTGTCTGTTTCTCTGTCTGTCTGTTTCTCTGTCTGTCTGTTTCTCTGTCTGTCTGTTTCTCTGTCTGTTTCAAATCTTGCAATCAATTTTTGAGTCACTTCCTGATGATAGATTTTTTTCAAATTTTGCATACATGCTCAAAATAGAAGACAATGCAATATTCAATTATTAGTTTTACAATAAGTCAATTAATTTAGTTAATTTTCTTGAGGGTTTTATCGAGGGGTTTCTTGAGGGTTTTCTTGAGGGTTTTCTTGAGGGTTTTCTTGACCACAAAACGCTAACCGACTGGCAGACTATTTTACCAAGTTAACACGAACCACACTCACTGACCGCGATTCTCAAGCGTGTACGAAATTTTCATGAAAATAGTTGAGATATTTAAATTCGATGCTTTTTGATGATATTTTTATTATTATTACCAATGCTTTTATTAACTTGTCGTCTCTGTTTCTCTGTCTGTCTGTTTGTTTCTCTGTCTGTTTCAAATCTTGCAATCAATTTTTGAGTCACTTCCTGATGATAGATTTTTTTCAAATTTTGCATACATGCTCAAAATAGAAGACAATGCAATATTCAATTATTAGTTTTACAATAAGTCAATTAATTTAGTTAATTTTAATTAATTTAGTTAATTTTAATTAATTTCGATATTTCGATATAATTAAGATATTTCGACTTTAATATAAAATAAAAGAGTAATATAAGAAAAAATTGATTGCAAAATTTGTGTTTTAATTACATATAAGAGCATTGGTTTTAAAAATTCGTTTTTAATTTACTTGTTTAAATTCCAATTAATCTGAAAATTTAATAGAAACATTGTCATTGGTTGCAATTCAATAGACTAATTTTTAGCTCTATTGTATGACAGGAAGTATATTTTTAAGCGTCACAAGGTTACCAGCGCCCGGCTCCAGCAATCAATCAAGCAAGCAAACAGGGTGAAGTTAATATAAAGGATTTAAAAACAAAGTTTTTTTTTTCATTTCAAATAATTTATTTTTATATTCAAATTAAAATAAACGTTCAGCACATAAAGGTTGAATGTTTGCTTTTAATTTCCCTTCGTATGTCAAGCAGGACAAACAGTGCCTTGTCCCAGCTTCTTATCGACGACGATATCTGATCTGACGGAACGCGAGGAGCTCTACAGACACGACGCCATCGCTTCCTGCCCTTCCAACTTCTTTCTTTCTTTCCTGCTCCCGGTCAATCCATCTAGTCTACGCATGAAAACCTTTGAAGTCGTCATAGACAGCGTTCAGTCGGTCAGCAAGATGTTTTTAACTCACGTTTGGCTCAAATCGAAGAAAGATTCATCGAACAGATTGCTTGTAGGAAATTCGAAATCTCGCAATACTCTTCCAACTGGTGACATACCTGTCTTCCAGCCCGGGTTCATTTTTCTGGTGACGTCAGCGCTCCTCGTCTCCTTGGCATTCTCGGTGCTTTTAAAAAATTTCGAGATCAGAAAGCGTCGCTGTTACTGCAAGATCTGCAAGAATCATCGACCTTGTCAGATGATGAGCAAAAGTGTCAGCGTGACACGAAGAAGAAAAGTCTTGCTCAAACTGATCCACGTCATGTACTGTGTGACATTCGGAGTGACTGTGACGTCTTCTGTTGTCACGGTCCTGTTCAAGGTCTACTGCCTTGAGTCACGTCACGAAGGCGTCGAGTTTGAAGTAATCGAGAATAAATTTGGAGACGAAGATACTGCGGATGTAACTCGTAGAGATAAATTAAAAACTAAAATGAAGCAAATTTGCGAGGACATGAAGACGAGACTCGCTTTCCAATTACTCAACGAAACCGCTCTTCAAGGAAGAAGAAAAGTTGAAGAAAGCATTCCAGCCAGCGTCAAAACGATTCTCGACAAATTCAAGTCATTCGATCATCTCGGAAGACAACAGACGAACAAACTTCTGCCTGGAATGAATCACATACAGAACAGATTGACCTCATTTCTTCGCTCCGTCATCAAAAATACCTGGTTTCTCTTTCCACTTGAACTTCTAAACAGAAACCATTCGATGAAAAACTTTACTTTCGAGATGCTGGAAAACATCGACCATATTTCCGCTCTGTCGCTGGACTTCAAGCAAATCCTCCACTTCAGACATGTTTATAGACATGCCCGAAAGAGGTGAGCAAATGAATGAAACTTATTCTTTCAAGTTTAAGGAAACTACTCTTCCAAATGACTCCAGCTCCAAATAATAAATGCATTGTCAATCATTCTATTCGATAATAAAACCAACGCTTTTCGGAGTACCTCTACTCCATTTTCAAGGCTAACAGATTATAAACAAATATATCACAATATTTATAATATATAGCTTTTTCGCTACATCATAGTAAGTTCCACAAAAGGCAACCAAACAAAAAATAAAACTTACCCAATTAAAGAACAATACATCTACTCATTCAGTAAATTCATAAACAATCACAAATTTAATTTCCACCCGCCTAGCAAGTCCCAAAAAAGACAACCAAACAAAAAACATTAAATTCAAGAACAGGACATCTACCCATTTAGACATTCAACATCAATCACAAGTCTAATTTCTTTTTGAACTTTCGATTAAATCTCCTCTTCTAAATTATACTTTCTTCTTCTACATTGAGTTGTATTAATGTCATCCACCAAGTGAGTGAAACTTTGTTGAACTCAACTTCTTCCGCTAACACCGCAGGTTTGTCCTCTGGCACCCTTGGCTCATCAACTTGACAATGTAGTATTTAGTGTTGGGTTCATTTGGAATAGTTTCCGTATACTTGAAAGAACTTTCATTGAATTTATTTCAGTTGAATATGCGCTAATGTTTAATAGAGAATGTTTAAAAAACGACTTGCTACCCAATTATATTATCGTATATATATTTATACTAGCGGGGGTGCCCGGCGTTGCCCGAGGTTTTTAGAAGTTTTTCTAATGTTTGTCTCTCGCTCAGGTTTCGTTCCCTGCTTGCTTTCCCGTTCCCGTTTGCTTTCCCGGCCGCTTTCCCGCTCCCGTTCCCGATCGCTTTCCCGTTCCCGGACGCTTTTTCCGTTCCCGCTCACGCCTGCTCTCCCGTTTCCGCTCACGCTTGCTCTCCCGTTCCCGCTCACGCTTGCTCTCCCGTTCCCGCTCACGTTTGCTCTCCTGTTCCCGTTCTCGCTCATTTTCTCTTCTTCATTCTTTCCTAACTTCTTTTAGCCCTTCAAAACGTAAAATAGATTTGCTAAAACTGGCTAAAACTTGCTTGAGGCCTTTAAACGTTGTTACGTAAACTAAATAAGAATTCTATTACGCAATCACCAATTACCGCAACTATTAAAAATAAATAAACAAGATTCAGCAAATAACGTATTCGGTTGAATTTTAGTTGTAAATATGTATTTATATAAAATCATAATTAAATATAAAAAAAAATCTAAATTTTTTGTTAACATTTAATTCATATAATTAAAAAAACCTCATCATCCAACAACCGAAACTATTCAGCTTAATAAATAACCAAGATTCAGTAAATAACGTATTCGGTTGAATTTTAACTGTAATTATTATTAATAAATAAAATAACAAAAAAATTCTATATTTTTGTTAACATTTATTTAATTAACAAGTCCGCGGTCAGCATTTTACCCACCCCGACGCGTTTCAATACTAACAGATTACGCATTGTATATTCTTCGAAATAAGGCGATCCAGGCCGAATTTTCAAAACCCTTTCTTAGTGAGCACCTAAAATCAAGAGAAAAATATTTTCCAAATTTCATTATAATCCGTTCATTGGTTTTTGCGATTTTGTGATGAGTCAGTCAGTCAATGGTATTTGAGTTATATATATATATATATATATATATATATATATATATATATATATATATATATATATATATATATATATATATATATATATATATATATATCCGTTATTTCTTCCTTTTGCTTTTTTTCTTTCTCTTTTCGCTTCTTCCTCTTCTTCTTCACATTTTTTTCTCTCTCTTTATCAATACTTCTCTGATGGCCTTGAATAGGTTTTTAGCCATAAAAATTTAAAAAGCATTTGTTAAGCCTGTCCTTTTTTTTTTTTTGAGAATCATTTTTGTGCCAAGTTTTGTTCAAACTTTTCCAGTGGTTTGGATTAGTATAAAAGACAAACAATCATATAAGGATTTTGTTATTATAAAGGCATGATTAAATTTGTCGCTTTATGCCGCATCGTATGAAAACTTCCAAGAGATTTCGCTTTCCATATTTCTTCATGACTTATGAATCTTGACCTCCTCAGACGGTTTCATTTTTACTTCGGACGACAAAAAACAATTTTTTTTGTGGGAATGAAATAGTGAGGCGCTATCTTTTTTGAGCATTCACATTTTTATAGCAGTTTTTCAAGGTCTGCAATTCAATAAGTTTCTCTGAGGTTAGAAAAAAAAGCTTTTGATTGCCGCAAATTTCCATATGTTTAGTTTGGTCAGTCATGCGAGACACGCCTGCAATTAAAACCTTCAAAACTCATAAAAGGATTCAGCATAAAGCATGTTTAAAAATTATAATTCATAGTTTTTCTACTCTAAATTGTTTTTAAGACTGATATTGTTGCAATTAAAAAACCCTATGTCCATGTTGCCGATAATTAATAATTTTTTCTGATTTTTTGTTAGAAACAACAACCACCTTTAATTATTTTATCCACTTATAAGTATACTTGCATCACGTCCCAACGTTATCCGGGTTTTTGTTTATTTTCTCGTTTTTTGCCGAGAAAAAATAAAAAAATTAGATTTTTAAACTGCTTAAAGCCTTCTTCTAAATGCCAAATTTGGTTCAAATTGCATCAACGGTTCGAATGTGAATGTCCTATATACACACATACACACATGACATTGCTCTTTATATACATATTTAGTATACATATATATATATATATATATATATATATATATATATATATATACATACATACATATCATTATTTTATATAATCTTATCGTTATTAGTCACGAAAATGTAAGTGAAATCTTTTTCGACGCGACCATCATTAATCAAAAAATTTGAAAATAATAATTGATGAATATTACTCATATTAAGTTTTTTTTATATTTTATAATAATACAGTTTTCATTCTTTTTATTCAACTTTTATCGTTACAGGCTTCCAATGAGTATTCAAATCAGAGAACCAGCGGACAACGACGAAGAGCTCGTTTTCAAATCGATGTGCAGCCCACAAAAGAGAACAAATGTTTCTCACGCTCTTTACATTTTAGACGTCTCACTGTACAAGTCCTCTCACACGATGGATTACAAACAATCAATTCTTCTTAATAATCACCAGGATGGTTTTTTAATTCCGCTAGAGAGCAGTTCTCGGTTGACAGACGTGGTAATGATGGACGGTAATGTTCACTGGAAGTTATGCCGGGTCATCTTCGTCGTCATCGATCTCATCGTTGCGTTTTATCGCCTCTCGAAGCTACAAACCGATCTGCAAATCGTCGCCGAACAAATGCCGTCCAACAGCAAGGAAGCCAACCATGCGAAAAAGGAGAAACTCTCCTGCCACAAAACTGCCGGTGAAGTTCTACAAACCGTGATAGACGTTCTTCCTCGACCCTGCAATAACGTCAAGTCTTCAACCCCATCTGAGAACGGATCCTGTCTGAAAGAGCGAAACCAAAATGCCGAAACGCCTGCCATTCTCTTTCGAAAACTCTCATCCGAGAAGGCATGTGCAGGGGAACCGAAGTCTTTCATGACGGGAGAAACGTTTGACGTTTTTCAACTTTTAATTTTCGCGTCCGCCATTTTGGTGTCGTTCTGTTTTCTGATGTCCGCCATGAAGGATAGCATCTCGCGAGATCTCGTCAGCAGCCACGGCGATGCTGCCTCGACACCGATCTCGTCGAAATCACCTGATGAAACCTGTTGCAACAAAGAGTACGAAGAAATTTTCAGAGACGACGACGAATCAGAGTTGGTCAGGTGGATGAATTCTCTGATTACTGGTACTTTTTGTGTTTTTTTTTAATTTTTTTTCCTTTTTCCATACACGTTAACGCGAAATGGTTCTGAGGACGATTAACGACCGTTGATGTTTGCCGAAGTAAATGAAACGAGGAAGCAAATGTGTTATTGATACAGATGGTCGCCAGTCCTGCAGCGACCGCGAAAGCCAAGAAGAAGACTGCAGCAGACAGAACGGAGCATATGATGAGAAATTGCCGGGACACCTCCTGCCTTGCAAACATGCTTTTCTAGAGAAAGAAGGAATGCAAAGTAGTAAGAGCGTTTTTTTTGTTTGTTTTTATTCCTTTTTCTTTACTCTCTTTTCGTCGGTAAAAATGTTTTCTTTCGACATTTCATCGCATTTCAGACCAATAATTACGTTTTAGAAACGTTACTTAGTTACTTTGAGTACATACTATGACAGCGCAGAGAAAACTAAGCTAATTTCAATCGAAAGAGCAAAAACGATAAAAAAATATTCTAATTATTAAGAGCTACCAGTATCGTACCCGGCGTGGCACAGTGCGAGTTCAACAACCGCTCTCTAAATTACTACAACAAAGGTTTAATTAATTTCCTTCTCAGATCAACCCGCTGAGGCACAACAACCACCACCACCACCACGGTCAACGAGGAACTACATGGAATCGTTACTTCACAGTTTCTCAAACCTTCCCGTCCTACTCTGCAGCTTACTAGCGGCAAACATTCTTCTCGGATCGCTCCTGAGGTTACTCGTTCTTACTGCAGATGTTCCAGTGGTGCCAGTGCCATCGACTTCCACAGGCGAGGCGGCACCACCACCAGCGGCAACTACAACCACCCAGACGACATGCTCAGACGTATCCGACCACAAGTGCCAACTCGTCAGCGAGAACGAAAGGTGTTTCAAGACAAATCCACGTCTACTCAAAATGACATTCGCTGAGACGAAAGTTTGAATGTTGATTGACATCACCTTAATCACTACTACTTGTAATAAATCATATACAAATAAAATAAAATTCAATTCTAACGTCTCATATTTCTTGAATGACACAATCAAAGAAACACAAAGACAGAAATTAACTCTTTAAAATTTTATTAACACAAAAAAATCTGAAACAACATACGCCGCATCAGAGCATATTAACAGGACCTCTCAATAAGTCATTGCCATCTTCGTGGAATATATATATATACAATACAAGGATCTCAAGTGATTGTGAATAAATGCAAATCAAGAAAAGAATCATCATTATCATCACTACAACTAGGTGACTAATCAGCATAGACTTAGAAAACGGCAATGCATCGATTGACAAGAACAAATCTGATCATTGACCGACTGATACGAGTCAGCTAGATTAATTATTATTATTACTATTCAAAAAATTTTTGATTGCACCAGATGTCACTTTACTTGCTTAATTAATTAAGATAATTGAGAAACAACGGGGGGGGGAACTTCATTGTAAATTTACCGACTCCAACATGATGTTGCGTCTAAACTGTGACTAACGAACAGATGGATTAAATGGAGGAGTGAAATAATAATAATAATTAAAAAAAGAGAAAAAAAGATAAATGGAGAGATTAAATCTGACAAATGTGAAGCGATTAGAGAGGTAGTCCTGTTCTTAAATAGATGGCAAACGAACACCAGGTAGGTGTGAAAAAATAAGATTCAACTTCAATCAACTAGATTTAACTAAGAGCTGGGGAAAAACAAAACGAAAAATTATAATAATTAAATGCAAGAGCGACTATTCAGATATATATATAGATATATATTCAATTATTTATTATAATAATAATAATATACAAAAGATGTAATAGATACAGATCTATATTAAAGAAAATGTGACAATAAAATTAGAATTATAAAACAAACTGCTAGTAAAAAACATTTCCTTTAAATTAAAAAAACATTTAAATATCGAAACTCCAATTTCATGGAGAAAAAACAACTGTGAAAAGAAAAAAAGATTCCTCTTCATAAATATATATATGTATGTTTTTGTGTGTATTTATAAATCACTTTAGTTTCAATGCATCATTAAATGCTACAAAAATCCAGACTAAATTACTTTCCACTCATCCAGAACACAACAAGCTTCTTACTTATAAATCAGGAGTAATGATAATGATGTCGATGAAAGAAGATATTGGAGAAAAAAAATTGAGAGCTAGCACAAATGCACATGATGCAAAATATGAATTAATATTTTAGTAATTTTTGTAACAAATAATCTCTATCAACCAACAATGAAAACACAAACTCACAATTATATATATATATATAAATATATACAGATAATATTTTATTTATTAACAAGACTGACTTGGAACAAGACTAGTCAGACAGCAACAAAGCAATGTTCACGTTAGAATGCATACACAACATTCGTATGTGTATGTAACTATGTATGTGTTTGTATGTATGTGTCAGTGTGGATGGCGGTGACCCAGGCTGAAAAAAACTGTTGATTTAGTGCATCCAAGCTGCAATGAGATCTAATGATGGATTTCTTCTATGGAACCACAACAACACTTCTTCTAGAAGAACGAGATCTAAAAAATAATATTTTTAACAATTTTTTAAACGAAATAATTGAAAAATATTGAAATAAAAAAATCATTTGGAAGAGCAAAGAAATTAAATTGATCTCAATGACAAGATAAAATCAAAATAAATTAAAAATAAAACAAAATAAAAAATATTTCATGATATGAAAAAGTGATGTTGAAAAAAAAATTGCATATAAAACATTTATGTGTAATATCAGCTTTTTTTAAATCTAAAATGGTCATCTTCAACCATAATGAATGCCAAGTTCTAACTATTGGATGATGAGAAGTTGGTAATTATCCCTTCAAAGGATGTGACACAAACTTACAAAATCAAAGTAAATATAGAAAATTTAAAACTAAAATAATTCAATAAGTGAAGAAAGAAATGATAAATATAATTGCAACAATTACACTAACGCTCATTTTATAAGAATTAAAAAATGATATATTAATATAAACATAAACTCAACGTATACAAATAAGAAAGATACAAGTTGTAAAGAATAAAGATACACATAATATGTTTACAGTTTACATAATTCAACATTGACTCTATTGATACCAAGATACTGCCAGTCAGTCATTCAGCTTCAAACCTTTGAGTTGTAATGTAGTATTCTTGTTTGCTCAGTAATGTGCAGTGACATAAAACATTTTTTTTATAACATAAATCTGTTTAAACGGTCGATCAAAGTAGAGGAAATGCTTCCAACCATTTCTAGCATTCTAGCATCTAACACCATTATTTTTTAAACATTACACGATTGATCTGCACCGAGTATTGAAATCAGGGGGGTGGAGCAAAACAAATTCAACCCCTTGTTAGCTGGCACCATTAATAATAACACATGCAATACCCATCTCCTCCCCTACCCTGAAACAATATTGAGGAATTTTAAAAAAATGATAACAAAAATATAACAAATTATTGGGACATCGATTGGGCTTCAGTTCATACTGGACTTTAAAATCTCAAGAAAAAATACTGCAACTTTAATGTTGCATGGAAATCACTTATCAATCTTATCATAATCCCTGGTGCAACTCAAACAGAAGCTATGTTTACATTTCTTGATCAACAGCTAACTAAATAATCGATAAATGTATCTTTATAACTTATTTTTGATAATCAATATTCCATGCTAATTTATGGTTGAATGTTCTCCCCATATCATGTTCACAACCTTCCGCCAAGTTTTCAATGTAAATAACAAATGAACCAGCAAATAAAATAAAAAATAAAAATATTAAATTATAAACAGAATAAAATTAAATCATTAAATGAACTTCTCCGACCTACTTCATTAAATGAACTTCGACCTACTTCATGAGAGTCTCAACGGCTCTCCTCATTTCGACTTCCGTCAAGGACTTCCCGGCGAAGTTTCGTACGATGCCAACCATGAACGTGTCGAGAAAGTCGGGAGGTGAAGATTGTTCGATGTTTTCTAAGGCCATCTGAAGTTCCTCAAGTGATGATGATGATGTTGATGATGATGCTGGGTACTGTTCTTTGACCTGGTTATCATTTGAAAAATTTAATAAAAATATATTTAATATAAAAATATATTTAATATAAAAATATAATTGATATAAAAATATATTTAATACAAAAATATATTTAATATAAAACTTAAACTCCAAATAATTGATTGGAATTCAATATAAAATCTTGAGCATTAAATGAATTTTACATGTTAATAAGATATAAATATAATACCCGAACATATCATGGCATTACAATAAAATATGATTCATTTAAAATAAAACACACATTCCTACTTGTTAAATAGAATTAAAAATAATGATTAAACAGATCGTACATATCAGTACAATAAATTTAGATTCATATAAAATGTATAATATTAAATCACACTATTGAAATATAATTAAATTTATTCCATATAAAATGTAATAATGATTATTATTATTATTATTATTATTATTAATATTATTATTATTATTATTATTCAGGTTCTTGAGATGAGCAATGGAGCGTGTGTACAACTGCGTACCTCTAGGAAGATGGATGACATTACTGTACGAAGGGCACTTGGTCTGAATGATGAAGATATGACGTCTGCTGCTGATGCACGTGTTGCTCTCTGAATTTGTTGAAATATTTCATTTTTTAAATCACTTTATAGGAAAATTTTAAAATTAAATTTGAATTATTTATTTAATAGTATACAAAAAAATTGCTACAAGAAAGCCAACTAAAAATTAATTTAAAAAATAAATTGTAAAATTGCAAAACCATCCAAAGAAAATTGTAAAATTAAATTTCAATTATTTATTTAAATTATATTTAAAAAAATTGCAACAAGAGAGCCAACTAAAAATTAATTTAAAATAAAATTAATAAAAACATACTTTTGAAGTTTCAGGTCGCCCATCTAAAGAGGATTCAATCGGGCTGGCATCCTTGCAAATAAATTAATATTACTTTATAGTTAACTATTAATTAAACTCATTTATTTTAAATTAATTATGAATAAATTAAATACAAATTAATTATAAATATGTTGAATGTTATAATTTAATATGATTAATATAAATTCGTAATAAAATGTATTGAGCTGTATCACATTTAAAAAAAAATATTTTATTTGATAATAAATTAGTCAAAAATATACAACAGGTTGCATGTTATTCTAGATTTGTTAAAAATATATCGGTTCTATTTCTTGTACTAATCGAAGCATTTATATTTATATAAATTCAAAAGTTTGCCATTTACAATTTAAAATAATACAACGAAAGAAGAATTAACCCAGATATGCAAATGATTAGACAATCTGATTTTTTTCCTATTAAACAAATTCTGTTAATTCTACTCCTGTTCTACTCTATAAAATCACGATTAAGCTGATAAGAGTCAAAACATATTCTGAGCAGTCTATATGATTGACAGATAATATTTAACAATTATGCTAACATAAGTTCAGGCTTGTCAGATGATCTAGAAGAGTTTACTGAACTCAGATACATACGAAATGTTACAATACCCACCAACAAAATTAGACAGATTTCAGTGAGCAACTCACTTTCTCAGATTCAACAAATTCTCGCTCTGGAACGCATTGGTTTCAAAATAACTTCAATAACATAAATTGTACTCAATAGTCAGCTGACTCTGCCCGCATTATATTTCGTAATAATTTTTATACTCCAGCACATGCATTTGAAATTTTTAACGTGGCTTAGTTAATGTCAATGCTACAGGTGAGTCCTCAGGCATGTCCCAAATTCCACCAGTGTTAACTGGCCAGCCATGCCAAACATGCGACACTGCAAATACTCCACCAGACTGTTGTTAAACCTACCTGCAAATGTACCTTTATCTGAGGTCTACAAAGGTGTTCCTCCTTCATAATGGAGGTCTACTCCTCACATGTTTCTTTTTTATAATAACAGCTCAAAACAATCTAATTCACGAATGGTTTATCACCACTCTTTCCATCCTTGCAAGTTGATATCACACTGTAACTATTAGACAGAGATGAAGGATAGGAAACTTTGATACATGTTGAGAATAAATTCAAGAGCATAAGTAAGCTATTTGATTTCAAATTAATTTAAAATATTTTTTGGTACAAATTAATAACAGCAGAAAATTTTAATCTGGTTTGTTAACGGATCATTAACAATGTACTGGCTTTTAAATAACTATATGTGAAATTTCACGATTACTTAAATATTTTATTATAAAAAATAAAAAAAAAACAAATAAGAAATGCCAACCGAAGCATTAGATGAATTGAATCCATTAACAGGAGAATTCGTTTTATACTTCACCGTACCCCACACCCAATCTACAGAGTTTGATGAAAATTCATCGGAATCGTCGGTACTGAAATGAAACAATTTAAACTTTTTACTTTCGTAAAATAAATAAGCCAAGTGAAGAAGCACTGATGTTAGTTAGCAGATTTAAAGACACAAATGAAAAGAAAGTCAAGTGAGCAAGAATTTCTTTCTGGACAATTAGTGCTATTATAACCATTTGATAGATCTATTTAAAAATATGTTGGCCCTTAGTAAAACATTGATAATGATATGACAAACTTTGAATAAAAAAAATGTCCACATTATAATCTAATTTGAATAAGGATCTAAAAAATTCTCGAAATTTCAATTTATCAACACCACCACCAGAGTACATTTTTAGAGTATAACCCAAATAAAAACGGATACTGAAATAACTACTACTAGCAATCCTCAATTATTGACTCCAGTTGAACTTACACAGAATCATCATCATCTTCTTCCTCTTCATTCCTATCTACACCACTTTCTGCTCTCCATCTCTTGTGTCTGTCAATCAGGTCGACTAAAAAAGATGTTTTCTTTGACTTCTGAATAAACCTGTGCCGGAGCAGTTCTTTGGCTGACGGCCTCTGAATTTACATTTTTAACAACCGGGCTTAAGTTTTTAGTAGTTAACAGACATTGTCATGGTGAACATAAAATTTTATGACAAATAGGCAATTATATAATAAAAATGTCTATAGAATACAACTCTATGACAAATATACAATATAATGAAAGATATTTGTACGAAAAATATACAATACATGGCCAAATATACAATACGAGAACAAAATAAAATATTCTATGAAACATATACAATACAAGGCAAAACATATAATTCTATAAAAACATATAATTCTATAAAAACATATAATTCTATAAAAACATATAATTCTATAAAAACATATAATTCTATAAAAACATATAATTCTATAAAAACATATAATTCTATAAAAACATATAATTCTATAAAAACATATAATTCTATAAAAACATATAATTCTATAAAAACATATAATTCTATAAAAACATATAATTCTATAAAAACATATAATTCTATAAAAACATATAATTCTATAAAAACATATAATTCTATAAAAACATATCTATAATATAGTAGACCACGTCACTGCCTGTTTAATGATTCTGTAACGCTTATATATATAAATATATATATATATATATATATATATTAGTTTTGTTTTTCCTATTATTTAAGTTCAGCTTTTAATAATTGAAAAATAAAGTATATTTTTTTAAACAAAATGTCTCTTAATATGAATGACGACAAAGATCCTGTGTCGAGAAAACGGTGTCTAGTTAAAGAAAGGCAACAGAGATATCGCGCAAGACAAACTCCACAATCAAAAGCAAATATTCGAGTTTTAGATGCAGAAGCTCATCAACAACGCACTGCACAAATGTCTGTTGAGGAATTGCAAATTTTTCATGCTTTTCATGCCGCATCACAACAACGTTATGTCTATCGACTTACTCCTCAACATCTAGAAGCTTTTCACACTTACATTGATTCCTCACAACGTCATCGAATTGAGCAAATGTCTCCCCATGAATTGCAGTTACATCGAGAAACCAATGCTGCCTCGCAACGCCATCGAGTTGAACAAATGTCTCCTAATGAATTGCAGCTACATCGAGCTGCTAATGCGATCTCCCAACTTTTAGCATGAAATCGTGTGAGTGAGGCAGTTCGTAACGAAGCAATTAACTTCAACGAAACTCAATTCGATCAACATGATTGTGGTGAATTTGATGTTTTATGTACTTCATGTCGATCAAGAAATTTTGCTGCAGAGCAACCATCAGATGGACTATTCACTTCATGTTGTCGAAAAGGCAAAGTAATGTTGCCAAACCAATTGACATTCACGGTAATACACTTGGATATCCCGATTTTCTTAAAAGCCTCATGTCAGACACGTCCAATCCAGATAGACAAAATTTTCGACAACATATTCGATCATACAACAGCGCAGTTTGTTTCGCTTCCATGGCCGCAAAAATTTTTGATTTGCTTATATATAGAATTTTTTTATGGTTATCAAATGTCATTTTGTTTTTGTTGACTATTTTTATAATAACGGGCGCCGTATTTTAAAACTTCCGTCATTTTTGACGGGCTATCTCTAGTAATTCTATAAAAACATATAATTCTATAAAAACATATAATTCTATAAAAACATATAATTCTATGAGAAATATACAAACCAATGATAAATATACAAAACAATTTAAAAAACAAAACGAAACAAACATTCTCGGGTTCTTTGTTGAGACAAAGTTCTACGAATTCCTTGAAGGACCTGCTGTAGTCGCCGATAAGTTGTGGAGGATTGTTCTTGGGGATGAGAAAGAGAACTCTCATGGGGTGCATGTCCGAATTAGGAGGCTCGCCTTTTGCCAATTCAATAGCAGTTATTCCAAGACTCCAGACGTCAGCCTGTGAAAACATTTTTATTCAAAAATCAACCATAATACTTTAGTAATAAATACTCTTTAAATTAAATAATCAAAACTAACAAGTAAAGATAAAAAATAATTTTTTTTAAATGCTTTTATTTTGCCTCCTTATCTGAGTCAACGAACTAAAATTTTTTAATCTTAAACAACCGTTATTGCTCAATCTTGTACTTTTTATTTAATTTGTTATTATTAATTTTTTTTATTACAACAACACTAACTTTCATACAAAATCGATTTTGATTAATTTTAATTGATTTAAGGTAAGCAGTCGCACAGTTAAAAATCGCATGAAGACGTACAAGTTTGAGTTGAGCCGTTTATATCTCGAAAATTCAAGCGTCTATATAGCCTTTGGTTACATCAGGAGACTCGTAAAAAATGCGGGCATTCAACAAGGCCAATGAATACACTTGGCCATGCCTACTTATCCTATATTTGATCATCACAGACAAGCAAACCAATGAATACACTTGACCTAAATTTGATCACCACAGACAAACTAACTAACAAACAAACAAACAGAGAGACGAGTGAAGTTAAATAAAAGCATTTAAAACATAATTGAAACTGTTTTAATAAAGAAAATTAAACAAATGATAATGACATCAACAAATGAAAATATAAACAAAAGATGTTACCAACAAATATAAATATAAACAAATGATGAGGTCATCAACAAATAAAAATATAAACAAATAATGATCTCATCAACAATTATAAATATAAACAAATAATGATTTCATCAACAAATATAAATAAAAACAAATGATGATGTCACCAACAAATATAAATAAAAACAAATGATGATGTCACCAGCAAAAATAAATATAAAAAAATGATGATGTCACCAGCAAAAATAAATATAAACAAATAATGATCTCATCAACAATTATAAATATAAACAAATAATGATTTCATCAACAAATATAAATAAACGATGATGTCACAAACCTTGCAGTCATATGGAGTTTGTTTAATGACTTCGGGAGCCATCCAGAATGGAGTTCCGACAAAAGTTGATTTCTTGTTTAACGTATTCGTCAACTGACCAGCCACACCAAAGTCGGCAAGCTTCACATCACCTTTCTCTGACAACAGCACATTTGCGGCTATTCAAAAACAATTTAAGATATAATAATGATAATATTTCATTAAATATTTCTTCTATTTAAGTTATAAATAATTAAGATTTAATTATGACGTTTCCTAAATAAATCATTTCAATTCAAATAATAAAATTTTAAACTAATTTAAATTCCTGCTGACATGAAGTAAAGATTTAGATTTAACGTTTAGATTTAGATTTAGAATTAAAGATTTTGCACATTTAGTGCATAAATATATAACATTTAGTGCATGAATATATAACACTTAGTGCATAAATATAAAACATTTAGTGCACATAAATAAAAAATTTTATTCAGTGCTTAAAAATATATTACATTCAATATATAAGAATACACTGCATTCAGTGCATGTAAACCTAACATTCAGTTCAATATTGTAATTTAAATTTCCTTGAAACTTTCAGACTAATAAAATCAACAAAAATCTTCTTCAAACCTTTGATGTCTCTATGCAGTTTGCCTTCTGTGTGCAAATAATCGAGTCCCTTGAGAATTTCACGAAGTATGATTGCAATGTACTGCTCATCAAAGGAGCCCGCCTTCATCAGATCTAGTGCAGATCCACCTCCCAAATATTCCATTATTATCCACAACTTCGTTCCCTGTCAGGCGATCACGAAATCCCGAATTATTAAATCAAAAAAGCATAATAACGAAAGAAAAAAAACTGGTGACAAACCTTCAAATAAGAGCCAAAGTATTTCGTGACGTACGGGCTGTCACACTGTGACAAAACCATGATTTCTTGCTGAATGTCTTCGATCTCATCTTCTGCTTCTTCCAAATCGATGATCTTAATGGCAATGGTTTGTTGGTTTCTCTTGTCGATTCCTTTGTAAACCTCTCCAAACGAACCTTTCCCTATTTTCTCCTGCCTCGTGAAGATTGACTCCGGATCTAGCTTAGACTGGAATAGTTAACGTTTATAAGAGCTTGCTGCAATTCAATGAACACGTGCATGCACTAGATTGCAGTACAATACAATTTAAAAACATTTAATTTATTCCATTCTAGCTCAACTCATCATGCTACTATTTTATTATCAATAATAAGTACTATACTAAAAGTCTTATTTCTATCTCAATTTGCACATGAATACTTGAAATATTACAAATTTAATAAAGAAATAAAAACAATAAGAGTATTTTTATAAGAAAAACATAAACTTAAACATAAAAGACTACCTGAGCAAATGCCATTTAAGACAGTTCATCAGTGAAAACTGAAAAATAAAAATTTTAAATATAAATTATATACGAATCAATAGAACATCAACAGCTGTTTATTTTTCTTCCCGGACATACTATTAAATATAAATAAAAATTTTAAAAACAATTTTTTTTAGAAAAAACTGTCCCAGGAAGATATTTATACATAAAAAAAATTTTCAATCTCTGATTGTAATATTTAAAAGATCTTCCTTATGTATGAATATCTTCCTTGGAAAAATTGTTTCTTAAAAATTTACTTTAACATTTTAATTTTAAAGTTATTGATATATAGCAAATAAATAGTATTAATTTAATGAGTAAATAAATAGTATTAATTTAATGGATCCTCTTTTGTTTTTCTTCATGAAAATTTTGGTTTAGTGCAAGTTTCAAAAATTTCAAACCATAATATTTTATTTATATTATTTATACATTATTATACAGGCCAACCAGCTTAAATTTTTGTATTCTAAAATTACAGAAACCTTGCATCCTTATCACTATACTAAAATATAAACTAGATTGACTTATTAGAAATTACCAAGACAAGGAAGATATCTAATTTATTTTTTATTTCATAGGTTTGAATCTTTTAATTTAATAAGTCAATAAAACCCATCAATTTAATAAGTCAATAAAACCCATCAATTTAATAAGTCAATAAAACCTATCAATTTAATAAGTTAATAAAACCCATCCGTGCCCTCTTGACTAGCACAACAACAGTGGCAAGACGATCTTTCCTTCGATCGGCTGACCAACTCACCTTCATCACCCCAAGACCATGCCTCACGACTTTTGGAGGGCGGTCTTTCCACTATGTGGGACCTGCTTTCTGGAACGGCCTTCCGCCGGACCTACGCAAGTGTAGGGCTGCCTTGGAGTTTCGTTCTAGCCTGCTGGCATATCTTTTTAAACTAGCTTTTACTCAGTCTTGAATAGAATTGACTTGTTTTTTATGTGTGACCTTTTATTTTTATTTATGTACTACTTGCTTTCATATTCTCTTTTGTGTCTGTCTTTTTGAACTGAAGCCTAGTGCTACTTATAATCTTTTTTAAGATTTTTCTATGCACTTTAAAATTGGAAAAAATAAAGAATAAATTTTTTTAGAAGTATCTACTACCACCGGCACGCACATATACGCTCACATATATTAAGTGAAGTTAGAAGATTTAAAAAAACATCTCATTAATCCCAAAACCTGGAAATTTTAATTAAATATCAATTACAATCCATACAATAAAGACATAGTTGTACCATGGCTTGGGACCAGCGCCATGATTTCACATGGTGCTGGATTTAACTGAAGATGTTCTGCTGTGATCGCTGGAGGGATTTTGTGTACTTCCTACCAACTCAACGTTTTAAAACAAAACTTTAATCACTTTTGGCTCCTACCACTCACCAAATTTTGAGATCACCCCGACAATTTGATAATAGATAAATGATTATATGAGTTGCTAATTAGTTACTTATTCATAACGAGACACATTCAAGTCATATCATGTCGCAGCTTAAATAATAAAAGAAGTAATTAGACACTCGGCTGTGAACCAAACTTGTTCGCGTTTTACACAGTCTTCGGACATGATCAAACCCTGCAGTTGTGGTCACACCGACTTGATCGTGATAACACTGATTTCTTCCCCATCACACCGACGCATAAAGAAATTGTCGACGTGTGTGAAGTTAGCCTCGAGGCTGGCAATGCTAATTAAAAAAAAATATAAATTGCTTGCCCTGGGGCTGTGCTATACATTGTTGGATGGGGTATAAAAAATGAAATCGAATGGTATATTTGGATTGTCTTCGGTCCAACAAATAAAAAAGTTATAAGCGAAAAACGACGATTTTCCGCCGAAAATTGCATAAAATCAACATTGGCTCTACTTTGAGAAAATCGATCTTGTTTTAAACTTCTGCCCTGGGTATATCCGAGACGCTTGTTTTTAGATAATTCAATATCAAATCCAACAATATAACTTTCGCTTCTCAAAGTTAATAAATAAAAAAGTTATCGAATAAAACGTCGGACCGCATACCAAAGAAACCGAGAAACCGAAACATAAACAGACGCTGCGATTGGACAATCGAGTCTAGCTCACTGTGGCTAATTATGCAAAATATTCAAATATGCAAAGTGGCTACTCGTTAACACGTTAAAATTTTATTTTTAAAAAACCTCTATTGAACTTAAATAATAAATATATATAGTAGCAAAATTTATTTATTGTTTTTCTCGCTCCCGTTTCTTTGCTCTCACGATCCCGGTCGTTCTCACGATCCCGGTCGCTCTCACGATCCCGGTCGCTTTCCCGATTTATTGCTACGGTTTAATTAGGTCCTTTATATATATATATATAAATAAATTTTATTTTTAAGAAAATATATTGAAGTTTACGATTAAAAATTTTTGTAAAAAAAATTAACTATTTAATAAAATCTAAGCATAGCACGCAAGTGAAATGTTTCGTTTTAAACTCTTCCTTTGAATACATTAAAAACGTGCATTTTTGGTGAACCCACCTTCTACATTTTTCACACTCCACCCAGTCCCGACCTGTACCCTCTCCACCGGTCCCGCAATACAAACAATAATTTGTCATGGAGTGTGAAAAATGTAGAAGGTGGGTTCACCAAAAATGCACGTTTTTTAATCGTAAACTTCAATATATTTTCTTAAAAATAAAATTTTCCCTAAAGTTCGTTATATATATATATATATAAAGGACCTAATTGCATCGTAGCAATAAATCGGGAAAGCGACCGGGATCGTGAGAGCGACCGGGATCGTGAGAGCGACCGGGATCGTGAGAGCGACCGGGATCGTGAGAACGACCGGGATCGTGAGAGCAAAGAAACGGGAGCGAGAAAACAATAAAAATATTTTGCTACTATATATATTTATTATTTAAGTTCAATAGAAGATTCTTAAAAATAAAATTTTAACGTGTTAACGAGTAGCCACTTTGCATATTTGAATATTTTGCATAATTAGCCACAGTGAGCTAGACTCGATTGTCCAATCGCAGCGTCTGTTTATGTTTCGGTTTCTCGGTTTCTTTGGTATACGGTCCGACGTTTTATTCGATAACTTTTTTATTTATTAACTTTGAGAAGCGAAAGTTATATTGTTGGATTTGATATTGAATTATCTAAAAACAAGCATCTCGGATATACCCAGGGCAGAAGTTTAAAACAAGATCGATTTTCTCAAAGTAGAGCCAATGTTGATTTTATGCAATTTTCGGCGGAAAATCGTCGTTTTTCGCTTATAACTTTTTTATTTGTTGGACCGAAGACAATCCAAATATACCATTCGATTTCATTTTTTATACCCCATCCAACAATGTATAGTACAGCCCCAGGGCAAGCAATTTATATTTTTTTTTAATTAGCATTGCCAGCCTCGAGGCTAACTTCACACGCATAAATTGTCGGTGTGATCACAAAATTGTCCCCTGAATTTTTAACTTTCAATTCATGCCTTTTAGTTCTAGAACGAATAGATCCTCATTGAGATCTATTTAGCTCTACCATATAACTTCATTTCATAGGTTCTAAAATGTTGTCAAGCCGTTCTAAAGCATTTCATAACGAAATTTGTTTAATAAATTTGATTTTTTTAAGCATACTATCCTAAGTTTTAAAATTATAATGATATTAATTCCGTAAAAAATTGTTCTGCTTTTTAACTGAAATAATTTATTCCACTACCTAAAGTGAAATATTACCCATTTTTCAATTGTTTGAGTTTGATTTGAGGCGAGTACATTACTATACAGTACAATCATGGAGACAACAAAACAAGACATTCCAACAATGAAAAAGCTTATAATACACCATAAACTTACAATGCAATCACAGATCTTACTTCAATCCAATCTCGCAATAAATCTGTTACTAGCGACAATTACACAATTGAACACGGCAATCTAAGACATCCCATAACAATCGAATCAATAAAACGCCATTTTTTTCAGAGATGGCTTAATTAAAGAAAATTTATTATTAAATATTGTACATGTAAACACAAGCATTTAATTTTTTTGTAAATATTTACATTCAATTTAATTTTTAATTTCAAAATGTTTAAAAAACAGACATTTTTATTTAATTAAATTTAAATTATAGTAATAAATAAAAATTACATCTGTAAGCAAATCGAAATACAATTTAATTTTATATACTTTACGTTTTAGATGTACCTGGTAGCTGGTAGATGTCGTGGCATAGTTAACGTAACTTTTAAATAGTCTGCTTTCGGTGTTTTCCATTTTATAAATTTTATGTTTGCAGTTTTACACGACTGGTTAGTTTAGGAATTGGTTGTCTGAAGTGTGATTACTTTTGTTGGTGGGTTGCTTGTGCTGTTGGTCTTAGTAATGTGAATTTAAATTTTCGTTGACATAACAACCATATTGTAATCACAAACTCCAAGAGAAATTTAAGTTATTAATAACTTATTAATAATAATGATACGTTATTTCACAATCACAAACTTCAAGATTACAGTTCAAGAATAATGAAGGCTTTAATATTGGTTGGAGGATATGGGACTCGTCTTAGACCTCTCACTCTTACAAGACCAAAACCTCTGGTAGAATTTGCCAACAAACCGATGTTGTTACATCAAATTGAAGCCCTTGTAGAGGTTGGAAGTAACAATTTTAATATTAGGGTTTTTGTTTTACTCTAATTTTTTTCTTTGGCATTGAGACATGTGATTTTGTCTTTAGAGCCATAGTATCAACTTAGAAATATGTTACCATTGTAATTTTAAGTTGAAGGTGTTCTAAGTCTTATTGAATGAAATTTGAATTTTTTTCCTAATTTTTTATATGTTTTTTTGTATAGATTTTTGGTAAAGGTTCCCTTTGACGGCCCGTGTGGCGGATTAATACATAATTCTCGGCTATAATTAACTATAAACACGATTAAAAGTAAACACTAGTTTAAAAATTATGATAATTAGTATAAGTAATTTATTTAAAATGAGAAAATGTCATATAAAAAAATAAATAATGTAATTATAATTTATGTACGTTTGAGTTTTAAGAAAAAGTTTAAACGAAGGAAAAGTTTAAACGACGCAAATACACAATGTTCGCTTACAAATATTCAAATTTCGACGTTGCTTCGAATAAACTACTTTTTTTAACATTTATTTTTTAGTTTTTCTTCATTAAAAATTTGAAATTTTGTTTATTTAAAGAAGTTAACTTAGTTTAATAATTTCCAATTTTCTTACTTCTTGCAAACCGTCCCGAGTTACCGGGCGGTGAGTTTTAAAATTTTAATGGAATTTTTATTTACAACTGATAGTTTGTTTTTTAAATAAAATTTTATTATAAACTAATTTTATTTATTTTTTATTCATTTCATTCATACGATCATCGTACCTCACCACTCACAACTACGATGTAAATAGGGCTTTCAAGGGTACTACTTACGTTTTCAAAGTCTCTCAAATTACGATAAATGTTTTTTTTTTAAATTAAAATTGGTATTAAATTTGTTTTTTTATGTTATTTTGATAAAATAAAAATAATACGATTATTTTTCGGCACGGGCCGTCAAAGGGAACCTTTACCAGATTTTTTTCTAATTTTGGATAATTTTTAACTTCAATTCAATGTGATGTTGGTTATTATTTTAATTAAGTTAACTTTATATTAATGATCAGGCAGGTGTCAATCACATCGTTCTGGCTGTCAGCTATAATGCTGAGATGTTGATTGAAGAGTTGAAAGTTGAAGAAGAAAGGGTATATTCTTATTTTAGTTCTTTTTTTATATTTTTAAGTTAATTTTGACCCAAATCACAGCTTATATTTACAAAATGATTTAAGTTATTAGAAAGTATGTTGACTCAAGTAGTTTATGTTTTAAATTATCCTATAATATTAGGGTTTTTGTAACATTTTATACTTTTATAAAGTTCTGAAGATGTGTAATGTTGAAATAGTAATATTAAATAAACAATATTTTGTCTTTTAATTAAATTTTTTTTATAAAATCATTAAACATTATTTTTGATCTTTTAATATGACATTCTCTTAGCAAGTAATTGTTTTATTTTAGTACAGTATAATCCCGCTATAATGTACCCTGGATATAATATAAAAAGTCTTCTAGAGCGACTTTCTCGTAGGCGGAAGCCAAAAGTAACAGGCATTTTTGTTCGGAACAGAATTTCTTAAATCTGTATCTAGCCTTTAATAGCTTTTCCCTGAAGAACGTACAGGTAAAGGAAGCAGACCTTTACTATTCCCGGAGATTGTCCGCTCTTCAGAACTTTTACTGTATTTTCAATCATTATTAATTATTAAGTAAAATAAATAAATACTTAAATTGTATAGCTTGGAATTAAAATCACCATGTCCCATGAAAAGAGTCCATTAGGAACAGGTTTATTTTTTACTTTGAAGTTTTTGTCTTTTGTTATTTTTTTTATTAATTATTATTTTTATTAATTAGATAAATTTGACTTCTTATTAATCAGATAATTTTTATTTTATTCATTATATATATTATTTTAAATAAATCATTTTAATAACTTCACAGCTGGTCCTCTGGCACTGGCGCGGGATATTCTCATGACTGATCCCGTTCCGTTCTTTGTTCTCAATAGTGACATTATTTGTGATTTCCCATTTAAGGACATGATTAAATTTCATGTTAATCACGGCAAAGAAGGAACCATTGTGGTTTGTGGCCATTTTTTCTTAATTTCTAATTAAATAAATTTTTTATAATTATTAAAAACTAGCTGGGTTACCCGGCGTTGCCCGGGGATTTTAAAGGCTTTTTATCGTTTTCTCTCTGGCTCCCGTTTCCTTAACCGCTTGCTTTCCCGTTCCATGTCGCTTTCTCACTCCTGGTCGCATTTCTTCGCACGGTCGCTTTCCCGGCCCCGGTCTCTTTTACTTTTCCCGATCCCGGTTGCTTTTACGCTTTACCGCTCCAGCTTGCTCTTCTTTTCGCTCTTCTGTTCCTCCATTAAATTTTAGAGCCTTCCCAATGTGGCTTAGATGGGCTGTAGCGGAATGCTGTGCACAGTCATCAAAATTGATCTGTTCTCTCGTTAACACTTTGTTGTTTGGTTTGCTCGTTTAGTTACGTCTGAACTTCCCCAATTTTAATTAGTGTTCTTTAATGTATTGGTTCCACTCTGCAAGTGTGATCTTCTGCAAAGGCTTATTATGATTGACTGAAGCTGAAAAAAAAGAATTTATTAGTTAACGGCTGCAATAATGTTAAAATCCGCTCATATATCTCGACAGGTTATATTTATTTTAAATACTTGTAAGATTATAAATGATTACAATAGATTTATCACACACTGTTCAACAGCTGCTTTTCGAAAAATCGCTAGTCTTAGTTTTTGAGTTGTTCTTAGTTTTTAAGTATCATGTCTACAGAAAGCATATAACGCTACATGTGGCATGTTAATAAATGTTGACCCATGGCTTTGAAAAATGTGATATAAAACACAGATTGAAATAAAACATGAAGTAATAATAATATTAAAAACCTTCAAAGCATTAACTTAATGAATTTTCCGAGAGTTTTCTGAGATCATCAATTTGGAACAATCGAAGAGTACCACTTTAATTTAGCAAATGATGCAATTATAAATTGAACAAAACAGCAGCAGATTGATAGGCTGGCTTGAGAACTTTGTTCATGATTTTGTTGAAACACAAAAATACTGCACTTGCTTTCATTTCTTTCAAATTTCATGCACCTCATATATCAGTGAAACTTTTACAATAAATTGGTGTTGCATGTAAGATTTTCTTTAAAATGTAATTTTCTAATTTCCTCTGAAAAGTAAAAAATAAAATAAGACCGATAAATTAATTCATAATCTTATAGTCATAACTACTTGTGAATAATAATGGTTGTAATGCCATCACATAAAAAAAAACTTACCTGCCCAAAACAATTTCTCATTTACCGATAGGCTGATAGCAAGCTCGTCGCTCAACAATATTAGATAAGGAACAATTGAAGTCAGAAGCCTTGAACGATAAATATGAACAATGAATTTAAATTTATTTTTCCAATCTGCAACTCCTTTTTGTAAAACACAAAATGTTAGAGCATAATGATAATCTTATAATAATTAATAATAATATAACATAATTAAACACGTGCAATGCAACAAACGAAACAAATTGAAAGATACACAGTAAATCATGATTTTAAAAACTAAAAACAAATTACCAAAGCTTTGCCACTTACTTTTGAATGGGAGATATGAACAATGAATTTCTAATTTGATTTAATTTTAATTTGTTAAGTCTGGAACTCTTTTTGTGAAGCACAAAATATCTCTAAATAGAAGAAATTCCACCTGCAATTTATTGATTAGTCCTGAAATCCAAAGTTATCTAGATTTAAAAAATAAGTTGCTAAAATCAAATATAAAGTTTACCGATAGCAGAGCTGTCGTATCGGAGGTTCGGAAGAGAATGAGCCTCAATGAGCTCTATGAAATCAAAACAAAGGTATCCGGCGGCACCATAGATATCTATGGGCGGCACTAAACAACACACATATTTATTTAATTTAACCCGTTTAGGTCTAAAACTTTATTAATTAGATTTCTATTATTTTTTTTTGTTATTTCTAAGTTACTTTCTTATGTTTTAACAGATTTATTTTTAATTATTTTTTATTTGAAAGAAAACTTTGAAAATTCACTATGCTCGTTTTTCGAACGGTGGTCGTATAGACTACTGAAAACGACAAAATGTTTAAAAGTCAATTTTTTTGTTCTCAACGCAAACAATTATAATATAAATTTTAGGCTTTAAACAGAAAAGCTAAAAACACATTTCTGACTTTATCAGTAACACAGTTCAATAAAATCCAAAAATTTAACATTCAATAAATCAGTCAAGCAGTTCATGATAGTCGTTTCAGAACCGGAGTGTGCGGAAAGCACCAAAACAATTCCGATGAAGTCGTTTGCCGCACTTGGCCCACATGTACAGTGTTTTGCCATAATTTTCCAGCTTGTAGCGACCTACTGTTTTCACCTTTTCCAGATCATGACCATGGCCAGTTGCTGAATCTTCCCTATCGTTTTGTTTCTTCAACCGTGCATGAATTCATTTCATCGGTATAAAACAACCTAAACAGCCTATATGGGGTTTTTCAAGCAAAGCACCATTGTTGTGTTTCAAACTCGTTATATATAGACTGTTTTAAAAGTAGCTTTTCAAATGACTCTTTTTTGTCCAAGTGCATTTCAATCGTTTTTGGCGTTTTGGTTGCCGCGGCATTGAACTGACCATATTTGCGACCTACATTTTTTCACCCAAAGAACAGACACACACAGTGTAATCCCATCCCATCATTAGTATAATTAACTTCTACCTTCCCGGATATTACAAAGAATAACATTTCTTCTTCATTTGCTTATTCATCAGTCACGTGTTATGATGCGCCGGGCGGAAGAATGACAAGTATGTCAACCTCAATGCTATCATCATCATCAAGAATTAGTTACATAGCTTCTTTCAACGTGAAAAAACGTTCTGTTTGACGCCTTTCATTTTTAAACTTTACAAACATTTCATTCGAAGAATGAAATTTGCAAAAAACACTATCACCAATTCAACCACTGCACACCTATAAGCAGAATAAACTAGTTTCGACTCGTTCCCATACAGTACTCTATACGACCAAGGATAAGGATCGTAGAACGAGCATGACTCATACATGTTCAGATTGTGGGTTAGTGTAAACACAATAAAATTTAATTAACGTTGCTGTTTACTTTTGAGTACATTTTCTTTTGATATTTCAAACTTTTGTTATGATAACTCTCATGAAATTAGCATAATAAATTTTTAAAGTTATATCGGTCGAAAACCTTGAAAATGCTCATATTCTAACCCAGATTAAACTACTTAATACGAATAAAAAAATTATTTAAAAAATTTTATACAGTGTATTGAAGCTTTCTTAACATAAAAAAAACTTTTAACAGAAAAAAAATTACAACTTAATTTTATGCAACGCCAAAAATAAGTGTGTTCGTAAAACGTACGATGGTCTAAAACGGGTTAATATTTATATTTAAAACCTTTAAAACTTAAGAAAAAAAAATTAAAAATATTTTGTATAATTTAACTATAAATTAATTTATTTTTATTTTGTAGAAAAAAAATTTACTCCAACTTACTACCGCTGACCAGAATGTTTTTTGTCCATAAAACATCAACGGAGAAACCAATTTATTTAAAATTTTACAGGAACCACCGCTTGAATAAGATACATAAGTGTGCCAAATTTCAATTTAATCTGTTCGGCCGTTTACATTTTATTTCCGAACAAACAAACAAACAAACAAACATTTCATTTTTATATATAAGATATATAATTGAATTTTCAATGTTATTAAATTAATTGTTATATCATGTATTTGGTAATTTAATTTTTTTATAATTAAATATATTTAAATTGGCATAAATATTCGTACTCCAGGTGACTAGAGTTGATGAGCCTTCCAAGTACGGAGTTGTAGTTTACGGGGCAGACACCGGAAAAATTGAACGCTTTGTCGAAAAGCCTCAGGAGTATGTTTCGAATAAAATCAATGCAGGTATCTACATGTTCAACCCGGCCATCTTGAGTCGAATTGAACTCCGACCAACTTCCATAGAGAAAGAAGTTTTTCCCAATATGGCGGCTGATGGGAATCTTTTTGCAATGGAGCTTCAAGGTTTGTCTTTTTTAATTATTGTTTTTTTTTATTTTTGGTAAACTAAGGTGTTTGATTTATTAATTTAATTTTTTCTGTTTTTATTTAAATAATTGTAGGTGTGTTGGTTTATTTATTTATTTTTTGCTATTTTTGTTCAATTAATTTTAGGCGTGAACTGTTTAATTTATTTAAAATTTTATTTTGTGTTCTAGGGTTTTGGATGGACGTTGGACAGCCAAAGGATTTTTTGACTGGAATGTGCATGTATTTGAATCATCTCGGACACACTCAACCGGAAAAGTTGTACACAGGACCATCCGTTGTTGGAAATGTTCTTGTGGTTTGTTCTGTTCTATAAATTCATTTTCAATTATTTTTATTAATTTTTTAAATATTTAAATGTGCAATTGTCTTTCACATATATTGAAATATACAGGACAAAACTGCCAAGATAGGATCTGACTGCAGGATCGGGCCGAACGTCACCATTGGACCGAACGTGGTGATCGAAGATGGAGTGTGCATAAAGCGATCGACCATTCTTGCGGGTTCAACTATTAGGTCTCATGCGTGGATCAATTCATCTATAGTGGGCTGGAAGTGTAAAGTGGGACAGTGGGTTAGCATCAATTTGAGATTTCAGGAGGAAACAAGTTGCTATAAAGTACAAAATGGTATTATTAATGAGAATCAATGTGTACTTCAAGTGTATAATGTACTGTTCATAAAATAAGATTTTGCTGCTTCTTTTGAATTGATTATAATTTATTAAATAAAAATTAATTTTATTTAAATTTAATTTCGCAGGCTCGCATGGAAAACGTGACAGTCCTCGGAGAAGATGTCATCGTAAAAGACGAGTTGTACATCAACGGCGGAAACGTCCTGCCGCATAAAGAAATCTCAGATTCTGTGCCTGACCCGAGAATCATCATGTAGTTAATATCAAATCATCATCATCTTCTTTATGTTTTCTTCAGGTGTTTATTAGTATTCTGGTTATCATTTTCAATGTGATTATTATGTTATTATTGTTATTATAACATAATAATAAAAACATTTGTAGCTAAGGTATTATTTTTTTTTTAATTTAATTTTTAAGTAGTCATTATTATTGATAATGTAATTATATATTGGTCTATATTATTTTTAATGTAATAATTTAGTGGTTATTATTATTTGTAATGTAAATTTATAGTGGTCATTATTATTTTTATTCTAATTATTATGTGGTCATTATTATTTCTAATGTAATTATTAAGAAGCAGTTATTAATTTAGTGTCAACAGCATCACTTATTTATTAATCCACGTTTCAGTGTATCCTGATATTGTTTCTTCATCTATTACTCTGTTATTTAATTCAAAATTCACAATTGTTTATAATTTCCAAGTTCCTGATTTTTATTAAGATGTTTATTGTTTTGTTACATTAGTTAGCTGACGCTCAAAACAAAGGCATATTATGGGTACGTAGTTACAAATTGTTTGGGTTGATTACTGTTACCAGAAATGCCTTTTTACGACTGTTACTGCTAATCTGTAACCACTACATTTGTGTGCGGATATTTTTGTTGTCTGTGATCGATGTTACGATTTGTTAGCGGGCATCCAGACATCTTGTGCGATGTCTTTTTTTGGGTTGTTTTTTTTAAATTATATTTATTTATATTTGTTTTAATTTCTGGAATTGTATATTTCTGCTGACAGATAAATTTTATTTTGTGGTGTTTCATTCCAGCAAAGATATGGAAAAAAAATAACGGTGTAATAAATATTCATTATCATCATCGACAGATGCTTCGCTTCCTGTAATTCATCTGCAGTGACGTATGGCATTTCCATTATGAAGCATACATTGTTGTATTTCCGGCGTTCTACCTGTAGTGATTTGAAAACACTCAGAGTTGTAGAACAAACAGTATTCAACTATAGAGGGGGCTGTTTGGGATAATTTTACTTTCTAATCAACAACACGAAGCGTGTGTTTCGCTCTGAAATTAAAACAAAGATTGTTCTGGAAAGGGAATTTGTTTATTGGTTTCTATGGCATCGGATGGACGTGTGTGGAATCGAGATTAAATCGCTTTTTTGTTTACCGGTGCTTGGATACGTTCGAGTGAGCACGATGAATGTATTAAAACAAAAGCATTCAGGTATCGTAAGGAAGGTATCTATTCCTATCAGCAGCGCTCAATGAAATGAAGAAAATCTATCCCAGGACAAGATTTGTTCTTGGACGTATTTAGTTTCACGTTCCAGGGGATGGATGTTCACTACGTTTTCTTGTTTTTTTTCCACCGTTCCAAGTTCTGCGTACAAAATGGCCGTCACGTATAAATGAAATTTAGTTTTCTCAATAAAGAAAAAACTGCAGATGCTATTTTTATTGAAAGTTCCCGTTTCAAATACGTGCTCAAAATGACATGTTTCTATGAGAACAAGTTTTATTTGATGTCGTTGGACTTCCGTTTCGTCGACATTTTGAAAATAACACAATGTTTTTGAATATATGTACGCGTAGATATACGAACGCGCAAACATATGAAGACGTAGACATACGAACATGCGAACATATAAATACGCATACGCGAACATATAAACACGCAGACGCAAACATATAAACACGAAGACGCAAGCATATGAATGCGTAGATATTTAGACATTAGACATATGAACACGCGAACATATAAACACGTGAACGTATGACCTGAGTGCGAAGCGGCGTTCGTGTCATCGCACATAACAGAGGAAATAGAATTTTCTGCACTATTGCCGCTGTAACGATTGTCTGAATTATCAGGATGGGTGGGGGGAGTGCCTTTTATTATTGGTCTCTTGTTGTTTGTGCTGTTGTTGATCTTCAGTCGTTATTGTTATTGTTGTTCTTTAAAGCAGATGATATATGTATATTGTATATACTATATTATCTAGCATGCAGACAAACATTGAACGACCACTGACTACGCTGTCCATCCTCCTTTGCATGCCAATATCGGGGAGTTGCTGATCATTGTGGAAGGTAATAATCCTGTGTTGGTAAGTAGGTAGTTATACTTTGAAATTTATATCGCAGCAAATGAACAAAAACTCTGGTTGCAAAAATAAAGTGATTAAAAAAGTTAAATAAGATGGGACAGTTAACAGTTCGCTAACGGTTACGACTTGCGGCTGAAATATCGTGACCTGGTGACAGTAAATCATACGTGCGGGTTTACCGCTGGGACTTATATAACTTTATCGTCTCCAGGGCGATCCCTCGTATTTCAGCTCATGTAAATATAATATTTGCATTGGAAAAACTTTGAGGATGCGGCTGTTAACGAATAGTCACGCGCAGCAAATAGCGCATTGGCGTGACGTTAAGTCGTGTACAAATCACATGCACACAGATATATAAAAATGTATTGCAAGATTCTGCTGAAGCTAATTAAAAGTATGCAAAAAAGCATCTAAGAATAACTACATTTCATCGGCCCATGCGTCGGCTGACAAACAAAAGCTGAAGTGTATGGAGCCATTATACCAACTCACATCAACTTCATTGTAAGTATAGCTCCACAAGTTGGCAAAAAA
>OZ022243.1:33143702-33223052 GCA_963978895.1 Erpobdella octoculata | reverse complement strand
GTGTGTTTTTGTTTGAATAAAGGTAACGAAAACTAGTCACAAGTTTATTTCTCATATTTGATAGTTCTAAATTTTTTTTTTTCAGCGCTCTATTGTGTTTTTTAGTTCTAAACTTGTTTAGTTCAGCGCTTCATAGTTTTTTTTATAGAAAATGAAAACGGTTGCTAAAACAGAAAATATACACCAAACAAAAAGAAGTATTTTAAAAGAGTACATCGAGTTTGGTTTTGTAGCATTACATTCTGAAGATGTTTATATTATTTATTTATTTCTAAGCTGTTGAACAAATTGCGAATTTAGAGCCCAGATTCAACATGATCTGAACAGTGTATACTCAAAAACATGGTCAGTTATCACACTGAATAAAGAATATTCAGCTATAAAACTCTTTTTATTTTTATTTTGGTGTGCCGCAAAACGTTTTAGATGTTCCCAGTGTGCCGATTGGCCGATTCTCCGAAAAGGTCGAGAATTACTGCTTTAGACAAATAAATTCTCCAGTGTCCTCTGTTTGAATAAAAATATGTAAATGACACAACTACTTTTGTAAGAGGGTTTCTTAGTTAGACTAATTTCGTTCAAAATTTAGATTCTTTAAAACAACCAGGTTATATTTTTGACTGAAAAATAGAATTGAAGTGATTTATTTGCATTTGCTTTATAATGTTAAAAATTACCACTCACTTGGTTTCACTCAATGTTAGCTGACAGCTGTATGAATAATTGAAAGCTTCGTAGCACCAGATGAAATTGACAACGCAAGCTTTAAGTTATTGTGTCGACTTGGACATTCGAGAGAAAACAAATTCCTGTGAATCTCTCGATGTCGCAGTTTACCGTTTGCAAGTTTTTTTGCTGTTTCAGACAAGCAACTCTTTGTTTTATATTCACAAAGAATACAAAATGAACTGAATAAAACTTTGTGTTATTTTATGCAAATCAAGAGTATTTTGTGTTTGATTGTGACAATGTCGCTGATTCAATTTGTTGGTGGTTTTGGAAAATTTGGCAAAACATCTAAATTAATTAACAAAAAGAAACCTCAACACATGAGCGCGAAATCCAATCATGAGCTGTGACATGACATTGCTTGACAGTCAAAATCTGCTCTCTGCACTTGCAGTATACATTTCTTTAATACAAACTATCAGCCAATAAACGTCATTTTGTGAAAGTTCCCTGTTTCGGTGTCACGAAAATGGACATTTTGAAGTGTTTAAATGAAATTGTTTTGCGTAAAAAAGAGCACATCACTTATCTATGTCGGCCATTGTATTATATTACGCTGTCCGTTGAATCGGCATTTTTGTCGTCTGCAACATCCCAGTCCCTGCATCCTGAAACAGCTGATCCAGTCCTTGCCTGGGTCGGCAACAGGTTTGACAGTTCCAAAGAAAAAAATAAAAGCAATAAAAACTATGGTTAATAAATAATAATAATAATAAAAATAATAGTAATAATGATGATGATGATGATGATGATGATGATGATGATGATGATGATGATGATGATGATGATGATGATGATGATGATGATGATGATGATGATGATGATGATGATGATGATGATGATGATGATGATGATGATGATGATGATGATAATAATAATAATAATAATAATTCCTCATCAGTAACACTTTTGTTGGCTCATAGTCAAAAAAGATGCCATGCATTTTTATTTTCATTCAAACCTATGCATGCATGCCCTCCTATTACGAACCAATGAATGAAAGAAGCATTGTATGTTTGTATTTTCAAACAATTATGCTGTGATTGTTTTCTATTTCATTCATGAAATTGTTCCATAATTGAATTTATCGTCTTCTGACTCATGAGTTCTGTCAGATAATTTTTACATCGCCTAAAACCTACGGACCGGCAAATACAAAAGAATTCATTTTAAAAGTAACATATGCTGTTTATTAAAATACCTGTGTGCACTGTGAGCCGTTTTTACATAAATAAAAAAAAACAATAAAAAATGAATAGCCATGAAAATATTGGCGACAACACTTATTACTGTTACTCAAAAAGTAATTTGCTTATGCCGTTTGAAGGTTTTTATATCTCGCCAATTACTACTAAGTAAGATTTAAAACCTGTCGCTTCATTGATAATTATCACGCGAATAAATATAAACTATAAAATACATTTATTTTTATCGCAAGGTTATTTTAAAACCTTAATTAGTTTAATTTCAAGGTTTATTCAGACGCAAAAGTTGAAAAATTTTAAATTAGTTTCCTAAAAGTCTTTTAAATTCTTTTTGAGCCATTGACGTGTTATTATTTTTAAATTTTTAGTTTTTTTACATTAAATATTTGGTTGTCCAAGTCAGAAGCTTTTAGTGTACAACCACTGTGTTGTGGATGATCCGATGTCCTCAGTTCAGTTCCGGTCCAACCCCCGTCCAACACTTTTTTATTTTCATGTCATGTGCGCCTAGCAGTGGTGACACAGGAGGTTCAATGTCGAATTTGACGAGCTAGTATTTTTTAGCAAACACGGTTTGAAGTTATGAAGTCTATACCGACATTCCACATAAATACTTGGTTAGGTCAGCATTTTTCTTATGAATGACGCAGATATGATTTCTGAACGTGTTTATATAGTCATCTCAAACGAATCTACTTCTGAACTCTGTAATGTCCCAACTTACACCTTATATTTAAATTAGGACTTCAAGACTAAAACAGTTTAGTTTAATGCCGATCATTATTAATTGCTAGTCTCTCTTTTTTCTAAATTGCATTATTCTCATGTTGCGTTTGCTTCAAGATGTTGGTGAAATCTCGATTACAAGATGCCTGTTCTGTCAAGCATACAAAAAATAGCACGTGACTATTGAGAGCTTTAAAAAGTGAACAAATTACCGGCTTAACAACACCGAACCATTATTGAGTTCGACCGATTATTTACCGATTTGATGATAATAAGCAGCATCCTCCTGTTTGCGCTTTCATAGTTTCATAGCTGGAAAAGTAGTTTTCCCGCTCATATTGCTTGTTAATGGAGCGGAATTTAAAGAGAGCGGATTGTCAATGAAACGGGAGATATTTATAACTTAAGTTCGTGTGGATATTAGGTGCACCATCACTGTTTCCAGTTTCACGTGATCCTTGATTTGCTTCTATCAGAGTTGTTCCGTGTTTTTTCATGCCTTATTTTTTATCATTCCGTAAGTTCATGCTCTGTTTCTTCCTATTCTCTAAGTTTATGTTCTTTTTCTTTCCCATTCTGTGACTTCATGTTCTGCTTCTTTCTATTTTTTATAGGTACTCATGTTTTTAAATCCTTTATATTATTTTCGATTGTCTTCCCGTCTGTCTGTCTGTCGGTCACAAACTTTGAGTCTCAAAATTAACTCACTTCCCGTTATCCGATCAAGCTGAAATTTGGCACATCGACTTGGGCTGCGAGACAATTGAATCTATCAAAATTTCAGTTTGATCGGAAATTGTATAATTAAGTTTTTCAAAAAACACCAAATTTTAACGGATTTTTAATTTTTGAATTTGGCTCTGGGCTGTAAAAGGAATTAGTACCGGAAATCTAGGATTATAAAAGTATATAAAGGATTTATAATAAAGTTTTTATGGGTTAGTTTTTTTTATACTCTGTATTTTCATGTAGTACTATATCAATTTTTATTCATTAATGAAGTAGCTTACATAGAATGACTGCGATACTCAAAACGTTGGCAAATATTTGAAACTTATACACGTTTGACGCGTTCAGTCAAGGGTGTTTCTTCTTGGTTTTTTTAACGTCGCATTGTGAACATTTTCTTTAACCTCACGCCTCCGTATAAGTGTAAATATGTGTGTAGCGGTGGTAATGATAAATATTGACAGGTTTTTATTAAAAAATATAAGAAAACACTTTTTAAAAATATATTTTAACTTATATAAATGCCTTAAAAAATTTTTGTGTGTGTGTTATATTTCTTAAATAATTTGACAAAAGACGAAATTGCAGGATGTTCATTATTTACAGCCTCTGTCAGTCATAAAAACAAATTAAATGAACGTTCCACATTTTTGTAATTTGTCAGACTATTCAATAGATAGAATCGAATAACACAAAATAACTATTTTTAGTGCATTTATAAGTAAATTGCATTTTTGAAAGTTTTTTATACATTTCTATTTTAGTTCTCAGTTTAATTGGATAAAGGCTTATGATCTAAAATTCAATTTGAAAATACGAACTACGGAACTATTAAACATACAACAAACAGATGAAGTTAGATAAAAGCATATGAAAAACAGTGACTTAAAACGTTTTATGGTTATTGCTCATAAATCATAAGTCTTTTCAAACCAACTCAATTGATTGAAATGTTTTTAATTTATACTAACACTAGCAGTGCCCGTCGCGGCTTCGCTCGCTTGAAATTAAAAAATTTGAACCGTGCATTCATAGGAGAGTACTACACAGGCCAATATTCTGCGGCCCAGTTTGGCCCGGCCTGTTTCATAAGCCAAAATTTCAGGCCCGGCCCGGTCCGTCCCGTCTTATTTGGGCCCGGCCCGTTTTTACAGGCCTAAAATTTTTATATACTTGGCAAAAAATTTTGGCCCGTCCCATCATGATTTCAGGTTTGGTCCAGCCCGTCTGAAAACACCAAAATCACGGCCTGGCCCGGCCCGGCCCATGCAGTACTCTAATCCCTAGAACCTTACGCGGATTTTTTACCTGGTCTAGCTTATTTTATATGCAGACAATGCAGGTCTGGCTTGTTATTTAGGCCCGTCCCATCATGATTTCAGGTTTGGTCCAGCCCGTCTGAAAACACCAAAATCACGGCCTGGCCCGACCCGGCCCATGCAGTACTCTAATCCCTAGAACCCTACGCGGATTTTTTACCTGGTCTAGCTTATTTTATATGCAGAAAATTTTAGGTCTGGCTTGTTATTTAGGCCCGACCTGGTCTGTTTCATAAGCACACAAGTTTAGGCTTGACCCTGTACGTGATAAACTGGACTCAGTCAGTTTTAACGGACACAAAACCTCAAATCTTGAAAACTAATTTTTCAAAAAATAATGAAACACGTATCTTATTATTTAAAAAAACTTAATACTAAATTTTAATGTTTTACCATTTCAATTATAAAGTATTCAAGCAAATAATCCTTTCATCCACCTTACATTTGTAGTCGTGGAAGCTAAAACTGAAAAAAAAATGGTAAAACTAATTTTTATATCTGTGGTATTTTTAGTTTCAGAGTGGTAGTTATTCTAAAAAAATATAACCATATTTTCCACCCCACATATGAAGTCCTAAAAACCAAATTTTAAAAAATTATTAAAAAAATTTTTTTTTTATTTTGTACTAAATTACAAAACTTTAACAATTTTTGTTTTTCGAGTTTTTAATCAAATATTTTTTTTCACCACCCTACATTTGAGGTCCTAAAAACCAAATTTTTAAAAATTATAAGAAAATGTTTTTTGTAATAATAATCTTGGTACTTAATTGCAAAACTTTCACATTTTTAGTTTTTGGAGTTTTTAATCAAATACTCTTTTTTCCACCCCACATTTGAGGTCATGGAAACCAAATTATCAAAAATTGGCAAAACCCGTATTTGTTGAGTAGATACTAAATATTAATTTTTACATCTGTAGCACTTACAGTTTTTGATTAGCAAAGCAGTTATTCTAAAAAACAAATAACCCTATTTTCCATCCCACATTTGAGGTCCTGGAAATTAAATTTTCAAAAAATGGTAAAAAACGTATCTTCTTATTTTTGAAGAAGAATCTAAAAACCAAATTTCAAAACTTTCTCATTTTTGGTTTTCGAGATATGCGTTGTTTTTGAAAAAAAAGTTTGATTTCCTGTTTCATCCCTTCAGAAGCAGAATGTTTAAAAACCTTTACTTAGTGGATGTTAACTCTATAAAAGTAATATAAATTTCAAATTTCACGTTCCTGGAATGAGACGTTTTGCTCTGCGTTGATAAATCAGTCATATATTCATATGTTCTTTTTATATACTAGTGGTTTTGCCCGTCCCAAGGACGGATGTTTTAAAATTACAATGAATTTTTGATACATTTTTTTGGATTAATATAAGTTTATTAATTATTTTTTATTTATTTATTTATTTATGTATTTATTTATTTATTTATTTATTTATTTATTTATTTATTTATTCATTCATTTATTTATTTATTTATTTATTTATTTATTTATTTATTTATTTATTTATTTATTTATTTATTTATTTATTTATTTATTTATTTATTTATTTATTTATTTATTTATTTATTTATTTATTTATTTATTTATTTATTTATTTATTTATTTATTTATTTATTTATTTATTTATTTATTTATTTATTTATTTATTTATTTATTTATTTATTTATTTATTTATTTATTTATTTATTTATTTATTTATTTATTTATTTATTTATTTATTTATTTATTTATTTATTTATTTATTTATTTATTTATTTATTTATTTATTTATTTATTTATTTATTTATTTATTTATTTATTTATTTATTTATTTATTTATTTATTTATTTATTTATTTATTTATTTATTTATTTATTTATTTATTTATTTATTTATTTATTTATTTATTTATTTATTTATTTATTTATTTATTTATTTATTTATTTATTTATTTATTTATTTATTTATTTATTTATTTATTTATTTATTTATTTATTTATTTATTTATTTATTTATTTATTTATTTATTTATTTATTTATTTATTTATTTATTTATTTATTTATAACATTACAATGAAAAAATTGTTTTATTGTTCGTATGCATTCCAAAACAAATGAAAAGAAAAAAATAGAATAAAATATTAATAATTTTTTTATATTTTCATATATTTAAGTAAGGTAAATATTTTTTAATTTATTTAATTACATAAAAATATATCAATAATGTATCTATATAATTATTTATTATGTATAAATTAATATAGATTTTTTACGTAAATGTTAGTTATTTTATCAACGTATTTTTACGTTTAATTTATCATTTAAAATTTTTTTTTTTAACTTAAAATCACGCTGAAAAAATGCAACTCAAATTTTTCGAGAATGTAAAAAAAATAAAATTAGCGATGGTTAATCGGTTAATGGCTCACTAATACTCACTAAACTAAAATCTTGGCAATGGCTTGAGTTTTGTTTCAAATGAGTTTGACGATGTTTAATGTGTAGTGAGGCAAATGATACCACAAGCGAGCGAGCATGCATGTTTTTAGAAAATGTTTAAACTGTTAAATTGTTGCGGTTGATCTGACTTATGGTCACTTATGAGAATATATTCCAAAGCGTTGGACCAGTTCGCTTACTGTATGTGTTTGAGAAGAAGAAATAAAGACAGAACAAATTCATCTCAAGTCTAAAACAGTATAAAGTCAAAAAAACTTTATTAAATTAACTGTTTAAGCTTTCTCATTTAAGTTTATATTTCTGCAGAACAAAAACTACTCTGGCATTAATTAAAATACATTTTAAATAACAAAACCTCAAAGAACAAAGCAAGTAACATGTGAAGTAAAAACAAAGTTTTTTAAAAACTCACTTTTATATAATCGATTGTGTAGGCCACATTCTGTTACATAAACAACAAGCATATTAGCATAAACAATAAATAGCTCAACGAAAATATCACAAGTAATTGTTTAATTAAATTTTGTTCAATCAATCCGGAAATTTGATAGAATGCATTGTTATTCAGTTCGGAGGTATGTTTAAATTTTTAAGTCTCTAGCTCATCGGGAAGTTAGTTTAAAATCGATTGCAAAATTTGACGACAGACAGACCGACAGACAGACTGACAGACAGACAGACAGACAGAGAAGTCAAGTTGAGTAAAAGTGTGTAAAAATGTCAATCAAATTCAACGCGTGCGAAACAACAGGTAGCTGCCATAAAGTAAATCTAATTATCTACCTCATATAAGAACAATCTATTTCCAAGCCAATTATAGTAAATTAATTTAGTTAATCACTTGGTAGTTTGTCTTGATTCGGCTGCATTTCTGTTTTCATAGGTTTTCCATTAAGACAAATTTGAAAATACCGCTTATTTCAGCAATCATTAAAACGAAATCCGTAAAACGCCGGGTAGTCGGGTAGGTACACCTTTTTTCGTATAGAATCAGTTTAATTCGTTTATATAAACTGAAAAAAAGAAACAAAATCTATATTCAATAAATATTTGTTATTTTTTTAGTTTCAGCCATTTTTCAGTTATATCCAAGCATCACAGCAACTAGGAGCGTCATTTCAGCAATTCCTTGGTGACAAACTTTTTCCAAGAATTTATTCTGCACAAATTTTTTAACAGAACTTTTGTCTCAAAAAGATAACTGATGACCGGAGGGTCGTCGGAGGAACATTTTCAACAAAAATTTTTTAAACTCTATAAACTTTTGCCTCCAAAAAAACCTCAAATTTCCTAAACCTTCGTCTTTATTTATTTTATATCAAAAAAAAAATTTTTAAACTGCCCCCCCAAATGACGCTCCTGATAGCAACAAGACATGGGGATAAAAATGGAAGATGAAAGCATGATGGACTCAACTCTGCCTCGCCAGTTGCAGCCAGTCCCAAGCCTGGATAAAGGAGGAGGGACAGTCAAAAGGACCAAACTTTGATCCACGACAAGAAGTATTTGTGTGCTTCCTACATACAGCCAATTCAGTCTTAAAACACTTGGTGTAAAAGACTATAAACTATCATAAAAAAGCATGATGGACTCCATTGTGCTGACGTCATTTTACTTTGAAATCCCCGGAAATGGTTGTACATGGTCGTTTACTTCCATCGGACTGTAAATCGACTCGATCGAAGCACCGATTGCAAACGAGAAGCGATTTCATTTCACGAGCAGTAAACCAGCCCCGAGAACGAGCTTTTATAATTGCGTCCAAGCAGTTAAAAATTGAAGAAAAAAGTTTCTAATTTACCGTAGAATTGAGAATTAAGCTTGGTTAGTCACGTGATTTATTAGCGACATCTATGAGTTGCCAAATTGTTGTTAAAATTTTGTTGTTGTTTTTTTTACTTCCTCAGCTGTCGTCGTTATTAGTCACATCCACGACGACCCCTCTTATTAGCTCATGAAATTACGCGATTGTCAACTATTTTAAGAGTATCATTTTTGGAATATTATAAAAAAATTAATTTCAATCTGCAGAAATTATAGTTATGCATGAATGAATAATAAATTGAAATTGCTTAAAAATTGCGATTTAAACGTTAATATATAACGTATGTACTGAACATATATACTTATTGAGCATGGACCGCTCTGGGCACAGTGATTTAAACATTTTTAGAGCTTGTGGACTGATTTATTTCCACTTATTTGCACTTCTTATTTCTATAAAGTCTTTCATAACGCCGTCACGTTCTCTGTGACTCACTCAATTTCTATTGGTTTTTGAGAGGCGCGAGAAGACATTTGTCAGATGCATTTTAAAATAACAGTTGTCTTGTTAAGTGCAGGGCGGACGAAAGATGGTTTGATGGTGATGGAAGAGGAGGAGGTGGCTGTGAAAGAGTGGTAAACAATGAATTCAGTCTTGAAGGGGAGTGGACAAAATAGATAAATGTTAAGATGAAGGTTGAAATAGAAGTTAAGGTGACTGAATAAGATAGTTTTAAATCGATGATAGCATGATAGCAAGTTAACGGGATCGTAAAAATGTTTTGTTATTTTTATAGCAAAAATAAAACGATTAATTAAATGTAAATGCATTATATTAACTTAACCACCAGTCTTGCTTCCTTGCCGACAAACTTTGGCAGATAAAATTGACAAACTTTCCCGTCATCAAATCAAGTTGAACCTTGGAATATAAACACGCTTTTCATGATAATGCATTTTTTTTAATTTTTAAAATTTTTCTGAAAAAAATTTATTTTAATTTTTATTTTAAACAAATTGTCTCAAAAAGTCCCAGTGAGGACAAATATTTTTTCATTAAAACAACTGAGACAGGTGAACAAAATTTGTATCAAATCTGTACTTATGTGGTAATAAGTAATAAGGTAATAGAAGGTTTTTTATTGGTCGTGTTGAATTGTTTGTATTTGAAATACTTTCATAATTTTTTATAAGCATCATAACAATTTGCTTAATCGTGTACACAAACATAATTTGAAAATTATTGGTGACCTAGCAAAAATGCATATATAATTTATGGTCAACCATCATCATAAAAAAAATGAAAAAACCAACAATTTCTATAGCGCCGTGAATAACGAGTGTTATTCACGCTTAATCATCCTCATCATCGTCGTCGTCGTCGTCATCATCATCATCATCATCACCATCACCATCATCATCATCATCATCTTTATTTAATTTGTGAGCCTTTTCTCATCTCATCTGTCCTGTTTCTCAGGGTTTTTATATTTTATCACAATCATCAGTAACCTTTGACCCAACAAAAAAAGATTTTTCATCAGAACTATCGTACTATCGTACTTGATTCCAATGCAAGAATTTTATCTCCAGCAGTAGCCAGTTGACAGCCCTCGCTTAATTGATGATCGAAAGCAAATTTCACAAACGCTTTCCTGCAATCCTCCAATCCTCCAATCCTCCAATCCTCCAATCCTCCAATCCTGCGTATCCATCACGATGGACCAGTTCAGAAGCCTTTCGTTTAAGTCAAATTCGTTTCACTATGGTGGTGCATTATACTGTTCAATACTGCAACGAATGGGTTTGCTGTTGTAGTGGGAAATGAATGGTCGGCACCTTTTGCAAACAGGTCGATAGTAAACATACGATCATTTTCTATATGTTCATTCCATTTTCATATCATGTTTATATCATGTTCATTTCATGTTTATTAGATGTTCATATTTTGTTCATATCGTTTTCATCTCATGTTCATCTCATGTTCATTTCATGTTCATATCATGTTCATATCATGTTCATCTCATGTTCGACTCATGTTCATTTCAAGTTCATCTCAGGTTCATCTTATGTTGATCTCAGGTTCATCTCATGTTCATATCATGTTCATATCATGTTCATATCATGTTCATATCATGTTCATATCATGTTCATATCATGTTCATATCATGTTCATATCATGTTCATATCATGTTCATATCATGTTCATATCATGTTCATATCATGTTCATATCATGTTCATATCATGTTCATATCATGTTCATATCATGTTCATATCATGTTCATATCATGTTCATATCATGTTCATATCATGTTCATATCATGTTCATATCATGTTCATATCATGTTCATATCATGTTCATATCATGTTCATATCATGTTCATATCATGTTCATATCATGTTCATATCATGTTCATATCATGTTCATATCATGTTCATATCATGTTCATATCATGTTCATATCATGTTCATATCATGTTCATATCATGTTCATATCATGTTCATATCATGTTCATATCATGTTCATATCATGTTCATATCATGTTCATATCATGTTCATATCATGTTCATATCATGTTCATATCATGTTCATATCATGTTCATATCATGTTCATATCATGTTCATATCATGTTCATATCATGTTCATTTTATGTTTGACTCATGTTCATCTCATGTTCATATCATGTTTAGGCCTGATTTACGTTGTATGTAACATTACGTTAACAAAATTATCCCAGTAAATGTATTTAAATAAATTATGGAAGTTTAATCAAAAATTTGGTTAATATGTAGAATTACTGAATTAGAATCGAAATTTAAAAAATTGTTTTTTTTATATTTTTATTCGTATTTTCAAAATATTATATTAGATTAACTTCTCTTTAATTTGCAAAGCACCAACTAGCAAAAGTGCGACTTTGATTCTGAACCGAAATATTAAAACTAAAGAAGAGAGAGCAAGCAAGTAAATAATACTTAAAAAATAGTCTTTAATTTGATTTGCACAATAAACACAAGGAGTTTGTTGTATGACGAGAGAAAAATAGGAGATATTTATGCTGGTGCATACAAGCTGTTCCAGACGGTGGACACAGCGTGTGTATGAAAGTTCTGTTGTGGGGGGGTTAATTAAGCTGGGATTAAGTTGAGGAGAGTTCCGTTCTGGGGCTTTTTGAAATAAATAAGTTAGAATAAATTATAAAAATAAATTAGAATGAATTGTAAAAATATATCTGTTTGGTAATAATGGTTGAGTTGGTTGAGGTAACGATGATGGTTATGATAGTGTCGGCGGCTATGACGGAGGTAGTAGTGGCAAAATCGGCGATAGAAAAACACTACAGCAACGACGGATGGTGGTGGTGGTGGAGGTGGTGGTGGTAGTGGAGGTGGTGGTGGTAGTGGAGGTAGAAGCAGATGCAGCAGCAACGTGGTGGTGATGGTAGACATAGTGGTAGTGGTTGAGACGATGGTAAAAAATAATTCTTTTCAGATTCTCCCGAATATCAAATATTCTTCTAAATTAAAATATTTCTTCAAATTCTACTTTAGAATTTGTTTAAAGTTAATTTAAAAATATTGAAAAGTTTTATGGAAATTGATTTCAGTGCGTCGTCACACGGATATATATTTTTATAGGAGGTTGATGATGTCGATGATGATGATGATGGTGGTGGTGGTGGTGGTGGTTGTGGTCGTGATGATGATGATGATGATGATGATGAAAGTTAAGGTGATGATGATGATCGAGATAGGTTCCAGCGTGTTACGTTGGAAAAATTTGTGGAAGCAAAATGGATGGAGACTAAGTGTTCTCGGAGCACAATTGAGTTATACACGACGTGATTTAACGACTCCTCTTAGAAAAAAAAGAACTAGAAATCTCGGAATTGATTTGAGATGTTTTGAAAACAAATTTTTTTTTAATTCTAAAAAAGTAGTAAGTTTCTATTTCAACGTGGCCAAAGTAGTTTTTTAATCATTTCAAAAAAGATGCAGAGGTGGCGCCAACAATGGCGAAAATGCATTAAAATAAAAACTGAAATCGTACAAAGGTTTTGGAGGTCGAAGCTTTATGGCTTTTATGCATTTTCATTATTTTTTTATATCATATCCTAATATGCAAATGATAAATATCGACTTAAAAGTCTGTTTATAATATCTCACTGATGTTATTTATTGATCAACATACATAATTTCCTTATGTTTTTAAGTATACTATAAGTTTGCGTTACGCAATTAGGTGGCGCATCAATTTTCATCAATTAATTTAAGTTATTTTTGACAATTTCGACTGGCCATTACTATTTTTAATAAAATTATTAAATAAAAATAACTTTATTTTTTAATTAATAACTATTTTCACATATTTTCTTGTTTATAATAATACTGTATAAAAGTATGTAATTTATTAAACAATTTAAATCAATCGAACTATCAAATTGAATTTAACTTCAAACAATAAATTTTAAAATTTTTGAACTCTTTATACTCAGGCGAATTTCTTCGGAAAGTTTGCTTTCACAAGCACGGTCAGTTTAAATTGTTTTAAAAATTTATTTTCAGAACTAACTAATTTTTAATTTGTATTTCATCATTTACCAAACTATCTTAATTTTTATTATTGTCTAACATGTTATTAACAGCTGGGCAGAAGCTTAGCTTTAACTCTTCCTCTTTACTAGTATTCCACAATTTGACTAATCTAAAATAGACAAGCTATTATCGAAACTGATATTCGTTCTCTTGAAATTTACATTTTCTGATTAAGCGAAACTGCGAGATAATGATTTCCCTACATTTCGTCTCCGTACGTTTCGTCTGCCGACTATTCGTCCCCTACGTTTCGTCTCCTCATACCATTCGTCTCCTTACTGTTCGTCTCGCTACATTTCGTCTCCATTGATTCATTCGCCCTGCTTACTATTTGTCTCATTACTGTTCGTCTCCCTACGTTTCGTCTCCAGCATTGTTGAACGATTCATGCTTGCATGCCACCTCATATATATATGTATATAGGTGTGAGGTTGTGACTGTTTGCATTATTTGTAAACATAAACGGATTGGATAGAGTATGGAGTTTCTAAGCGAGGTAATGTAACCGTTATTTATCGAAATTTTTTGTATTGGAAATACCGAACTAACAAGAAAAAATCAGACAACATGGAGATGTTGCAAACGCGAAACTCATAAGTGTCGCGCAATGTTGCTGACAGAAGGTGATAATGTTCTACACGACAATCAGCAGAACATACACATTTTGGAAACGGATCGACAGCATTGACTCGGGTGGCTTTGAGAGAAATGAAGCAGATAATGACACAAAACATTGCTACTCCAAGTTCTGCGCAAGGTGCTGTCATGGCCACATTGGACGCACATATTCTTACTGCACTGTCAAAAAAACTATTATGTTGTCTATTGCGCTGTTTTCCATGATTTTATGTTGCATAATCTTTTAAACTGTAAATTTTACTTGGTTTCATGTCACATAATAACTTGAATTTAGTTTTCTTTAATTAATTTGATGTCGCATAATGTTTATTCAAAGTTTTTTACTTTTTATTACTTTACTTTTAGTTTTATATTGCAAAGTGTCTTAGAGCTTATTTTAAATTTGATTTTGTTGCTTTATATTCTTTATACATTGTTTTTTATTAAAAAATAGGATTCGTGGAGTGTTGAGGTATCTAAAAATAAAGAAAGCATCAAAAATTTGTATTTTATATACATCATACTTTTTTAGCATGGGTCACCGGTGCGTAGCTGATAGTCATGCCAAATTTAAACGCAGTTTATTAATAAATTAATCAGAAAACAATATATCAATACTTTCAAAAGTAATATTATTCAACTATGAAAATAATTAAAACAAGTATTTTTTGGTTAGACAGAAGTAATCAGTGCCATAACGATAAAATCTGTAGTGGTCCTGAAGATGTCAAATATCAATTAAAAAGTAGTAATATCTAGAAGTGGAGGTAAAAAATTACCAACATAAACGGAGGATGATATCATTGAAGTTAATAATAAAACTTCAAAGCTTTAAACGCGCAGGAGTTGTCCATCGTAATTGGATCAAAGAAAATCTTTAAACAGAATTCTTTTGGAAGCATATTATGATAATTTTATCCTTTAAAATAAATCAATTTTCAATTTGTTTTGGGTCGATGAATTCATAAAAGTCATAACAGAAATTTCGATTGATTTCTACAATTCTACAATTCTACAATACAATTCAATTTCTACAGTTCAATTTACAGTTTTTATCATTTATTTATTTGTATTAAAAAAAACACATTTATTTCTCAAATTGATACCGTCGTAAAAAATTAATTAGTCTATGGGCTGCCATATGTTTGTTACGGAATAAAAATGTTTTCAATTTAATTTTTTCATATTTTCAATTTTTTAGATAAATTCTGTCGATTTCATAAAAATCTGGACTCATTACGACAAAGCAAGTTTTTATTTTCTTTAAATTAAATAAAATTGCCGAACGGGCAGTGGCCTAGTTGTTTAATGGTTGGTGTGCTTGCCTGTCCGTCTGTCTGTTGTGCAGGTCAATAAGTCATTCTCCAGTACAAAAGTAAATCACATTTAACTGATCAAACTAATGCGTCATATTCACCACAGCCACCATCTCACTACTACTATTACCACGATCATTACCATTATCATTATCACTATTATATTGTCATTACCACTATTACCATCATCATTACCACTATTATCATTACCACAACCACCGCCATCAACATCATTCTCATCGTTGCCACATTCTCCATTATCACTTCTTACTCTTATTTATCTTATAACTTTTGACATCAAATCAGGATGGAAGTGGCTACCTAGACAGGAGAGAACTTGACAGATTCCTTGTTGATTTCATCTACTCTAAGCATGGCGTAAGTGATTGATGTTAGTATTATCATCATCATCATCATCATCACAGCCACTGTCATTGCATTTCATGACTTTTTACCACCTCGGCATCTCCGCTACATAACAGCGCATTTATTTTTAACTTTCCTCCTTGCATGCATCAAGACAAATTTGAATGCCTCAAATAAAGGCAAACATCTCGAGGCCACGAAGCATACCACGAGGCAGTCAGCGTAACAAAATCACCAACAAAAAAAATAAAAATAAAAATAATGTGTAATTTTCGAAAAGTTCTGCTTTTTCTATAAAACGAAAGTGTTCTTTTGATGTTTGTGTGTGTGTGTGTGTCTGTGTGTGTGTGTTGGTCTTCCGATATTGACATAGAAATTGAAATAACCACGGACAGAACATGAACTCAGCCGTCTGATTCCGAATAGAGACACACCGAGCCTTTTTAATTTTTTACTTAAAAACTTAAACAAGTTTTTGTCCTTGAAAAGCATGCGCTGGATAAATTTGGAAAAAAATGATCGATGATGCATCGTGTAAGGATCTAAGATCTCAAATCTCTCATTTCCTCTTTCAACAACAACAACAACCAACACGCGAGCGTTCTACAACGATTTGATTTTAAATTGTTGTTGTTCAAATATCATTTGTTTCTCTTTCTATCGTGTGTTGGATCCTTTTTTGTCGTTGTTTTGTCGCTAATGCGGTTTTTTGTTGTTGATGCGCCTGCATGGTTATTATTGTCAGATGCACAATAAGCACCAGAGTGCCAAATCACATAAAAAAAAACTTGAAAGTTATGATTTTTTTTAAGTATGTGAACAACAGTATCATTGTCTGGAACAAAAACAGAATCATTAATATCATTATCGTCATCATCATGATCATCATCATCTTCATAATTATCATTATCGTCATCATCATTATCATCATTATCATCATCATCATTATCACCATCATGATTATTATCATCATTATCATATTTATCATTATCATCATCATTATTACCATTATTTTCATCATAGTAATCATCATCAGCGTCACCACCAACATTATCATCATCACCACCACCATCATCATCATCATCACCAGGACTACGACCATCATCATCATCATCATCACCATCAACAACAACATCAACAACATCATCAACAACAACAACAACATTTTTTTGTAAAAATTCAATTCTCGTTGTTCTTTTTTTATTCTTTTTTTCTTAAAATGAAAAAAAATTTTGTGAGCAAACAGCACCGTGAATGTCTATACAGGTGTTTTTTAACTCTCTCTTTTGTCTGCTATTTTCTTTAACTCTTTCTCTCTCTTTCTCTTTCTCTTTCTTTCACTTTCTTCTTCTTTCACTTTTTTCTCTCTTTTTTTCTTTTCTTCTTTTTTTCTTTCTTTCCTTCTCTCTTTTTTCTGTCTTTTTCTTCTCCTGTTCAAGTACAAACGAGAACGAATGTCATGCAATTTATTTACGAAGACACGCGAGAGTTGAGAGAAATGAAAAATGTTGTTATCAAGAAAACGAGAAAAAAAAACCTTTTAAAAATGGAGATAAAAACATTTAAACAAACCGAATTTTGATTAAAATAAAATTCATACGAATAAAAAAAATAATAATAGTTGTGAAACTCACGCACATGAGGATGTGAAGTCGTGTATCTTCCGTGGTCAGTTATCGGGAACGCTGCACAAGATAAGTAAATGAGTTGGAGACAAACAAACAATTCCTTCTCCGAGTTTAAATGGACGCTTGTTTGCTTGTTGTGTTGGTTGTTTTGTTGATTCTTTTGTGGGATGTTGTGTTGATTGTTGGGCTGGTTGTTGTGTTGGTTGTTGTGTTGGTTGCTGTGTTGGTTGTTGTGTTGGTTGTTGTGTTGGTTGTTATCTGTTGTGTTGGTAGTTGCGTTGGTTGATATGTTGGTTGTTGTGTTGGTTATTGTGTTGGTTGTTTTGTTGGTTGTTTTGTTGGTTGTTTTGTTGGTTGTTGTGTTGGTAGTTGTGTTGGTTGTTATTTGTTGTGTTGGTTGTTGTGTTGGTAGTTGCGTTGGTTGATATGTTGGTTGTTGTGTTGGTTGTTGTGTTGATTGTTGTGTTGGTGGTTGTGTTGGTGGTTTTGTTGGTTGTTTTGTTGGCTGTTTTGTTGGCTGTTACGCAACAAAAACATTTTTCAAGAAAGGAATACAAAACAACATTTTTTTATATTTAAAAAAATTTCCTCAAGATTGTTCTCTTTCGTTGAAGTTGTCTCAACCTGGATTGCCTCGCAAGCCAGTAAACTAGATTCTATGTTGTGAACTGCTTGACAAATTTGAGCCGCCTCAATCAATCAATCAATTAATCTCATTAAAAACAAATTTTTCCAGCAAATAAATTCCAATGGAAGTTTTTGAAAATTTCTAAATGTAATTCTAAATTTTTAGATTTTTCATTTCAATCAAATTTTTTTGTACTAAATCTTCTCATATGGTCATTAAAATCCCAACAAATTAATCAACACGTAACGTTTTTTCCGTGATATTCTTTGTTCCTTCTGTGATATTTTAGTTTCTTCCGTGATATTTTTGTTCCTTCTGTGATATTTTAGTTTCTTCCGTGATATTCTTTATTCCTTCCGTGATCATTTTTGTTCCTTCCGTGATATTTTTTGTTTCTTCCGTGATATTCTTTGTTTCTTCCGTGATATTTTTGTTCCTTCTGTGATATTTTAGTTTCTTCCGTGATATTCTTTATTCCTTCCGTGATCATTTTTGTTCCTTCCGTGATATTTTTTGTTTCTTCCATGATATTCTCCTTGCTTGCCTGCTTGAAGGTTTGCAAACCTTGAAAGTGAAATTTAAATAACTTCCTTTCATCTAATCAAGCTGAAATTTGAAATATATGCTTGCTTTTTATGACATTCCATTTAATTAACGTTACAAAAATTTCTGAAAAAAATATTTTTTAATTAAAAATAATAGTTATCTATGTTTTAAAACAAAAACAAGTCCAACACAACTAAATAGATATTTACAAATATAAATTCAAAAAATGTCGCTTTAAAAGAAAAATTTGCAATAAATGAAAATCGGCAAATCCTGAAATATAAGGACTTTGTGAAAAAAACCTCGTTTTTACGGCTTACTTGTTTCTAATTCAACGTGTCATTGATAAATGGACAAATAAATATGGCTTTAAATAATACAGTAAGAAATTTTTATAATTCACCAAAATTTTTTATTTAGGCGATATAAATTTAAATCCTAAAATTAGAAATTAAAACTAGGCCTCCTGTTGTTTTAATGACATCGATCACGTACAGTCTGGAACGAGGTTTCGACCTAAAAATAAAAATTCTTTTCGCCCTTGAAATATGTGGCTTCAAATGTTTTCATCAATAACTATATTAGATTAGAAGGAATGATGTTCGAGGAGATTGTAAATTGGAAGATAATTTCTTAATCGGTCCGTAGAGGGAGAGCGCATCTGCGGCTCAACCAAGTTGAAGCGAATCCGTCAAGATTGGCGGCGCCAGGAGCTCTTTGGTAAAATACTGCAATCTTTAATGTTCAAGAGGATTATTGGGGAATATCTCTTGCATCACTGCTGCACAGTATGACGTAAAACATTAATATAATGTACAACAATAGTATGATGTACAACATTAGTACGATGTGAAACATTATAATGATATACAACAATAGTATGATGTAAAACATTAGTATGATGTAAAACATTATAATGATATACAACAATAGTATGATGTAAAACATTAGTACGATGTACAGCAATAGTATGATGTACAACATTAGTACGATGTAAAACATTATAATGATATACAACAATAGTATGATGTAAAACATTAGTATGATGTACAGCAATAGTATGATGTACACCATTAGTACGATGTAAAACATTATAATGATATACAACAATAGTATGATGTAAAACATTAGTACGATGTAAAACATTATAATGATATACAACAATAGTACGATGTAAAACATTAACACGATGTACAGCAATAGTATGATGTACAACATTAGTGTTACCGTTGATACGTACCTACTGTTATATATCAAGGATTTCTTTAATATTGTGTGGAACCTCTTCAACATGTGTTTAATATTGTGTGGAACCTCTTCAACATGTGTTTAATATTGTGTGGAACCTCTTCAACATGTGTTTAATATTGTGTGGAACCTCTTCAACATGTGTTTAATATTGTGTGGAACCTCTTCAACATGTGTTTAATATTGTGTGGAACCTCTTCAACATGTGTTCTCTTTCCTTCCTCTTTTTGTCTTCTCTTTAACATTCTCCATCTTCCTCTCCGGTATTCAACCATTACTTTCTATTATTCTTAATTATACAGTCGTTTCGGTTAATTGGGACTGAAAAGAAAATTTTTGCCTTCTCGCCTGACTTTCTTTTTAAAAAGATTTTTTTTTAAATTTATGGTTACACAGACGCATGCACGTAAATTTGTAATGATTTGCAAATATTTTTCAAAAAAATTATCTCAAATAATTTACTGTTGTGTCCAACATCGTGAATTCTGTTTGTAAAATTTTATAAGTCTCTTATAATAACATCACGGTCAGGTCCTGCTTGCTTGATTTTTTATTTTCTTTTTTTTCTTTCTTATAAACAAATCATCATAGTAATACACCTACTTACATTGTTGTACAATGCGTATCCACATTTCTACATGGCGGTCTGAGGATTCCACCTTTCCGATCCCGTCCCGATACGCCACAAAACGTAAACCCAACCTAGCCCGCCCATTCTCTTTAGAGACATGTCCGAATTGAGCCAGTAAAATAAATCCAATCGAATCATTAAATGAAACACATATTTTGTACATTTGAATATTATAGTACACAATAAAACAAAATTTTATAGTATAAATATTTTTTCTATCTTGACAACAACTGATTTAACTCTTTCTTGACCTGACCTGACCTATCGAAAGGTTCAAAACTCCAAATCAGACCTTTTGTTGTATTTTGTACACGCGTATACAATACATACATTAATGCACAGTGAATTGCGTGTATATGGTAGACAGTTGCATTGCATGTCGTGTATCTATACAATATGTCGTTGTATTGTTTGCACGATAAATAATTGTATTGTTTGCATGATGCATACTTGTATTGTTTGCACGATACATACTTGTATTGTTTGCATGATGCATACTTGTATTGTTTGCACGATACATACTTGTATTGTTTGCACGATGCATACTTGTATTGTTTGCACGATACATACTTGTATTGTTTGCACGATACATACTTGTATTGTTTGCACGATACATACTTGTATTGTTTGCACGATACATACTTGTATTGTTTGCACTATACATAATTGTATTGTTTGCACGATACTTAATTGTATTGTTTTGTACATGGCGCGTTCAGAAAGAACTTTCAGACCAGGAATTGGAAGAGCTGCGTACAAACGTCATGCAAGTAGCGGACCTCAACAAAGACGGCAAAATCGAATTAGGAGAATTTTCAAAGTAAAATATTATTTGTTTCGTATTTTTAATAGTAAGTTTATTTTCAGTTTTGAATTCTTTGTGGATATTTTTTCATAATTTTTAATATAAAGTAAATTTAATCTTCTGCAGTCTTCTTTCAATTGAAGAAAATTTCATGAAACGATTTTCATCCAGGAAGTCGGTAGGTATAATTTAAAAAAAATTTTAAATCACGTTAATTTTGCACAATCACATTATTATATAATCACATCATTACATAATCCAATTATCACATTATCATATTATTATACAATCACATTATTAAACATCACATTATTACATAATCAAATTATTACATATTATTATATGCTATTACATTATCACATTATTAATTATTACCTAATCATATTTTTACATAATCACAATATTACATAATCACATTGTTACATAATCACATTATTCCACAATCACATTATTACACAACCACACTATGACATTAAATGATAATTCTGTATTTCAGCTTTCTAGAAGAGATTTCAATGAAATTTTTATGCACTACGACCCGGTTAGCAGCTTTATCAATTTTTATTATTCATTACTTTCTCGTTGTTTAACAATTTTCTTTCAATTATTACTCATATTTTGACAAATAATTTCTATTTTACTTTAATTTTTAGCACAATTAAATTTAGAAATTTTCTATTATCAATGGCGTTTTTTCAATTTTGTGTGCATACATTTTTTCTAAATTGATACTAAATTTATTAATTTTTTTCTAAATTTTTATTAAATTTCTATAAATTTTTTTCTAAATTTCTATTAAATTTCTATAAATGTTTTTCTAAATTTCTATTAAATTATCCCCAGGACGGAAATGGATTCATAGAAGGAAAAGAACTTTTGGCGCTCATAAGGGACATAATGACGAAAGTTGACGAGGTTTGTACAAGCCGATTACTCTAGAAAATATTATTTGTTTATAAAAATCAATAATAATAATAAAATTAATAATAATAATGATGATAATATTTTTATTATTATTTTCAAAGTTATAGTTCATTGTTTTTATAATTATTACTAGTGGGGTTACCCGTCGTTGTCCGGTGTTTTTAGAGGTTTTTATTTTGATTTTCTCTCTCCCCGCTATGTTTCTCTCGCCTTTTCTCTCTTTTTTTTCCTTTCTCTTCAGTTTTCTCCACTCGCTCTCCTGCTCCTTCTTGCTATCCCGCTTCCTCTCCCTTTCCCGCTCGCTCTCCCGCTTCCTCTCCCTTTCCCGCTCGCTCTCCCGTCTTTTTTCCCGCTCAGTCTCCCGCTCGTTTTCTTCCTTCTTCTCCCTCCTAACTTTTTTGCCCATAAAACGTAAAAGAGATTTGTTAAAAAAAAAAGGTTAAAACCTTTTTTAAAATTTGTTACAAAAACTAAATTTAAATTTCGTTACACAATAAGCTTTGATATTTGTACATAGGTATTTTCAGTCTGGGAGGTTTTTTAACCATGAAAAAATGAAAACTAACCAATTTGTTTCCTCTTTGAGATCTACCTTCATGCCAAATTTCGCTAGAATTGCTCCAGCGGTTTGGATTTGTATAGAGGACAGACAGTCATTTAAATAAATAGATAGATTATAATAATAAGATTCAATGTCTACCGATTGAAAGAGGAGATTGCATGAAAATTCAACAAACGACACTACGTCACAACAAACGACACTACGTCACAACAAACGACACTACGTCACAACAAACGACACTACGTCACAACAAACGACACTACATCTTAACAAAACAACTCACCGTCCTCGCACAGCTCCTGCACAGACGTGATGAAACTGCAGAAATTTGTTCTACAAGTTTTTTTCCTTTAAACCAAACCAGCGAACCTCCGAGTTAATTATCCGCACGAAACAAAAAAAACTCCCACATTTAAATCAGAAACCAACTCGCTCGCTGGTACAAAACCTTAAATTACAAAATTTGAAAGAAAAAAAAGAGTTTTCCAGCTCAACCGATTTTTTTTTTCATTTTTCCAGCAGGAGTTGATTTGCTTTCCTTCTTGTAGCACGTCTAAATTAGTATAAATAGAAGAAAAAGTTCCTTTGTCGACATTAGCTGTCAACGAAAAACAAGACAAAAACTCATCCAATTATCGTTGAGTATCCTTGATCTGTGGAGGTTTTAATCAGTAAAATAGAAAAATCCGCCTTTCTTTTGCAAGCCAGTCCCAAGCCTGGAGAAAGGAGGAGGGAAAGTTTAAAAGGATCAAATTACGATCCACGACAGGAAGTACTTAGGCGCTTCCTACATACAGTCATTTTAGTCTTGAAACACCTGGTGTAAAAAACTATAATAAACTATTATAAAAAAAACAGTAAAGTAGAAAAATTAAACTTGATAAAAAATAAAAAGTTGTCGTTTAAATTAAACCGAACTTACACAAATTGTAAGATTGACAAGGTATGACGTCATAATACCTGGTTGAAAACTTTATGCTATTTTTCTTATTGATTGACGTTTACGTTAACGAATGAAGAAAAAAGTTGACAGAAATAAATTTGGAAAGCTTTTTATTTATTTATTTATTTATTAAAATAGGCCAAAAAGTTAGTTGAGTTGTTGGAGCACAGTTGTTGGTCGAGTTTTAATTTGTTTTTTTATTTTTATTTTTCTTAATAATACTATCATCATCATCATTATTTTTTTATTATCAATACTATTACGCTGTTTTTCTACCTTTAAAATGTAAAAAATAAATATTAAGAATCTTAAAAGAAGCAAAATTGCTTTGTTTTCTGTAGTTGACTAATAATGGCTCAGTAAGCAAAAAGAAAACATTTTTGTATTTATTTGTGCAGAAATAAACTAGATCGTTGAAGATATAACTAATAGGCTATTACTAATTTGAATAAACATTAGTTTTAATTACGTAAACAAAAGTTATTTTTAATTCAGGAAAATGATTTCTTTAAATAAAAAAAAATCAATAATTTTTTCCCACAGCGAGTTACTCTGCAAGATTTGAAAGATTATCAGGACGTCGTCTTGAGCGTTTTTGACAAAAACACTGACGGAAAACTATCAAGGAAGGAGCTCGGTCTTTTACTTTCAATTCAAAAATAACTTTTTTATATAACTCTTCAAACTTTTGATATTTTGTTTGTTTCTATTTTGTATCGCACTTGAAAATGTATACGTTCATGTTTCACTTTCAAAACGGAACAAAAAGGTACAACTTTTGTTCTGACAGACATTCGTCTTTTTATAAATGTCTTTTCTGTTTATCATTTATTTAATTAATTGTTTTCTTTTATGCATTTCTGCTTTTTTTTAAATTTAACCAAGCCAAGCGCCATGCTATCTATCAAGATTTTTTATCTTTTAAGCTTTCAAAAAAAAATATTTACTGCTCCCATACGCCATTAGCTACGATCTTTAATCTAAGATCTTTTAAATGTCAAGTAGTTTTGTCAAAGTCACCCTCCCACCCCGACCCCCGAGCAGGGGTAATGAAGCTGCTGAAAGCAGAGAGCAGGTAAATTTATGCCATGATTTTGATTACTTGGGTAGTTATCACAAGAAGTCTCTTGTGGCGAACAAGTTGCCTAATTTTGTTCAAGTTTTTTTACTCAAAGTTCTACTTCATCAGCGAACATTTCAAAGCACGGTTTTTTTTTTATTAAAAGATGTCGCCCCTCATGGCTCACATATCTTTTTCTAATCTGTTTACAAGGCACAAACGCTTTCTGTTGCAAAACAAATATACAAACCTTGCCCATGAGTACTTTACTTGGATAGATTCTATTCATTTTAAATATTTAAATTGTCAATAAGTTTATAATAATCATCGGAAAAACTGGGCTCTAATTTGGAAAACATTCAAACAAACTTCTGCAGAACATCTTACAGAACAAGTTCATTTTTTCATCTCATCGGAAAGCATCTGTAAATAACATCTGTAGATGTGAATTCTATTCTGAAACACATCGAACACAAAACGGAATTTGTTCCAGTTTATTTATAAAAATCAAGCTTAGAACCCGACCGACTATAATGACAAGCCATGCTTTGTTTATTAGAAACAATTAAATCAATACAAATTTAATGCAATACAATGAATTGGCTATGCACATTATGCGTTTGTGTGCACTTGTCTATTTCGACACTTGATACTGTGAGCAGTTGTCACTGTACGCCTGTTTCTTGATGCGCACTTTTCGCTATGCGCCCTGTTGTCGTGTACGCACAATGTTCTGTACTCACTTGTTAAGTTTGTGACATTAAATTATGTTAACATTAAATAGACAAAACTCAATCGTTGATTAGTTTGTTGTTTTTTTTAAACGTACGAAAAAAATACTTAGAAAAACAATCAGTCTAGCTCGGTTGTAACGTCAATTATAAAAAAACTTTTACCGATGAGGGTAATAAAACAATTCCTTACACACGTTGTAATATAAACCAACCAAAATTTACGAGGAAAAAGTGCCAATCTTGGAGCTTAAAAAGAGGAGAAAATAAATTGCTCACATGACTTCTTGAAAAAAAAATCTATGCCCGTCAATGCGATCCTTCATTCTTGAGAGAATTTTCCTGTTTTCAGTGATGCGTGCATTATTGCAGCTTAAATCTTTCGTTTCCTATAAAAACAAATGAAATGCATCCATCTTCAGATTTTTGTCTGACTCTTCCAGGTTTTTTTTTCACACATTTATTGGGGGTAACGACTGCAATTATTTTCTTCCTTAAATGTTCCAAGAACCTTTTGTTTGTTTTATATTTTTTTTTTCTCAGTCCAAGTTGTACTAAAAAAGTCATTTAAAAGATAGTTTTTGCAGCTCGATATTGCTTTGTTTCTTCAACGGGTAACCATTTCTTCTTTTTCGCTTACTACAAACGTGCGTATAAAATCTTTTATTGTATTTTTATATTTTTCAAAGTTCTTTTTTGTGTTTTACAAAAAAATTTTTGCAGGTCTTATCAATCCCAGTCTCTTCAACTTTATTTTTGTCTATCCATCACCCTGATCATCATTGCCTCCCCCTCCCCTATAGCGTTTTAGGCTCGAAAATAATTTTCTTGGATTGTGGCAACATTTTATTTGCTGTAGTTGTAGTCGGTTTGGGTCACTCAAATTGAGCTTGCTCTCCAAATCCCGGTCGCTTTCCTGTTTCCGGTCGCTGTCCCGCTCCCGCTTGCTCTACCGTTTCCGGTCGCTTTCCCTTTCCCGCTCGCTCTTTCGCTCTTGGTCGCTTTTCCGATCCCGTTTGCTTTCCCGTTCTCGTTCATTCTCCAGTTCCCGTTTCCACTGCTCTCCTTTTGTGACCGATCCTACTTTTTTAACAAAAACTTTCCTCTATTGAATCTCTTTCTTGACGATCGAATGAATGGTGTGGCAATTCATAAAGGAAATATATACATACATAACGACAGTTGCTCAAAAAATAAAAACCAATGACACGAGCTAAGCTACCAATTCAATAAATACTATAACAATTAGTTAGAAAATGTTTTTATGCTAAAATTCTTATTCTCTGAAAAGTAATATCCCAAAAAAAATTAAAGATAAACCTCCGAAATCGCAGGGTGTTGTGCTTTCAACATATTTTTTCAATCACTCAATAAATGTGAATATTTAAAAAACGCCTCCTACAGAGCTTTTAAGATCTGTCTATTGCTAATTTTATTTTAATCTCGAATTGCTAGTTTGCTATTAGCAACAACAACATTCATTTTTACTGCAAATTCATGAGCAGTGTAAAATTTATTACCTGAATTTTGTCAATTCTTTCTAAACAGGCCTGTCAATAGGGGGCTGGCGGAGATATTGCCCTAGGCCTCCGCTGGGCTGAGGGCCCACAACAGTTACAAAGTTTGATTTTATACGAGTCTGAATAGTCAGAAAAAATGCCCCCATTGTCTGTATGTATGTATGTATGTATGTATGTATGTATGTATGTATGTATGTATGTTCGCAACTTCGCATAATGCGGCGGACGCAGAGGTCAGCATTCAGCAGTTGCTTAAATTAGTGCGCGCAGGTTTGTAATAAAAGTTATAACGCAATTGTACAGTATCAAAAACGTGTTCCCTAAGCCTATTATGCAAGAGGCTGTCCGATTGCATCATACATAATGCTAGATTTATTGTTCAAAAGAGAATATCGCAATGACTTCTTGATTTGCATTTGCCATGCCTTCGTAAGACATGAAATTTAGAGATTTTAATTTGTTGAACCAGGTTTGATCCAAATCATTGAACATTTTTCTCATATTGCTGATCAGGTATGTCTAATTACTACTGACTTAAATAAACTTTCTATAATAATAGTAGAAAAGAAAAACGTTTTATATTTAATAATATCTGAGAGTCTGATTCGATAAAAGCTAAAAATCCCGTCACTTTATATATATATAGAAATGACTTCCTGTCTGACTGTCGGTCTGTAAGGTAAACTGACCAAATTCTGGCCACTGACCAATTACTGGCCAGTTTTCAGGTGCATTTAAAAAAATCATCATGACCTAGAATTTTTTTAAAGTTTTAAACTTTTTGGTTAAATGTAATTTTGAAATCCAGTGTTACTTATCCGGCTTAATTTAGCGCTAATAGAAGCTCAAAAGTTTGCAACTTTTCGGTCTTGAAAGTTCGAAAACTTTAGTTGACATTTTTATTTCAACTAAACCAGTGAATTATCGGGACGTTTTACAAAATAAATCCAAATGAAAGGTGACACTATAAGTTGTTCTCAATTACTTTTTCAGTTCTTTTATCTAAATTTCTACTAAAAATAACTTAGAAATGAGAAATTGTATTTGACCATATACTGGCCATGGTTTTGGGAAGCAGCAGTTTTTGGAGTATGCTGGAAAACTTGCATAAAGTTTATTTAAAAAAGGAACTCTTAGCTAAAAATGGTGAAGACTTATGAAAAAAACAAAATTTGGAAATTACTTTGCGCTGTCCGGAAGGAACATCTGCTGTACGTCATATTTGCATACTAGCAGTCAGTAGCAGTGCCCGTAGCGGCTTCGCTGGCATGAAATTAAAGAATTTGAACCGTGCATACATAGTAGAGTACTGCACGGATCAATTTTTGAATCTCGGCTCGACCCATCCGCAACTTGGCCCAGCCAGTTTCAAAAACCAAAATTCCTGGCCCGGTACGGCCCGTCTAATTTGGGCCCGGCTCGTTTTTACAGGTCTAAAATTTCTATATACTTGATGAAAAGCTTCGGTCCGTCCCACCTTGACTTCAGGTTTGGCCCGACCCGTCTGAAGACCCTAAAATCACTAAAATGTGTATATACTTAGTGAAAAACCTCGGCCCGTTCCACCTTGATTTAAGGTTTGGCCTGGCCCGTATAAAGACTTTAAAATAACGGCTTGGCCCGGCCGGTGATAAACTGTACTCAGCTACTTTTAACCGACACAAAACCTCAAAATACTAATTTTTACATCTGTAGCACTTACAGTTTTTGAGTAGCAGTTATTTTAAAATCAAATAACCCTTATTTCCATCCCACATTTGAGGTCCTGGAAACCAAATTTATAAAAAATGGTGAAACACTTATATCGTTATTTTTTGAGTAAATACTAAATACTTATTTTAACTTTTGTAGCATTTACAGTTTTTGGGTAGCAGTTACTTTAAAAACCAAGTAACCCTATTTTCCACCCCACATTTGAAGTCCTGGAAACCAAATTTTCAAAAAAATCGTAAAACACGTATATCATTTTTTGCTGTAGAAATTAAATACTAATTTTTACTCCTGTAGCATCTACAGTTTTTGAGTAGCAGTTGCTTTGAAAACCAAAGAACTTTATTCTCCACCCAACTTTTGAGGTCCTGGAAACCAAATTTTCGAAAAATGGTGAAACACCTATATCATTATTTTTAGAGTAAAAACTAAATACTAATTTATCTTTTTGTAGCATTTACAGTTTTTGAGTATCAGTTATTTTAAAAATCAAGTAATCCTATTTTTCACCCCACATTTAAGGTCCTGGAAACCAATTTTTTTACAAATATCATTATTTTTAGAGTAGAAACTAATTTTTACTCCTGTAGCATTTACTGTTTTTGAGTAGTAGTTACTTTAAAAACTTATAACCCTTTTTTCCATCCCACATTTGAGGTCCTGGAAACCGAATTTTCAAAATATGGCGAAACACGTATATAATTATTTTTAGAGTAGAAACTAAATACTAATTTTTACTTTTGTAGCATTTACAGTTTTTGAGTAGCAGTTACCTTAAAAACCAAATAACCCTAATTTCCACCCCACATTGGAAGTCCTGGAAACCAATTTTTTTTTTAAATGGTGGAACACCTATATCATGGGCTTTATAATATAGATGTCTGTATGCGTGTATATTAGCACTTTTGCATAACACGGCTATCAGTATGAGTTAGAGTACGACCGAAACCAAAACTCACGTGGTCAAGTATAAAATCCCTTAAAATACTGAAATTTTGTGCATTTTACCCATTATTCTGCATTAATTAGGACATGAAATGGAAACACAGTATATTAATTTTGTTGCAATCAATTACTTAATATAATATAAAAAAATATTAATAATACTTTTATTATTTTTTCAGATTAAGTTCTCATAGGAAAATGTCTGTCAGTTAATCACTAATTGTTAATGTTTCATTAAATACTAAGTATTGGTATTTTGAAATTATATTATTAATACTTTGGTTTGTATTTGTACTTAGAAGAATCATCAATCTCTTTTAGGTACTTCTTATATAAAAATAATAATTACTAAAATTACTATTACACTCTTAGTTCCAGTCTCAACAATGATAATCAAATCACACATTTAGCATTTAGAATTAACAAAGATACCAGATACCTAGATCACAATTAGTAGGGCAGTCATACTTACATTTAGAATTAAGTAACTCACTACCTACTAAACTACAGTAAACATTTAAATTGAAAACAGTTATAAAATCAAATAAAAAAAACTTCTAAATATCTTATGTTTAGGGTTACTTTTTTGGTTTTTGGTATTATTAATAATCATAATTAAAAAGTTGTATATTGTACGCCAAGAAAAGCAGTTTGTCTACGTTTTCGCCACGTAAATTATTGCGACGATCCAAGTATATTTGGCCAGCAGCACTGAACAGCTGCTCACTCGGGACACTGGTAGGTGGAGCTGAAAGGTATTTTAAGACTGCACTTCTCAATATAGGATATGGACTGCTGTTCCAATAGCTGTATATGTTATTGCCACGTTGCCGTGAGAAACGATGTTAGGTGAGCGTGCATGACAACTTCCGAAATCAGTTTCGGTTCGGTAAAAGTTTCGGCCAATTTTGGCGGAAACCGAAACTGCAGCCAAAACTTGATTTTTCGCCGAAACTCGGCCGAAACCGTACTTTCGGTCGGACAATAGTATGAGTACAGTCAGCTGTTGATAAAATAGGTGCGTACAGGAATGAAATCCTACATAGTTTACTATGCTGGATTTCATGATACATGCGTTTAATAAAAGTATAAATTACTCAATTGTGCACCGTCAGTCCTAAAGATCACAAATGTTTTGCCTACCTATAATTATTATTACACAAACGTTTTTATTGGCCGATTACATCAAATATTATAATGGTTTTATTTGTGGAACGATAGCATTCCAAAATATTAAAGCAAGACCGGTGGTGACGTTAATTTATGAAATTTTAAAAGGTATTGCCGCAACAGCAAAATTTTAAAAAAGTTCCGTATATATATATATATATATATATATATATATATATATATATATATATATATATATATATATATATATATATATATATATCGATAACGCCCAACCCTTATCTTCCAAACGAAAAGTTTAGTTCAAAAAATTTCTATATTTACACCTAAATATTATTTGTAACCTTGTAGTAAATTAGTTTAAAGGCGTTGTTTTAAAGAAGTATTTCTTATATATTTTTTTACGACTTGACTTAGTTAACGGTTAAATAACTTTAACTTGGCGACTAGCTAGAGCTAGACTGCTAGAGAGCTAGAGTTAGAAGTTTTAGTTAGACTAGTCTACTCTATCTCTATCTTAGTCCTTAGTCTCTTAGTCAAAGTTAGTGTAACAGAACTTTCTTATATAAATGAGAAAGCGGTTAACATTGTGCTAATAACTTAGTTACATTTCTGCATATAAATTATTAACAAGTTTTCTAGTAGTGGCTTTTTTTAGAAATAAATCTTTTCAACTTTCTGTTTACAGAATAGCAAAATGTCTTCAGAAAGCTGCAATCTTCCTGTCACGGTTTCTCTTGGCTACAATTACTCATGCACAGCTCCTGGTTGCAGTTATCCTTGTAGGTCGTTGGAAAGTTTTGTAGCCCATTCCATAAGACATATCGATTTTGATCGCAAGGGTGAGAGAGATTCGGAAACTATATTGGCCAAGTTTCAAGATACTTGGTATTGCTCACTGTGCGAGTTCGGCTCCACCAATAAAATTATATTTACGGAACATCTGCGTCAGCATATGTTGCCCAATGGATATGCTTGCGGTAGGTGTCAAGCTAGTTTTGAGAATGTGAAAGCCCTGAAAAAGCACAATAGTAGTGTTCATCCCAGGCTGTCCACTCGGCTGAAATTTCAAAAACCCAGTGGCTTTGTTGATCTTATTTTAGGTAAAATAAGCGAAGATGGGGAAAAATCATTTTTGCTAAAAACCAAAGCAGATATGGTTGTTTTCATCTGCCATGAGATGATGTGCTGGTTTGTTGCACAGTTTAAATCTTGTGAGAGAATTGACCTAAGTCATGTGTTTCTGAGCAAGAGCTTGATGGAGGAGCCCAACGTCAAGAAAATATCAGGAAACTGCATATTCATTGAAAATAACTACTGTTTTGATGAATCAATTAAAAAAGATATTGAAAGAAGTCATTTATTCTTTCTTGAAAAGCTGAAGCTTCAATTAAAAAATAGGAAAATATACAATAAGATAGAATCAGAAGTAAGTCACATAGGCAAATATAAAATTCATGGAACTAGTTTTGTTTGTTTGAAGTGTGATTATCGCACACCGGACCAATTTCAAATCATGGAACACATATGGTTAGACATACACCTAGTCACTAAAATGTGTTTACATAAAAAGGTTAATAGCTCTCTTTGCAATGGACCAATATGTGCTATACTGGATTCCATAATTTCTTTCCTTTGCTTACAAATCTCTGATCTTCCCCCAAGACAACAACAGGGTGCTCAAAACAGCTATCTTTTTCTAAGTCCAGAGCACAATTTTAATAATGAACATGAAGATAATACAACTGAAGAGCACCAAAGATTTTTTAAACCTGGTTGTCCGCTGTCTGTCTATTTGAAGCAGTCAGATGAAGACGCGGACGAAGTTGAGCTCGTTAGTGACGACTTGCCACTTAAACATGTATGTGATGTCTGCACATTCACGTGCAACACAGAACATGATTTCGATGTTCATAAGTTGTTCTGCCTCACGTCAGACGCTCGACTTTCTGGAAACTTAACCTGTCCGAAATGTCGTTTTTCTTGCGATTCTGTGAATGTCATCTTGGATCATTTGAGTCAACATTTGGGCCATACTGCACTGAAAGTATTCACATGCAGATACTGCAGTTACATGTTCTCATCTAATGCTGAGGTGGATCAGCATGTTAAACAACGTCATTCAACTGAACATGCTATAGCTCCAGCAAAAACCAAGTGCTTTATGAAAAATGTTCATTATCTTGATGGCATGTTCAAATGCTGTTTTTGTGGCTCAGCTCACAAGTGGCCAAATGAGTTTTTCAGCCACTTGAAAGATCGACACAAAGAATATGCTCATTTGACTGAATACCTTTCAAATAAATATTTACATGGCAAACAAACTGGCACTTTACGAGGAGCTTTGCCTAAGGTTACTTTTCCTTGTCGGCTTTTGACCCAGGCTGATGGTGCTTCTTCTGCTGGTCATCAAAAAAATAAAAATGTCAGGATTGCTGGTAATAAAGGAGATGAAGATGGTGGCAGTAGGAATGCTGAGAAAGGCAAAGGAGATGTTGTAAATAGTAAAAGAAGAAGTGTTCCTGATGTTAATGATTCTAGGAAAGATGTTGATAAACTGGCAGATGAACCATCTATTTCTTATGAAAATACTACCGCAATGCCATTTAAAAGAAAGAAAGTGGCTCATCAACAATCGGAAATAATCGCTGCAAACCAAGGTGCTGTGGGCAAGGCAATCTCTAGTGGAGATGATTCAATAACACTGCAAAACATTTTTGGAAATTCATCAAAGGCCAAATTAAGTAGCAATAAAATAGGAACATCTAGTAGGAAGCCTTCAGTCTTTTACGTGTGCAATTACTGCGACTTTAAGTCATGCTCAGTGAAGAAATACGCAAAGCATTTGCTCGTCTGTAGAAAGAATTTTCAGCATAAAAAGAAAATCAACTTCTTCCCGATTGTTAGACTGGAAAACAGAGTTGATTTACACAGTGTTGCTCTATCGTAAGACAACTTTCTGCCCAGTTTTATTTTATACTGCTTTTTCTCTACTGGTCATTCACCGACCAAGCATAATAAATGTCAGGATTTTTCATATTGCTTACATTGCATACGGCTTAATTTTGTTTTTGTAGGGTAATAAATGGTGATTTTGTCACCTCAATTTAGTTTTTTTCATTTTTTTGATATTTACAATGCAATCAATTTTTATTTAGTGAAGAAGTTTCATTAATTTGTTTTCTTTGTATTTGCATTTAAAAAAACGGGTTTGTAGGTGAAAATGTGCTTTATTCTGTTTCAAAAAATAAAAGATGATAAATAAACAGATGTTGTTGAAAATATGCAGTGGTTTCTTTGTTGTTGATTTTTGGCAAATATCTTCTCTGACTATCTAGGTGACAAAATGTTATTCTGCATCTCACCTTAAAGCTTTAGTTTTGCGCTCAAATTACAAAGCCAGATTTTTTAGTTTGAATGTTAATAGCATAAAAGTTAAATTATTTTCATACATATGTAATCCAGTTGGTAGTTGGTTTTCTTGCTGAAACCAATCGACCGATGGTCTTTTCGATTTTCTTTCGTGAACATCATTAAATAACATTTCTGTTTTCAATAGTTTTTTTATGCAAACACGAACAAACTGACAAAAAATATACTATTAAATTAGAAAATATAATTATAAGCGTGTATTTAAATGTTACACGATAACAGCCTAAAGAGGCAATTACTGAAATTCTTACAAACGTCGCTTCGGTAATAAAAGTATTTTTGGAAGTTACAAGTCAAACTCTCGAGTATGATTTACAAAAAGGTTGAAATATAAAAAGCATTTACAACTAAAACCTAATAATGAATCATGATTTACAAAACAGTTCAACAAACAATAGGATAAGAATAAAATGAGTTCCGTTCAAACAATTTTTAAATATAAGTAGCTGCTTGTTGATTGTCTCTGTTCTTGAAACAAAACATTAAATTGTATAAAATGAGCATGGACTCAAGGGAAATGGTATCAAGATTTCAAACAAATAATTTTTTGTGGCTCATCAACTTTATTGTGAAAAACTGACTGGAGAAGATCAGAAGGCAACGCTTCTTTTCCTATGTCGATGTTTGGCGGAGCACTGTTTGGCCTTGCAAGGACGTTCGAAAGAAGATCCGTCTTTTTTCTCTCGCCGTCAGAAGAGGTGGACGAAATCTTAACACCTTTTTCTTCGCAGATGTTCAACTCGTTTTGGTCAGTCACATCTTTTGAGAAGTTGGTCTGATGTTCACTTCTTTCAGTGCTCTCGAGTTCTTCTGAATTTCCATTGTTAGTCACGTTTTCATTATCTGCCAATTCTTCGTTGTTTTTACCGTTAAAAGAGTTATTCTCATTAATCATGCTGGGAGGTTGTTCGGCGCGAGTGCACGTATCTACTGCCAGGTCTGAACGTTTCTGAACACCATCAAACCAATTCTCATCATAAACAGTTTCTTCGTAACTGCCTGAAATTTCGACAGCATCGTCTGATGATTTTGAACCTGAAACCTTTCCGTGTCTAGGCGTTAAATTGAAACCCCCGCCATTCGATGTCCTCTCTGTATTCAAAAAGACCTTCGTTTGATTTTTCACTTTAGGAGACGGTTCAGGGCCGTTTTGTCGTACATCGTAACTGCTCCTATAACTGGCTCTTCTTCCTTCCATGAAACTTATGAAGGCGTAGGCAGACGGACTGTAATCGACGGTCGATCTTTTCGGTCGACTCCGGGAGTAGTCTGTCTTGACGTCGTTTTGTTCTTCCTGCACCTTCCAAGGCTGGAAATCCGAAGAATCAAATAACTCCTTGTAGCACTGCTTGCTGAACTCTTCTTTGTACAAAGTATCGAGACTTTTGAATTCCCCGCCATCGTCGTCATCGTCTTCTTCTGTATTAGAAATCAAATCCTCGTCAGAATCTTGCTCTGTGATGTCGTACACTTTCATTTCGCCCTTCACCTCTTCGTACGTCGACTCGATCTGGTCAGAACTCATACCCAGTATGAGAGGCATTATGTGTTCTTCTTGTTTGTGTTTGAACTCTTCTTTTACCTGGTGTTTCAGCTCTTCGATTTCGCGATCATTTAATTTCCACAACGTCAACACTTCACAGCCTATTTGTGCATAATCTTCATAGCTGTGCATGTTGTTAACAAATAGACAAATGTCTTCTTTTATAAAATGGCCATTACAATCCTTGAATATACGAACACCATCAAAATAAAACTGGTGTGACGGACATGTAATTGTGACTTGTTTTCTGTTTGACGACTGTGACACTTTTAATCTTGATGCCACTTTAAACATTTTTCTCTTCTTAGATCGAGGTCCCAAAGCAAAAGTATTTTTTCTTTTACGACACATCGAGCTAGCCTTCGAACTCTCTTGAGGAGCTTCAACAACGTTTCCAGTAATCACAACTTTGCCACCGTTGGCGGGTTCAACTAATTTGTCACTAGTGACTACAACTTCACAGGTTTCCACAGGCTTTGCAATAACATCTTCAATCATTTTCAAGTCGTCTGCGTCGTTAAAAATGCTGGATATGTCATTCGACGACACTTCGGAAAATTCGCTTTTCGGCGAATAAATCTTTGCAGACGAAGACGGTCTTTCAGTAAACAGGTGATGCTTCTTTCGAGAAATTCTTTTGTTTTCTGACCTGAGTCGTTCTAATTGTTTACTGATTTCAAACTCTTTGAGAATGATTGTTCTTTCATCGCAGTGTTTTTCTCCGTCGAGGTTTTTCATTTCTTTCTGCATTTCATGGAGAGTCATTCTGACTTTCATGGAGTTTTTATTCAGCGTCAAACTATCTTCGCATTTGTGACTAACAGACGGAGAAAAGTTTGGATCGCAAACAAAATCAGAAGAACTACTAGACTGAATGCTATCTTCAATTAATTTGCTGCCATTTATTGAAGTGGAAGGTACTATTTTTACATGAATTATAGTGGAAGGACTTTGCAAAGAACAAACATTTTTATCTGTATCTTTAGCATCACTGGTACCAGGTGCTTCTTCATAATTATTCACGTTCAAAGGAGGTTGACTGAAAAATTGTTCCGTTTTTTTACATTTAGAAGAGTTTATTTGCCCGGTGTTTTCTATGTTGTCCACTGTAAATAGATGCACTAAACTATTCTGCCTCAGATCTATTGTGACATCAGCTGTCTTTTTGGGGGGAATATTAAATCTTACTGTTTGAGCTGAGTTGTTTGCTTCATCCATTTGAATTTAATAGAAACCCAGTTTATATTAAAAAAAGTTTGATGAAATGATGTTTATCAAATCATATACTTCAATTTGAACTTTACAGATATGATCTCTTTGAGCATATTCGTGCACTTGTTATTGACATTGAATTGACTAAGACTAAATGTATTGTTTTGTATTAATTAAACTCAAATGTTGTCAGTATTAAGTAAGTAAATAATGAGTTCCAATTGTTCAAGAACTAGTTCCAGTTTGGCGTTTCAGAAATCTAACTCACAACAAGCAATACAAATAGTTATTAACAGAATATAAAACGCAAACGCGATAGTGAATATTATAATTTACTACAGTTTGATCCGTCGATTCTTTTAACTATGATTTTTAATTTTACGACCTAACTTTAGTAAGGCTAGCCTTACTACAATCGATCAATAATTTTACAACGATGATAAAAAAAAGTTCAGCGAACGACTTTGCAACCATGCGTTTAATTTTATAAAATTCTGTAAAAATTATTTCCAATTAACATAACTGGATCTACGTAACCTATATATATATATATATATATATATATATACATGTACGTAATATGATTTTAAAAGAAACTATCGAGTATTATATTTATTACACTGATAACAACATTGACATGAAAATGAAAAATCACTAGGTGCAGAATATGTGAAATGTTCAATTAAACTTTAATGTCATTGCACATTATACAATTTTAATTTTTTGTATTAATTTTTAAGTTTTTAAAAAGCCATGATTACTCGTATATTCTATAATAGGTACTAGCAGAATTACCCGGCGTTGCCCGAGTTTTTAGAGATGTTTTTTCTCGTTATTTCTCTCTCTCCCTATCAGCGTAGGTGTTATTTGATTATTTTATGTATGTATGTATGTATGTATGTATGTATGTATGTATGTATGTATGTATGTATGTATGTATGTATGTATGTATGTATGTATGTATGTATGTATGTATGTATGTATGTATGTATGTATGTATGTATGTATGTATGTATGTATGTATGTATGTGTGTGTATGTATGTGTGTGTATGTATGTATGTATGTGTGTATGTATGTGTGTGTATCTATGTGTGTGTATGTATGTGTGTGTATGTATGTGTGTGTATGTATGTATGTATGTATTAGGGATGTCACGGGTAGTACTTTTTGGAGTTTTCGGGTTCGGGTTCGGGTTCGGGTTTATGAAACTAAAGTTTTCGGGTTCGGGTTCGGGTTCGGGTTTGTGAAACTAGAGTTTTCGGGTTCGGGTTTGTAAAAGTCGAGTTTTCGGGTTCGGGTTCGGGTTCGGGTTTGTGAAACTCAGGTTTTCGGGTTCGGGTTCGGGTTTGTAGTTTTCCAAAAACCGGGTTCGGGTTCGGGTTCGGGTACTGGCTTATGTTTTCAAATTCGTGGATTGATTTTAAATTTACCTAGTGTATATACATATACAAACGAGAGCGATCAATTCATTCATTGGAAATTACACGTATTGAATAAACTCTAACAAGTTAATTATCTTTCCAAATAATGTGATTTTTTGGCCGAAGAAGGCTTAATTATTTTAGTTCGTTCGCGGCTCGGTCCGGCCAGATAATCAGGCGGATTAGTGGTCTAGCTTGCACACTCACCAATAAAATGACCTATTTGTGTTATTTGTTACGCAAAGGTGATAATACAAAACTTGTATGGCTTGCGATTAGTATAATACGTTACCTCTTAAATTATTCTACTTTATTAATTTTTTCGCGGCTCGGTCCGGTTGGGTAATCAGGCGGATTAGTGTTCTAGTTTACACATTTGCCAATAAAATGACTGTGACGCATAGATCATTTATAGACTTTGCCAGTTAAAATTTAGGATTATGCAAGATTATCTTTATAACTACGGGTCTTTGTTATATCAGAAAAACTTTGAGTATGTGAATGAATAAATATAAGGTTATATAACTGAAGTAAAAAGTTTAGAGTCATGGCTATCCGGGATTTCTTCGACCGAAGGAGGCTTAATTATTTTAGTTCGTTCGCGGCTTGAAGAAAAAAAGGGTCACTTTAGACGAAGACCCTCTTTTGTGGTGGAAAGATAACAGAACAAACTTTCCAAATTTAGCGGTGATCGCTAAACGCTACTTGGCGGCCCCAGCTACCAGCGTTCCATCGGAACCGTTGTTCAGTGGTGCTGCAATTATTTATGAGCGCTAAGGAACCGATTATCAGGCAAGACAGCAGAAAAACTGTTGTTTATGAAGTACAACTTGCCTGAAATCGGTTCCTAATACTATTTCATTTTTAATAAACTTGAAAAGTTATGAAAACTCTGTTTGTGTTGCTATTTTTAAAACTGAAATAAATATTTATTTACTAAAAAAATGTATTTGTTCACAACTCCGAGTTCGGGTATTAGGCTTATAAATTTTCGGGTTCGAGTTCGGGTTCGGGTATCAAGTTTTCACATTTTCGGGTTCGAGTTCGGGTTCGGGTAACAAGTTTTCTAATTTTCGGGTTCGGGTTCGGGTTCGGGTATCAAGTTTTCACATTTTCGGGTTCGGGTTCGGGTTCGGGTATCAAATTTTCACACTTTCGGGTTCGAGTTCGGGTTCGGGTATCAGAAAAAGACCGGGTAGTACCGAACTCGGGTTCGGGTTCGGGTACCCGTGACATCAGTGGCGAATTTAGGCCTAGGCGCACTAGGCGCGCGCCTAGGGCCCCCAGATTTTAGGGGCCCCCAAAACTTGAAAAATGAGTTTTTTGGAGGCTTCAAAATATTTCGCACAAAAAAATTTAATAAGTTTGAGAAAAATTAATTTTACATTTTCAGATAATATATTTCATAATTATTTCTAAATATTTTTGTACAACGTATGAAAAAAAAATATACAGACAACCTTTCTAAGAATCTTTCTCACCATTCCTATATCAAACGCAACTGGAGAACGGTCATTTTCTGTGTTGAAAAGGATTAAGAATTACTTGCGGAATTCCATCAGCCAATGTAAGCTGGGAGATTTGTCTATTTTATGCATTGAATCAAAGGAGACATTAGAATACGATTTCAATGCGCACATTGACTCCTTCGCGAAATTGAAGAGCAGGAAAAAAGTTATATAACTGTAATAAACTGACAATTGTAATTTCTAACTAGTATCTATAACTGTAGTATGCATGTTAAATAATACATGAGTATGAGTGTTCTAACTATTGTTGTATTATGATCATTGATCGCCTTATAGGCGAGAGGGCCCCAAATTGGTCGTGCGCCTAGGGCCACAGTTTTGGTAAATACGCCTCTGCGTGACATCCCTAGTATGTATGTATGTATGTATGTATGTATGTATGTATGTATGTATGTATGTATGTATGTATGTATGTATGTATGTATGTATGTATGTATGTATGTATGTATGTATGCATGTATGTATGTATGCATGTATGCATGTATGTATGTATGCATGTATGTATGTATGCATGTATGCATGTATGCATGTATGCATGTATGCATGTATGCATGTATGCATGTATGCATGTATGCATGTATGTATGCATGTATGCATGTATGCATGTATGTATGTATGTATGTATGTGTGTATGTATATGTTTGGACATAAATAAACCAATAAGAATTAATGTTGGAGTTTCTTCATGAATTCATATCTTCGAAAGAAAACAACTTCTGAAATGATCTAACACTCTATTATTTTTCGATTGGCACGGTTCCATTTCTCATTATGAACTTCGCGCAGAATCAATCAATCAATCAATCAATTATTTATATAGCGCTATTTCCGCAGTGTTCAATAGCGCTCGGTCGTGAACTTATTAAACATATATGTTTTAAGTCCACGACGGAAAACTGTGAGAGAAGTAGAGTTAGTAAGAGAAGAAGGAAGAGAGTTCCAGAGATAGGGACCAGAGTAGGAGAAAGAGCGTTTAGCAAAAGAATGCTTAATAGTGAAGATGCGAGAGTGATTACGAGAAGAAGAACGAAGACCAGACTTAGGAGGGATATGTATTAAATTAGTTAAGTAGAGAGGAGAAAGACAATTTTTTATTTTGTACATTATTAATCAGATTTTAAAAATCACCCTATATCTGAGAGGAAGCCAATGGAGAAGAACAAGAGATGGAGAGATGTGAGAGGAGTAGGAGGTGCGAGAAACTAAGCGAGCAGCCGAGTTGAAGGCTTTAGAGAGAGGATAGAGGGTAGTGTCAGGAAGACCATAGTATAGAGAATTGCAGTAGTCAATTCGAGACAGGACAAGAGAAGAGACTAGAAGTTGCAGCGAAGGATCATCCAGAAGTGGACGAAGCTGCTTAATACGGCAGAAAGGAGTGAAATAGTGAAAGTGAAAAGTAATACGAACTTGTCACTTTCATTTCGGCTGTCTCGGCTGTGTAACGTGCGCTTATTGACTATTCTCTCTAACTTTGTGCTTTCTTTGCTATGGGGATGTTTAACTTCCGGTCTTCTGTTGAGCGTTTAACTGTAATTAAAATGAGCATTTCGGTTGTTCCTAATTTTACTTTTGAAGACGTAGAAAGATTTTTCAAAATGAAAAATACATGTCTTATATCAAAGGATATGGTTAAAGGATATAAATATTTTGTGGAAGAGTATAATCACGACATCAAAAGTATGGTTACCAAGATAGTCTAGCTAGGACAGTCGCCGATTAGCAATATTGTAAAAAATTAACGTGCGATTGCACTTTTAATAAAATATAATACTATTGAGCATAAGCTAATCTATCGTTTTACTTTCATCTTGATTTAAATTTAGTATTTAGTGGGGTTAAAAAAGAAAAGAAAACGAATTGTATATCTCATCATTGTATATTCTCATTCTTTTAATAAACCAAGTTTCAGAATTGAGTGAGAAGCTAGTTGTAAGCAGTAAATGCTTCCGAAGTCAGAAAAAAACTGCTACTGCCCAGGGCCGGATTAAAGCATTTGGGGGCCCTAGGCCAGACAATTTGCGGGGCCCCTCGCATAAAATAAACTATAGATCAAGACTCTATTGAGAGTGGTATAACACCCTTTAACATATATACATGATACAGTAGGCCCTACAAACAACAATATAACGAAACCATTCACAATGCATTTGCAACTTGCAACAAATTCCAACCATCATGCTAAACTTCGAAAGTACTACATTCATATGTCATATTACAATAAACAATCCCTCATGCTACCATCATACAAATTTACCAAAACGCAAGAAGTGACCATCCATCATTGTTTATTGATTATGAAGAAAATGTTGTACATCATAGATTATGTGATTACCTATATAGTAACCTACATAACTTTGGCAGTTAGCTGAGTTAGGCTTCCTGGTGTCTACAGTGTTTTCTTCCTAGATTTCAATTTGGCAAATTCTGCAACAATACTTTCAAAGTTAATATTGTTGGTCAAGTCGGCTTCAATGGTCAAGAGAGACAAGTCACAAAGCTTCTCTTGGCCCACCGTTGAACGCAGCTGATTTTTCACTCTCTTTAGCACAGAAAATGATCTTTCTCCCTCCGTGTTAGCGACGGGCAATGTCAGGTAAAGTCTGAAGGCAGTATCGACGTTTGGAAACGCTTCAGATATTCCGTGTTCTCGCATGCGTCTCAAACAAGCTGGAGGTGAAACATCTTCTGTAGGATACTGCTTGATGTAACCAACGAATTGAATTAGCTCATCCTCAAACACTTCTTCTGCAATGTCAGTTGAGAAATGTGCCTGGAATTTACGTGCAGACTCGCGTAATTCAGCTTCAGAAGATGTCAACAACGTAAACAGGAAGCCAAACCGGTGCTTCAATTTCGAATACACCTCCGTTCTCCGAACTAATTCCGTCAACAACGAATCTAGAATGGGAAGATATGTTGACGTCCTGAATCTTTCCTGGGGGACAGCTGTACCTCGGAATCCACCTCGTTGAATAGCCGCCTCCTCTTCCTTGCTCGCGCATGTTCTGCACGATAGCTAGAATCTTCCACCAACAACTTTGCTTTATCTTCATAGGAAAGGTAGGCTTCTTCAGTGCGAATGGAGCTGATGAATGAGTGCAAGCTTTCGTAAAGAGAAACACAGGTTGCAAGATCAATGTTCACTTTCTGCAAGGTTTTGCTTGTGGAATTGAAGCGTTCAAGAATGGAGTCCCAAACTACACACAGCACAGCCATTTCGAGAGTTTCCATTTTAGTGGCTAAACTGGATGCATCATTCCTTGCGGTTGCAGTCTGATCTTTGTCATTGGCAAGCTGTTGAAGAGCTGAAAGTATTCCTGAATAGTTATGTCTCAGAGCACGAGTTGCGTCAGCTCTAGCAGACCAACGTGTGGTTGACAAAGACTTCGGAACAATACCATCTATACAAGCTGAAAGAATTGCCCAGCGGTGTGTGGAGACGGAAAAGAAGTTGAACAGTGCTTGCACCATCCCAAAGAATGATACAGCATGGACACAACATTCAGCGGCACATGTTCCAACAAGGTTCAGTGAATGAGCAGAACACGGAACGAACTCAACCAGCTTGTTCACACGCTTTAGTCTAGCTTGAACTCCTCCGTATTTCCCAGACATATTGCTAGCGTTATCATAACTTTGGCCACGACAGTCAGATATACAAATTCCATATTCGGACAATGTTTCCAAGATGACTTTGGACAAAGTCTCACTATCATGACTGGAAATTGGAATGAATTTGATGAATCTTTCAACTGGTTTACCACTCAAATCAATGAAACGCAGAATGAGGGTCAACTGGTCAACATGACAAATATCTGGAGTGGAATCCACGCTGATTGCGAAATACTTGGCTGTTTTCACTTGTGATATGATAGTCAATAGAACTTCTTTAGCCATCAGCTGAATGAACTCATTACAAGTAGTGGAAGACAGATATGAAACAGAACCTCTACCGGCATTGCCATAGCGAGAAATATGACTGGCAAGAAACGGATCAAACTGAGAGAGAAGTTCAATCAATCCCAGAAAATTCCCATTATTGCAGGAGCCTAAAATCTCATCTTGTCCACGAAAAGCAAGTCCTCTCTGTGCAAGAAATTTGACAACTGTAACAACCCTCCGAAGAACGTTCATCCAATAGCCACGTTCCATTTCAAACTGAGCCTCAAGGTGAGAAGTAATGTGACTTTCGTTTTTACCAAGAGATATGCTAGCAACAACAGAATTTCGGTGTGCAACACTATTCTCATGTTCCACTAGACGATACGAATTTTTCCAGTCATTAAAACCACTTGTGAATTGATTTACACTGCCAGAAAAGAGTTTGCATGCTGAGCAGTACACTCTGCCAGAAGTCTGAGAATAAAGTAACCATGTTCGCTTAACAGTCTCATCATTGGGAAGTTTCCTGAAAAACATCGACGAAGTCAAGTACCTCGTTCTCCCATCATCATAAAGGTGTGCTGAATTAATGAAACTAATGTCGGTAACCTGTATATAGTTGGCTGCGATAAATGACGTTCGGAGTTCGTCCGTAACAGCTGTCCATGTAGCAGGATCCGTCAAACAATGGTTGGATTTGGAAGGTGATTGTGGCCGTGGCGGTTCCTCTTCCACCGACACATTAGGCTCTGAAACCAACGCAGTGGGTTCCACTTCAACGTGAGTAGACGGAGGCTTTGGTCTACAGAACAAGTCTGTAATTTTGGGCATGCTAGCCACGTCTTTCCGCTGTTTCTCTTCTTCCAGTGCTTTCTTTTTCCGTTTCTCATGGCCACTTTCGTACGAACGTCCGATATCACGATTTCTTGCCCCCCTAAGGTTTTGCTGAAATGACGTCCCTGTTAAATGGTATGTAAAATTGGCTGAAACTTCATGCTTACTAACTCCGAAGAGATTTTATACATGCGATTGCTGAGGTTGGGTCGTTACTTAAATATGGTACACTAGCCGGTAAAATAGAATGGCAAGTGTTACACAATCACATAAATCAAATAAAACACATGCTTTTGTTGATCTCTTAGGCAACATTGTCACAGTCAGCCCATTGTTTATCAGTAGAATGAGCAGATAATGGAGCGCAGCCCAGCGCTTGATTTTCATGCTAAATCGGGGATTAACGGACCTCGGAATCCCGGGATTTATGAACCTCGGGATTAACGATATACAATCATCTCAACATGTTTTTGGAGACTAAATTAAAATTTACCGACAGACCTCTTAAGGCTTTGGCGTGCACAACAAGCACACAAATTTAAAAAAAGTATTATAGCATTCCAATGCAGCCACGGAGATACAGCAGATCTATCATCTTAAATAGCATTATTACTATTACGCTGGAGGACGCCATTTCGATACGCCAAATTCAAACATTCAGCCGCGCTTTTCTAGACACACGCCATCGTCGATATTATTGAGCTTTTGAATTTTTGAAAAAGGCGCGACAAGTTTGTTTGTTAAATTTGATTGATCTTAGATACTACTCGATAAGATTTATTATTCAATCAATTCAACTGAACTGAAAAATAATATTTACCTCTTTTTGCGTACATACGTATTTGTTGGAGACGGTCTCGATTTCTGGAAGTTGAAGCAGGGCCGTAACCAGGAATTTGGAAGTGGGGGGGCCCAAGAACTTTCTGGGGGGCACTGTATAAATTTTTTGTTTACATAAGTTGCGCGTGTCAGTGATTTGACCCTCAAAATGAGCTTTACGCAAAAAAAACAGGTTCAGCGATTAAAATTTGAATCTTATTCTACCTTATTCTACCAAATTAATTTGAATTTGAAATAAAACAAATGCTGAAGATAAAATGTCGATCTTGAACGCTGAGAAAGAAAGTGACGAGGACGCAAACAAACAACAATGAAATTTATGTTAATGTATAGTAGAGTGTTCTTGCATGCGGTCACTGCATCCGGTCACTGTGGTAAGTCACTTCTATTAGCATCTCTCTTTTCCTCTCTCTCTGAGCGGTGATATTCTCTAGCCATTAACTTATTTAGCATATCTCATTCCTTCTCAACGTGAGCTGCCTATTCTGCTAGGCTCCTAAGTTCTTTAACAGTACTCTCTCCCTCTATATGTTAGTAGCCTAGCCTCTTTACAGTTTCTCTTTCATTCTCTACTGGACAGTTTATTTTGCTGGTTCTTTAACTTTTCAGCATCTCTCTTTTTCTTTCCCTCTCAGTAGATCTTGAACGCTGAGAAAGAAAGTGACGAGGACGCAAACAAACAACAATGAAATTTATGTTAATGTATAGTAGAGTGTTCTTGCATGCGGTCACTGCATCTGGTCACTGTGGTAAGTCTCTTCTATTAGCATCTCTCTTTTCCTCTCTCTCTGAGCGGTGATATTCTCTAGCCATTAACTTATTTAGCATATCTCATTCCTTCTCAACGTGAGCTGCCTATTCTGCTAGGCTCCTAAGTTCTTTAGAAGTTTGACGTTGAGAGGGCCCGCAATTCGGGCCGGCAAATTAGTACCGTTCCGCCGTCCAGCCCGTCCTCAAAATTATACTTTACAATTACAACCACTGGCCACACTTTTTTACCTTGTTCAGCGCGGGGCCCCTAAAACCGCGGGGCCCTAGGCCATGGCCTAGTTGGCCTGTGCGTTAATCCGGCCCTGCTACTGCCCACATAATTCAGGTGGATTAATTATAATTTGTATCCACTGGTTTTGTAGTTTTGCCAGAATTGTGTTGATGGAATTAATTATTCTCAATAGTTTTTCATGAAACATTTTAAATTTAGTTTTTTTTCAATCCCGTTTAAAATTTAAGTTGACTTATTGTTGGTTTAGGTTCAATTTAAAAATGGAGAAATAGACATGACAAGCTGTTCGTGTGCAATTGGTCTGGGAGGATGTTGTGGGATTGTTGTACCAACTTGCAGATTACAAAAAAAGAAATTGCTCAGAGATTCCAGATGTTATTGTTTTATTTATTTTTCAGTTTCATTACAGACAATTTATTTTGTCAATAACAATGATTAATCAGCAACAAAGTGAACGACACTATTTTACTAACTATCGCCTATCAAACTAAATGCCGTATAACTCACGACAAACAACTCCGATTTTTATAGAATTTACAATGCTAAGTTCCTACCACTATTTTACACCAAATCTGAAAATTCACACTTCCAATGCAACAAAATTTCCCACGTTATGACCAGATCGGTAAGCTCGAGACTGCTGTCAACACTAAACCGGAAATGATGTGTACCCGTTTTATAGCTAGAGCAAAGAAATCTCAAAGTTAGAGAGAATAGTCAATACCAGTGTTGTTCGGTAACGAAGTAAAAGTAACGCGTTACTTTACTTAAGTACATCAGACGTACTTTTTGCCTGTAACGGGAGTACAGATTATTTTCAGTACTTTTTACTTGTAACGAAGTAATATTTTCGGACTTACTTTTACTTCGTTACTTTTCCAGGACAAACCGTTACAAATGTAAAAATTAATAAAACGACATAAAGTCTAAATCGATGTTGTATTAATTATCTATGATTATTAACGTATGCATTTTCGAACCCCATTTTACTTTTATGTTAGTAGTATTGAAGCTTGTGGGTGGAGCTAAGATTTTTGCGGTCATACTTGTTTTGGTGTACAATAGATTGTTCGAGATTATCTACTATGGAACTTTCAAAAGAGCGAACGTGAGCAGTGGTGGCGATGCTAGGCGCGTAACAACAATGAACTTAATAAAGAACGTCCATGGCCATATCTAGTTAAAATGTTCAGATTTCAATCGATGGAAGCTAAAACGTTCAGATTCACATGCTTGCTGGGCAAACCTAAAGTAAAGTAATTATGTGCATAGCATTCCACAATTCTCCGTCAAACTTGAAGCAACACGTGATACGCGTGCATCCAGCGCATGTATCGAAATACGAAAAATTGACAAAAAGGCACGTAAAAATAGAATTTTTTCATTAGTTTGCGTGTTATCAATTAGTTTATCAGTTTTATCAACGCAGTAGCGTTTGAAAGACGATGGAATTATGATAAAATAGAGTTAGATGATTGACGAATGACCATTACAAAAAGCGGCTTCAGTACTTTTACTTTTTACTTTAAGTAACTTTAAAGTGCTGTTACTTTTTACTTTTACTTAAGTACATTTTTTAGAAAATACTTTTACCTTTACTTAAGTAACTTTTTGAGGCGTTACTTGTACTTTTACTTAAGTACTGAAACACAGCACTTTTTCCAACACTGGTCAATACTAGATACTAGATATTATTTCTCTGTTTACTAACTGTTGTTTTAATTCTCATGGCTGAGAGATATGAGAAATCATGGCTTCATTTAGTGACTCTCAACAAAACGGACGCAAGTGGCCAACGAAACAAAAACTACTTGGCGATGCGATCGTTTCAAGACTGTTCCAATAATGTCCTTGAGTAAAAGTGACAATAAATATTAAACACTGATTAATCTTACTGGAGTAGCCAGTATCATTATCACCACAACCGTTGTCGTATGCATCCGGCCATCGTAAGCTGGCTACGTAAGCATCACCACCACCACCATTGTCGTCAAAAAATGAGTTGCTTATGGGATCAGTTGTCTACGGAATCAGTTGTCCGTGAGATCAGTTGTACTGGGATCAGTTGTCCTGGGATCAGTTGTCCTGGGATCAGTTGTCCTGGGATCAGTTGTCCTGGGATCAGTTGTCCTGGGATCAGTTGTCTTGGGATCAGTAGGCAGTAACCCATATATATGTATATATATACATATATATATATATATATATATATATATATATATATATATATACATATATATATATATATATATATATATATATATATATATATATACATATATATATATATATATATATGTATATATATATATACATATATATATATGTATATATATACATATATATATATGTATATATATGCATATATATATATATATATATGCATATATATATATATATGCATATATATAATATAAATACATATATAAGTATATGTATATATGCATATATATATATATACATATATATATATACATATATATGTATGTATGTATATATATAAATATATATATATATATACATATATATATATATATATATATATATATATACATATATATATATATATATATATATATATATATATATATATATATATATATATATGTATAGATATATCTTTTTCCTAATAAACAACTTCAAAGCAACTAAATACCTTTTGAGGTCATTGAATTGTGAATAACGTTGCCTTAAGTAGCGATACATCAGTTAGGATCACGACATGGCGCAGCAATACATGAAGAAATTGATTGAACACAGAGAGCTTGAAACTCGTCTGAGAGATATGAGAAATCAACTGAAAGATCTGACAAAGCAGTGCGAAAAATCAGAAAATGATCTGAATGCATTACAAAGTGTTGGCCAGATTGTTGCAGAAGTTATGAAACAACTCAGTGAAGAGAAATTTATTGTCAAGGCAACAAATGGACCCAGATATATTGTTGGATGCAGGAGTCTGTTGGACAAGACAAAGCTTAAGTCTGGTACAAGAGTAGCTCTTGATATGACCACACTTACCATAATGAGATACCTGCCAAGAGAAGTCGATCCGCTGGTCCACAACATGTCTACTGAAGACCCTGGAAACATCAGCTACGCTGAGATTGGAGGTCTCTCTCAACAAATCAGGGAGCTTAGAGAGGTGATTGAACTTCCTCTTATGAACCCTGAACTTTTTCAGCGAGTTGGCATTACACCACCGAAAGGCTGTTTGCTCTATGGACCCCCGGGTACTGGAAAAACTTTGTTAGCCAGAGCTGTCGCTTCTCAATTAAAAGTTAACTTTCTCAAAGTTGTTTCAAGCGCTATTGTTGACAAGTACATTGGAGAAAGCGCTCGTCTTATCAGAGAAATGTTTACTTACGCCCGTGACCATCAACCGTGCATCATCTTTATGGACGAAATCGATGCCATCGGTGGAAGAAGATTTAATGACGGAACATCAGCTGACAGAGAGATTCAGAGAACTCTCATGGAGCTGCTTCACCAGATGGATGGCTTTGACGTCTTAGGACAAGTGAAAATCATCATGGCCACAAACAGGCCTGATACTCTGGACCAAGCCCTTCTTAGGCCTGGTAGACTAGACAGGAAAATCGAAATTTCTCTGCCAAATGAGCAAGCCCGTTTGGAGATTTTGAAGATCCATGCATCAAACATCGCCAAACACGGTGACTTTGATTGGGAAGCCGTAGTGAAGCTCTCTGATGATTTCAACGGCGCTGACTTGAGAAATGTCTGCACGGAAGCTGGTATGTTTGCTATTAGAGCTGAAAGAGACTACGTCATGGAGGTAGACTTTATGAAGGCTGTACGCAAGGTGGCAGAAAACAAGAAATTAGAGACAAAGCTGGACTACAAGCCCGTCTAAGGAAACCATTGTTTACTTGGCTGACTTTACTCATTTTTATAAATAAAATTTTTTCTTTGCATAAAAAACACATTATCAATAAAAACATTTGTTAACTTTTTTTTATTACAGCAATCCAACAACTAATAAAATTAGCGAAATCCTAAAAAATTAATCTACATAAATAATTTCTTATGTCTGTACGTATGTATGTATAATGTATGTATGTTAGCAATTTCGCATAACGTGACGGCCGAGGTGGTCAGCAATAGGCAGTTAATAAAATTAGTGCGCGCAGGCATTAATAAAAGTTATTACGCAATTCTACAATGCGTAAAATAATATATAGTGTGATTTAAAAAACCCGTCATTTTTGTCGAGCTATCTCTAGTAACAAAATATTTCTCGCGAAGTTTAATTAGAAACGATGACGAAACGCTTACAGAATCAAGCTGAGCGTCATTAGCGTAAGAGATACGAACTTCTTTGAACATGCTAGAAAGAATGCAAGAGCACAATTTCTGGCTATGGAACAGCAGATGATCTCATATATATGACAATGCATTCTATTAAAGTTTAAAAATTGTTTGAAGTAAATGCAATTCAATAAATGTTTACATATAAAAATTCCAGAAAATGTCGTTATAAAAAAAGCAGCGTGGTACTCGGCTATGCCTGGAGTTTTTAGAGGTTTTTCTATCGTTTTTCTCTCTCGCTTCCGTTTCCTCCGGCGTTTGCTTTCACGCTCCCGGTCGCCTTCCCGTTCCCGTTTGCTTTCCCGTTCCCGGTCGCTTTTCCGCTCCCGCTTGCTCTCCCGTTCCTGCTCGCTCTTTCGCTCCCGGTCGCTTTTCCGTTCCTTCTTGCTTTCCCGTTCTCGTTCCCGCTCATTCCCGTTTGCTCTACCGTTCCCGTTTCCGCTCGCGCTCCCGCTCCGCTCATTTTGTGACCTATTTTAATTTTTTCACAAAAACCTTCCTCTATTGACTCTCAATGTTGTGTGAAAGTTTCATTACGGTCGGATGAATGGTGTAACAATGCATGCTTAAAAATGAAAAATGAGCTCAGATGTGAAACATTAGATTTTGTGGGCTACATGAATTAGAACAAATTGTTCAATGCACAGAAAATCAAGGATATTAACGGACTTTATAAAACATTTTAGGACATTGTTGATATTGTCTTTACATTCATAATTGACGCTTTTTATAGCGACGACTGCCCACCAGCCCAGCCACCAGCAAAGAGTTTCAAATTTCAAACCTGATCTATAATCTAAAATATGTTACTGAATAGAATTAGATCCGAAACTAATTATAGTTTACATTTAAAAGTTAAAGACATGGAATAATGAATGTGTTTTTACAGGATTATGATGTCTTTCAGAACTTGTTTTCAAAAAATCTCGTGATCCACTTACAGAAAATGAGCTTGATCTCTACTAGAAAAAAACAGCCCTCACATTGACCCTTTAGAATATTGGTCAGCAAATTTAAAGATTCCAAATTGCGGGAATTTGCGTTTTTTTTAAATTTTCGATACCAGTTTCAAGCGTTTCGTCCGAGATTGGGATCATCCCTAACTATGCACTACAAAAGCCTAGAACAAAAATTGACTCGGATAAAGTTTCTAAAAAGCAATTATGATCTTAAATAAATGTTGTAAATAAACTATCTTTGTGTTTTTTATTGAAAAAAAAACATTTTACAAGTATAAAACTTTCGTGGAGTAAAAGCAAAAACTAGGCTTAGTAGAGCAAGTGGCAAGTGGGGGGTATTATAGATAAGGAAAAGGGAATGAAATAAAAATTGCGGTTAAACCGCATGCTGGTGAGGTTTTCACCTCTGGCGGGTGCGGTTCTGCTGAAGGGAAAAAACGCGGTTGTTGCGGGTTGCGGTTTGAGGTTTGTGGTTGTCGCGGTTTGTGGGTTGACAGATTTCAAACCGCCTTAGGGCTCTAAACAGAGCCTGGTATTGGGAGTTGATAGCGCTACGCATTTGAACACCTGACTTAATATCTACTGAATCTGTTTGACATCATTTAGATACATTCTGATTTCACCTCACGAGCCATTTTTACGTTAATCGTTTATATTTTTGCGTCCATTATATAGCCTTTGGATATCGATGTAAGAAAAATTTGTAATTTATGTGCTCTTTAAAAATGTATTTACTCATTTTGAAAGTGTTTCATGTTTTTCTTTTAACAGACTATTTAAATTTCGAATTTGGTTTTGACGAGGAGGCCAAAGTCTATAGGTAAAATTAGAGGGAGGCCATGGCTGAACTGTCCCCCTGCATCCGCCAGTGACATAGGGCGAGAGTAATTTTTACTTCACAAAAAACACCCAGTTAAAACTATTTTATTCTTTTTGGTGCATTTTTAATATAAGATTGGTTTTAAGTTACATAATTTTATTAATCCCAACTGATGAACCAGCTCAAGTGACCCATTATCAAATCATCAATTCTGGTTGGCATGTTTACTTAAAAATTCATAATCTCTATTCAAGTGATAGCTGCCCTTCTCCATGCATTTCACCACTCTAATAAGGTATGCATGTTGTAATTCATTGTTATTTTTCGGGGTTTTTTAGAACATTTAGCGAATTTGTTAGGGAGAAATCGCCTTTGAATTTAAGAAAAGGCGCTTTATAAGTTTATTTGATTGATTGATTGATTGATTGATTGATTGATTGATTGATTGATTGATTGATTGATTGATTGATTGATTGATTGATTGATTGATTGATTGATTGATTGATTGATTGATTGATTGATTGATTGATTGATTGATTGATTGATTGATTGATTGATTGATTGATTGATTGATTGATTGATTGATTGATTGATTGATTGATTGATTGATTGATTGATTGATTGATTGATTGATTGATTGATTGATTGATTGATTGATTGATTGATTGATTGATTGATTGATTGATTGATTGATTGATTGATTGATTGATTGATTGATTGATTGATTGATTGATTGATTGATTGATTGATTGATTGATTGATTGATTGATTGATTGATTGATTGATTGATTGATTGATTGATTGATTGATTGATTGATTGATTGATTGATTGATTGATTGATTGATTGATTGATTGATTGATTGATTGATTGATTGATTGATTGATTGATTGATTGATTGATTGATTGATTCTGATTTCCGTTTACAGAAGCTCACGTAAATTGCTTGTTTGTCTAGATTGCAGGGTTTCTAAGCTCCTCAACAGATTTTAATAAAAATGCTCTAAAAATTACAAAATAAATTGTAAACATAAAGCGTGGGGCGCAATCGTTGAGATCGTATGAGTGCAAAGGAAAGCGCACTAAGCTTTTTTGTTGATAATTTATTTTCTATTTTTTAAAGAATTTACTAAAGCGTGTTATTAATTTTTTTAAATTCTTATTTGATTTCTACTTTTTAGTTTTTTAACTGCCCCCTAGCGATTGTAATTAAAACCTTAGCTAACGAAGTGTATAACTTATACTAAATTAAAGTGTAATTAATAATGTTTAAATTAATATTATTAAGGCATACAAAATACAACTATATTCCAAATTTAGGATTGAAAACATACAGAGAAGTTGGTCAAAATGTGATTGCAAATAATTTTGTCGCGAAATTCAACGGACCTGTGTAAAGTTGAAGAAAATCGTGTAAACAAGTCAGCCGTAAAAAACCAGGGTTTTTCACAAATTCCTTATATTTTAAGATTCGCTGGGTTTTTTTGGATTTATATATGTAAACATCCAAATAATTGTGTTTGATTTATTTTTGTTTTAAGACATAGATAATTATTAACTTTAATTAAGAAATATATTGTTCGTACATAGGCATTTTTGGCCTGGAAGGTTTTTTGGTCATAAAAACATTACAAAAATGTTTGAAAATTAAAAGCTGTCCTATCTTTTCAACTCTTTGAGATCTACCTCTATGCAAAATTTCATTTAAAATCCCCTTAGTTATATATTGATCTCAGATAGGTTAAAAGCTTACTCCAAAAACGTCTTCTTTGAGCATAGCGTGACTTTTAATATAATCGCTCATAAACTATTACTTATAGATATGACAACATCATTACCACCTTCTATTATTGTGGCTATGAAATAAATAAGCAAATAACCTTCCACATTTAAGCAACTTTAACTTCTGGTTTTCCTGAATATGTCAGTGTCATTGCAGGTTACCTACAGTGATAAAGAAAGTATCTACTTTAAAAATGTACTTAAGTGTAAGTACGAAGTACTCTGCGTCGAAAGTACTTTTTAGTACCTTCTAGTACTTTAAATTGTACTTTAAGTAATTCTACCTGAGTTTTAAGTATTTCTACTTGTACTTTTAGGGATTTTATTGTACTTTTAATTAATATTACTTTTAAGTACCGCCATCAGAAAGTACTTCGTACTTATACTTAGGCAAGGCACTGGAGAGGAATAAAATGTAAAATGTGCCGGTGAAAAACCTCTTTATGAGCTCATATTTTCAATTTGAAACACAAGTTAAGTTTTCCTCCCGAAAAAGCTGATGACCGAGGCGGAGGTGGCAGTGGGTAGTCGGAGCTACTTTTTAAAAATATTTTAATAAACAACTCACAACTTCAATATATTTATTTAAACTAAACTTTCATAGGCCCCGGTGCGGCGAACCGACTGCACCACCTCTCGTAGGCCGTGTACTAAGGTACATTTTCGAAGTACTTTCGTCGTAACTGGTTACTAATTGTGTCAGCCCTTTGACAGTGTGAGGGAGGAAATGTGCTCGGCTCACTTGAAAAGGTTACGAAATACTGGTCTCGATAAAATGGGGAAAAAAGGATTTATCATCTCACGTACCAAATTTGTTTACTGGGTCAATAAAACGGTTACTGAAACGTCGGCAGATAGAAATACAATTCGTCGGAATTGAGCTCTTTTGAGAAATTATGAATAAATAAAGTCTGAGAAATGAGTATTAATATTTACCAGGAATAATATATTATATACTAATTTAATTAATTAAACAAACTTGAGAAACCCGAATATTTAATATTTTAAAAGTGTTCACGCGTTTGAATTTTTTTATTTCTTTCGTTTGTTAAATTTCAATCAAGTCACCGAACCAAATGTATCGTCAGGGCGTCGTACGATGTTTAGGCACGTTATGAATATTCATATCTCAATTAACAAGATGATGATTCAGAATCATAAAATCACTTAGCGATGATTCGAATGTAACCCAACGAACTTTCTTTCTATTGCTCAATCCTATGACATGCCTACTTCTCGCTCAAACTCATAAAAATAGAATTTTCTAGGCTTAGTTATTATTAATATTATTATATAAAGTGTTTACATGGTTATTAATAGTAATTATTTTTCGAACTGCCATTTTAATTATTGTGCAATTGTGCACCTGCTACTTTTTTACAAAATTTTTACAAACTGTTTACAAACTTTTTTTTACAAACTTTTATTTAGGTTAAAAGTTACAATCTCTGTGTGTGTGTGTTTGTGTATGTAAGTGTGTGTGTCTTTCTCTGTACGCAAATCTTACAAGTAGAATTTAACCAGCTTTTTGACTAGCTAGGAAGCTGAAACTTTTAACATAGCTTTATATTGGATGACAATACATGTTCAATTAAAAAAACAAACTTGATTTGAACATCTTTCGTATTTCTAAATCGAATGTATTTGAAATCAAAGTTTGTGTTGAAAAACTCGTTTTTCCTTTACTTGTTTTTCATTTCACTTGTTATATTTATGATAATTTGTCTTTTTTTCGTCTCAAATATTATTTTTAACCCAGCTTTATTATTTTTCATGTGTTGTTGTTGTATGTAGCACAATAATCATTATCATACTTAAAACAACGTGTTATATGACACAGTTCATCTTGATGGATTCACCCAATTCAGCAACGAAGTTGTTGAATGTATCATGTCGATCTTCATTAACTGATTATTTATTATAATTAAATCTAGATTTGTCATGTTTATCTATGGCATGCTCACATTCTTAAATGCATTTTAACTCATTTGACGAAACGTTCTCAGTTGAAGTTATAGCAATTAGAAAAAAAACAGAAACCAATAACATTCGCCTCATTTCTACGCAGTTAACTTGAATTGGAATGGTTTGTCGTTTGTTTATTCCAGGTATTTACGCGCTTTCTTGCTAGTCAGTATGCTTCATTTACTGGGCAATAAATAGGTTCGATGTACCTATGCACCAGTATTCAATGATATCTAAAGTCTGATTCAATTGATATTCTGGTGAGGGCATGCACACCCAGGCCCTCATTCTCCTGGATCAGTCGCTGCAATGCAAACAGTTTTTGAAAGCGTCCATAAGTCATGGATTTCTAATTTCTATATAATAGCTACTATATAAGACTAAAGGTATTAATATTTTTAGCTATTATATAGAAGTCGACGCATAAGCATATAATTGGTATTTAGGTAATAATATTAATTATTAGTTATGTATATAGAAGTTGATGCATAAGCATTTTAGCATATTACATTATATATATTATGCTATGGTCGCCAGAGGTGGACATGCGTCCATTTTTGGCGACCCAACCCACCACTTTCTCAACCCAACCCACCTGGAAAGTTAAATTTTTGACCCAACCCAGCTCATAGTTAAATTTTTTAATAATTAAAAATTTGTCTTTAATATTTTTTCAACCCAACCCAACCCACGCATGTGTCAAAAAAATTGGACCCAACCCAACCCGACCCGACCCATGCCCACCTTTGATGGTCGCTCGTCGTGTTATGATCTAGTAATTAGTACTAATTAGTAGTAATAAAACAATTTTCTTCTTTTTAGAGAATTATTTATATAAGCAGTTTAGTTTTTTAATATGTTATTTTTGTTATAAGTTTTATATATATATATTACTAGCGGGGTTACCCGGCGTAACTCGGGATTTTCAGAGGTTTTTTTTACTAGTTTTATATTAGCTTGTTTCGTCAGGTTAATCGGACTATTTTTAATTTCCCAATTTTGAAGCCCTTCCCGTTATCCATTCATTCTTTTTTGCGGTTTTTCCCGTGGCTAGATTTTATTTAATTAAATATTTTCGATTTATAGTGAAAATAAATAAATTTAAATAAATATTTTCAATTTATAGTGAAAATAAATAAATATATATTAAGACTAGTTCGTAAAAAGTGTTTTTACTGCTTACTTGTTATCGTTTTTCTCTTTTGCTCCCGTTTCCTTCCCCGATTGCTCTCCCGCTTCCCGTTCCCGGTCGCTTTCCCGTTCCCGCCTGCTCTCCCGTTCCCGTTCGCGCTCATTTTCTTTTTTCCATTCTTTCCTAACTTCTTTTAGCCCATAAAACGTAAAATAGATTTTTTAAAAGCTGCTTGAAGCCTTCAAACGTTGTTACGTAAACTAAATTTGAATTTTATTACGCAATTACCTTTGATGGTCGTGCATAGGCAATTTTGGCCTGAAAAGGATTATTCGGCCCCCTGAGCTGGAGCCGGGGGATCAGAGTAGGGAGCCAAACCAAACCTTTTCTTGTCCTGTGTGAGAACCACCTCCTTGCCAAATTTCATCAAGATCGCTCAAGCGGTTCAGATTTCTATAAAGGACAAACAAACAAACTCACAAACATTCATTTGTATATCTATAGATAAGATTCCAATGCTATAAAAATCTATAATATTGACACAAGTTAAAAATCCGCACAAAATAGTGTGCATGAGTGTGTGTGTGCTCTTCCTGTTACTTCTATGCTTATCTAATTTTGTATTTAAAAAAAATTCTTGTACGTCAACCTAAACTATTTCACACCACAGGCATATCAGATAAGTCGGTTACAAAAACGAAAGCGAGTTTTTTTTAAGATTCGTATCTATTAATAAAAAAAACGAGCAGAAGAAATAATCTCATCATTATGCTATCATCATGATCATAATCTTCTCATGATACTATCATCATGATCACAATCTTCTCATGATATTGTTATCATGATCACAATCTTCTCATGATATTATTATCATGATCATAATTATCTCATGATACTATCATCATGATCATAATCTTCTCATGATACTATCATCATGATCATAATCTTCTCATGATACTATCATCATGATCACGATCTTCTCATAATATAGTTATCATGATCACAATCTTCTCATGATATTAATATCATGATCATAATATTCTCATGATACTATCATCATGATCATAATCTTCTCATGATACTATCATCATGATCATAATCTTATAAATGATACTATCATCATGATAATAATCTTCTCATGATACTATCATCATGATCACAATCTTCTCATGATATTATTATCATTATTATCATGATCATAATCTCATCATTATACTATTATCATGATCATAATCTCATCATTATACTATCATCATGATCATAATCTAATCCTGATACTATTATCATGATCATAATCTTATCATGATACTATTATCATGGTCACAATCTTCTCATGATACTATTATCATGATTACAATCTACTCATGATACTATTACCATGATCATAATCTCATCATTATACTATTATCATGATCATAATCTATATTCTCCTAGGTTCGGAATCACATTTCAATTTAACTTTTCCTGTTTTTTTACAATGTGTCGTTAGTCGTTAGACTTCTAGATCATGAACCAATTATGTTACTTTTCTCATTTGTGGGCTCATCTGCCAGGCAATCAGAGGCAGCCATTTTAAGGCACCTAACCACCACATCCGTCTTGGGGGTCTCATTCACAGATCTGCGCTCCAATAGTTCTGATCAAAATTCGCAAACAAGCTAACTACTTTAAATCATGGCTAATAATATATTATTGAAGTGTGTCAAAACGAAATCTATTTATATAAAAGAACATGTCCTGACTGACTGATAATCAACACCGAGCTAAAACGCCTTATCCTAGGAACGTGAAATTTGAAACTTATATTATTTTTATAGCGTGAGCATCCACTAAGAAAGGATTTTTGAAAAATTTTGCTCCTGAGGTAATAAAACAGGAAGATACAATTTTTTTCTAAAAAAAAACGCTTATCTCAAAAACCAGAAATGAGGAGGTTTTGAAATTTGGTTTCTAGATTCTCCTTAAAAGATAAAAAGTTACGTGTTTCACCATTCCTTGAAAATTTGGTTGTTGGGACCTCATGTAAAATACTACAAATGGGACCTCTGAAAATGCTACAAATGTAAAATTTAATATTTAGATTTTAATTGAAAAACAAAAATACACGTGTTTCACTATTTTTTTATCATTCTGCTACCGGGACTTCAGATGTTGGGTAGAAAAAAAGTATTATTTGCTTAAAAACTCAAAAACTTGAAATGCCAAAGTGCTGAAACTCAGTATCTAAATTCTTCCTAAGAAAATACGAGTTTCACCATTTTAAAAAAAAATTGGTTTTTGAGTTCGTTAAAACTGGATGGGTAGAGCTCAAAACGGGCCGGGCCTCGACATTTGTGCTTATGAAACGGGCCTGCCAATGAAACGGGCTGGACCAAGTCTCAAAAAACCGTGTAGGGCTCTATGATGCATGGTTCTATTTAACAAATCCTGCTAGTTGGTAATACAACCCATATTTCTAATGGCAATTAAATAATCGGTTGATTGGTATATTTTTTTAAACATGTTTATAGATTTTTCCATCTTCTACTGTTATTCCACCTCGTAACATGTACCGAAGAGCAAAGACAACTAATTATCTAATTATTTAATCCATTATATATAGTTTTAAAAGGTTGGCTTGTTTACATTGGGGATAACAAACAGCCTTGTGAGCCTTGATGCTCTTAAAAGTTTCCAAGTAAAACCTCTAACTACTCCAACATTCTTAGATACAAACCGAATCAACATTACGACCACGACTCGCAGGCAGAGACGTTGCGAGGGAGGCGGTGGGAACAGAGATCTCCGTTTGACACTTTAGGAGGGCGCACAAATGGATTGAAAATTGACAGTTTTTGCACCCCATGACATCGATTTTTTTTAAGGAAAAGTTGGCTAGATTTCGCCCCCCCCCCCTCACTCTACAACGGTCATCAAGTTTTTTTAGAGAAAAAGTTGTATCGTTTACTCCTATCTCCGAAACTACTTTTCCGTAGAAGATGGAAAGGGCAACATTTAGTACCATATCTCCACGCGCCAAACCACCTCGCATGGCCTCTGCATGCAAGCAGTCGTAAGTTTTTTAAATCTATAAATAGCCAGCGAAGACTTCATACAATTCTGCTGTTATTTACTCATGAGTTTTTCGCAAAACTAAGTTTTTTTGTAATTATTGATTAGCATTTAGCGATAATATCGTGCTAAAGTTCCCGGATTTTCACTTGCCGTAGATCGCCCAGCATAATATTTTCTCATGAAAACGATCGTTTTGCTGGGAATGTAAAACTAACAAGTATAATAGCGTTATATGTGTATTATTGTGTATGTATTATATAATAAATGTTCGTGATTTTTATCAATTCCTTACCGGATTATTAGGTTTAATTTTTAAATAATAAGAAAATCAATCAATGCGAATATTTATTGAGCGTCTTTTATAGAGCTCCACGGTACTGATCTTTTACATGCCCCACGGAGAAAGATTTTAGTGATTTTACCCGCGAAATATTCCGATAACATGGGCTACTTACTAGTCAGCCAGTGTGAGTCGAACCGTCAGGCTCTCACTTTCAAGGCTAACACCCTACCAACTCGACAAACCTAGTATATCATCAGTGATGTTTTCAAACGCGGCAAAAATGTGTCGGTAAATTTGATGATAGCTGGTTTTATTACAAACATGCTAGTATTTTTTTTTCAACAAATATTTGTCATCAGAAGCTCTATTATTGATAACCTTTTGAAAATGGCGCGAAAATAAATTTTTATTGGGGCCTATTATACTACAAGTGCGCAATTGGCGAGGTTATAACAACGAAACACATTGCTGGTGTTTTTTACGTTATTAACTTTAACCATCCAAATACCTGTACTTTCCGCATAATTATTTTAGTCGAATTTCTTAAAAAGAAGCGTACGGCGGGACATTTTTGAAGAAGTTTTGGAAGTCTTACTGACTCAGGCTTGAGATCTTCGACTTTCAGTCTGAGTTAATAATGCTGACATCAGTTTGAGAAAATTATGGTTTTACGGCCCGCTTGTGGGTGATGACGATAATGATCGCCTGCATGCTCATAAATCTAAATGATAATTCTGGAGACCGTCTGGTGACAAATAACGGCATGAGCTCGTCGTTAACGATGACGTTGGTGGTTATGATAGTGATGATGACCATTATAATAGCGGTTATGGTGACGACATTACTTTAAATAAACGATGACGTTGGCCTTTGGCGCTGAAGGCTGTCGAAACGAACGACAATTTAAGTAACAGTGCTGATGGTGATGATGATGATGATGACGATAAATCCACATCGAATTCCCGCGGTAAGCAAAAAATCTGCCTTCGCCACAGAGTTGACGATGTTGTTTACGCAATGTGGGAGTAATATTTAAAAATAAACTCCAACTCTGTCGCCATTGGTCGGTGGGAGGAGCAAGCATACTTACAAACATGCCTGCATAGTGAACTTCACAAACAATTTGTACGCGCGCTGCTGTGTAAAACTCACGAGGTATTATACTAAAGCGGCGTTGTGCACTCCGTAGTTTTCAGGCAGTGTAGCTATTAGGCAGTCTTAGGGGCCGAACCTTTCTATTTTTAATTTATTTAACCTAGCCAGTGCCTCGCGACAAGCATATATTGTGGTGCTGCGATTAAGCTAAGAGGTCACACTGCTACATACATGGTTGTTAGTATTTATATTTGTAGTTCAACGTGAGACGTAGTATTCGAATGCTCGAAATTTGCCGCATTGTCGATCCTAGTTAGTTTTCGAGCGAGAACTCTTGAGTTATAAAACAAATATCATCGAAAACTTTGCGTATTTTGTATTGAAACGCGTTTGCTGTCTCGAGTTGGATTATAATACGTTGAGGTTGCTGAAAGATTCATCGATTTTTTTAGGTTAGAATGAATTGTTTCGTCGTGTTTACTACAATTACTAGTACATGTGGTATCTTACGCACTTTGGAGCGTGGGTCATCGAATAGATAACTATGATATCGTGGAAATTACTTTGGCTCATTAAATCTCCCAGGTTCACAACTAGTTAAGATAATTCTGGTTTAAGGCTTTAAGGGAAATAATAACAGATTGCAACAACACCATCATCAAAGCTAAACGTCGACAATCATTGGCTGATAAATTCGAAATTGTTTATATCACTATTAAGTCATTAGATGTGGAAATTTAAAACTGTTTAGCCATGTCGACCTCGGGGTCATGATGATGAGTCGTCGACGCCAATTTCACTTTCAAATTTTTTGACACTCGATCTCTCATGAGCCTCAAATCATTCGTTCATTCACTCCACATCAGATGATTTATTCATTTCCTCTGAGTTATTTATTTTTTCTATCTCTCTTTGGATTGCAAGTTTATGGGTTATCCGGTTATTCTCTTTTTTTTCTTCCTTCTCTCTCCCCTCTCGTTTTTTCATTTCCCTCTTTCCCTATCTCTTCCTCAACATATAAATTATTGTGTATTTTATAATTGATGCTGATCGACTCTGTTATTATGTGTTTTTTTATCATGTTACATAGTTTTTATTTTTCATCAATATCTCTTTGCAAATTCTCATCTTCATCAATCAAACGATGCCCACAATTGAGGATTCGTAATGCCCATCCACCCGCCACCCATCCATTCATCCACCCATCCATCCATTCAACAGTCCACCCACCCATCCATTCATCCACCCATCCATTCATCCAGCAGTCCACCCATCCATTCATCCAACAGTCCACCCATCCATTCATCCAACAGTCCACCCATCCATTCATCCAACAGTCCACCGATTCATCCATTCATCCACCCATCCACTCTTCACCGACGGCAGATCAGTTCATTAAAATTTGAAATTCTCAGCGGCTCATTAAACATTCTCCCCTCGCCTGCTGTGCGAATATAATGAATATTAATTCATTCTCCTGCCGAGAGTTATTCTGCTAGGATGGAAGTTAATGATCCGCTTCATGAGACCGCTATGATGTCCTTTTTTATAATTCTCGCAATTGTGGAATTATTTATTTCCGAGTAAAGCATCCCGTTAGCCTAATCTGATTATGTGATTTCTTTTTTTTTATATCAGATAATTAACTATGAAGAAGGGGGTACAGAGATGCCTGTTCGGGAGAGCCAGTGAAGAGGATAGAAAGAGGGATAGAGAAAGAATTGATGATCACTTCCGAACGATTCGAAAAAAGAAATCAGACGAACTCAACTTCGACTTCGAATTGTGCGTTCCGAGGGAGGGGGGACGCTACGTCTGGGAGAAGGTGCAAGTTCGTCCGCTAGCCCACATCAGCTGTACAAGCGTCAACAACAACAACAACCACAACCACCACCGCAATGACGACGATGATGACGATCAAAATATTTCAACGCCTGCTCAATCTCATCGCCAAAGTGACGAAGAGGGCGCCCGGCAAACGCATACTTCGATGAGGCAGGAGACACTTGACAAGAGAACAGACAAGAAATGCGGGGTGGTGTCGCCAGGGACGACGCCCACGCCAAACTTCGCCTTATCCCAGCCCAAATCAAGGGTTTCCAGGAAAGCAGAGTTTGACGCAACTTCTGAGAAAAACTTCGCCGGCAAACGCAAACGAATTATTCGATCTACAATACCAGGTTATTTTCATTTATTGTTTTGTTACTTAGGTCATTATCTTCTGGCTGTTTCTATATTGTGTCCTTGGTCGTTGAGCGCGAACGCGAGTTGCACTAAATCAAACCTTTCAGTTGCGTTCTAGTTCTTTAAAAGTAAATAATAAATACTAACAACTTCTTTCTTTTATTGTTACAAATCATCATACTTCGTTCAGTTCCTTGTCAGAACTAAACGTTTACCTAAGAGCGGGCATAAGATGTTGTTAATCTGTCTGCGATCTGTTACTGACTGTCAAAAGAGAGGCAGGTCGTCCAATTAGGCGTGTGTGACGGCCGATTTGTTTCAGTTGTTAGATAACTGTACGTGCCGAATTGCTTTCTATCAAAACTTCCTAAAATGGTCTGACCGACATTTGCAACGACTACAATGACTGTAACCGGGTTCATGACAAATGAGTGAATGAATAACTAATAGTAGCTGAGAAGGTTTCTGCTTAATTTTCACCTAGGAAAAAAAATACTGAAACACTCGAGCTGTGTTGCGTGTGTGGCCTTAGTCATGTTTTCATTGGAAACGATCAAATAAACAGCAAGTGTATCTTCGTCGGGATAGTTGTTCAGCACAACAAGATACAAAATAAACAACCATATTTGTTGTTACATAAATAAAAACCGAGTGGTCTCGATATCTTCTACCTGACCATTAATGTACTAATGACATTAATCATCATTTGTCTTTATTGTAACACTGATTGACATCTCACAAATCGCCTTATCTCTTCTCTTTTCTATCTCCTTCTCTCTATCTCTGACCAATTAACTCCCACGCGTGCGCGGCTTTCTCAAGATGGAATGCATCGGTCCAGGAATCTGCACATCTCTACTCTCGCATCTGTCACTTCTCTAAAATAACCTGCCAAAATATCGTTTTGTTTTCCAATTGGCACTAAATGGGCGTCCCAGTAACCTTCTCGTGTGTTTACAATTAACAATACTTTGTTTATGTCCTGGACAGCGTATCTAATATCTTTATGTGTATCCTTTTTTTCGGAGTCCAGGAAAAAAATCCACCGTCCATCTGCATAAGATAATTTGTTTTGTTTTCATGGAATTGTAAATATTGAGACAAAATGAGATCCATGAAATGTATACAACTGAATCTCAACGTTGTTCTAGATCTGACTCACCGATCTTAAATTTTTTTTGTATCAATATTAATCATTGAGCTGGAGAGAAAATATTTAATTCAAATTGCTGAGAGAAGTAGATCAACTTGTCGATGGATATATGTATATATAATATTATACAATAATTAATAATATCTGTGAAAGTATATTAAACGTTTTATGTTTTATACAATTATGGCAAGTTTTCACCGATCAAGTGATTTATCCAGTAAAATTATATATGTGCGTGTGTATATATGTACGTGTGTACTTGTGCCGTCGGTGTGATTAAGTGGATGGGTGAAAAAGAAATTGTGGTTGATGTTTTTATGTCTTATTTGTCAGCGTGTAATTGCCATAAAAAATTCTCAAGTAACTCGTTTTGATTGATGTTTCAGCTTACTTCACTTTTTAATTATTTAATTTTTCAGCTTTCTTCAAAAATAAAAAACCAAGGCCAAGTGCAACATGAGCCACTAAATGACTGGTAAGAAATGATTGATATTGTTTCTCTTTTTATTGAATAATTTTCTTTTTAGTTCGCATTAATGTTATTTAATGCATAATAATTGCTTTATAATTAACCAGGGACTTTGATAAATTTATCAACCGCTGGTTCACGAATAGCAATTAATCAGTTATGCATGCAAAAACGATATTTCAGGAGCTTAGAATAATGAGTAGAATGAGTAGCCGATATATACGAGTATATTAGCCTTTCATCCCTGGAGTTTCAGCATTCATTAAAATTTTTGGTCGACCCCTAACTAACATCCGTATTCCACCACGCTCAAATTCCAGAGGCGTTGTCGACATATTGAATTATATTATCCCGGTCTCCCACAGTGGCCCGAGACTATCGGTCGGTTTATCCATGGACTTCTATATAACATGGACATCTATATAATATAGAAGTCCATGGTTTATCTCTCCATCGTCGGATCAAGTTAACCGTATTGCCCTTTGGATCGGGGCTAAATAAAGATTTAAGATTTTTCCATTGTAACATTTAGACGACCTGCTGTCTTAATGTGGCCGCTCTTTTAAATGATTTATAGACTGTGATGAAAGAATTGGGAGAAGTGATTTTGAGAGAAATACGTTATTATTATTATAAGTATCTGAGACCGAAGAAGGCCTACAAGTTCAGAAGGCTCATGAGAGAGAGAGAGAGAGAGAGAGAGAGAGAGAGAGAGAGAGAGAGAGAGAGAGAGAGAGAGAGAGAGAGAGAGAGAGAGAGAGAGAGAGAGAGAGAGAGAAAGCTTAATAAATTGACGGAAGACTTTTGAAAAGTGCTGGTGGTGAATTAATGCATTTAAATTAATGGAGGTCTATCTCAGTCTGATGGCTTTTTGATTGCTCTGAAAAATTGCCAACGTCGACAGAAACGGTTTAATGAATAGAATGGAGTCGATTTCAGAAATGAGGTCGTTGTATGCATATCGGAATACTTTCTGGATGATGGTGATGATGATGATGATGATAGCATAGTTGTCGAATCTAGTACTACTACAGGTCACCTAAATGTTTGTGTTGGAGTTGAGCCATGTAGTTTTAGATGCGTCTAGAACTACATGAATTGAGCAACTAACCTGGCTTACTGATGAGTAACTGCTGAGTAGGGACGGATCCCACTAGAGTATCAATTGAAATTTTTTTGGTAGAATACCCGGTATTGTTGAAAAAATACCTACGACTACCGCGTCATCAGCTTTTTTGGGAGGAGAGAGTGCAAGTCTTTTAATTTTTTTGCAAAAATACCTGCGACTACCTCACCCCCCCGTGATTACCTGCATCTCCACCAGGAATTTCTGTTAAAGCACTGCTTCATTGAATGGGAATTTCTATTGTTAAAACAAGGATTTTCTGATCAATTTTCGATATTTCGCCATTGTCGCGTTATCACAAATACGTTATTTTATCACAGAAACATTATCATCACACTTTGGTACAAATCAAATAATTGGTTATTTTTTATTTTACAGATTCAAAAGAAGACTCCGAGCTTCCCTTTCCGATAGAAATTCAGCGAAGAAGACGAGCGGAAAGAACAGTTTCTCATTTGTGTACAAAAGTGTTTATTTATTTATTGAATGTATTAATTTATATTCATCAACAACTGTCAGTTAATAAGTTTTAATGTGAATGAACTGCAGTCGGCGTTCCAGCCTGATGATGATGTTGTTGTTGTTGTTGTTTTAGTGAATTGTTGTTTAAGTTTCATTCATTTGCAACCAATGGATTCGATGTTACTTTTTTTGTTGACGATGAATTTTAACAAATAATTCCACAGAGAGATTTTTATTTGCAATAATAAATTGAGGACGTTTCTGTTGAGAAAAAAAACCTTTTTTTAGTCTTTTTTTTTATTATTCGGTTATTTGATTCGATCGTCGTTTAAATAGTATTAAATACGCGAATCACAGATGATTCGCCTAGAGCGAACACGTGACTAAATGGTAAGAAAACCCTGGACGTGATTGGTCTGTTTATCATCATCAGATGTCAAACATGCCCAAGCCAAACCCTGCTCGTTGTAACTTGATCTCTCACACAGACACACACACACACACACACACACACACTCGGACCAGCACTGCTTGCTAATTGCTCGCCTCACGTCGTTGGTTAAGCACTTGACGTTGCCAGACGATCCGAGTAGTCAGAAATGCGTAATATCGATGTAATTTGGGATGTCGGGAGTGTTTAATATCGATGTAATTTGGGTTGTCGGGAGTGTGTAATATCGATGTAATTTGGGTTGTCGGGAGTGTGTAATATCGATGTAATTTGGGATGTCGGGAACGATGAATCAGTGAATAGATGGAAAACAATTCATCATCTTCATTCTTATGTGCGTATATATATATATATATATATATCTGTACGCACACGAACGCACGTAGCCCGCTATTGAATTTTTATCTGCAAGAGTTATTGAATCAACCTTTAAAAACTGAGGGGCTCCTACACGTTCAAGTGGAAAACACTTCTCCGAGACTGAGTCAGCGGGTAGGGCAGATAAGATAGGGGACGGGTCCGTGCACGTTTCTCTTTTGATATGAGATAGAGAGGGAGGGGGAGCCATTATATATTTTTTAAATTGCCACTTGTGGTCGGTGTATAGATTCAGAAATTTAATGATTAGCTCTCGAAGTTTCAGGACCTGATGGGCCGCTATTATTTTATCAATTCTTTGAGCACTGCGAAAGGGTGTCTTTAAGTCTTTATGGCAGTCTTATAACTGGAGTGAAAACTTGCTAATAGTTTTACATGTTGGAATAATTCTGTATTGTGTTGTGTTGTGTTGTGTTGTGTTGTGTTGTGTTGTGTTGTGTTGTGTTGTGTTGTGCTGTGCTGTGTTGTGTTGTGCTGTGTTGCAGGGACGTCAGTTGGGGGTGATGGCTCCCTTGACCTTTGAGTGGGCATCTTTGACGTAGTTTTGGGCCCCAAAAGGTAGAAGTGGGCACCCAAAAATGCCATCAGAAGTGTAAAGTGGAAGCTTTTGAGGTTTGACTGGATCCTTTTTACAGATAGGTGGGCCCCTATGACTGTGAAGTTAGCCCCTTGAAAAACTAAATGTAAATGTTTTGCTAATTTATTGAGCGCCTTTTCCGCTTTGTTCAAAGGCGCTGTTCTTTTACATGCCCCACGGAGAGAACGATTTTACCCGCTAAATTTTCCGTTGACATGGGCTACTAGGCAGTGAGTGGGAGTCGAACCGTGAAGCTCTCACATTCAAGGCTAACCCTTTACCAACTCAGCTAACCTAGCACCTAAGAAGTTTCGAAATTTTTTGTGAAAAGTACCTCCGCCTACACCCTCCCCTCCGGTCATCAGATTTGCTTGGGAGGAAAAATTAAAAGAGGGTTTCAAAAATGAAAAAGTTGGTGGGCCCTGAAGCAGGTTCCCCCCCAAGGTTTTGTTGAAATGATGTTTCTGTTGTTATGTGATGTATTGTATTGTGATGTGATGTGATGTGATGTGATGTGATGTATTGTGATGTATTGTGATGTATTGTGATGTGATGTATTGTATTGTGATGTGATGTATTGTATTGTGGTGTGATGTGATGTATTGTATTGCATGCGGGTATAATGCTTCCGTGAAACTTTTTTCTAGTTTTGTCGGTCAACCGCCACGACCTCGACTTACTGTCTTCTTTCATACAAACTGGGATTTAAAAATGAGTCGAAAATCTAAGTTGAAGCAAACTAGGCCTCTCCTTTAAAAAGTTCAAATAAACATATCTAATTATAGATGCGCATTGTGAGGTTGCTTGGTTAATATGGTTATGTGTGTTTCTTTTTGTGCTTGTTTACTTGGATGCTTCCACTTGTGTTCGTGCTGCATAGCATCACGTCCTTAGCGATGGAAATATGTCAAGTTCATCCACTGCCCCGCACACAAGTAGAAATATTTTCTTCGCTAAGTGTTTATCCCGCATGTGATGGCTGTGGTGTTGGCGATAAGAGAGAGGGCGTTGACCTTCTAGCCGTCGACCCCACATTGGCCAGTGTCGGTACGAACTTACTTAAACAAATCAAGGGTAAATGTTTGTCTGTTAAAAAAAAATATTCTTTAGGATGTTTTGCTGTTTGTCGTAGGTTGAACCACAAATAAAAATACTACAACCTGATGGCAGATGTCTGTATATTCAAATAAACCAAATAACTGAACGAATTGAGGGACGCGCTTATTTCAAAATAATATGGTTCATTCTATGCGAGGTTTTATGATGTTTTCATTGTCAACAATTTCTTTTGCCGCCATCATTTTTGGATAACCACTGCGCACTGCGCCTTAAGACGACCGCATGTCATGTGTTGTTGGTTTACAATACAATGTAGTGAATGTGGGTAATCTATAGAAAACCACAATACAGACTTCTTGTGTATGCTCTTTAAATGTCAGTTAGATTTACTTGTAAACATTTTTAAGTAGATATTCTAAAACTTCGATAAATTTAAAGGATCATCTTTCACCTATAGACCGATCTTCTTTATTATAACGTCAGGAATTCAAACTATACAGATTAGTGTGCCTTATCTACTTATCAATATAAAAAATGTTTTTCTATTTTTCATAAGTTCTTCCGCTTCTTTTTTCACTATCTCGCCCACTAACCTAGATCTCTGCTCACAGCCAGTAAGGCAAACTTTTGCAACTAGAGAGCCTGTTGGTTATGATGACATCATTACGATGATGGGATATCTGAGATTGTGATGATGTGACAACTGCTATGAAATCGTGATATATCAGACCGCGTGATATGTTGTCGCCATAGCATAATAAATGAGAATATTTTACAGTTAATTCAATTAAATGATTAATAGCCCCAAGAAGAAAAAAATATCTGTGCTATAATTAATTATATACGGCAAAGAATCAGGAAATTATTAATTTGGAAAAGTTATGAAAAAGAAAATTCCGAGAGATGAAGGTGTTTGTGTATGTGAGCATGTGTATGCATGTGTATGCATGTGAGCATGTGTATGCATGTGTATGCATGTGAGCATGTGTATGCATGTGTATGCATGTGAGCATGTGTATGTATGTGTATGCATGTGTATGTATGTGAGCATGTGTATGTATGTGAGCATGTGTATGTATGTGTATGCATGTGTATGTATGTGAGCATGTGTATGTATGTGTATGCATGTGTATGTATGTGTATGCATGTGTATGCATGTGAGCATGTGTATGTATGTGTATGCATGTGTATGTATGTGAGCATGTGTATGTATGTGTATGCATGTGTATGCATGTGAGCATGTGTATGCATGTGAGCATGTGTATGTATGTGTATGCATGTGTACATGTGTATGCATGTGAGCATGTGTATGTATGTGTATGCATGTGTATGTATGTGAGCATGTGTATGCATGTGAGCATGTGTATGTATGTGTATGCATGTGTATGCATGTGAGCATGTGTATGCATGTGTATGTATGTGAGCATGTGTATGCATGTGTATGCATGTGAGCATGTGTATGCATGTGAGCATGTGTATGTATGTGTATGCATGTGTATGTATGTGAACATGTGTATGCATGTGAGCATGTGTATGTATGTGTATGCATGTGTATGTATGTGAGCATGTGTATGCATGTGAGCATGTGTATGTATGTGTATGCATGTGTATGTATGTGAGCATGTGTATGCATGTGAGCATGTGTATGCATGTGTATGCATGTGTATGTATGTGAGCATGTGTATGCATGTGAGCATGTGTATGTATGTGTATGCATGTGTATGTATGTGAGCATGTGTATGCATGTGAGCATGTGTATGTATGTGTATGCATGTGTATGTATGTGAGCATGTGTATGCATGTGAGCATGTGTTTGTGTATGTGAGCATGTGTATGCATGTGAGCATGTGTATGCATGTGAGCATGTGTATGCATGTGAGCATGTGTATGCATGTGAGCATGTGTATGCATGTGAGCATGTGTATGCATGTGTATGCATGTGAGCATGTGTATGCATGTGAGCATGTGTATGCATGTGAGCATGTGTATGCATGTGAGCATGTGTATGCATGTGAGCATGTGTATGCATGTGAGCATGTGTATGCATGTGATCATGTGTATGCATGTGAGCATGTGTATGCATGTGTATGCATGTGAGCATGTATATGCATGTGAGCATGTGAAGCTTTATATTTATATTATCATAATCTGTTGGCTTTTGATGGTTAAAGGTGGTAATAATAAAAAAAAATATTCCTTTATAAATATACAAGGTCAAAGTTTAATGTTGTTTAAAGTTCTCTCTCGTTCTTAATAAAATTTTTATTTTAATTTCGCTTCTCGACTCTCTGTGTCGTTCGCTTTCTACGCCTGCCTGTGATTTGAAACTTTTCGTCCTATATTTGCTTCACATTTGAACTTTACATGTAAACAAGAACAGCTTATCAGTATCAGTAGAGACATTTTTAAGAGAATTCAATTTTCGACCCGGCTCCCAATCGAGGATGACCAAAAAAAAATATTTCGAACTCAGCTGTTTCTTCCAGCGTTAAACAGTCTCTTCCACCATGAGGAGGCGAGCAAGAGGGGGGAGCATATATATGGCGACCCTGGGCGATACTTTAAAAGTTTAAAGATTTAAAAGTTAGATGTTATCTGGATAATATTTCCCGGAAAATATTCCTCACAATGTCCCCCGAACAATATCACTCGGACAATATGCCCAGCCTAATTTGTATGATATATGCGTATATTATGAACTTCATAAACAAAACAACATAATATTATTAGCTTTTGAACCTAATCGTCTGTTTCTAAAAACTTAAATTGTGTGCAGAGCCACGCAGTTAGTAAGAAGTCGCGCCTTCAAATCTGAATCAAGTTTTTTTTTCAGGCTCGGGAGTGTGCCCAGCAGGACCGAATTAAGGGTACTGTGGGCCTAAGGCTGGTTACTAAAGAATTGTCTAATATTGCGAAAAAAATGACTTCAAGTAACAAAAATAAGATAACATAAATTTATTATATTAACGAACTCGTATTATAATTTAAATCCACGTTTGTATATTAATAAATAAATCAAAGTTTTATGAATTTTCAAAATTGTTTTTTTCCCTTGGTTCTGGAAAAATTATGTATAATTTCATCAAGATTCAAACTTCGAACAATATCAATTTCAGTGCCTAAAAGCGATAATGCAGAAAAACGTGTCTGCAACATGGTAGAGCGGAAGAAGTTCATAAATTGTTTAAGAACAGAAAACGATCGTTCTCCACTGCAGTTAGTGACCATGAGGGTCAAAAACAAACGCAGAGCTGTTTCAACATTTGGAAAAGTTGGAAAACTTTCACTGGCATTTGTTTCAACAATACAACCACTTAGATTTGCTTTCAGAATCTTTTTTCTTTAGAGGACATTTTTTTACAAATGTTACAAATTGCTTAAATTCGTGTGAAAATTTGTCCTTAAAATCATCAGAATATATTTCACGCATGATACAAACACTTTGGGCAGTTTCTGATGCAAAAATATTTGGTGAACATTTCCCGATGATAGCAAACAAAACAAAACACTTTTAAAACGGACATCAAACTCAATAAAATATTTTTAAAAAACTCTTCCTTTCTCTCTCTCTTTTTCCCCTCTCTCTTTCTTTCTCTCTTTTTTATTCTCCATGTGAAATAGCCTCAAAACTTTTTCAGTCACTATCATTCGCATTTTCAGCAGTCTTTTTTGTTTCGCACTTCGAGCTCAACCGGTGCAGAACTGCGATGCTCCTTCCTTAGACCATGACAATATAGTCATTACATTAGTCTCTGCTTTAACTGGTTATCGAACATAAATATGAATATATAGACAGATAATAGCTATAACGTCATCAAGGATAGCCGATATTATCCAGGGCTGATATTTTTGAAGGCCGATATTTTCAGGGCTGATATTTTTTAAGGTCAATATTTTTCAGGGCCGTTATTTTCAGGGCCACAACTCCGCCTCGCTAATTGAGAAAGGAGTAGGGAAAAGTAAAAAGGATCAAATTATGATCCACGACAGGAAGTACTTAAGTGCTTCCCACATACAGCCATTAGAGTCTTAAAACACCTGGTGTAAAGGACTATAAACTATTATAAAAAAAAATTCAGGGTAAAAATTTTTCAGGCCGATATTTTCTAGGGTTAATCCGGCCCTGGTGCCCAGCTATATATTGTGTAATATAGACTTGTTGAAGAGGGGATATTGTCTTAGACTCAAGTTAGATATGCAGTCTGCAGTATTAAACATTACTTGTTTCACGACTATAAAACTTGTTCGGCAAGTTATCTAACTTTTTGTTGCTGATCATAAAGCTCAAAATGACGATAAAATCACAATCTTTAACTTCTTCCAGGAATCAAACTACTTTCCAGAAAAGGAAAGGCAAGACTTAGTTCTGGAGGGCAGCAGGCCCCGTCATTTTCCACGGATTCGACCCCTATCATAGGGTACTCGCTAATGGGCGGCCTGACTATTCGCAACGCCACAGATGCTCCTGTTCAAGTGTTCCTACTCTTCTGTTCTACCTTCCTCTCAGGAATCGAGGGGATGGATCAGAGAGTCAAGCATAAGAATGTTTCAACTCGACTGAAGCTGTCTTTATGTTTTTTTTTGAGTAAACATCGTCCTTGTCGTTTTATGTTATTAAGTACTCAAACGATTACCATATAAAAAAATTTTACTAACAAGTAATCATGAACTTTGAATGAAATTTATTTTTAAAACCTCTGCGAGACATCGCTCAGCACTTTTTAGTCTCGCGACCCTCGATGTAAGAAGTTAAGAAGTACCTATATACGTTCGAGCGCGTCGAGTTGAAAAGGTAATTTGAATCGAGCGAAACAAACGAGGACGCACTCGAGAACTGTTGTAGTAGGTGATGATGATGATGATGATGATGATGATGATGATGATGATGATGATGATGATGATGATGATGACGATGACGATGACGATGACGATGACGATGACGATGACGATGACGATGACGATGACGATGACGATGACGATGACGATGACGATGACGATGACGATGACGATGACGATGACGATGACGATGACGATGACGATGACGATGACGATGACGATGACGATGACGACGACGATGACGACGACGATCATCATGATGACGACGATGATGATGTTGACGATGACGATAGTGATGACGACGACGACGACGACGATGATGATGATGGTGGTGATGGTGATGACGACGACGGTGATCTGATGATGGTGATGATGACGACGATGATAAAGGTGATGATGACGACGATGATAAAGGTGATGACGACGACGACGACGACGATGACGATGGATGATGACGATGCCGATGATTACGACGATGATGACAAGAATTAAATTACTATCGTGATGATGATGGTGATGAAACGATAGCTTTAATGAAGATTATGAAGACGACGATGGTGACAATGGCGATAACGCAGCATTAGTAATGGTACTACTAATTCAGCAGTAAGCAGTAAGTAGCAATAACCACTAGAGAAACTCTTCTGTGTTCGTCTTGCGTCATCTTCACAGCTTAATTATTAGCTTCCTGAGCATCAGGGCCGTGGCCTTAGCCGAAGTTTCAAGCGAATTGAATATGAGTCACCAATTATGCAGTTCTATATCTCCGGGATTTTCCTACTTTTTCAAGGCGCTCGGGGTTTTTATCTTCAATCACTTTCTTGTCGATCTAACTAAATCATTGAATTGGTTTATTTGTTTACATACCGCAGTTTTTTCTCAAAGTTATTATTTTCATTGAAATGGTATTGGTCAAGCTGGGTTGGGTTGGGTTGGATCAGGTCTGGTTGGGAGGAGTTGAAGTTTTTAAAGTTATTAAAAATTTGTCATATAATTTGTTGAATGCATTTTTTAAACATTTATGAACCACAGTAGTGTGTATTCATAAATCTGATTTATAAACACTCAGTATTTGGTTTATAAATACAAATAGATTCAAAACCGGAGGACATTGGCTGTTGTTAACTCAGTTGAGTTGGGTTAGGTAGAGACTAGAGCGCTAGTAAATAAACACCGACATCATTCCCGTTATCATCATCATCATCATCATCATCATCAACAACAACAACATCATTATCATCATCACCACCACCACCACCATCATCATCACCATCATCATCACCACCACCACCGCCGACCGCCACCATCATCATCCTCATAAATAATCTATCAGCAGTTCTAGAATAGCATTGCTGTGACGCCTACACAAACCGAAAAGAATAGAAAATGCTTAAATAAGTATATTAATCTATTAAATAAACATTATTATGTCTCATTTAGATTATTTATGAACAACCGTTCGGCAAAATTAGAGTTGACCCACCTATTGTCCGATCACCAAGGAACCAATTATCCTGGCAGACTGTTGTACATGAAAAGGAAATATGCTGGTATGAGCCACCGTGAGCTTAAGGACCTCCCGCTTGCTTGGTGCCACGCGACAAATTTAAATTACATTCCAGTCTCTAATCATCATGCATCAATTAGGCAGTGTATCTGTTTTTATTCCATTATGTGCGGGTTTATGGATAGTTTATACTACTGGACGTAACCCGTTTTGGAGTTCCAGTTAAAAATATATTATTATGCTCCTGAGGTTACGGTCAGTATTCAAGGATCTTTTAAAGGCTTCTTGACCACTTTTAACGTGTGCTTCCTTAATTGTAGGTAGTGGGGTACGGGGGACTACCGAAACAGACATTTTTAGGCGCCTTTAACCGCCCCCGTAGGCCAACTATGCTTTGTTTACGGAAAGCAAGTAAGGAGTAGGGGGGGGGGAACCAGCCCAAACTATGACCTATCTACTGCCATTTTTGTCCTGAATTAGAAGAATAAACGTAAAATCTAAAAGCAACTGTTTTAAAATTGTCTATTGAACAAGTGGACGCCCTACCACTCTACCACTATGTCACCAGCAGTTCTAATCAGATGCGGATTTAGGAATTCCCGGGGGGGGGGGGGGAGAGGGGTTATCTAATCAAAAGTTGCCAGAAAAATATGTAAGTAAATCGATACACAAAGGAAATGATAAAGTGGAATTTCAATGCATTTTGAGTAGTTGAAACCGTATCCAGCTGATCCGTACTCTTTATAACCTAAAACACCATTTTTATTTTACTGTTTACGAGCCCGTACTGGTGGATCCAGATCCAGCCAAGCCAACTAACTCTGAAGCGGACCGTTCGAGGCTGGATACTCAACGTTGATAAAATTCTCAGAACCGTAGAATTACAATTTTCCAAAGCCATCCTGCAAATAAAATTTTTATAATTTCTGTAAAAGCGTCTACTTCTCATTTAAGAGAGCGAGTTTAGTTGTGCTGAGTTTTTCAAAATTTTAATTATTAGGTATTTTATATTTTCATTTTTGCGAGTGCAAGAAATTTGTTCGATTAATGGGCAAGAATTGGTTCGTGAGCAGTTTGCCACGTCGATCTTCAATATTTAAAAAAGAGAGTTTCAAAAATTTTCCATTTTTATGAAAAATTGGTTGGACCTCAGAAGAAGTCCCCCCCCCTAAAAAATTTCTTTTTACTGAAATGTCCCTGCTTCAAAATACAATTTCTTATTTTGTTATTCATCATTTTTGGAGCCAATTGAAACTTGAATAGTAGTTTTAGTAGTTATGGTATGACAATCTGTGCATTCATAGAGGTTCAATCATTGATTTCAAATAATTATTTTCAAAATTTCTTATTTCTAAAAATATATAATTCATGCGTTATACAGAGGGCATGACCGATCACAGATGAATAACAAGTGCAAATACATCAGGCTTATGTATTATACTTATGTATGCTTTATTATTTGCACCCACCTGCTATTGGGCACGCTAGATGCCCGGAGGGGTGAGCTAAATGAATAAATTAATAACTGATGAGGCATGAGTTAAATGAATAAATTAATAATTAATAAGGCATTCGACGTGTCAATCACATTCTAACAACCACGCATAAATCTCAATCTAATTATCAACAACCACACGTAGCGCGACATTATGCAATGCAAACTCGCATTAATAATAATAATAATAATCTTTACAAATTACTTATTCATCTTTCGCCTTACAGTCAGCGTGTTATACAGACTTGTCGGTCCCAAGACCCCTGGATGGAGATGATTTGGATGGAATACTATGCAAGCACACGCCCAGGGACGTAAATTCAGCATTTTCCAGGGGGGGGCAAAATTTTCCCGCCATTATATAGCTTACTGACAGGGTTACCCGGTGTTGTCCGGGTTTTTTGTGCTTAATTTGGTCTCGTTTTTGCCAATGAAACGTCAAAGAAATAACAGATTTTTTTTTTAATTTTTCAAAATTTTCTTATCACTGAAGTTACCTGCATGCCAAATGTTGTTAAAATTGCTCCTGCGGCTTGGATGTGATAAACGAATGCTCTCACACACACATTACCTTTTACATTTATATAAATACGTAGGTACAAGCAGAAAGGGATGGGGAAATGCATCCCCCATCAGAGTATCAATTGAAATTTTTTGGGTATAATACCTTGTTTTTGGAAAACGACCGCAGCTTTTTTGGGAGGAGAAATTAGAAGTCTTTGAAAAAATTTTTGAAAAAACTTATCAGCTTTTTGGAAAAGAATATAAAAAAATTTCTGAAGTGAATCCCCCACCAGAAAATTCTGGATTCGCCACGCGCCACTGCCCACTGGGTATAAGGGGGATGAATGATTTAATCATATTGCAGGGGCAAGTTCAGGATTAGTAAAACAAGTAAAGGAAAAACAAGTTTTTCAACACAAACTTTGATTTCAAATACATTCAATTTAGAAATGCAAAAGATGTTCAAAGTTTTTTTTAAATTGAATCATGTATTTTCATCAAATATAAAGCTATGCTGAAAGTTTCAACTTCCTAGCTAGTCAAAATGCTGGTTAAATTTCACTTGCAAGATTTGCGTACAGAGAAAGACACACACACACACAAACAGAGATTGTAACCTAAATAAAAGTTTGTAAAAAAAGATGTCCAAAACGGGGTGGGTATAATTTTGTTTTATTTTTGTGTAATAAATAATAACTTTGATGTAGACAGCTGTGAGGGAATCAACATTGTATCAATACCACTAATAGGGTAAAATTCCACGAGTTCGCTGATTGTATTTTGGCACAGAAAACAGCTAATCTTTGGACCAACACTGATACACAAATTATTACTCTGCAGTTATTGGTAAATCTAGCATTGAGCTAAGATATAAAATTGTCTACACACGCAAAAAGAATTCCAATACGCATTGAATCATCACGAGGTTAAGTAAAGTTAAAATTAACATATTATATAGTAAACTCTAGGTAAAAAAATTTTTAATTTTGGAAATCAAGGGGGGGCGAATTGTCTATACACGCCAGAAGGATTCCAATACGCATTGCATCATCACTAGGTTAAGTAAAGTTAAAATTAAATAAATATATAATAAACTCTAGGTAAAAAAATTCAAATTTTGAAAATCAGGGGGGGGCAAATGCCCCCCCCTGCCCCCCCCCAATTTACGTCCCTGCACACGCCTGCATTGATCGTTCAATGGAACAATCGTGAAAT
>OZ022243.1:32821202-33138702 GCA_963978895.1 Erpobdella octoculata | reverse complement strand
AAAATGTAGGAATCAATCGAATTAAAAAGGCCTGTAAGTATGAAAGTGTCTACTCGTATGTCTGGATGATGCGAGTAGTTTTCAGTTCGTGGAGCGGTGATGCACACATGTTAACGTTGGTTCTCACCACGTCTGAAGATTCAGGATCAGTGAACAGCTGGAAAATAGACAGACACATACAAACAAACGTAGACAGACACATACAAACAGAGATAGACAGACAAATACAAACAAACGTAGACAGACACATACGAACAAACGTAGACAGACACATACAAACAAATGCAGACAGACACATACAAACAGAGAAAGACAGGCACATACAAACAGACGTTGACAGAAACTTACACTGACATTCACACGCACGAACATGCCCGTTGGTGCGTGCCGAGATAATTACTTAAAGATGTTCGTATGTGTTCTAGTTGTGTCATGTCTGGGGTTCAAACCCTGACAGGAATATTGCCAGTATGACTGGAGTATGATGGATTTCCAGTGTTATGACCTCGTTTGATCTTTCCATGCGTTGATTATCTGTTTCTAATTTACGAGACACCTCATATTATTATAACTTATTATAACAACTTCTTACCAGTCTAATAATGTTCAATGATTTGTTGTGTGATGTAACACACTCGTAGTTTTCCTGATTAATATTGTATACATATAGCAATATTTATATATATATATAAATAGATATAAACTTTAAACTTTCTTATTTCTCCCACGTTTGTAACATTCCCACACAAATCTCAACTCACATTAATTTAAAAGTCATCATCTACCTACATACAACTTGGTCACAAGCACGGCATCAACATACTTCGTCATGTGAATTTATAGAATTTCTCGTTTTCTGGTTCATTCTGACTTGAACGGATTTCAAACAAAAATTTTATTCTTTTATTGACGTATACTTACTTGGTTTAACTTATTGAACAACAAATCTGCAAGAGCACAACAACAACAGCCGCAACTGCGCCGCAATCTACGATGCGGAACCACATCAGCTGTCACCTTCAGTGATGCATGCGACTAACGGTATTAAGCTCAGATTCTACAAAATCCGTGTATGTTGGGATCCGTCAGGTTTCGAGTTAATAATATTAATCAGATTCCAACGGTGTTCATGTTCTGAATTCCGAATCGGGCAGATAAAAGGGCCGGGATAACAATAATATAATCATCATTTGTTGGTCACGTCTCACCATTAATGCGTTCCCAAAGTATTTAGCAAATGGCTCTATTTATTCTGATTCCGGAAAGCTTATTTCGACCTCATATTTTTTTAAACTCACACATTTACTAATATTTTCGGTTAATGAACATTTTTTTTATTCTTCTTGTCTTTTTTAGAGTAGAGTAGACCTACTCTTAATGTTCGTTTGTCTGTATACTACATGATAGATTTTTTATCTCGTCGTTTTTACAAGGTAGTCTCGTGACTGTTTAGGTTGAATCATGTAATCGATTTTTATGTAGGTAAAGTAGTAATATCATGATGCTCACATGAGTCATTTCAATCCACTGACCTCGCCTCTGACTAAGACTTTTCATCGTGGTCTGTGTGTAAATTTGCTATCAGTATCAGTTGCATTTTTTGAATGTTTTAAATGTATTTTTTGAATGTTTTAAATGTATTTTTTGAATGTTTTAAATGTATTTTTTGAATGTTTTAAATGTATTTTTTGAATGTTTTAAATGTATTTTTTGAATGTTTTAAATGTTGTATTTTTTGAATGTTTTAAATGTTGTATTTTTTGAATGTTTTAAATGTTGTATTTTTTGAATGTTTTAAATGTTGTATTTTTTGAATGTTTTAAATGTTGTATTTTTTGAATGTTTTAAATGTTGTATTTTTTGAATGTTTTAAATGTTGTATTTTTTGAATGTTTTAAATGTTGTATTTTTTGAATGTTTTAAATGTTGTATTTTTTGAATGATTTGAATGTTTTATTTTTTGAATGTCATAAACAGTCAACTTTTTAATATCTCAAGAATTATTCTGTCTCGACGATTATTTTATTTGCTCGTTACGGATGTTCGAATCTGAAAATTTAGTTAAATAAAAACGTGCATTGTTGACATAAAAAAAAAATTAACAGCACACACGGAATTGTTGTTATAGAGTAGAGCCACCGTACAAATTATAATTAACTAGCGGGGTTACCCGGCGTTGTCCGGGGTTTATAGAAGTTTTTGTTTTTTCATCGTTTTTCTCTTTCTCGCTCCCGTTTCCTTTCCCGCTTCCTCTCTCGCTCGCTCTCCTGTTTCTTCTCGTTCTCCCCCTTACTATCCCTTTTCCTCTTGCTCTCCTGCTCCCGGTCGCTTTCCCGATCCCACTCGCTATCACAATCTCCCTCGCTGTCCTGCTTGCTTTCCCACTCCCACTTTTTTCTCTCTACCTCTCCCTCCTAACTTCTTTTTGTCCATAAAACGTAAAATGGATTGGCTAAAAGTTGCTCGAAAGCTTCAAACTTAGTCACGTAATCTAAATTTGAATTTTGCTACGCAATAACCTTTGATGTTCGTACATAGTCACTTTTAATCTGGAAAAATTTTTGGTCATAAAAAATTAAAAACTACCCTATTTTTATACTCTTTGAGGTCTACCTGCGTGTCAAATTTCGTTAAAATTGGTCCAGCCGTTTGGATTTGTATAGAAGACAAACCAAAAAACAGACAAACAAACAAACAGACAGTCATTTATATATTATAGCATAACATTGAAAGTTGAGTAGGCTAGGTAGCATTCGTAGGTATTCATAGATTACCGGGATTCACAAACAATTATTCAGAATTATACTAAAACAAAAGAAGTTACAAATGACGAGTTCATAAAATCATTTCGGCGAACGTTCGCTTATTTATTTATTGAATGGCGTCGGCGGTGAAGAAGAAAAAAATTACGCTTAGCAAGCAATATGACGGAAGTACGCTTGACAGCGCTGCAGTTTCGCAGCGTCGTGAATGGGAATTGTTCAACAATATAATATCGTGAAGTGACACTATGGACGAATATCGTCTCAATAAATAATCTAATAAAAATTGCACTATAAAATTAAATACATTTTTCTATACTTTCTATTACTTTCAATAGCCTTAAAACTTAAAAACATCGCAGGGAAATCGCCCTACTTCCACCTTCATACGGTGGTTAGATAGCGACTTTAACAAGATAGTTAAGGACGACAGGGGCGGATACAGCTTTTCCTTCCGGGAAGGGAGGAGGGGTTAGCCATAAAAATGAAACTTTAAGGCAGCCACGTAGAAAAGATTGAATTTTTGGGATATACAGTATTTAAAAAAAATAATAATTAACTCATGAGACTCGATTTTTATTGTGCTAACAAACAATTGAATCAATCATCAAATAAAATAAACTGACAGAAAAGACGTCTGGGATATGCCTTCACAAATTGTTTGACAATGCTGGTACTTTCCAAATTTTTTGTCTCAGAATAGTGCCCTGCCATCATTGTTAGCCCTGCCAGTCTATCTGGTGCTTCAGAGGTGTGTCTTCAGACGGCGAAGCATGGACCTTTCTACCTCACAAGAGCTCATTGGAGATACACATCCTATACCAGGGGTGGGCAAACGTCTTGGACCTGGGGCCACTTCGAGTTCCAAAAAATTTTGGAGGGCCGGATTTCAAAAATTCACACTTTCTATAAGTGTAATCCTTAAAAAACTCGCCTTCTGAAAATGCTTTGGAATGCTTAACAATCTTATGGGAAATCACAAAACTGGCCATTGTTGCAGCTTCTTGTGCAGCTGACTGCTTCACAAAAAATGTTTGTTCTCGTTTTAATTTCTGAACTAAGTTTTCAGCTTTTGCATTTAATTTGCTTTCGTTTAAGTTACGTCCAAAATCGCTGTGTTGACTTTGAAAGTGCTGTTTCAGATTAAACTCCTTAAAAACGGCCACCGCGTCTCGGCATATTAAACACACTGCTCTGCCATTAAAATTTGTGAAGAAATATTTCCTTGTCCAATTGTCATTAAACACTCGACTATCGTGATCAACTTTCCTCTTTTTCGTAGAACTCATTTTGAAGGCAAGTTATAATATCAGAAAATTATTAACATAAAAATTTGCTAAATAAACATGGACGCGGAAGTAAGCAGCAAAGATCGTATACTAAAATACATAGATAAAAGTACATAAATTATTTATATAACAAAGATCTTATATAATAAGGGGGACGGATAAAACGCATGTGCGGGCCGGATTCGGCCCGCGGGCCGTAGTTTGCCCACTTCTGTCCTATACAGGTTAGCTGGTGAATATTCGGGAATAATTTGTTAGACACCGAAAATTGAGGCGCTATTAATTTACTTCCAATGCATTCTAAATTATAACAATATTTTTCTTTTAGTTACAAAAAATGGTGCTATTACTTTACTTTTAAATTTATAATTTAAATATTTCATTATTGAGCCAAAGCTGAGGGGGGAGGTTTAAACCCCCTAAACCACCCTGGATCCGCCACTGGATGGGGTGGAAAAAAGTGAAGAAGATGAAGGACCAGAACCCTATTAAAAATGGGATAGGGCACCGGGGCTTGAACCATCACTGCACTCTCATGTAAACTACACGGTTTTTGATGATCTGGCATTTCTATTGCTCGCTGTCAGCTGTTTCCAGTGTGGACTGGATGTTCCGCTTGCAGGGTGAGTCGCTGGTGGTTTTTAAGTATATTAAACCACCTGGTCTCTTATCTTTTTCCTCCAATCTTCAATTTTTCATCCTTTTCTGTCTCAACACGATCAGTAGAGATTTCTGAGCTCAGCACGGGGAGGGGGGTGGAACTCAAATTTTCAAATCAGGCTCATAATTTTAATACATGTTGAATCCATTTGAATATAAGAATAAACAAAATGATACCAGGGGTTTAGTGATGTCTATAATGCAAACCTACAAACAGCCACATGGTCCATGGATTATTTTAACGAACAAAAATAATTTTGTTTAACCCCGGTGAATAGGAAAGAAAAGATGTTTGTAGTCATTATGACGATGAAAGTTGTTGTCGTCAATATGCTTCTTAAATTTATTTTAAAAAAAATTTGGTAATTTGATTATCATCTTTTTACAAACTTTTATTTAGATTACAATCTCTGTTTGTGTTTGTGTATGTGTGTGTGTGTGGCTTTCTCTGTACGCTTTTTGACCAGCTAGGAAGCTGAAACTTTCAGCACAAATGACAATACATAATTCAATTTTAAAAAACTTAATCTGAACATCTTTCGTATTTTTAAATCGAGTGTATTTGAAATCAAAGTTTGTGTTGAAAAACTCGTTTTTCATTTACTTGTTAAAATTAAACTATAAATCCGGACAAGTGAGAGTTAATAAAAAAATTTAAAAACATGCTTTTAAGATAGCTGAACAATTTCATAGCGGTGAATAGTAAACAAAAAGAGGTTTGTAGTTACTATGACAATGAAACTTTTTGTCGTCATCATTTATTTTTACTTATCTATTTGTTTAACCAAAAAGAGGGTTCTTTAATTTATTATTTTTTTTAATTTTTGTTTCTTGAATTCTATTTTTATTAAACTAAACTATGATTTTTTAAGCTGCCGAATCACAAAATATACAGGATTTGTGTAAAACAAACTTTTAACAAGCAAAAAAGTTAAATTTTTTTCAAAGTCGATAAACCAATCATTCGTCTCTCGCTCAACTTTTCAACACATTTCTTTTCAAATATTATATTTTTTTCACTACAATAAATTAACGACTTTGTTGAAACACACCGACAAAACGACACACCGACAAAACGACACGCGATGAATGATGACGTCATCACGCAGGGACGCGACGAGTGGCATCAACTTCGGCACGTCATTCTGCACTCAAAAGTTTTCAGTGCGGTGCTGATAATTTATGCATTTTCTGGCTTTAGTATTTCTTTATAATTGTTTTAAAAGAAGCTTTTGATCGTACGGAAGATCAAAAGAAACGCGTCTTTAAACGAACGCAAGGTTTCTATACTACTGAGCTGCAGAATCGGTTTAAACTTTTAAATGCCCAATGTTAATGCTTTAACATTTAGATATCTAACAGAATGTTTCAGTTGTAAATATTTTTAACTAAAACTTAGAAATAAATTTACATACACACATACAGATCTCGTGATTGGGCAACCTAGATGAATGTTATGCTTGTTACAAACCGTCAAATTCTACTTTGCATTGTAATGTAATGTAATAGCGAATAAATGTGTCTCGTTATTAGAACACGCTGCGGTGTCCTAGCATTTGACGTATTTGAGGTTAATAATAAAACGGCGATAAGAATGCACCCCTGGCATTATCACGGGCGGATACAGGGGGGAGTCCTGGGGTCCGGACACCCCCTATCGTTGTAAAAAACTCAAGTCATTTAACTCTTTACTTGATTCAAAAGCCGAGTCCCAGCAATCTGCTTATGGTACAGAGTAACAGTTTTAAAAACGTTCCTTCATCTTGCATTTTAGTCTGTTTTATCTGTTGATATAGATTTGAAATCACTTTACTTAGAGTAAATCTTGGTCTTAGACAAAGTTATTCCGTTTATGACATTGTCTTTTAAATTGTACAGAATGAATAAAGCATGCTACATATCATGTGTTATTGATATTTTACTTTAAAATTTGAGAAAATATTTATAAGTATCATATTAGATAAAATTATGTTAGGAATTATTAATCATCTGCTATATTTTTTGGGTTTACAAAAATTGATTTTTTCCACAGTAGGGATATGATTATGCTTTTTTTTTATTTTGATACAGAACATCGTGCGTGTACAAAACATGAATTCAAAAAAGATCAATAAACATAACTAACTATACTACTCTGCTAAAAACTGTAGCAGAAGTTCAATTTTTTAAAAGACTAAATATTAACCAAAGTTTATCTCAAAAACTAAAAACCGACACAATGATGCACAAAATGTTCCTACCCACCCCCCCCCCGTTTTGGACCCCCTCCTTTTGCTAATCCTGTACCCGCCCCTGGCATTATGGAAGGGTTTGTGTTTCTGCGTTCACTTGAATGTGTGTGTAGGTATACATGTATAGCATATTAAGAAGTCCGTGGGTATGTAGGTGTGCATGGTATGTGAAATGGTGTATTCTTTGCTCTATCGTCCGTCATCACCAGAGAGCTTTTTGAAGCACGATCTGAGAGAAAGTTTGAAAACATTTTCTCAAGCATTGTTCTTTCTCGTAGTATTCTCTCTGGCATGGTTGTTGTTGCATCGTTAAGAAGTTTTTTCTTCTTCTTATTATTATTATTATTAAACTTCCTGGGAACGAGTAGTGCCGTAATAAAATGAGAAGATGCTTTATCTCTTCTTCGAGCAATGTTGCTAAGTAATACTAAGTATAGTTGCTTGTGCTTATCTCATCAGCCTAGGAATGTGCTGGAAATACAGTCATAGAATTTTTCCTTGACTGTACACACTAATATGCACACCCACACCCACACACACATACATACACACACACACATGCATATAAATACATGCACATGTCGTAAACATTGACATGCATGTATATAAACACAGATACACAGAGATACTCACATATATACACACGCAGACACATACAAGGACAGTTGTGCACAGACAGGCGCGTGCTTATCAACTCATACGTTCCACCTCCCATCTTTGTAGAGGTGTGTACAACTGATTTTTTTAAGTCAGCTGTGATATGAGGCACACGTGCGTGAAATGAAACGCACAAACATACAAACATACAAACATGCAAACATACATACATACATACATACATACATGCATGCATGCATGCATGTATGCATGCATGCATGCATACATACATACATACATACATACATACATACATGCATGCATACATACATACATACATACATACATACATACATACATACATACATACATACATACATACATACATACATACATACATACATACATACATACATACATACATACATACATACATACATACATACATACATACATACATACATACATACATACATACATACATACATACATACATACATACATACATACATACATACATACATACATACATACATACATACATACATACATACATACATACATACATACATACATACATACATACATACATACATACATACATACATACATACATACATACATACATACATACATACATACATACATACATACATACATACATACATACATACATACATACATACATACATACATACATACATACATACATACATACATACATACATACATACATACATACATACATACATACATACATACATACATACATACATACATACATACATACATACATACATACATACATACATACATACATACATACATACATACATAAAAACATAAAAACATACATACAAGCAAACATAAAAACATACAATATATAAACCATCGCTCGAATATACAGAAACACGGACATATTAAAAACCTCAAAAACGTATACAAACAATTACGCACGCACACACGCATTTAAAGACTCGTTTGTAGTTACGCAAGCTAGCGAGGTTCACAGTGCTGTAAAAAAAAATCTTCAAGTTGTTTACATGTTTCAGTGCGTTTGAATGAACCTAGCTAGAAGCTAATAACCTTGAAGGTTCCGTAAACAACTTTGTCCACAAAATATGTCCAAGATTAGTTAGTTGACGTTTTGTTGCATTTATTTGTATATCACTCTATCACTTAATCACCCACTTATTCATCCAACCACCCGCTAATTCCCTCAACCACTCACTTATTCAATCATCCAATTATATTTTCACTACTTATTACTTTCTAATTACTCACCGAAAGACATGATGATGCATGGATTTTTTCAAGTTGAGTTTATTCTAAGGATGTCACCATTTTTTCACAAGTACTTAAGTTTAATACACACACACACACATACACACACAATCACACACAGGCGCAGTCACACAAAAACACACACTTGTACGCACGCACACATACACCCACATATAGAAACATAAACAAATTAAAAAATATATATAACAGCTTATAACCGCTGCACGCGAATGAGTAATAAATAACAGAACATCTTAAACGCATTATTGCATAAGGAAGAAAGTGTGAACAATATCTCCTTGTAGCTTTGTAGAGTTGTGGAAACAATGATCCTTGTTGATTATCTTGCGTGTGTGTGGGTGGGCGTTTTACTGGGAGATTAAAAAATGGCTGACAGGTTCACAAAAGAAGAATTATTCTTCCAATAACTGTAAACTTATTGTGGGGAGAAATGAAAACTTTAAAAACGAATTTTATAATTTCGAATCATGAGAGACGACAGATATCGTTTGTTATATTCCATCTGTATAGCATTATGTTAATGTAGATTCGGTCATTAAATGCACTAACAACCAAAGACATTAAACCTCTCAATGGGATCTGTACAAGTTACAGAGCAACAACATGTAACAACAGACTTCCCAATGTTTTGGTCATTCAGTGGTCATTTTTATGGCGAATGACATAAAGTTCGTAAAACTATACAACTTTTTTGGCATTTTAATGATCGCCAGTCTTTCGAATATCTTGCTATCTTGTTGTGAATGAAATGCATTATACTGATAAACTGATAATTCCCACTCTTTTGGAGCACTAGATTCTGGTTTGCAGTGTACAGAACTATTCAGAGTACACCTACAATGTATATAAACATCATAGACACCTACATACATATGTAGTATACAGATCTTTGGTAATGCATGGGGGTGCTTATCTAGTTTTATAATTACTCATGTGGGGAGGGTGGTGTCACTCATGGTGGAGCCGGGAAAGAGATTCAAAGTAACAGTAAGTTATTATATTTTCTTTTATTTATGGGGTGAGAGAAAGAGAACGGCAAAAGGAGAGGAAGAGGAAATGAGAGAGAAAGGAAGATAGAGAAAAAAGAGTGAAACAAGAAAAAAATAAAGCGAGAAAAAAAGTGAGAGGGAGAAACCTGGAGAGAAAAACCTCTAAACTCATGCTAGTGAGATATAAAATAAAATAAAATTAATTAAAATTACAAATTTTCTTCAAAGAAAGAAATATTTAAATTTTCACATAAAAAACTTATAATACAAAAATTGTTTTTCTCCATATTGATTCGAAAGTTTCTTTTACTTTCAATTCTCCTCATACATACTAAAATTTAATATTTATATGTTCCACATTACTTTTACTGCCATTCGATAGGGCGGCGGCACTCAAAGAAAAAAGACAGAATTAAAAGCAATTTGACTTTGTTTTTAAGATAGATGCCTAAAACAAGCCCAAAGACAAAGATAGCTGAGTCCAGCTTCAACTCTAAGTTGTTTCTCTGACATTTACTGCAAATATTGTTGCTCAGTCACAAGAATTTAATGTATTGAAGGTTAAAAGGTTGTTGGTGTAACGCCACATATCATAGTCTTCCCTTCATTGTCAATTGTCACTAATGTGTGACTCCCTTCCTTGTAACCGTGTGACGTCATTATATGGACAGTTCCTTGGGTTGGATATCCTGTCGCAGATCAGAATTCAATCTGATTTTCTGCTTTTTCTTCTTTTATCTAGACTTGCATAGATGCTAATAGTAGCAATACAATTAGATAAAACAAAGGTAGGACTCAAGCATTTTTAGGTTTTTATAGTTAGTAAGCGCATTTTTAATAATTTATAATTAAATATTTTATAAAAGTAATAAATAATTTATTTCTATTTTTCGTAGTTTGCAATATAGCTGATTTAACGTTTTGTGAACGTTTTGCGAAGTTGGACTGTAGGCCATTAGTTGGGAAGGATTACTAGTTCGATCATGGATTCGGTTAATTGCGTCGAAAAAGAAGTCGAAAATGTCATTTCGAAGTTTAATTACATTGACAAACACACTGCAAACAGCTTACAAGAATTAATAGCTACATTAGAAGGCGTTAAAAGAAGTTTACAAGGAGGTCTTTGTCTGTTATTAACAGCTGATCCATTTTTTTTTATTTCCAACTACGTTTGTTGAAACATTGTTTAATATTTTAACAGGAGTTCACGACTCGCAACAAAATAACGACGTTTCGATATCACAGTGCGTGAATAAAATCAAAGATACGATTCTAAAACTGAGTTCCGAACATAAAGATCTTCATGCATGTGTTTCAAAAGTTGGGAGATCTATAGACAAAGTATATGTTTTTGATAGTTTATTATAGTTATTAAAGTTTAAGTTAATTAGTTTAACAAAACATCTTGACGATAAGTTTCTTGTAAGTCTTCCAGAGTTTATTTTTACTTTTAAGAAGCTGAATATTCTGAGAAACTAATCTAATCAGTCCTCCCTTGAAGGGCAAATGCAAATTAGTTATTGTGGAATATTGGACTAAATTGGTATAAACAGAAAATAACATAGGACCTTATACTAGAGGATTACCCATTTTAATTTTATTAAGTGTTGCATGATTTTATTATTTCATGAAACTGGTTTGAACATATAATATTTATTATTTATAGCACATATAACAAGAAAAAAATCACGATGGGAAGTTACGATTTTTATTTTAAAATTATTGTACTCGCTTGAATGATTTTATACAGAATTTCACGACCGACTTTAATACAATTTATGTGGAAGATGCATTTGATGCAGAAAGTCACAAAGAAATTGGCCAGGCAATAAATGAGCATTTACTACAATGTGGGATGCTTGATGTTGCAGATACACTTATGCAGGTTCTATTAATTATCTTAGAAAAATCATTTTAAAAATTTTTTAAGATGTAAAGCTAACAAGTTTTATCTGACTGTGTGCAGGAAGCTGGTTTGGAGATGGAAGAGGAAAAGAAGGAGCCATTTCTACAGATGCACCATGTTTTAGAGGCTCTTAAATGCAGAGATCTTCAACCCGCCTTAAAGTATTAGCTAGTTTTGATTGTGCGTTTCTATTTTTTTAAAATCTGATTTAAAAACATGTGTATATGTTTTTATAGTTGGGTAGAACTACACAGAGATAAACTAACTGGTTGTAATAGCTGTTTGGAGTTCAAACTGCACAAATTGAGGTTCATACAATTTCTTCAACAAGGTATTTTACACCAGTGGGATGCCATTCAGTATGCACACCATTTTGCACCTTTTGGTTATTCTTTCAAAGAAGGTATTTAAATTTGTTTGTCTGAGTTTTTATTGCAAAAGCTTGAAGAATCCATCTTGTTTTTACATAGAAATTCAAGTGTTAATGGGATCTCTTCTCTATGTTGGGCAAGGTGGTTGGATTGTTTTCTATTACTTTGAAATTATTTAATTTGTTTGAACATATTTAGTTTATTTGAAAGTTTTTAGGTTGTTTTATTTTATATATATATAATTATTTAAAAATTTTATTTGCTTAAAAACTGTCCTTGAAACTTGTACTTAGGTTTAGAGAACTCTCCATATTGTAAGCTGGTCGAATCTTCCTTATGGGATGAAATAACAGACATTTTTATGAAGGAATCGTGTAAAGTGATGGGACTTCCTGCTGAAAGTTCTCTTAGCACTGTGTTAGTTATCACACACACACATACACACACACATACATCACACACACACGCACACAGTGAATTTAAGTTCAATTTTCTCAAATAAGGTATACTCTTTCTTTGACCAAACTTTGAGAAAAAATTGGATACCATTTAGAGAGAAACTATGAAATTTTTAGCACTAGGCTACCTCTGCCTTTTTTGGCCCCTGATGATTTTGGCCAATCAGTCTGGATCTGCCACTATATATATTTCTTTTATATATAAAATAAAGCCGATTTATGACCATATAGCATTACTTACATTAAATATTTGCAGCATCAAGGCTGGTTGTTTAGCAATTCCTCCGCTATTATCGGTCAAGCAGATTATGTTACAAGGACAGTTTTCAGGGGTGTGGAGTGCTAATGATGAACTTCCAGTTAGTTAGAAAAATTTTATTTCTGTTAATTAGGACATGGTAGTTGATAAAAAATATATCAGTCATTTTATATTTAATCACTACTAGAGAATTTTTTATAATATTCGTGTATTAATTTTCTTAAAGATAAATATTTTATAATTTTGAAAGCAGGTTGTTTTTACTTAAGTTATCTTGATTATAACAAGTTTGCTACGATTTTATATTTATTTGTGGAATTAAAGAATGATCTGAATATTATTGCTCTTTAAATTGTGCTCTATCTATCTTATCAAGCTCAATTTATACAGCTTGAAATCGACCTGGGCAAGGATTGCATGTTTCACTCGGTGTTCGCCTGTCCCATATTACGTCAGCAATCCACCGATGCAAACCCACCCGTCAGACTGATCTGTGGTCATGTCATCTCGCAAGACGCCCTCAACAAACTCTCTTCAGGCAACAAGTGGGCCCTGCTTCACAATCCTCATTCATCGCACAAGTACAGTGAAATCATATTTAACTAACTTATGCTTACTAACCTCGCACAATCGTGCAACTGACACCTGCAAGAAGATATACGGTAGGTTGATTAACACCGGACAATCCTCCTGCAGTGATTTGGCAGTTTTTCCGACTTATCTTGCTAACATATTCCCATGTTTTTTTTTATAGTGTTTCAGTAAATTATATATTCGTTATTGCTAAATTGTCCAGTCAAATCAGTTCATTATTATATATTTATGGTTTATATCAAATGTTTTTTTGTTATCCAATAATTGTTTTTTAACTAATGGGTGCTGTATTTTACCTTTTTATTACTAATATAAATTATTATTATTTTTTATAATAATAATAATAATGAAGATAACTCATAGTTTCTATGAGTTATTTCACAACTAAACAATGACATTGCTGAATGATAATATCAAGCACAATATTAATTTTTTCTTCAGGGTCAAGTGTCCGTACTGCCCGATGGAACAGTCGTCCTCCGACGCCCGTCTGATCTTTTTTTAAGCTCCCCCTGTTTGTTCTGCACACATCATGGACCGTGGTGCAAGTCTGTTTGGAAAAATGAAACTCTTGCATGGACCCACCAGGGTCACTAGCTACTAGTCTCACGACATTTTCGCGTGCACATTGCACATAATCTTCGGGTTTTATTGGTCTTCCTATTACTTGTTCTGCTGCTACTTGACAACAATTGAACTGGCAGTCTGACATTTGGAAATTTATTCGAATCAACTGTAAATAAATAAATGAAATCGTTTGTATGTAATTTTTACAAAAAACAAACTTGCTAAAAGGTACATCATCGAGTGATATTGTAATCAATGAAGAGGTTATTATGTAAGATTTAAAATCAAATCAGCGACAACTAGCCTAGTAGACATTAATATGCTATACCGTTTCTTTTTTAAATGCTTGCTGAAAAATATTTATATTTTGATGTTGATATAAAATAAATTACACTACTAAATATATAAACATTAAAATCATTCAATAAGAAGACACTTAATGGAGAAACAAATTGACAGAACAATTTGCTTTGCATTCAAAGACTTTCAGAGCCGAATTTATACATATAAGTAACAACTAATAAGCAACATATCTCCATTAAATCTTCGGAAGTGTTTGACTTTAAGAGGACGTGTGGAAACTTTCCCAAATGCAATATTCACCTGACAGGAACAAAACTGGACTTTTTGTAAGGCGCTTGTAAAATAAATTCCATATTTTCAAATACGATTCTTGAACGTGAAATATTTAAGGTGGTGGGGACAACAATAGAATTTTAATTTAGATTTTAAAGTTGAACTTTTACTGAAGTGAGCGATGAACCCAGTTTCAAGTGATTAACAAAAATGATTGAAATTCTATTAATTGAATGTGTACTTCACAATCAGTTGCATTTGCACATATTTGGATGACTGCTCCATAATAGCAATATAATCGCATGTGAAAACTTGCAATACTCTTTGGCAGCGAATTATTCGTATTAACAAATTATCAATTCAATCATCGAACTGAATGATTTGATTCAATCACAGAGTTTAATATCACCGAAAATTAAAACCTGTTCGTCAACAATATTACAGAGTGCAAAATCTACAATTAAAAATTTGAGGCTAGACACTATGGAAGAAGAGAAGATGTATGTACAGACGATGTGAACATTGTAAACTACTCAAGGCCAAATCCTTCAGTTTCTTCGATGGCAAAGTTCAGTTTTTCAACCAGCTGATCGTAGCTCTTGTACGGAGGGAGGTCGAGCCTGTTGAAGCACGTGTGACTGCGTGGCAGCCACGTATCTTTGCCCACCTTTTCGATGCAAAACAATTGCGGCCCGTTGCTTCCTGGATGTGGAAACAAATGTTATTTTATTGCAAATAAAGTATTTAACAGTACAGTAAATTCAAATAAATTTCATCAGCATGCTTCAATTGATTATTATTTAGGCTCATAATTAGAAAAAAGCAACTTTGTAAAAAAGCTTTTGCAGATGATATTCATGCTATAAATTTACTACAGAAGAGTAAGTTTCACATACATTGATATTTGATATTAAACGAATTTCTTCATACAGAATCAATACAGATTTGTGACAGTTGTAGGTTAGGTGCTAGGTTAGCTGAGTTGGTAAAGTGTTAGCCTTGAATGTGAGAGCTTCACGGTTCGACTCCCACTCACTGCCTAGTAGCCCATGTCAACGGAAAATTTAGCGGGTAAAATCGTTCTCTCCGTGGGGCATGTAAAAGAACAGCGCCTTTGAACAAAGCGGAAAAGGCGCTCAATAAATTGGCAAAACATTTACAAACATTTACATTTAGTTGTACGAGGTAAAACGCTACTGATTTATATTTCTATAACGGTAGAGTAGCTAATAAAGGTGAAATGAGAAAATCATTTTGTGATTAAAACGAATAACAAACCCATGAGTTCTTTGAATCCACCAACAGGTAAGCGACACGTCCCCGTCACAAACTGGAGAAACCTGGTTCGCCTCTCGTTATCCAACTCACGGATAAACTGCAGGTGTGAAAATAAAATAAAAAATGTTTTCAAATGACATAAGTTTATATAAATATACTCGTGAAAAATTAGTAGCCTATCTCAGTCCCACAATACACATGATATCTAGACTGTGACAGATCTTGTACTAAAATTAAACCCATAAACAACTAGCCATAAAAAAATTATGTGGCTTATTCTAATAAACATTTAACACAATAATTAGCATCTCTTAAAAAGATACGATATCATTGAAAATCAAACAAAGAAATAAGAAAACATCATTCTACCTTCCAAAGCCATGTGACTTGCTTGGAATGCTTGCTGTAATGTCTGTAAATCGTGTTGCTCTCCCAGTCATCAACATCAATCTCTTGCATGCCGCACAACATTAACTGTAATAAATTAATTACAACATAATGCTTCTATAAAATACTGTCAATCAACAAAGACTTTCAAGTTTTTTTTATAATCAGATATTGTAAACAAAAGTTGTTGCGTCATTTGGTAAGTCCGGATACTATTTTTGTTTGAAGAGATTATTTCAGTAAACAACTTTAAACATTTTCAAAATCAAAATTATTTGTAAATATCTTTATAATTTCAAAACAGATTTCGCACAGTTTGATTTTCAGCCAGTTAAAAAAAAACAGCTGACAGAAAAGATAGATCAATTCTACAGCTCTGAATTATTTTTAGAAATACCGAAAGTACAAACTGAAAAAATTGTTAATAATGATTATCAGCTCTAATTCATGTTGCACATCTTCATGAAAAAACTGAAATGCCAAAGATTAGCAGGACTTATGCAGGCGCTGACCACGCCTGCTTGTTGCCACCATCAACACCGCTCGACAAACTCGCTTCCACAGCAGACAGAGCATCATACTTTGACGACTGCCTACAACAGCCAGCACACTATCTGTTCAAGTAGCATTAGGAGAAGTCTTAAAAGGACCTGAACAAAATCTGCCGAGGACGTTCACCTCGTAAGTCAAGACATCTTATTAAAAACCTTCCTCTTCGACAGGGCCTACAACAATAGCAACCTCATCACGCTTTTGAATCAATTTTATGTATATCTATACAAACAATTGACATATGGCATGTTACAAATTTTATTATTATTATTATTATTTGGCGCCACATTGGCTCGAATCTGGTAAGGGCTAGTACCACTGCTGTTTCTGTTCAGCAGTGTATTTCACCATACTTTTTTCAACTCATAGCCATTTAAACTACTTCAGCAATCAGTAATGGCGACGACTGACTGAAAAGTGACTCCTTTTCTTTTTTTTTTTTGGTTTAATTTGTTTATTGGGATGATGATGATAAGCAAAAAAAAAACAGATCACAAGAAAAAGTACAACAAAATAAACATCACCCAAAAGGAGTCTCCCAAAGGAATTACTTCCCATCTAGGGGATATCCTTATAGTAAATAATAAAAATAAGAATAAACCACAAACAAACAGAAAACACAAAATCAATCTCATTGAAAGAGAAAAAAAAAATACAAGTCTTCAGATTTCATTTCAAGAGTAATATAGATTTAGATTAAGGCTATTCGAGTTGAAAGACAAGCAGAGAAATCGAATCATCAATGAACCAAAAATTGTAATAGATGATATATCTGATCACTACCCCATCTTCTTAAATCTAAAACTCACTCCAACTACATCTAGTTATACAATGATTAGTTCATATACACGTAGAGTACATAATGATGAAGCGAAGAATAAATTTTGTGATTTTTTGAAAAGGGCTGAATGGCTGGAAGTGTTTCATGCTTGCGAAGATGGAAATGCACAATTGGCTTACTCCATCTTTGCTGAAAGATACAAAAAGATCTACTCAGATTGCTTTCCTCTGATAACTACTAATCACATATGTAAAGAGGGAAAAAATGGGTGTGAATGGATGACCCCAGCACTTCTCAAATCTTGCCATACCAAACATAAACTTTATAAAAAATATTTGAAGAATCCTACTCCTACAAATAAGAAAAAATTTGTGGATTACAGGAATCGATTTAAGTCAATAAAACTGGCAACTATTCGACAATATTACTCTAATAAATTGCAGTTACATCAGATGAATCTAAAGAAAATATGGGTGATTATTAAATCTATTATGAACAGACATGCAACTAATAACACTACTAATAAATATGTCGCACCTGACGGTAGGACATTAGTTTTGCCACTTGAAATAGCCGAGGAATTTAACAGATACTTTTCAGAGATTGGACCTAGTCTTGCCAACAGCATAAGACCCACCGAAAAATCATTCAGAGACTACTGTGGTGATCCAACTGTTCAGTCTATGGAAACTCATCCTGTTACACCGGAGGAAATTTTGAGCATATCAAAAGGGTTAAACACGTCCCACAGTAGTGGACTTGATGAAATTGATCCCTCCTTCGCAAGGGAATTCATCCATCAAATTGCTTCTCCTTTGGCCTCTATCATAAATTGCTCATTTGCAACCGGCATATTCCCTAAGAACTGAAGGTGGCAAAAATTATTCCTTTACATAAATCAGGAGATGTTGACAAAGTCACCAACTACAGACCAATCTCTATACTGCCCTACTTCTCTAAATTGTTTGAGAGAGCTATGTTCTCTAGAATATACAACTTTCTGATGAAATTTTCTTTACTTAATAACAGACAGTTTGGTTTTCGAAAGGGTCACTCAACTTTTATGCCAATGATTTTGTTATACTCGAGAATTGCAGATGCAGTTGAACATGGTGAATATACTATTGGTATATTTCTTGATTTAGCCAAAGCTTTCGACACTGTTGATCAAAATCTGTTAATTGATAAGTTGTCTTTTTATGGTTTTCGAGGTTGTGTGTTAGACTGGCCTAAGGATTATTTACTAAACAGAAAACAGTTAGTTGAATTTAAGTCATTTATTTTTTGTGCACAAATCTGCCCGTCAAACACGGTCAAAGTTTCGGTGTTTACCTGGATTCTACCCTGCTTATGGAGATGCATGTAAATAAATTTCTCGTTAATACAATCAAGTCCGTCGACGTTGGAGTAAACTTGTTTTGCTCGATAATTGAGTGTCAGTCATTTAAAAATTGTTTGTTAAAATCAAATATTTTAAACTTTTGTGTTAAAATAGTTCGCGGTGATAAGAAGGCTAAAGAGGTTTAAAATTGAGTCGTTAATGTCGAAGATGGTTCCCGAGGGTTGAAAAGGTCATCGCGGACCGTCTTGATGTGTTTTGTAGTAGCTTTCAGGACACAGTGAAAGCCATGATAAAAGATATGTTAACACTTTAACACCTCTTCAGTCAAAGATCTCAGCTCTTGGAAAAGAAAACAAATATCTCCAAGCTAAGGTTGAAAAGCTCAAGAAAGAAATATAAAGAAAATGTTCTGAAAAGTTGGAGGGAATCACTGATTTGAAATTGGACAAGGAGATTACAGATTGGTAGAAAAACAGAATCACAGAAACCTAGACCTGTTAATAAAATTTGAAAATCATTCGATGAAAAATTTGGTAATGGAAAATGCATCAAGATTGAGAAGAGCAGAAACAAAAAAAAATGTTATATTTATCGAAAACAGCCTCAATAGTGAAGCTCTAATCGACTGGGAGGCCCAAGGTGCAGCTGGGGGAAACATCAACATGCCAGCCAAGAGAGCCGTCATCTGGGACAACCACGCTGCTGACCGTGATTTGTGAGAGTCGTCTGCTGATAGAGTTTTACTGTGCAATAATTCCTAAACCATTGACTTTCCATTGTGTCTTATTTTATGTGCCTTCTTTTAAAAGAAGACAGACTAGAATGCAAAAGAAAAGCATTGCAACAGTTGCTGCCAACTGCCGCAAACCTGGCAAGATGGGGAAGAATAACTGATCCAACCTGCAGCCTATGTAACAGCGGATTGGCACAAACAAACAAAGACGTGATGTCAAACTGCATTCAAGAGACATAACAACATATTTAGAGCTCCTGGCAGATTGGTTGCTGTTTAAAAATGTTTGAAATCTTTCATTTTACGATCAAATTTATTATATGCCTCTTTCTCAGCTCAATTGGTTTTGACTTAATCCCATATTTTTATCTGTTTTTTAGTATATACCTATTTCTCAACTCTTATTTAATTAATGAATTGTTTCTCTGCTTTTCAAGTCGAATAGCCTTAGCCTGATTCTATATTACTCTTGAAATGACATCTGAAATCTTTTATTTCTTGCTTATGAGCTAATTTTATGTTTTGTTTTGTTTGCTTGCTGCTTGTTTCGTAAAATGGGAAGAAAGAAACCGATAAATAAATGTGGATTGGAATGTGCTATTGATGATAGGGACAGTGATGATGATGATTATGTTGAAGTATTAGCTTCAGTAGGAGCATTCAGTATTAGCTACAAAGCCACATCATTTCCACTTAAAAAAATTATCAGCTAATTTTTTTCTCAACAGCCTAAAGCAGACATTGAGTTCAGGAGGGAGGTTGCAGCCTTTTACACAGATGGTGCAGGGATTGAAAGATTCGCCATAGTACCGAGAAGTTCTTGGTACCGTCGTGACTATTAAAATATTAAGCCATAAAAATCTGCCATGGTTCGAGGCTCTGGATCATTGCCTGACTGCAAAAGTCAGGTGTTTTGTGAGTTTGAATAAGACGGCAATGGAATTAGGTGCTATCTCTCAACATCAAGAGGAACTCAGGGCAATAAGGCAGGAGATCCGTGAGATCCTTGCCAGCCATGAATAGGTGCAGCTTTCGCCATTACAATTTGTTTTTTGCAATCTTGTTATTTGTGCAGCTTTCGTCGTTTTTCGTATTGAACCTTTTATTGTCTCGTGCGTGTCGGGTGCTGTTGCAGCCATTACAATTTGTATTTTCTACAATACAATTTCTACTAAGTCTTTATCAAAAAATGATTTATTTGTATAGCATTTGTTCATTAATAAGGAGACTTATAGAAGTTTCTTAATCTTTCTATGGAAAAATGCCATTCCTGAAATGACATCTGATATCTTTTATTTCTTCGATGAGTTACTTTTGTGTTTTGTTTGTTTGTTTGCTATTTGTTTCGTACAATTGTGAAGAAAGAAACCCATAAATAAATGTGAATAGGTATGTGCTATTGATGATACGGACGGTGATGATTATGTTAAAGTATCAGCATATTTGTAGCCACATCATTTCAACTTGAAAAAAATCAGCTGAAAATTTGTTCAACAGGCTAAAACAGACATTGAATTCAGGAGAGAGATTGCACAAACAGATGTTGCAGTAAACATCGAGTCGGAGAAATTTCAGACAATCAAGTGAGACCCGACCTTGTGACTGACTCCATCCATATAACTGTGCTCGAACTCACTATATGTCATGAGACAAATATAACTAACTCTAGATTATTAAAACTTAATAAGTATAAAAACCTAAGTTTATATCTCAAGTAGGATATGGGGTCGAGAGATCTTAAGGTTTTCACTTTGGAGATCTCGACTCTAGGTTTCATGTCTAACTTAACTAACTTCATAAAGGCTGCACGCCTTCCCAAAATACCAGAATTCCTTAGATCTGCTATAACCAATAAAACAATCTCCAACTCGTTTGATATTTACAGGACACGGGATAGCAACTCGGACAAATTTCATGATGACTGTGTGTGACGCAGTTACAGACCCCCCACCTGGTGTTGCACAATGGAAAGGCCTACAGCTTATTTTTCATTATAGCAATGCTATTTGTTATTTCGATTTTTAAACTAGACATCTTAAATATGTACAAGCTATGATCCAAACGTCAGTGATATGTTTGTAACATATATTGTCTGACTTTTACTGAATAAACAAAAGTTTGTATTATTATCTGAGCCAAAACTAAGACAACTTGGCGATCGTGGCGCTCCCGTAATGGACTTTGTCGATAAGGGAGCGCCTAATAAAATGATTCTTTGATTTGATTTTGCGGATGACACCGTAATAGTCTCTGAAAATATACGTAACGCTCAAACCTTACTGAATCTAAACACAGCTTGGTGTCGATGGGCAGAAATGAAGATCCGAATAGATAAATGCTGCACTTTTGGAATGAGAAAGCTAACAGGCAACTCGCGCAGTTCCAGCCGAATTTGACTATAAACGAATCGTCAATACCTGCAGTAAAAAAGGCAAAAATTTCAAGTAACTCGGAAAAATGTTTAACTTTTCCATGAACAACTCAGAAATAAAATCAATGCTAGAAGCCCAACTCATCGCGCTTCTCAGAACAACCTCAGGTCTAAAAATCAAACCTCAACACAAAATAAAGATCCTAAGGATCTACATATCATCTCAAATGAACTTCGACTTGCGCATATATGATGTTTCATATACCTGGATTACCCAGGCTCTGAACAATCAGGTTTCCAACTCTATTAGAGAAAAACCTCTAGCTATTTTCCACATGGAAAAAAATTAAAAATACACCCGAAATAGTTGACATGTTTTCGATTGTACAATCGATCTATGTGTTCTTGTTGATAAGTGGTTTTCTTTATCAAATGCAATGGGTGCATCAAGTTTTGGTATGAAGTATAAATTAAAAAAAAAACATTTTATAAAAAATTAAATGTTTATTTTGTTAGTTTAGAGCAAGACACTTTAACCTGCCGGTGGCAGAGGTTATCCTACTAAGAAATGAGATTCTCATCCTATAATGTTTATCTGGCAACAACTTAACTCAAATTCAGATAACAGAGCTGAACTTGGCCTGGACAAAGTCTAAAGAGGTTTTTATATTTCTTATGCCATGTGACTTATTATAGAAATTGCAACCTTCAGCAAATCCATATTATTTCATGCATGAACTCCTATGTGATTGTGATGGTGGAATATTTCAGAAAGAAATATATTTTTCAGGTTTTTTAGGACCTTCCTTTCCGTCTCCACAATCACTCTCTGTCACAAAGTTCAAACAAAGGGAATTATTTAGAATTGCTTGAAACGATGAGTAAACTTTCTCCTCATTTACAAGAACGACTCAGAAATAGGTATGGAACTTATACTTCAGCACAGTACCATGAATGATATTATGTTGTTTAGCAAATGCTCTTAGACAGAAAACTATAGATTCTCTTCGATCGTACTGGTGGATGAATCAAAAAAACATTTCTCACATAGAGCAACTGAGATTTGTCATCCAATCTACGTCGCCAGAAGGTTCAGTGTGTGAAAAACCTTTAGGTATTTTCCATATAGAAAAACTTGATGCTAAATCTTTGGCAAATGCCATAAACGATGTAGTCCTGGAAAAAAAATTGTCATGGAACAAATGTGTTGCGCAGTGCTACCATAGTGCTTCAGTCATGAGTGGCTGCTTTCGAGGAGTCCATGCATTCATTAAAAAACTTGCTCCACAGGTCATCTACAAACATTGCCATGCCCATCGCTTGAATTTGGTTTTAGTCAACAAAATTAAAAATATACCCGAAATAGTTGACATGTTTTCGATTGTACAATCGATCTATGTGTTCTTGTCGATAAGTGGTTTTTTATCCAAATTTAAATCATGCTTTCGCAAGCGAAGGGTGCATCATGTTTTGGTATGAAGTATAAATTTAAAAAAACATTTCCTAAAAATTAAATAAAAAAATTAAATGTTTATTTTGTTAATTTAGAGCAAGACACTTTAACCTGCCGGTGGCAGAGGTTATCCTAATTAACAAAAAGATTCTCATCCTAGAACATTTATCCGGCAACAATATAACTCAAATTCAGATATCAGAGCTCAACTTGGCCTGGAAAAAAGCTAAAGAGGTTTTTATATTTCTTATGCCCAGTGACTTATAGAAATTGCATTATATCCATTTACAACACTGTAAACCTTCAGCAAATCCATATTATTTCAGGCACGAACTCCTATGTGATTGTGATGGTGGCATATTTCAGAAAGAAATTTATTGTTCAGGTTTTTTAGGGATATTTTTCCATAAAATCGATTTTTAGTTTTTTTTGTTGGGTTCAGGGCCTGAATTGTTTGTGCACGCACAAATTGAAGATGGTTTAGAAGTCTTGGAGCTCGAACGATTGGTTGAAACCCAGTGGTCATACTGGTATAGCTCCATTAGAAAAATTAAACTTCAACTTGAAACTATTGTTAATGTTTTAGAAGCCATTGCCTTACAAAAAGCACACAGATTAGCTGCCGCAGAAGCTCAAGGATTGAAAAAACGACTTTGTTCAACATCATTTCTTCCTTGTTTGCTCGTAGCTGAAAATTTGCTTGGGGCGGTTAATTCATTTTCTCAAGAATTACAAAGCTTATCAATTAATTATTTAGATGCTAAGGTGCTGCTTGAATCCACCAGAAAAGATTTGATGGCTTTTAGAAGCATTGAAACATGGGATGGTATAGTTGAAGAAGCAAGTGAAATAAGAATGTGAATTGGAATCCCACAAAATGAGGAGAGTGAAAAAAAAGACCAATGCGATCTCAGAAAATTTCAAAAAAATTGTCAGAATATTTTGTAATGTCAACAACGGGTAAAAAGACGATAGAGACGACTCAAACCAGTAACGAATCAATGCGCATCACAATCCATTTTGCGTGTGTGAATAATTCTATATCTGAGCTTGATACAAATGACTACACAGTGTTAAATTGTGTATCTGAGCTGAGCCGAAGTTCAGCTAACTTTTTGTGCCAAAATACAATCAGCGTTCTCGTGTACTAGTGGTATAGATGCAATGCTGATTCCATCCCAACTGTGCACAGCAAAGTCTTTTCTACAATCGTTTGAGAAAGGCTCAACTGGCCAAACGTTGACAACAATCCACGATATTTTAACTCATTTAAGTCGTCTTCCAAACGGTTTTAGTGACCTCCTCGAAGTGATCGACCTTGTCCTGACATTGCCGGTGACTTCTGTTGAGAACGAGCGAATGTTTAGCTGCATGAAGCGCATTAAAACATACCTCAGGAACAGATGTGGAGATCAGCGGCTTAGTGATTTACTGATGATTTCATGCCAACAGGAAGATTCAAAAAATTTAAAAGTTGATACAATAATAGATGAATTTAGTCAATTGAAAGAACAACGATACTCATTATTTTAGACTTTTAAAATTTTTGTGTAAATTTAATTTTTTTTTTGGAATAAATAAAGCTATCGAAACAGTTACAGTTTATGTTAAACTAAAAATGATTGTATCATTCATTTCTACTTCATACATATAAGAAATATAATACACAGAATATTTTGCCCCCCCCCCCCTGGAAAAACTAAATTTATGTCCCTGCAGTACAGCACCTTTTCTTCATCTGGCGGAGATTCTGGACAGGAGACCGCTTTCAGTCACAAAAATGTGCTTGCCACTTGCTGAATTTGGTTGTATCAAAAGATACTCAGAAAATAGATGGTTCTTTGAAACAAGTTTTGACAAACATTAGCAAAGCTTACTGCTATTTGGAACAATCAAAGTTGAACAACTACAGCTGCAGATCTTATAAGAAATGAGATAGGTTGTTTGGTAGTTAATACTGGGGAAACTCGCTGAAATTCAGTTTAAAACAAAAACATCAAAAACACTGTTCGTGCATGTTTCAATGTATTACGGCAGATAAAAAGTGTGGCAACCTCTCTCCCAACAAATTCTCGAAAAATACTTGTAACTTCCCTCGTTTTAAGCAAACTTGATTATGGTAACTCTATCCTGGTTGGGTCACCCAAACACCACATCAATCGTCTCCGTTCGGTTATTAATGCTGCAGCACGTCTGGTAACCGGTGCTCGCAAATGCAATCACATTAGTCCAGTTCTTGCCGACCTACACTGGCTGCCAGTGGACAAAAGAATAAAATTCAAGTTGGCGCTACTGGTATACAAATCTCTTAATAAACTGGCTCCGAAATATCTGTCTTCTTCAATGTCTGACTTCCCGGCCAGGAGGAGACTCAGATCCTCATCTTCGGCCTCACTCCATCTGCCAAGGACCAAAATGAAGACGGCTGGCGACCGCATGTTTGCTGTTGCCGGTTCCAGACTTTGGAACGAGCTTCCGACTACCATCACCTGCTCAGCAACGGTCGAAGAATTTCGAAAGAGTCTCAAAACGCATCTCTTCGTGGCCTAGAAGTCAACACTGACATTATGCCACGTTAAAAAATTATCAAATTAAATTAATTAAATGATGCTGTTTCAAAAATAAATAACTTAATTTCCAATACTGATCATGAAGGAAAAATAGACAAGGTGTTTGATGATCTCAATGTTAAATGCCTTACAGCTCAACAGAAAGTCTTCATACCAGAATACGTATAATACCATCATTACCCCAGTTTATAAGAAAGGTGATAAAAATACTGCAAGTAATTATAGGCCAGTCTCTTTGAGCTGTATCTGCTGTAAACTGTTAGAATCATTGATGAATTAATAATACATTTTGATGGAAATAAGCTTCTAGATTATAGGCAATACGGCTTCACCAGAGGAAAGTCAACTACAATTCAGTTGTTAAAATTGATGGATATGTGGAGCAGTGCAATAGATAAAGGTGAAACAATAGACGTTTGATCGCGTATCTCATGCAAAGTTAATTGATAAACTAGAAAATTATGGCGTCAATGGAGGCTTAATTAATTGGATTAAAGATTATTTAACAAATAGAACAAGTAGTGTTAGGGTTAATAATAGCACATCTGACATATTTAAAGTTACAAGTGGGGTACCTCAAGGTAGTGTTTTAGGGCCATAACTTTACATAATCTATGTCAATGATATGTTTGAAATAGTTAAGAATAACTAGGCGGAGCTGTGTATGTACGCTGACGACGCCAAAATATTTAAAACTACAAAAAGCAGTGATGATCGATTGATATTGCAGAGCTGTTTGAAATCATTAGGAGATTGGAGTAAAAAATGGGAAATTAAGCTAAATGCTTGTAAATGTGTTGCGGTGAGATATGGACGCCAATTAGATGATCGTCGGTTATATAATATAGAAGGAGTGGAACTTAAATTTCTTGACAAAATAAAAGATTTAGGAGTTACATTCCAGAGTTCACTAACATTTGTAGATCAAATTTATGAAGTAATTAAAAAATGTTTTTCACTGTTAGGTTTAATTTCACGAAATTTTAAAGATTTGACAAAAGATTCTTTTATATTGATTTATAAAGCTTTGGTTAGATCCAGATTGGAGTATGCAGTCAGTGTGTGCTCACCATGGAAGAAAAAAGACATAGAAGCCATTGAAAGAGTCCAGAAGAGAGCAACAAAAATGGTCAAGGCATGCAAGGGATTGAAATATGAAGACAGGTTGAGAATTTTGAAGCATCCTTGTTTAAAGTACAGAAGACTGAGGGGGGACCTGATCATGCTCTACAACTTTATTCAATACAAAGAAGGACGTTTGTGTTTTCCTAATATAAAGATATCAGAAGAAAGAAGAACAAGAGGTCACAAATTCAAACTGGAAACACAAAGATTCAACGGCAACTGCAGAAAATATTTCTTCCTGACCAGATCGACTGCAATTTGGAACAACCTCGCTTCGAAAATCATAGAAGCCGAACAAGTTAATGAATTTAAAAGATTAATCGACTGTCATTTCGAAATAAGCGACATTATGTACAACTATAAAAAGGATTTTTAATAATATAGACATACATTTATTTATAGAACATATATATGAACAATATTTTATATAATTCTAGATATGGGCATAGAGACTTATAGTTTGCGCCCATCATTTCCTTTATGTTATGTTATAAGTAATGTCACCTTTATGCAATGGACTCGACATTGCTCTGAGTTATCTTTAGCCTAAATTGAAGGTTATAAAGGGACAACTACAAAGTATGATTGGGTGTGTTATCATTCTCTATATGCTGCCCACTTGTACAAGCCATTGTGAATGGTTTAAATAAAAGATTTGCTGACTTCTACAGCGACTCTGAATCGAGACTTTCTGCTGTTGTCCATCCCAAATTTAAAACATATTGGTTTGAAGACTCAGCACAAAGATATTGTAGGATTTTCCCCTGCTTTCAGCAAAACTGGCTGGACAGTCAACAAGGCAAGTGGTTCTCGATGTGGATGGTGTACTGCTAGAAAACCATCTCACTCAATATATTAAAGAAGTCAGCTCATCCCCATATAATTACAGCCTCTCCTCAATTGAGTTCTGGTACCAGAAGCAACAGTTGAATACTTCAGTCCTCTGATTGCGCTGGATCTGATATCGGCACCAGCTTGGCAAGCTTTTGTGGAGCGACTTTTCTAAGTTTGTGGGAATTTGAAAGCTCGCACACGCCACATGATGGACAAATCATTGAATATGCGTGCTTGGTTGAAAGTAAACCAAGATGTACTTGTTGACATGGACAGTTAATATTTATTATATTGAAATAAAAATATATGAGTAAAAATTTCAATCGTGTCGAAATAAACTAATAATAACTAAACTAAACTAGAATGATAGCACCAAAACTATATAAAAACTAAAGTAATTGCAATTAGGAAAACTAAAACTAAATAAAATAAAAATGGCTTTATTAAAAACTAACAAAAACTAAAACTAAAATGATTTTCATAACTAAAATATCACTGGTCCTTAGCTGCTAGCCAGAATCGGCCACGAGAGAGAGGGCGCGCAAACAGTCGACACAAATCATCTCGTTCCAGGAGTTCTAGCACCACGCCAGGCATGTGCTGGTACCATCAGACGTTTGGAGAGAAAGCTCGAAGATGCACACCACCATGCACTTTCTCTCATTTAAAAGACAGGGCCGGACAGTAGGGGCGACATCTGTCCACGGCCAACAAAACGTGAGTCGCCTATTATTTATCAAAGACGCATTCAACAGCCTCACGTTCCTCATCGACACTGGTGCAGAAGTTAGCGTCATTCCTCCACCAGCCAATCATTCTCTCTAGTTGATTATTATATCGTGTTTTGGACATTTTAACTATTGTCTTTTCGATAATTAAAATTACTAATTATCGACTTGAAAGAGTTAGAAGTTGTTTTTGAACCTCCCAGTTCGAAAGTTTTCCAGCAGTTGTAGCTATTGAGAAGGTGATAGTCGTGACATTTCACGCTGTGTTTCAACACGGGCAATGACAACGACTTTGCAGCCAGATGGCGATAGACTTCACAGATAAGACCACACTTCTTACACAGACAACTTCTTTGTCTGACCACAATTCTTAAGGAGGAATCATTGTATGTCGATGAGCAAGTCGTGCCGTTCAAAGGTCGAAGCCTCCTGAAACAGTATAATAAAAGTAAACCACACAAGTGGGGCTACAAGATTTGGGTACTCTCTGGAAAATCTGATTTTGCATATGACATGGAAGTTTACACCGGTAATGAAAATAAAGTTTTTTCTGGGGAAAAAGATTGTGGACCTAGTTCCAACGTTGTAATGAGCATGGCCAGGACTATTCCACGTGTTGAACACAAGCGCTATTTTGATAACTATTTTACAAGCATCGATTTGATTGTCTATTCTGGAGATTTCACGAAATCTGGATGAGACGTTTATCGACAGGCGTGTCGGTTATGCCAGACGCCTCCTTAACGTGATTGACTAACTTAATTTAGTTACTTGCTTGCTAGTTATTCTTCATTCGTGCTTCAATCATTAAATTATCACTTCAAAACCAGTGTTGCGTTATTCGTGTGATACGGTTTTGAAGGACACTGAAGTGAAATCTTATTATCACAAATAATTTCAGGTGCATAGTATATTATAGGTCCAAGGTATGCGACTTTGTGTTAGTACATTATCTAGGTGGGTGGTGAGAATTTGGCTATTTATGCTGGCCACGATGAAAACTCTAAAATAGAAAGAGTTTTTGTTCAGTCGGCATCATCTGTGTTTGATCAAATTAAAGAAAATTTCAAGCAAGGATTGAAGCCCATTAAAGTTTACGAAAAGTGTCATGAATACTTACGAAAAAATTGGAGCTTCTTCAGCACTGCGTGATTTCAAGCAATGTAGAAATCTAAAACATATTATTCAATACTCTATTGATAACACACCACTCAAACTACTCTGCCAAGTAAAAGATCTCGGTGTTATTATTGACTCTGAACTCAAATCTCATATTGATAATATCGCCCATCAAGCGTCGGTTTGTTCTCGGCTAACCCTCAAATCATTTGCCTCTCGAGACAAAGATCTTCTAACCATGGCTTTTTGTGTTTACACGAGACCGCTGTTGGAGTATTGTTCGCAAGTATGGAGCCCACATCACAAGTGCTTGGTCGACCGGGTTGAGAGATTTCAGAGATGGTTCACTAAAGCCATTCCATTAGTCAGGCATCTACAATACTGCGACCGCTTGAAAGCGCTTAAAATCCAGTCCCTTGAACACCGACGACTCATAGCCGATCTCTGTTTATGTTACAAGATTGTCAACAAGCTAGTATCTACTGAATTGAAAAACCAGCTACTTGCCTTCAACTATTCATCTACTGGAAGCAATCATCTCAAACTAAGTTCCCAATTAAGACTATCGGACTTGTCTAAATTCTTTTTTACTAACTGCGTTGTAAAAGTCTGGAACTCACTGCCTATCGATATCATTTCGTCCACAACTTAAAGCCGATTTTTTCGTTTAATATCCGTCAATGATCTATCGTCTTTTCTATTATATAAATGACTATAAAAATGCAGAATTTATAGCCGATGTCTCATTTCTCATCATTAACCTTGTCACCATTTATGTTCCTGAAATGTTTATTTCATGTAGCTCATATTTTCTGTTGTTCACCAGTGTATTTACTGTTTTTTTCTGCCAATTTTCTGTTTTCTCACCGACCCCTTTATGTATTATCTGTATGTCTATGCTCTTCGTTACCGATCGGGTAAGTGGCTAATGTCCTCCGTTTGAGATCAATAAATAAAAAAAAGAAAAAATATATTAGATGATAAACTACGTTTCGGTAAAGACGATTACTTAAACCTTGCAGAAGTTTTAAAACACGATCTAAGTGAATTCAACCGTTTGACTGCTAGTCAATGCTCCAATTGTTATTGACAGAGAACCAGCAATATTCAACGCACTATCAGACAGTGTCACTGACCTCATCCGAATCGACTTCACTGGCTGCCCGTTAAGAGTCGGGTTCTTTTTAAATTGAACGTGCTCACTTTCAAGAGTCTTCGTGGACAGGCTCCAGTCTACCTCTCGGAGGCTATCAGCAAACCATTGATGAATGATACGAGAACCTCTCTTCGCTCAGCCGCGCTTCAACATCTGCTGGTGCCAAGAATAAAAACATCAATAGGCAGGAGAGGTTTCTTCTTCTCTGCTCCAACTGCCAGGAACAACTTGCCAACTCAACTTCGAAGCTGTGAAAGCTCCCTCCATACTTTCAAAGCATCTTTGAAAACTGTACTTTTCGATAACTAATTATTTTTTACTGTTATTTTATTTTATTTTCATTTTACTTTTTTTTATTCTTTATCAAACGAATGGTGCAGCGCATTTGTGAAGCGGCTGCATTTGAACGTGCGCGATACAAATAAACAGAGAATAGAATAGGACTATCCTCATTGGCCCAGCATGTAGTTTTCTGTCAAAATCATATCCTTAGGATGAAAAGGCAATGCACACGATAACATGGCCTAAGCACTGCATGTCAAGAATCTTTGTGAAACTCCCAATTTTTTGAAACAATACAATCAGTATAGGGTCGTTTGGTCGAAAGCATTTTTGTCTTATTTTGATACCAATCTTAAAGATGGAATCCAAAAAAGAGCTTGCCTCGACGTCACTAGCAGATACGCATGCTTTAAAAATTTAACGCAGACAAATAACGTCAATGAAATTTTGAATAAGCTTATTAAAGAAAACCAACAATACAAAGAACTACCGGTTGATGTAATGGTGCTTTCTTTGTTCAAATTTCAGATTAATTATTTGGCAGACTCTTCTAGGGGTTACAGGGGAATAGGAAATTTTTTTGTAAAAGAAAAGAGAATCCGCTGTTATAACACGGGAATATAAAATTCGAGTTATTCTAGAAAATAATTTGATTTTTGCTGTTGGACCTTGCCAGTGCTGGATTGTTACATGTCCTATAATACATTCAAAGAAGTATTTAGTCGAAATGACTGACGATCAGTTTCGTTGTTCAATGTTTTCGAGGAAAGGGTTGCATCCACGCTGCTGCAGTGCATGAGTTTCTAGGTAAACAAAATACATCACCAACCCCGCATAAATAAACAACCTTAACAAAAAAAATATCGCGGAGCAACTAAAAGTGGAAAAAAACAGCCGAGACCACATGACGTTGAACCTTTTATAACACCAGCTGATGACTCTATTGTAGCTGAGTACGGCTTAGATGATGTAGAGATTACAGAGGCAAATGTTGATAGAGATGAGAGTGTGAAGGCAGAAGTTGCTTGCTTATATATCAAATAGCACTGAAATTGTCACAGCAGAGGATCCCATTGTTATATGCATACAAACCAATTATGCAACGAGCACAACAATTAAAAGAAGCATCTGAAATAGCTTTCGTTGACAGTACTTGTGATTCAGAAAATAATTCCATAACATTTGTCCTGACAACAACTCCAGCTGGGGCAGTTCCTTTGGCTGTCATTATAACAGCCGGTAAAAGTCAAAACAGGATTTTGAGCTTATGAAAAGGCATACAACATTTGGTGTTGAAACGTTTCCTAAAGTAATCATGACAGAGGACTCTGATGCAGAGCAGAATGTACTAAAAAGTACCTGGCTAGAATCTGTTCTGAGACTTTGTATTTTTCATGTTAACCAGGTTAGCTAGAGATGGTTGTGGGACAGCAAAAATGAAATACAAAAAGAAGACAGACCAATCCTGATGCATGAATTTAAATCAATTATGAGATCTTTATCTGAACTCAAACACTCAAAGCAACTGAACAATTTCATATTGCCAAGTCTTCTCCGGCCAGTTCTAAATATCCATCGTTGCAAAAACGTCTTGATCTGTAAGATCTGGAAAAGATCTGTGGGTCAATGGGAAACATTACTACGTAGTATTGGGAGCAGCAATCCACTCAGACACCACCAAAGAGGTGTAATATGTGTCCAGCCTACTGCACAAGCAAGAAGAGTCCCTACAAGATGATGCTTCTTAAATTTTAAGTACTGGTGCGACCCTTGACGTTGACATAAAATCTTCAAAAAACCATCTTAATGTATATTGTTGATAAATTATGTAGCTTTAATTTAAAAATTAATAAGATATAAATACCTTTATTAAAATGTAGATAGTTTCCAAGATATGAACAACTCAAGTCTACGCCTTCGCCGTAGTGGGGTGTTAAAAACAGTTACTGTTAACTCTCTACGGATGTAACGACATCGGCGATCAGTAAAAGTGAATGTATTGTTTATTTACATACAACGACAGCAATGATCACGTGACTATAGTAGTCAAACAATCACAACCAACTAGATCATCTGGAGCCAATCAGAAGCCTCCTGCGTTAAAAAACCGGGTATTATCTGTGAATATGCGGTCCGGACCCCCCCAGCTTTCAAGGGAACGAGCATTTTAGTTGGTGGCCGTCTGAAAACATTAAAATTTCAAGGAGACTGGTTCAGCGGTAGACCATGGCTAGAATACAGTTTACAGAATGATGCAGCTTGCTGTTTTTATTGCCGTCTGTTCCAACCAAAAGTCAATGGTAAGTGATCAGTCTATTTTTAACATAGCCAAAGTAGCTTTATGCTTAGATTAAGTGGCAGTTAGCCAGCATATGAAAGCTCCACTAATTTAAACACGGAGTGCCATTAAAGGCTTTCAGGATAAAAAGCAACTTAAACCATTAATTTTTTTTTGATGCAGGTCAGTATACAAAGTTTATACTGAACAACAAAGACGGAAAACTGATGAAGCATGAATCAAGTTCTGCGCATCGAATGGCTACAGACATGTACGTTGCCGTCCAGTTGTCAAAGGCGTACGAATAAAAGTTGCACCGTGAAAAGCAGAAAATGCCAAGAACAGAGAAGTACTCGCTATAATTGCTGACATTATCCGTTTTCTTTCGAAACAGAATATTGGTTTTAGAGGACACCGAGAGCAACGTGACTCTAATAATCGTGGTAACTTTTTGGAAATGGTGACATTCATGGCCACTTACAATCCTGTTTTAAAGGATTGGCTTGCGCATCATCCACGGAATTTTTCTTGGCTGAGTCATGATGTACAAAATGAGCTATTACATTTGATCGCAGAGGAAGTGTTGTCAAAAATAACTAGCCAATGTAGTGGCAGGTTATTTAGTATAATCTGCGATGAGGTCAGCGATAGATCAAATAGAGAGCTTTTGAGTCTTGTGATTCGTTATGTCACAGATTCAGGTTTTGTAAAGGAGGCTCTCGTCAGACTGGTAGAAGTTCAAAACACTTCTTCAAGCAATTTGTGTGATGTTGTTGTTAACTATTTAAATAAGTTACACCTACCTCTAGAATCTATTGTGAGCCAGTGCTATGATGGGGCTGCTAATATGTGTGGCAAGTATAAAGGACTACAGGCTCGCTTGAAGGAACTGTGCCCCAGGAAACCAATTTATATCCATTGCTGGGCGCACGTTCTTAATTTGATCTTGCAGGATGCAGTAAAATCTGTCCAGCTTTGCAGTCATACATTTGATGTACTACAGAAATTGTATGTCTTAATTGAAGCGTCACCCAAACGTCATGCTGAATATGTCAAGTGTGTACATAGTCTCGACCTTCAGGATGGATTGCAATCCTTGCAGTCAATATTCTCATCAAGATGGTCAGCCAGATGTGTGAACTTATGAATAGTTCAGAGTATATATATATATAACCGTTTGACTGCTATTGGACCCGATTTGATGATTATATTGGGTGATCCTGAAGGTTTTAAACCAGCAAATAAGTCACTAAGAGAATCAGCCCAGAATGCATTTTTGCGACCAATGATATGTTATGATAAAACTTTTAATCTAGAGGATTTTTATTTATCAGTGCTAGCAATGCGCAACATCGATTTCATAGTTGATCCGTTATTTCCCGTATTATTTTTCCTCCACGATAGAAAACTAGAAGAAACACATGCTATGCTGTGGCATATAGCAAATAGAATGTTAGAACTTAATAAATGGCTAGTCAATGCTCCAATTGTTATTGACAGAGAACCAGCAATATTCAACGCACTATCTTCATTGGCCCAGCATGTAGTTTTCTGTCAAAATCATATCCTTAGGTATGTTGATAGCTTTTGTTAAAAAAAGTAAAGGCAATGCACATGACAACAGAGCCTAAGCGCAGCATGTCAAGAATCTTTGCGAAACTCCTTATTTTTTTGGAAAAATACAATCAAGCACTGAAGATTTTTTTAATGTTCTTCTCATAGCAATAGAAAACTTGGGCTTGTCAATAACAACGTGTTATGGTCAATCATATGACGGAGCTAGTGCAATGTCAGGTGAAATATCAGGCAGGAGTTGGGGCTGACAAATGCTGGAATTCAGTTTATGATGCTGTTTCAAAAATAAATAACTTAATTTCCAATACTGATCTTGAAGGAAAAATAGATAAGGTGTTTGATGATCTTAATGTTAAATGCCTTACAGCTCAACAGAAGGTCTTCATACCAGAATATGAGTATGTGATGTCGCCTTTAAAATACATTATAAGAAAAAGAAAGGTTAAGAAAAAAGAATAGAAAAAAAACTCACAGTCTCCGCAAGGAACAAAAAACAAATCAATTTCAATTTCGTTCAGACCGAAACGCCATTACAGCGCTAAACCAGAAGAATGAAGTCTCACCATCCTACTATTGCATCATCCTAGGAGATATCAACATCACTCCACGTTGACTTTACATTAAGCGTATAAGTTGATATTTAAGGTAATTTACGGTAATATATATATATATATATATATATATATATATATATATATATATATATATATATATTGTATTTAATGTAAGTAAAGAAAAATATAATATATCACATTTCTATGGTTGTATGTACGTTTATGGTTTAGTGTCATTGGGTGATGCAATACGTCTGAACAAGCGTTAATATAATTAATTTGAAAAATTTCATTTGTAGTTGATATTCTGATACTTTCAGAATAGGTGACTGGACTGACTTGTTTGTACAATTTACGAAAATGGCTCAGAGTTTGGGTTAGTTCTTGATTTTGTTTATTTACCTATTCTGTTACTATTGACAGTGCGCGTACAGAAGTCCGAGAGCGAGTGATAGAAAACCACGAGTTGAGTAACCCCGCTAGTCACTTTATAATTTGGTCTTCATTGATTATTAAACCAGTGACACCATGTATTCTTTATTTATTTGTTCATTTTCGATAATAAACACGCTACGCGAATCTGATCTGGTTTATTTTTAATTATTTTATGATAATTCTTACAGACACAAAGTGAATAATGTGGGGCCCATAAAGATGCCCATCTAGGTCCCTGGCATGAATGTTCACAGGGTAGTTACACTAAGGATTTCAAGAGAGAAATCTAACATGATTGTAGTCCCTGAAATAAGGAAGCGTGGACAGCCAATCATAGTGTGGAAGTCGTTCCTGCTCGCATCAGCCAACGGGAATCCTTTCCATCTGGTAGAGCAACAGGTGATAGAACTAGCCAGGACAACAGTACTAACCTATATTTAGATACAAATAACATCTGCCAAAATCTTCAAATGTTATTTTCAAGTTATTGCATGAAATTCCAATATAGCATTTCGCCAGCATTTTTTTAAATTGCAACATTTCTGCAAAAACCGATTATTTTCAGTAGTGTTGTGACCATTCCAAATAACTTCTAAATACTCTCGATCATTCATAATTTAAAAAAAAAAACAGAAACTTTGGAAAAAAAATTTTCAAAGTACCCAAAAATAAGCTGAACAAAAATCTTCCATGCTTATATATATATACATTAAATTCTTACTCAATGCCTACATAAATGCAATGTAACAATCACAAGAAAGATGGAGGACAGGGAGAGGTCGTTTCTTATCAGATTTTGAGTACTTTATTGTGGAGTTGTCTAATTTGAAATGATAGACTTTTGTCTACCTACCTCAATGATAAGAATCTCTACCCTAGAAATCAATCAGCATACCGTCAATTCCACTCGACAGAAACCGCTGTGCTCAAAGTTCTCTCGGATGTCCATTAGGATTTACGCCACTTAAAAAATCGTCAAACATTACAAGTACCGGGATATATAACACAAAGAAAGCTAAAGTGAAACGCAGACTTCTGTGGAAAACTGCAATGAATACGACAGAAAGGCGATTGCCCTTCTCCGGCAATGAGAATCTAGGTCCTCATATCCTGGAATAAAAAACTTTAATTCAGTTTTTTAAGATTGTGTTTCCAGTTACACTGGAACAGCATATCGTTGAGCAGACCAATATTTAAGTTGTTCAGACTCGTCCTGAGTAACCACTCCAGTTAACAGTACCAAGGTTATAAAAGTTTCTTGGTATATGTGGATGTCTTTGATAGTACTACCAAGCACAAGAAGATACTGGAATGCCAAATATAAAATAGAAAATGTATCGGAAATTATGCAAGTCAACAAATGGGAAGAAATCAAGCGTTCCCTCCACTTTAATGACAATACGACTTTGCAGCCAGATGGCGATCGACTTCACAAGATTAGACCACTTTCTTACACAGATACGAGATTGTCTGAACACAATTCCTAAGGAGCAAGTAGTGCCATTCATATGAAGTATTTCAATAGGCCCAGCAGGATGAAGCCTTCAGAACTGCATTGATTGCTACTGGTGGAAAAGAACCGAGAAGCCAGAAAGGGGGATGGTTTTCCCATGCCAATGTCCTCAGACCATTGAACTTGGAGACACGTGGTTACCTGGCTGAAGTGCTAACTAATCTACATTTGAGCATCCTGAATGGTGAATAAGCTCTCAATTAAGTTCAGATTTTCAAAGAGAAGATTTATTATGCTTGGTCAGTGAATGACCAGTAGAGAAAAAGCGGTATGAAATGAAACCGTCAGCAGAAAGTTGTCTTATGATAGAGAAACACTGTGTAAATCAACTTTATTTTCGAGTCTAACAATTGTGAATTCTTTGCAACGGCAGAATTGTTTCTACAGACAAGCAAATGCTTTCAATATTTTTTCACTGAGCACAACCTAAAATCGTAATAATTGCACAAGTAAAATAATGAAAGCTTCTGACTAGATGTTCCTATTCTATTGACCCATTTGGTGGAATTTGATGACTTTATCAAAGCTCCTTGTAAAGTTCCAGTTTGTTTGCCATGATTTGACAAAAATTGACAATTTTTCAGATTTCATCATGCCCAGAACGTGTACAAAAACGCTTGGTATCAAAACTTATGGTTCCTACTCGTCGTCAAACTTTAGCGCAGCTTTTAACCATTCCCAATTGTAATAAAGTATCAAGGTGTCTTATCCAAGCAGCTGAACAGTACAGGGCCCCAGATATCGTCCACTTGAACCGTTTTGAACCTGTTTGCAATAACCAGTCGGGTATGTATTTATTTATGATAGAATTTAAATAAGTAGAAATTTCTTTAAATTATGTTTTTATTTTAGATAAGGGGTCAAATTGCACGTTCACTTAGGAAGGGTAGAAAGTTCATGCCACGCGGTTCGCCTTGCCCACAGCACCCTGGTTTGCAGCGATTATTTCCGATTGTTGATGAGCCACTTTCTTTCTTTTAAATGGCATTGCGTAGTATTTTCATAAGAAATAGATGGTTCATCTGCCAGTTTATAAACATCTTTCCTAGAATCATTAACATCAGGACCACTTCTTTTACTATTTACAACATCTCCTTTGCCTTTCTCAGCATTCCTACTGCCACCATCTTCATTTCCTTTATTACCAGTAATCCTGACATTTTTATTTTTTTGATGACCAGCAGAAGAAGCACCATCAGCCAGGGTCAAAAGCCGACAAGGAAAAGTAACCTTAGGCAAAGCTCCTCGTAAAGTGCCAGTTTGTTTGCCATGTAAATATTTATTTGACAGGTATTCACTCAAATGAGCATATTCTTTGTGTCGATCTTTCAAGTGGCTGACAAACCCATTTGGCCATTTCTGAGCTGCGCCACAAAAACAGCATTTGAACATGCCATCAAGATAATAAACATTTTTCATAAAGCACTTGGTTTTTGCTGGAGCTATAGCATGTTCAGTTGAATGACGCTGTTTAACATGCTGATCCACCTCAGCATTAGATGAGAACATGTAACTGCAGTATCTGCAAGTGAATACTTTCAGTGCAGTATGGCCCAAATGTTGACTCAAATGATCCAAGATGACATTCACAGAATCGTAAGAAAAACGACATTTCGGACAGGTTAAGTTTCCAGAAAGTCGAGCCTCTGAGGTGAGGCAGAACAACTTATGAACATCAAAATCATGTTCTGTGTTGCACGTGAATGCGCAGACGTCACATACATGTTTAAGTGGCAAGTCGTCACTAACGAGCTCAACTTCGTCCGCGTCTTCATCTGATTGCTTCAAATAGACAGACAGCGGACAGTCAGGTTTAAAAAATCTTTGGTGCTCTTCAGTTGTATTATCTTCATGTTCATAATTAAAATTGTGCTCTGGACTTAGAAAAAGATAGCTGTTTTGACCACCCTGATGTTGTCTTAGGGGAAGATCAGAGATTTGTAAGCAAAGGAAAGAAATTATGGAATCCAGTATAGCACATATTGGTCCATTGCAAAGAGAGCTATTAACCTTTTTATGTAAACACATTTTAGTGACTAGGTGTATGTCTAACCATATGTGTTCCATGATTTGAAATTGGTCGGGTGTGCGATAATCACACTTCAAACAAACAAAACTAGTTCCATGAATTTTATATTTGCCTATGTGACTTATTTCTAATTCTATGTTATTGTATATTTTCCTATTTTTTAATTGAAGCTTCAGCTTTTCAAGAAAGAATAAATGACTTCTTTCAATATCTTTTTTAATTGATTCATCAAAACAGTAGTTATTTTCAATGAATATGCAGTTTCCTGATATTTTCTTGACGTTGGGCTCCTCCATCAAGCTCTTGCTCAGAAACACATGACTTAGGTCAATTCTCTCACAAGATTTAAACTGTGCAACAAACCAGCACATCATCTCATGGCAGATGAAAACAACCATATCTGCTTTGGTTTTTAGCAAAAATGATTTTCCCCCATCTTCACTTATTTTACCTAAAATAAGATCAACAAAGCCACTGGGTTTTTGAAATTTCAGCCGAGTGGACAGCCTGGGATGAACACTACTATTGTGCTTTTTTAGGGCTTTCACATTCTCAAAACTAGCTTGACACCTACCGCAAGCATATCCATTGGGCAACATATGCTGACGCAGATGTTCCGTAAATATAATTTTGTTGGTGGAGCCGAACTCGCACAGTGAGCAATACCAAGTATCTTGAAACTTGGCCAAGATAGTTTCCGAATCTCTCTCACCCTTGCGATCAAAATCGATATGCCTTATTGAATGGGCTACAAAACTTTCCAACGACCTACAAGGATAACTGCAACCAGGAGCTGTGCATGAGTAATTGTAGCCAAGAGAAACCGTGACAGGAAGATTGCAGCTTTCTGAAGACATTTTGCTATTCTGTAAACAGAAAGTTGAAAAGATTTATTTATAAAAAAACCACTACTACAAAACTTGGTAATTTATATGCTGAAATGTAACTAAGTTATTAGCACAATATTAACCGCTGATTGCTCCAAATTGACAGACAGCAAACAATCAGGTTGAAGAGCTTGCCTCGTCATCCTCCGAACTCTACGCCTATGTCTTTGAACAGCAAAATTAATCACACTTATAATTTTAATGGAAATTCTAAACTGTCTATAATGGAGATTGTATTTTCTTTGTTAAGGGAACCGATCCAACATATTGAATACATTCAAAGAGTTCAGCTTTTGCTCCAGTACTGCTGCATCATTTGGCAGTGCACTCACTTTAAAATATCTTTTACGGAAGCACAGTTCAACACCAATGGTGACGCCTAGCAAAAGGGCAGTTTCAAATGTCACCGACGAGCTCAACTTTGTCTTTTGTTCATCTGATTGCTACAAATAGACAAACAGCAGACGGTCAGGTTGAAGAGAGATGACGGACTGACCTTTGGAGTTTGTGTTATTCGACTACATGGAATCCCAAAATCTTTGGTCCACTTCAGTTGAATTGTTATCTTCAGGTTCATTAAAATTATGCTCTTTGTTTTTGTATGTGTATTGTTATACAAAGTATTGTGTGAAATAAACTATGCATCAAAAACTCTTCAAAAAAGAATTTTGAATTAGAGGAAGCTACTGATGTTCTAAATCGTGTTACAGAAAAGATAAAAGTAATAAGGAACTCAAATGAAAATATAAAAGTAGAAGTGGAACATCAAGCCAGAAAGTGCAAGATTAACACAAAGTTTCAAGGAAAGCGTCAACAAATTGCTAAACGACATTTTGATGAACTAACCTCAGATTATCGCTTTGTTAATAATGAAAAACTCAAGGTTAAGGTTTTTTATTTTGTATTGGACAAGACACATGCTCAAATTGATCAACACGTGGTCAACTCAACATCCTACAGCCGTTTCAGATGTCTGATAAATGAAACCGACCTTTCAAAATTTCTAACACCTAATGGTCAGATTTAAATACCCGATGACTTATATGTTTATTTTGCGTATTAGTTTAAGTTACTATTCTTCTTATATTTTTGCCGATTTAAATACCCGATGACTTCTATGTTTATTTTGCGTATTTGTTTGAGTTACTATTCTTCTTATATTTTTGCCTTGAATTCTGTTCGAACGTACGCTTTATGTTGTCCGAAAGGTGTTAGTGGCCTACGGGTCCTTCTGTTGGAGAAATAAATAAACATTTTAAAAGGATTTCGCAATGTGACAAATTTCTTTGGAGTACTCGAACTCAAAAATATTGCCAAATTTTCAGAATCAGAGATTTTTAAGCTTTTCAGCAAATTTGAAAAACAGTATCCGCAGGTTATATCATCATGCACTGTGAAACTAAAGTTACTAAACTAAGCTAATGGCTTTTTGCTTTCTCCTTCAACAGTTTTGAATGTTGGACACAAACTATTATTGCCATTATATTAGAAATGAAGACCTCATAACATTTTAGTAGAAATATTGACCTTGATAACAATGTACTAATACCAGGAATATGTTATAATAGCAATAAGTTGTTATATATTGATTTCCCAAAGATGTCAAAACATTTTATAGGAAGGGACACAAAATATCGAAAAAAACGTTGCAAGAATAATTCCTTTCGATCATAAAATTTTTTAGGCATGTCATGGCAATAAACTAACGGAATTCACAACTGCATGTGCAGAACTATATGAGAATAAAAGAAAAAAAAGAAAGCGATCCAATTCACCAGATGCTATCGAAAGGCAAAACTCTTATGATGGTACTGGTGGTCTGCCTTTAAAACAGCAAAAGTTAGATACTCAAGCAGTTACACAACATTTGATAAATGAATGGGTTGATAGTCTTTTGCCAGTTAGTCATGTTGATGCTCCTGGTTTCTGTTCGCTTGTTAAGCGTCTGACTCAGCAACGTTTTGTTACGAGATGCAGACAGAGGGTAATAAAGCATCTTGAAGAACAGTTCCTTCTGCAAAAAAAATAAACTAGCAACTGTTGAGACCGTATGTACTACAGCTGACTGTTGGACAAGTCGACGCAAAAGTTTTCTTGGTGTTACTGTTCATTGGTTAGAGTCAACGACACTGGAATGTAAAGGATGTTGTTTGGCATTAAGAAAATTGAGTGGCAGTCATACTTATGAAATACTTGCCAAGGAACTGGTAGCTATTTATCAAGAATTCAACATCAACGATAAAATATGTTTCACAGTAACAGACAGCAGCAGCAATTTCCTGAAGGCTTTTCGCCACTTTGCAGTGGAAGAAACATGTGACTTTGAGAATGATGAAGATGAGTAAGAAATGGAGCACATTGAAATTGATAATTTGCTCAATCCGTCCGTTGACGATGACGACCAGATTGTGTACAAACTGCTACCACATCGAAAATGTGCTTGCCACTTGCTCAATTTGGTTGTGTCGAAAGATACACAGAAAATGGATGGTTCTTTGAAAAGAATATTTACACAAACCCTTGCAAAACTCACTGGAGTTTGGAACAAGCAGTCGATCAACAACGGCTGCTGATCTTATAAGAAATGAGATAGGTTGCTTGCTCGTTACCCCTGGGGAAACTCGCTGGAACTCGGTGTATGATGCTGTTTCTAAAATAAATAATATAATTACCAATGCTGATCTTGAAGGAAAGCTAGATAAAGTATTTGACGATCTCATTGTCAAACGCCTAACAGCTCAACAGAAAGTATTCATATCTGAATATATTCGGGTAATGTCGCCTTTATGCAAAGTACTCGACATTCTCCAAAGTGAAAAAGATATCAGTCTAAGTTATCCTTTGCCGACATTGAATGTTATGAAGGCGCAGCAGCAAAGTATGCTTGGGTGTGTTACCAATCAAACATACTTAACAAAATAAATGGTTACCATTTTTTTTTATAAATGGCCGTACTGGTATAAATCTCAGCAATTATGCACTAAATAAAGAGTAAAGGTACCTCATTCGTTCCTACTTGCACGAAATATCACTATTGCATATAATTGCAATGAACCAAGAGGTTTTAAAATAGATTAGCGTTGAGCTTCAAATATTTCACCTGTTGGACACAAGCTATATTTTGATAACTATTTTACAAGCATCGACTTGATTGCCTACATAGAAAAGCAAGCAATTCAGAGTGTCGGAACTGTGAGGGTAAACAGGTTGCAAGGTCTCTCACCAAAAACTGATCTGAAGAAGATAGGTCGCAGATCCATGGCGGAGTACACAACTGATGTAGATGGAGTTACCATCACGTTTGTACAGTGGTACGACAACAAAGTAGTCAATTTGACTTCAACCTATCTGGGTACGTAGCCCAGGATAAAAGTGAAGCGATGGTTTTCGGCAGAGAAAGCAAGAAAGGAAATCGACTCCACTTACAATCAGCATATGGGTGGTGTTGATTTGCTGGACAGTCTCATTTTTTTTTTTTTTTTTATTTGTTTTCTCTTTCACACGCCTTTTCCAAGACAAGTCTTGCTCGAAGGCGAGAAAGGGTACTTGCAAAGGCAGCCGTTTATAGGCGCCTACCCTTTTAGCAATGCGAGTGAACTCCTTGCTTAAGGGAATTACGCTGTTGATGCCGGCGAGGCTCGAACTGCCGACCTAACGATTGACAGGCGAACGCTCTACCGCTCTACCACCAGCGCCTCATGGGACTATATCGAATTACCATTCGATCAAAGAAATGGTATCACCGAATATTTTTCCATTATCTGGACATGGCCGTTGTGAATGTATGGCTACTATATAGATGAGCTTGTTCACAACAAAACGTCTCTGGTAAGCTCAGATTGGCGGAATTCAAAGCTGAAATTGCAGAAAGTAAGTAATAAGTCAGGTTTTATAGTCTCACTCTAAAACTTGACTTTTACTAGCTGATACAGAGTTATTATATTTTTCAACATGTTTATACGCATAATAATGTGTTTCGATATATGGTTTTATTGCAGGTTGGTGCAAAGCTAGGAAAGGAGCAAGTATGGAGAGCCGACTTCAATCAATTTGTCATAAAAAAGGCACGACAGCTTGTGCCATTTGATGATGTTCACACAGATGACACCAGTCACTGGCCAACTTGCAACGTCAAAAGACTGTGCTGCCACCTACCTAGTTGTAATGGACAATCGTGTGTTTCTTGTGAAGTGCCAAACAAGTCTATGCTTTACAGAACACAAAAACTGTTTCAAGCGTTTTCACACGGAGTAACAGTAATTTATTTGCATCACTGTATTTGTGTATTTGATTAATTTTTTTACACTACAGTGTTCCTTTATATTTTGAGAGTTTAACTTTCATGCTTTTGTATATGTAGGTACTTGGCTTGAAATTATTACCATTTAAAAAAATATTTGGAGGTTTTTTGCTAAGTAATGTTTTTTTTAGTTTCAGAGTGATACTAGTTTTCAACCTGTTTTGAAATCTATTCAAATTTTATTATATGAAATGGGTCAACGTTTCTCGAAAATAATAAAACCAGGTAGTTTGGATTTTGATCCAATATATGTCTTGGCAACATTTCTGGACCCGCGTTATGCTCTGCTCATTGAAGGTGAATTATTGGAAAATGCTAAATGCGAGCTCAAACATTTGGTAGGTTTGGTACTAAAATTTAAAAACATTCAAAAATAGGGGAATGATTTTATATTTTTGTTGTTGCAGGTTCTTGTGTCTGGAATGACAGGAATTTCTAGCCAGTCCTTCAGCAGCCACTCAACGGCTGTAAATGTAGTCTACAATTCCAATCAAAGAGATCAAAACCCACCGGATACGTTCGATATTTTGGCTGCTGCTCGGGCAAAAATTGAACAAAGGAAGCTATTAGAAACTCCAAATGAAGGAGTTGCCTCGATAGATGTTGAAATTACATCTTATTGTAATATGATAATGGAAAACGAACCTACACAAGATCCTTTTGAATTTTGGATAAATAATTCTATAAAATGTCCAAATCTCTATAATATAGCTGTAGATGTACTCTCAGTCCCGGCAACATCTGCTCCGTGTGAACGCGTTTTTAGCAGAGCTGGCTTTGCTCTTAGCAGATGCCGGCATAATTTGGGTGACGACAAGCTGGAAGCTGAAGTCTTTTATAAATTCAACAAGGAATTTTTAAGCTAAATAAATTTTTTAAACATGTCTGTATTGCAAAGGGTTTTTTATTGTAAATTTCTTCTTGGTAGTTTACCTAAAAAATTATAAAAAAAAACTGAATCTAACTGTAACTGAAACTGAATCTTTAAAAATTCAGTTAACTGTAACTGAAACTTAATCTTTGTAAAGTTTCAGTTACTTTTTCAAAACTTTAACAACCCTAGTGTGTAGACAAAAATAATAAAAAAAATATCTAGCTCTTGCCTACCCATTAAAAATGTATTGGATTGGTTACATGGTGAATGAAGATGCCAATCGGCATATCATACATTTTCATCATGTGGCCTAGAAGTCAACACTGACATTATGCCACGTTAAAAATTATCAAATTAAATTAAATTTAATTTAATCACCTTTAATGAAAAATAATTGAAGAAAATACTTTTCCCTTAATTTTTAAATTCATGCAGTAAAGGGTTAATTGTCTACAGATCGACAATGATTGCTGTGTACTATTTTAAGACAACAAACTTGGCAAGTACCACCAGTGATGTTTAATGATTTTTACGCGAAAAACAGAGGTCTTCTTTCCCGATCAATTTAATTTAACAACAATTAATAATCAACATTTAAAATGCCATTGGCAAGCGACTGGGGCACCAGGAAATACAGCACACTGGGATCACACAAAGTTACCTGCCACCCGAAAGTTTTTCAAAGTCCAACGATTAACGCCACGTTAAACATTGTCACACTTTTTTTTATTACCCAGCTTAAGCTTAAGCTGTCAACTATAAGTGGATGAAATGCTGAGTTGACTTGAGCCGTAAAAGTGAACTCCTTGCACAAGGGAGTTCTGCGATGTAAAATTTGGCATGGGAATCGAAACCGGGACTTCAAGCGTAGAAGTCTAAGACTTTAATCTTCATCATCGTGCCTGTCTTGATTTACTTAATTGTTTACTTATCTCAATAAAATCAAGTCATGAAATAATCAAAAAAATTATTACCAAAGTATTGTATGCCTCCTAATCTAATCTTTTCTCCTTGTATGTTCAAAATTTCTAAGCATTGCAACGGTATCGGGACGCACGGGCGGATGTCAGTTAGGCGTGCGACATATATGCTTTCAGGCTGCATTTCACAGACAAAAGATCAAGCGATATAAAGTTCCAGAAAAGTTGACCCATAAAACCAATTGACTACAATTTTAAGCTAAATAAATTTTAAGTGCATCAAAAATCAGTATATTAACAGCCCATTTGTCGTTGCCTAAAAGTGGTGCCCCTAAATGTCGCTACGCCTAAATGTCATTCCGCCCATATGTCCATCTGCCCATAAGTCACTGCCTAACTGTCGCCAACCTAAATGTCACCAAACGTATTGCAACAACTCCCCCTCCCCAGAAGAAAAAACTGTATCTGCCTTTGTTACCCAATGTAACATAAATATAAATTTTAAATTTGAAAAATAAAAGTTACTTCTATTTCTCTTTCATCAAAGTATTGAAGCCACTGGAGAGGTACAACTTCATTGAAACCACCAAGAAAGGCTTTCATTTGTTCCTCAACTCCACGACTAAACACCCATTGTGTCATCAAGCTTCAAGAAAACAAAAAAAAAATAGTTTAATTATCAAAGTAAATATAAATTCTTCATGTGATAGAATGTCAGGAAAAAAATGATTGTTTTAATTATTAACAAAGTTTTATTCCTTGAAATAGGTCTGCAACTTTAGTGCTCAGTTATAATTCAACATTTCTCTTTTTTTAGCATGATATCTCAAATACTTGGTTGTTCGGAATCCAGTTGGGTATTTATTAAATGTATTATTATTAAATGTAAATTTATAATGCGCTTTTTTTTAAAAAGTCACAAAAGCGCGTCGCGTCAAATCATAAATTTAGGAATAAAGTTCGGTCTTAAGCAGCTTCCTGAAACCGCCGAGGTCCAAAGCTGGATTCCTCAGGTCAGCAGATAGGCTGTTCCAAACAACTGGACCAGCAGTGGAGAATCCGCGCCTGCCGAGAGTCGTTGTCTTTGACGATGGAACGAACAAGTCGCCAGCCGCCGCCGATCGAAGGTGGGACCGACCAGCAAGCGTTGAGATCGGTACACACAATTGCTGCAGGTAGACCGGAGCCGTGTGGTGGAGGCACTTGTATACCATCAGACCCAACTTGAACTGAATTCTCTGCGGGAAAGGAAGCCAGTGAAGTTGCGTCCGCATGAGATCTGATACGGGAGACCAGCCGGGCAGCTGAAGAACAAGACGAGCGGCTGCTCGGAGAATGGATTGGAGCCTGTTGATTTGAAACTGTCTAAGTCCGGCCATGACACCATTACAATAATCAAGCCGGCTGTGCACGAGTGCTCTGATGAGTGAATGGGCGGAGTCCATGGTGAGGCTACGGCGGACGACGCGCAGTTGACGGAGATGATAGAAGCATGAACGAGTAAGATGAGAGATGTGTGCTTCCATAGACAAGCTACTGTCGACCATCACGCCAAGATTACGAACATAAGTGGAGGGCCTGACTGAGACACCAGCGATGACCAGATCCCCCTTCGGACAGAAGCTGAGTCGACCAGGCGAGCCCAACCAGATCACTTCGGTCTTAGAAGGATTGAGTTGCAAGCGATTGCTCGCCATCCAAGTGCCAATCTCGCTGATACATGCAGACATCCTAGGAACCAGATCGGAACACGACGCTGGCGGGGAGTGATCGTAAATCTGCAGGTCGTCAGCATAAGAATGGACAGAAAACCGATGTTTCGTGGCAATATGTAGGACGTCTGCGGAATAGAGAAGAAACAACAACGGGCCCAGAACGGATCCCTGCGGGACGCCACACAGGACAGAGGTAGGCGTGGACAAAACACCTCCGGAGCGGATGCAGTGGGACCGATCAGTTAAATAGGAACGAAACCATTCGAGGACGACGTCTCCGAAACCATACGAGAAATGGAGCCTGTTGACCAAAATTTGATGGTCAACAGTGTCGAAAGCAGCGGAGAGGTCCAGAAGTCCCAGTAGCGTGATCCGACCCGAATCAGCCGCAGCGTAAATATCAGACAGTACCTTCAGGACAGCAGTTTCAGTGGAGTGCTGATTTCTGTACGCCGACTGAAACATCGGGAGAAGGTTGTTTTCACCGAGGTAGATGTTTATCTGGGCGGCTACGCATCGTTCCAGTAGTTTTGACAGATAGGACAGATTCGAGATTGGGCGGTAGTTACCGGTGTTGAGCGGATCTAGATTCGGCTTCTTCAGGATCGGTGTGATGACAGCATTTTTCTGGGCAGGAGGAAATTGTCCCCGTTCTAGCGATGAATTTACCAGGAATGTCACAAACGGTGCCAGTTCACTAGAGTATTGCTTGATCATCCATGTCGGTATTGGGTCCAGGGAACAATTTTTGTTTGGTGAAGATTTGATGAGCCGGGTAATGTCGTCGACACTCACAGGTTTAAACCTCAGCAGGTCGCAGGAACAACAGCCGGGGTCGAATCGTGGACTGGAAGCATGTGACGTAGACTGGCGGATATCTCTTATCTTATCATTGAACGCTCTCGAGAAATCATTGGCTGTAAGATCTTTTGGCGAAATCGGGTTGCTCCGAACCCGACCGAGCACCCCAGATAATGTCCGCCATAATCTCCAAGGACTCCCTCGGCTGTCGTCGATCTTCATCTTCCAGTAGAGATTTTGTTTCTGTCTGTAAAGGTCATGAGACGTTCGCACGTGGTTGATCCATGAAGTGCGATCGATGGGATCTTGTGTTCGTCTATAACGTCTTTCTAACTTCCTCGATCTTCGTTTTAAGGCAGCGCATTCAGAGTCGAACCATGGGGTGAGGGGCCGGTCGCGCAGCCTGGCAACACGAGGCGGGGCATGTTTGTGAAGAAGTGATGACAAGGTTGTGTCGAAGGTCTCAAGAACCTGACTGATTGACATCGTCTCATAGACCGCCGGATTACACAGAGAACTTCCCTGTAAATCAGAACGGAATTGCTCTGGGTCGAAACTTCTCCAAGCCCGGGTGTTGACGTCGATAAGCAGCGGGGGAGGATGACGGACCGGGATCCGGAAACGCACAAGCGAGTGATCTGACACCTGTGGTAGATCAACGATGATAGATGGAGGGGAAAGATCTGATCGGGTAATGACCAAGTCCAGAGTGTTACCATGCGTATGCATATGGCCGACGACAGACTGAATAAATCCAAATGAACGTATGAGGCTGAGAAAACGGATGGAGTGGGGGTCATTAGAGATGTTGACCCTGACGTTAAGATCGCCGGTAATAATGATTTGGAGGTTGTAAGTTGCCAGGGTTTCCAATATGCTCTCAAGCTCCGTGAAGAACAAATCACTCACGGATTGCCTCCAGGGCAGTATATCACCACAAAGATAAAATTCTTTTTCAAAGACGAAAACATTATAGACGTGATCTCGAATGTAGCTGGCTTGGAACCCAGAGGGTGTGGCTTGGCAGACAGCGTGTCCTTGTAAATAACCGCAATTCCACCATATGTGCGACCCGTTTCATCAGACGTTCTGGCGGATTCGATGCAACGGTAGCCGGGCAAAGTAATCTTTTTCAGTGCAACATCTTCATAACTCTCGTGCCAGGTTTCAGTTAAGCCGAGGATTGATAACTTGTTTTCATTTATGATATTCGCAACGATAGCAGTTTTGTTTTTAATAGACCTAACATTGAGACATGCAGCGGGGATAGATTGTCCGGCTAGACCAGAGTAAGATTCGCGTTCAGTGGTTGGTCCCAGATGACGATAGCAGCGGTCGACTCCAGAACAACTACAATTTTTCTTGATCAAGCACTTTGATTTTTTGCCCCACTGGGGGCTCTTCTGGTCACAATTCTGCCGTCCGAGATTCTGAGGTTTGTTTCCCCGCTCCGCAGCCGTGACTTCATTTCTTCGACCAGGAGCTTTCTTGTTTCTCTCTCTTTTGGCGTCAGGTCTTGGTGGATGAACACCATCGACCATCCTCCTTCCTTGATCGTCCTCAAGTTTTTTGCACGCGCCAACAGCTGCTGTTTGTGCTCCTCTGTGTCCAGCACCAACTTCAAGGGTCTTGGTTTGACAGGCTCGTCGACATTATCAGCCTTCTTTCCAAGTCGGATAACATTAGCTATTCCGACGTCGCTGCATGAAATCTCTTTTAGGATGTTTTCTATTAATTCTTTATCGTCCCTTCGGCGATGTCCAGGGTCCGCAGCATCCGACTCCTTCAGACCATGGACAATTACGCTGGTTCTTCTTTTGCACCTCTCAACCTCCTCGTCCTTGTCGACCCGCCTTTGATGATCCAGTGCCTTCCCCAGACAGAGTTGTAGATCAGCCGGGTAGGTTCAGACTTAAACAAGTACTTGGCAATGTAGAAAAACTATTGCTTTGGCTGAGTCAAATGGCTTATTCAACAGCTTCAGATTTCTGTCAACCAGAGGCGCTGGTGGCAGAGCGGTAGAGCGTTGGTAGTTAGGTCGGCAGTTCAAGCCTCGCCGGCGTCACCAGCGTAACTCCCTTAAGCAAGGAGTTCACTTGCATTGCTAAAGGGGTAGGCGCCTATAAATGGCTGCCTCTGCAAAGAACCCTTCAGTGGCCTTGAAGTCCTTTAGGATTTACGCCACTCTAAATATTGTCAAACATTATTATTATTAGTTCATAGAGATCTGATGGTAGCTCAGAAGTACAAGTTGATAAATACCTCTTCCGTATTCCTTCACATGGCCACCAAATACTTCCATGTTGTTCATGATAAACTTTAGAATGGAGTTTACTCTCTCTCAACCCGAAGTGACAACTAACTATGACCTTATACTTTACGATGAAGCGTTCAGTTTAATTCATATCAAGATTACAAAGAATATATAGAAGTAAACAGTATGAATTATTTACTGACACACGGATTGAATTGGCAGACACCAGCCATCCCAACACATGCTGGGCATTAAAAAAAAATTAATATTCAAGTGGCAGACAGAACATGAAGTTGGTAAAACAGATAAAGGTGATAAATAAAAAAAACCCGATCTAACGCATTTAAATAAATGTTAATAAAAATAAACAAACTTAAGATATTCTTCTTTATTGGCTTCAGTGACTGGAATATTGAGGCCACCTGGTTTCAAATCATGCTGAACAATCTTCCCAAGCAATTCAAAATCGGCAGCAAAGCACAGGTCGAGACAGCACTCATCGATGTTGTTTTCCCTTTTATTTTCAGGACAGTTTTAAAATTTATTGTTCGCAGATAATAAAACAATAAATATCATGTTAAGTATACACAATTAGGAAACGAGCATACAACAAGATAGAACAGAAAATATGACAACCACAGTAATAATTATAACTAATAATTTGTATGGAGTTGTAATGAAAGTTAGTCTGCTTCAATAATTCTATACAACAATGACTGTATATATATATATATATATATATATATATATATATACCATATATTCCATACCATTTCATATTAATTTATACTTACTTGACCCACAACAAAGAAGAGTGCATCTCTGGATCGATAGATTCAATATCTGCCAAGAATAGCTTCTTGTTGAGCAGTTTTTTATAGAAAGGCATTGTGAAGCCACTGTCTATGAACCTTCCATGGAAAAGTGCCTGAAAAGAAAATCACAAATGGTTATTGTTACAAACTCAAAATATATTAAACAGGAACACTTCTACAACATAGACACAAACACATACAATCATCAACTCTTTTACTCAAAAAAAGAAAAACAGTTTGCCGGCAAAGCTTTATATAGTCTCTGGTCCCAAACCAAAGATCATAGATATAATATAATATTAACTGTCTACCCTCAACAGTTATGAAAATGGTATGAAAAGCTAAAATTAATTGCTGTCGGAATATTTGTCTGAGAGTGGATTGACGAACTGCATCAACCAATTGTATATGATTTATAAAGAGCATCAAATTATTTATGAACAGAATCAACAGGCTGTATATTTAATTCTATGTTATATTTATTTGTTTAATTGGCATAAAAACACTATGCAACAATACAGAAAAATGGCATGATTTTTGAACACAATTATCAGACTGTATAAACCACTTGTGAAAACAGCATCAAATGATCGCAATTGACTAAAAGAAATTATACAAACCATAGCAATGAATATGCCCATGAATCTGAAGTATTGAAGATGATCGGGATTGATTGATGACGCAGGATTGATCTGCAGGCAATAGTTCTTATCGTTGGCATATTGGAAGAGACAGTACATCGGGTTCAGAACTTCATGGGAAACATTGAAGAACCAGTCCCTGTACATGACGAAATTCACAATAATTTGGAACCATTCCACTTCTTCCCTCAACCGTTTTATTATAAATTTTATCATAGTCTATTAAAAGACCTGAGATTGGTGAGAAAAAATATCATACCTAGCAACACCTCCATAATAATATCATACCTAGCAACACTTCCGTAATAATATCATACCTAGCAATACCTCCATAATAATATCATACCTAGCAACACCTCCGTAATAATAATATCATACCTATCAACACCTCCGTAATAATATCATACCTAGCAACACCTCCGTAATAATATCATACCTAGCAACACGTCCGTAATAATATCATACCTAGCAACACGTCCGTAATAATATCATACCTAGCAACATGTCCGTAATAATATCATACCTAGCAACACCTCCATAATCGAGACCTTCCTCTCCTTTATAAGTTATGAAAAGTCTTTTTCTTAATTCAAATGCAGGTTGCTTCATGATCTAGAAATCATCATCATTATGATTCTTATAACAGTATTCCATTATAGACAAAAATAAATTATATTTTAAATAAATTAAACCATATAAACAAACCTGTTGGAAGGAATCTTGGAACAAGGTGTCTCTGTTGACGTTGATCTTGATGTAGCCGTTAATACAATTTGTCTGAAAAGAATCGACATTTGTTAAACATAAGCTCATTCTATATCGGAATGATAACTTTAAAAAAAACATAAAATAACTAACCTGACACAGATATCTGAACTGTCCCAGTTTCCATCTAAAACTTCTTTCGTATTGCACTGGAACTCCATAGTTACCTTTTGGACTGTTTATAAAAGAAAACACAAAATCAAGAGTCTACTTTTATCAGATATATTATCTATGTCAACTTTACCATTGCATGAGCATATGAATAATTTAAAAATTCAATTAAATCTGGTGTTTAGCAAATCAGTTAGAAAACACTTGCTGACTTGTGCATCTCACTCACCGCCTAATTATCTTACGTTACATGAAATTAGAAAGTAACGTCATTTTTTAGGCATGCAAAAGATCAGCAGAATGACTCTTTGTATGAAGTGCTCTATAAGTATCCACAATGATTGAACTCATCTATAAAACAGCATTATTTGTGACTTTTGCGACTTTTATTTTGTAAAAAAGCGCTATATAAAAAACCTGTATAATAATAATAATTATTGAAACAAACAAACCCTTTGAGGACTCCTCCCCGAGGATCCTGGAATGTCGTGGTTCGAGCATTGTGGTCGACAAAATATCTCACTCCTTCTGTCGTGTACCTCATCTCCCATCCTTCGGGCAGTGGTTCTTCTGAGATTCCAGATTCCATTCTAGAAGAACAGTTTTCAAACCATCCTCTATAAATATTATGCTGTACCTAATAAAACGTCTTATAGTTAACTAACAACTTACCCTTGAAGTCTTGGATCTTGCCACTGAGTTGTTCTATTGCGATGATTGACGAAATAAACTCGGTTATTTGAATCGACTCTTTTCTCTGAAAAATGCAAAAAAGCAGTTCATCCTGGATGTCAATTCAGCCACTCATGTTTAAACGAGTTATGTGATTTACGGTTAAACAAAATAACCCATTTAAAATTTAATAAATTCCAGACCGCACAACAAAATAAATTTCACCATATCCTTCCGGAAGTGGGCCGACAGCCCCCTCTTCATCCGGAAGATCACTGTCCAGTGTGTTAGGGAAAAGGGATCTCTGTCTACCTACCTCGGCAAAAGTTCGATTCATTCTGAACCTGTTGAACTCTTGTATGTTGTTGATCATGGCAGTCGTCGGACACTGCCACGTCGTCGTGCGAGTATTGTGGTCGACGTAGTACACGCGACTTCTGTTGTCCAGTCTTCTCTCCCAACTGTATGAATCAATCGAGAAGGATCGGATAAAAAACGTTTTCAGAAGTGACGAGGACAAACTAAATTACAAACCCGGGAGGAAGTGGCTGTGGTTTTTCCCACGAAGTTGTTCTAGTTAGATGGTCTATATAGTAAACTTTACCGTTTGAATCCGTTCTCGATTCCCAGCTAATGAAAAAAAAAATTAAGAAAAAAAAAATCTTTAATTTATTAAAGAAGTAGAATTTGCATGCTTAACATTCTCTTCAGATGTATACACTTTTAATGATTGAACAGTGTTTAATTGAATTTTTTAAGGTTAGTGAATGGAGTTAATTATCTTTGAGAGACGCTCAACTTGAGCAATGCGAGTAAACTCCTAGCATAAGGAATCTACTTGGGCACAGTATGCCACAGTCTCCCCTGAATAACTGGATTCAGACATGCTTGTGAAACTGTTGAGATTCGAACCGCGAACGTAAGGCCCACAGGCGGACGTGTTACAACCAGCCCCAGTAAAAATTGAATTACATATTTACACAGAAGTAATAAAGCATATAAATATTATTTTTATGCAGCAGATATCCACAACCATAAAACCAGTTAACAAACAACAAAAAAAGAAACTAACTTAGGAGGTAATCCATCCGTACCTCCGTTTGTTCCATTTGAGTTTGTTCGAGCTCTTGACGGTCCTTCGAGTGAAATTTAATGAAAAAGTAAATAAAATAAAAGCTAAAAAATAAGAACAATTACAAAAATCAATAGTAATAAAACCAACCATTTTCTTGTGGAGTGCCAGCATTTGAAGTGGATGGTCTATTAGTAGCTCCTGTCTAAAATCAATGCAATGTGAGTTACAACAAATTTCTATCAACTCACACAAAAGAAGACAAGAATACTATAAAATAAACACACAACGCTCGTAAAGAAAAATTACCACTCGTGCCGATGAAGATGTAGATGGCTGTCCATTTTGGCGAGGCCTCCCGTGATTTCGAGACGGCTGTTGGCCCTGAGGACGCGAGTGCAAGCTCTGGGGACGAGCTTGTTGTGTCTGTAGCTGGGGAGGTTGCTGTTGTTGGGGAGTTTGTTGTTGAGGAGTTTGTTGTTGAGGAGTTTGTTGTTGGGGAGTTTGTTCTTGGGGAATTTGTTGTTGAGGAGTTTGTTGTTGAGGAGTTTGTTGTTGGGGAGTTTGTTGTTGGGGAGTTTGTTGTTGGGGAGTTTGTTGTTGAGGAATTTCTGAAGCTTGTAGATGGTTTTGCAGTTGAGTAGAAGTTTCATGATGGCCGTTTGAATATTCTTGTTGTTGTTCGTTGTTTACCTGTTGGGAGTCACCATCCTGATTAACAATCAACATGTCATCGTGCTGAATATTCTGCTGAGTAGTCTGCTGATTTTGTTGCTGACTATCTTGCCTATGAGACTTTGATTTAGACTTTGAAGGTTTGACATTTTGTGGAGCGACAGGAGTCTGAGGCTCGGTTGACACCGAAGGTTGCGACTGTGTAGCGGAATATCGAGACGATGTTTGACCGGTTTGTTCTCCGTTCAGCTGACCCGTAGACCTTCGTGTGTCTGGAAGTTCTAAAAAAAGATCGTATTGGGTTCGAAAAACTATTTTGCTAAACAATAAACAAAATATGATTTCTGGAATAATAGAAATATACCAAATATGACTCTTGGAACAGCAGAAGCATAGCAGTAACACAAATGAAAGAGAAAAAGAATTTAAGCAAAAATTTTTAGTTTATATATATATATATTTTTTTTACTTTTTAATGACTGGAGTTAATTATTCAGAAATAATATAATAATAAACTTTAGTTTTAAAAAATATTAGCCAATGAGGAGGAGACAAAAACCAAATTAAAATTAAAAAATATGCAAAAATAAATATTTATTAATTAAAAAAACTAATTTAAATGATAATTCGATTTTAGTTTAAAATTTGTTTGTGACTGCGGATCACCACCGACGGGATTGAATGCACGCCGCACGATAACATCATCTTCATTATCATGATTATAACAATCGCTAGCGAGTACGAGCGTGATCATCTTAACTATTCTTAATAACATGCATACGTTGAATGATAATGAAAAATAATTTTGGTTTAGAAAAAAAAATAATTGTCAATTTTATTATCATCTCTACAATTTTCAAGACGCATCTTCCAAAGTGAGCCATGTGTAGCGGCTAAAAACCGGTGATGATAATAGTAACGTGAATAATTAATTTTTACAAATTCACAAATAAATAATAATTCTTCTCATTCGAGTTTCAACATTTTTTCTAGCTTGTAATGTTTCAGCTTGTTTTCAAGTATTATTATTGTGCTAAAAAATAATTTAAATTAATGTAAAAGCTAGATAATTTACATGACTAAATATCATGAGAGACAGCATTTATATAAAAAAAAAACCTCTGCCAGCCTCTATAACCTTTCTGTGTTGATATTTGCATTCTTTTGATATACAGAATTTTCTTGATGCCGAAAAGCAACTCCACTACAGCTTTAATACATCCCGAGTCAAGATTTTTTTGCTGGCATACAGGAATCTAACATAAACATCTGGATAGACAAGATCAAAGAAGAGCTCACGTTCTGTTCTTCATTGAACAAGATCATGTCCAGAAGTACATTGACTCGTGAATCAACCTCAGAGAATCTCAATGGCCAATTGCCAACGCAAAACAAAAAAATCTCTCCAACTCTTTCTGTCCTCATTTGTATGGACTCTACATCTGTGTTCGATGATGACGTTTATACTGCAATATCTCATCTCAAATATCTGCTCTTCTCAACAACATAGTGCACATTTAGCATTCTGCAAGTGCAGGACATTCTAGCTGGAAAAAAACTGAAATCATCATCATCTTGAGAAACTCAGAAATGTACTTTTGCAACAAAAGTTGAAAGCTTAACAAAAAAAAACAAAAATTGCATTTTTTTAGTGACCTTGAAGTCATTCAGGATTTATGACACAATTAAAGATGTTAAAACATGAGCGAAATAAATGACATATTTTATGTTCTTGGATGAAATATTGTTATACACACATCAAAAAATTATTAAAAACTCTTAAGATACTTGACACTTTAAAAAATTAATGTATTATTCTAAGTTGAAAACCTAAAATGTAAACATCCAATTCAGTGAATGACTCCAAAACTACTAATTTTTAGTTGAGTGGTTAATGCACCTAACTCACAACCTGTTCGTCTTCACATCTCAGCACATTCGGTAAATATTTTTTTTTAGAATTTATATTTCTTTGGGGCTTGAATATTAAATTACAGTTCTAAAGGTTTGTAAGAGTTATTTACACACACACACACCCAAACAAACACAAAACTTGTAACATGCTTACTTTCCGATAAAATATATTTAAGTAGAACCTGTTTCTTCGTGTAATGAAAGAGCACTGAGATGATTAAGTTCTGTGGTTGAAAAAGCTGTACTTTTGATTCTGCTAGATGAACTTACACCACCTGTAAGCAACATTAAAAGTACTTAAGTACCCAATTGACCATATAATAGAAAACTTTTTTTACACACACACAGGAAAAAGCAAATCAATTTTTTGTTTTTACATATTTTGTATTATAAGATTAACATGCTATTATATTATTATTATAAAAGTCTGAATCTGACCAGAACATCTTACGTGTATCCATTTATTTATGACATTTATATTATTTTGTTCTCTGGAATTTCTTAGTCTACAGCTATTTTAGCTTGCTACGTATATTACAAACAAATACAAATTACAATCAATCAAATAACGTTTATTATAAATAACATGACCAATCCGTTACTACAGTGGTACTCCCCTTGTACGACTTTGAAAATGTTACAAAAAGCCGTTCATCAAAAAGGGGGCTCTTAAATGGGAGACAACCACATGAAGATATGTACCAATCCATCAGCGAAAAAACAGTTGGGAATGAGATAGGGTTATAAATTTGGAGGTCATTCGTGGGAGTACAACAGTAGTAAAAAAACTGACCAATCAATCACTGGCATAAAAAAAACTGACCAATCAATCACTAGTATAAAAACTGATCAATCAAGCACTGGCATAAAATAAACTGACCAATCTATCACTAGTACAAAAATAACTAATCAATCAATAAATCGTTAATGTACAAAATAACTGAACAATCAATCACTAATATAAAAATAACTAATCAACCAATCAATAAATCGTTAATGTACAAAATAACTAATCAATCAATAAATTGTTAATATATAAAATAACTAATCAATCAATAAATCGTTAGTATAGGAAAATTAACTGACCGATGTCATCAAAGACACTTGGTGAATGTTGGTTGACGACAGGAGGTGAAGAAGCTCGTTTGTTTGCTTCAGAAGTTGATGACGAAGTTTCCAAGTGCCTTTTGAGTGCTGGGCAGATAATGGATTATCACGTGTTTTAACAAATATTTAATATGATTAATTGACAATCATTATTGAATTGCTATATCTTAGAAAATAAATTATGCAATAATATTAAAAAAATATAAAAAGTTAAATTCAGAATAATGTGATTATATCGTTAACAGGTCATAATATTATTACTATTAGTAGTAATAGTAGTATAAGTAATGTGCGTATTAAAAGTAGTAGCAGTATAAGACAGAGTAGTATTAGTGGTATCAGTTGTTTTACTCAGATAAACGAAGGTTTTCACAATTTGATAAAGAATAAAAATAAGGTTTTTTTTAGATATCAACGTCATTTGTTATACTGGTGAAGTTCTCAATAACAATTCGTAAAAAAAAACAAATATATTTATGGATTCACAAACCAGGATGTTGACCGGGTAGCATGGTTATCGAAACACCATCGAGATGGACGTGCAATTCTCCCGATTTAATTGAATTTCCTTTCAGTGTGTTTTTTAACTCCATCACATGTTTCAAATCAAGCACTAAACAAAAATTAAATAAAAGTTAAGATACCGGGCGGTCGGCAAAGTTCTCTATAAGAAATCTATTTTAACAAAAAAAAAATAATGAAGATTCTTTCAATTGATTTTATGCCCATGAGATAATAATAATAGTTCAAGAATAACGAAACAGAAATCAGAGGACAATAAAAAATCCATAAACTAACATTTCCCGTTATTCAACTTGAGTAGATACGAAATGTCCAGTTTGGCTTGTCCCATGAGAACATCACTTCTCAACTGACATTTATTCATCACACGGAAATATACTTTACTGCTTGGATTTATTTTCCTTGTTTGAAATTAGAAATTTAAAAAAATAAATTTTAATTCATATAATTTAATATCAAAATATACAATTACAAATTGTTTTGCTTAATTTATTCAATAAATAGTATAATTCTTCTTATTTACATTTTTTAAAGTAAAATTCTTGCATTAATTTTGTTGGCACTTGAAATTATTTATATGAATATTAAAACAATTTTCTTTTCATGTGTGTAATTAATATATATATATATATATAACAATTCATATAAACATGTATATAAAATAATCCATGCAATCATTTTCAATTGAGAAAACCATAAATTTATATAAAAAATTCCCAGGACAAGCAAAAAATATTTAAAAATAAAAAATCACAATTTAAAAAGCTTATTCCATGTTGGATGTAATGTTTTATGAGCTGCACTGGTCTCCAACTCTTTTCCATCTAATACAATTTTGACATATGGATCGGGTTTTGATAGTGATAGTATGCCTCCATTGGAAATCGTTAAGGAAGCTGATTTTACTGAAAAAGCATTTAAGATTTAAATTATTTAAATAAAAAATTATAAACAAATTTTTTTATCTCATCTATTAATATTTTATCTCATCTCTTAATATTTCTATTCATTTATATCAATTAATATAAACTTATAACTCAAACTTAATATGCTAATTTCTGCAGTAGTTACTAACTCTTAATTGTTTCCAAAATAATTATTCAATTATTTTAATTATTCTAAATACCTGTCAGATTGAGAATATGTGAAGAATCTGTTATAGAGTTTGTTTGAGCCATGAGCAATTAATTGAAAGTCTGCAAACAAGAAAGCACTTAAGATAAACTATATAATAATCAGTCATAAAGAGCATATAATTTGCAATATAAAAAAGCAGCTTAAAAAGAACATATAATTGTATGCCCAATTGAACACTTCAAAATAGTTAGTCATTAGTCTGGTGTAATGTCCCGATACCCATCAGGGCTCAATTACCCCCAATGAAAAACAAACAATTTCAAACGAGGATAGGTGACCATGCTTGTAATGAATCATATTCAGACAGCGACAATTTTTTTCAATAAAAAGTTTCTAAAAACAATTTTACTCCCAACAAATTTGTACACAAAAACAATAACATGTTTGTTTAGACTATAGATGCTCCATAGCTACTGACTATATATACAGACCTTTCATAATAAATGAACATAAAGATTCCCTTAACAAATTATAGTACTAGAAAAAGCTAATTTTCAATTGATGGATATCAGCAGAACTTTTCCTGTGTGTTGTGTAATAAACTCTATTTATGAGAAATCTATTTGGGTTAAATATAAGATGTAAACCAAAAAAAGTATTTTAACAGTTATCAAAGTTTCTGTTGAATATGTGACTAGAGGATGCAAAAATGCTATCTTTTAGGGCGTCAAATAATCTTTGAACAGAGATAATACAATCAAGCGGCTCAAAGTTAATACATTGAAAACAAAATTCAATAATTATATAATAAAAAAACTATGTAAAAATCAAGAGTTAAGCCACATAACTTTGATTAATAAGCCACATATGTAGAAAGTTTTTAATAATAGAACTAGTCATCTGGATACAATAAATATAAAAATAGCAAATCCTAGCAAAAAACTCAAACAACGTTCTTTCCACAAGCAAAACAAATACACAAAGCAAATGTCAGTTTTAATTACTTAGTGTAATTATAATAATCATATTATAACTAATTCTTTCTTTTACATGGAATACTAGCCAGATTATCCGCAATTACACTGGCTTTTTACTCATGCTCTTTCTTTCTCACGCCACAAATAAAAGCTTCAAAACAAAATGTTATTACCTTTTAAAAAATAACTTATTAAAATACCAAAACCAATTTTAAAAGAAATAATTTATATTATTTTTACATTAAATTTTCCTAGGCATTTCAACAAACGAATTGTGTATTGACACTATATGGTCTTGAGTAGGCAGTCGCACAACTAAATGCTCCAAAACTCTGCAAGGCTTGAACATCAGTAAACAGAAACTGTCCTTATGGTGTTACAAGAATATGTATAACTCAGGTTCCATTAAAGCCACGCACAAAAATAATTACATGAAAATACTCTTGAAAGATGTCCCCAATTGAAATTGTTGTTTTAAAAACAATTTTGACCGTTAGTTTTTGCTCACAGTTGTGTCTAAGTTCGTCTTTTCTTGTAAATTGAAAATATCTATGAATATTGAGAATTAGCCTTTAAAAATTGTTTTAAAATAAAATAGAACAATTTATTCATAACGTGCCAAAAATTTATTAATGTATAATCTCTCCCAAGGATTGAAATTTTACATTGAAGTTGCTCAATCGAGCATCATTTTCAGATTTTTACGGCCTCGCAAGGGTTGAAAATTGACTTTATAGATGCATGGTCGAGCGTCATTTACAGTTTCCTATGACATCATACGCGACTTTGCTGAAGAAGTCAGATTATATATCCCATAGGAGATATATTTTAGGAGAATTCAGGTAAGAAAAATCAAAAACAAGGATTATTTCACTATAAGGTAATATAATCTTACAGATTATGTTTATATTATTATTTGTATCAGCTTCAGTTTTTCTTATAGCTACTGGACCTTTGCAGAGGATGATGCTGGGGATTATGATATCTCAGCCAAAAGCATAATTACTGATATGATCTGACTTTTGAGATTTAATCTGAGTAATTATTAATTATTATTTTACATTTTGAAGTAAAATACCTAGTTTTCTTTAAATGATATATTATTTCATTTGCAGGACTCTTCTTTGCTACCCTAAATGGAACTTATTGTCATCCTTATTCGTCAAATACATTTCAATCCATAAAAAAATAAACTTTTCCTTATTATTTTGTTCCAGCAAGTGTTTGGTTAATAAAAACTTCATTGACAATTTATACCAATCTTTATAACTGTTTTCATTTATTAATGTGGGTGCGCGTATCAATAGTAGCCCGAATCTAAGCTGCAGGTTTGATCCCAGTTTTTGTTCGCTTAAGGCTCAGAATGTATGTTTGCAATTTCCTCTCTTTACATCGATATATCTCTGAGGTAAATTAACGTACAACCATATATATATAGAATAAATACTTGATTAAGTTACTATACGGGTGTAACTCTCAGTTCTTCGTTTTGGATTTCCGGTCTACTAGGCTGCCTAGCTAAAAGCCTGCCTAAACAACAGGTGGGCCGATATATTTATTCTCTATATATGCGTACAACCATATATCTATATATATAAAAATGAATGTTTGTATATATGTCCTTTATGCATTGCTACACCATTCATCCGATCGTAATGAAATTTTCACACAACCTTGAGAGTCAAGGGGAATCAAATATAGAGAAAAAAATTTTGAAATCCGTCACAAAATGAGCGGAGCGGGTCAGCGAGCAGGAACTATATATATATATATATCTATATATATATAAAAATAAATGTTTGTATGTATGTATGTATGTATATATGTAAATTTGCAGAAATGCGACCAGGAGTGAGAAAGCGACCTTGAACGGGAAAGCGAGCGTTTAAGGAAACGGGAGCCAGAGAGAAAAACGATAAAAAACCTTTAAATTCCCCGGGCAACGCCGGGTAACCCAGCTATATATATATATATATATATATATATATAGCGGGGGCACGGGAACGGGAAGCCAGCTAAGAGCGAAAGATAGAGCGGGAAAAGGAATGCGACCGAGAACGGGAAAGCAGCCAGGAGCGGGAAAGCGACCGGGAGCTGGAAAACGACCCAGAGCGGGAAAGCGACCGGGAGCGGGAAAGCGAGCGGGAAAGCGACCGGGAACACGACGGGAACGGGAAAGCGGAGAAGGAAACGGGAGCGAGAGAGACAAACATTAGTAAAACCTCTAAAATCCCCGGGCAACGCCGGGTACCCCCGCTAGTATAGAATAAATATATCGGAGATGAGTAGGTTTTGAGTGAGGTTTTTAGTTCCATGAATATTCATTATTTGTATTAATTATTAATCTATTTTTGGTACGACAGCGGAGACTAAACTCCGTTTGTAAGAAACAGAAACGTCGATTTCTTATAGCTAAAAGTAGTTGATATGAGCGGTAAAACCGTATAAATCGTTGACAGAAATGTAAACATGCAGTAAATAAGCCAATCAGACATTCCTATTATGCATATTTAATTTATATAATTATTCACGCTGTTGTCACGCTGAATTCAAAAATAAAATAAAACGCAGATTTCTTATAACAAAATTTTCTTTTCAAATAAAACGTAGCAAGTTAATCAAATTTGTTTTATTACAACAGTTATTACATGGTCATAATCTTCGCAAGAAAAAACATGATTTTACCGGATTCCTTCGACATACCAGATGCCCTTAATACTTAAAAGAGATGCTCGTCCATCGATCACGTATAGCGCGTTGATTTTTACCGGATTCCTTTGACACGCCTTGCCCTTATTCTTTCACCCTCACGCCATCTAAACGCTTAACTCTAACCCTTGACTCCTACTTAGAGCAGGAGCTACTGGGGTAAACACCATGATTCAATAGCGCAATCAATTTAACAACACGTCCATTGATAATATAGAATATATAGGACCAATTAAAATTGTCCATTCATTATTAAAATTAAAACTGTCCATTCATTATTAACAATAATTACTTACTGTGCATTCATTATTATCATTAGCATAAATAATAATTTAAGTTCCCTTTTCTTAGTCGTGGGCGGGGCTTATCACCAGGAAAAATTTGTTTACATTTCTGTCAACGACTTGTACGGTTTTACCGATATGAGCTTTATTTTAATTTAATGCGATATCCGACATAACAAATTTACAATTCTAATTTACCGATAACACAGGCGACATTAAATAGACATAAATAGACCATCGAACTAGAGACTACGCAAATAAAATTCAATGTCAACTGAAATTTTTATAAAAAAAATTTGTTAATTTTTATAAAGTTAAAAATTTATTTTATACATAAAAAATTCTGCAACGTTCAGCTACTATGGTGTTTTAGTTTTTTAAATTAGTCTTTTATTGTGTTTTTACTGTTATTTACCTTAAAATAGCGGTTAATTCGCATCAAAATTGACCCAGGACGCTATATTATATTTGGAGATTACCCTCAAAACTTCAAAAGCAACTGAGAGCGAAAGATCGAGCGGGAAAGGAAAAGCGACCGGGAAAGCAAGCGAGAGCGGGAAAGCGACCGGGAGCGCGAGAGCGTCCGGGACCGGGAAAGTGACCGGGAACGGGAGAGCAAGCGGGTGCGAGAGAAAAACCCCGGGCAATGCCGGGTACCCCGTTAGTTTATAATAAATCAATTAAAGCTCCAAATTTGAACTTTGTTAGTCTTAAGAACTATATTTTTTAAATATTAATTTAAACCTTAAAACAGTGACAAAACAACTGGCCGTGTCGTGTCACCGTACGTACATCATCTTCATTATTCATTATTTTATACGATCCTATTATATTCAACGTAGTCGACTATACAAATTAAGAAAGATTAATAAAAACAACCAAACAGCACATAATAACCTTATGCTATAAAAAGATTGTCCAAGAATGTTTATTATAACAATTTATTACTACAGCCCCTCGCAGAAGATCTCATCAAAACAATGCACAATGTTTCGGAGATGCACTCATTAATATTAGATATTTATTTCAACAATTGTTTTTAACATTTAAAAAAATAATTAAACATTAAAGATGTAAAACATAAATTTTTTAATCATTTTAGTTTTGCATACTTTTAGCTTTTTAAAAAAGCTAAAATGTCGACATTTACAACTTGATAGTTTTTAGACCTTTCTTTGAATTTGTGCATTCTATTTAACCAAAACCCAACGGAGGTGCGTGTTGAGTGGCGTTGAGGTTTTTGTCTGGAGATCCCATCGGCTCGACTTATGAAAACCAGTTAGTTAGTCTGAACTGGATCTAACAAGGTACCTACGTAGTAGGTATATATAAAAAAAAAAAAAACCAGAATGCCAACGCTAATTGCGAGCCAGTCCCAAGCCTGGATAAAGGAGGAGGGACAGTTAAAAGGAACAAATTTTGATCCACTTATGTGCTTCCTACATACAGCCAATTCAGTCTTAAAACACTTAGTGTAGAGGACTATAAACTATCATGAAAAAAAAAAAAAAAAAAAAAACAGAATGCCAACCGAAAAGCAATGCAATTCAAAATTATGTGTCAAGTAGTAATAAGTAAAATTTTAACGATTTTTTGAATAATGAAATACTTTTCAAAGAGGAAATAGATGTCGGGATGCTAGAAAAGAATCGTGGACCAGAACATTTTATGAAGAATGTTTTAGGGGTTATTCGAGCAAAATCAGATCGAAAGCAATGCAAAGAGCGCACATCATGAGAATGCACATGAGATGATTTTAAGAAAAAATTATCAAATGATGACGGCAACATATTATCATATTTGCACATAAAAATGCCAACAAGGAATGATTAATTTGAAATATATTCAGTAGGTTATTTTCAATCAATTTCAATTTACAAGATGATGCATAGGGCTAGTGAAAAAGGATACGCACCACTCGTTTTTGCAAGACATAAAGAGCTTTTAGACGGGAAGGATGATTCGAAGCCCAAACAATATTACAATAAGATAAGTAAGGATAAATAAGAGCATAGTATAATATCAAGGAAATGTTTATATCCACAAATCGACACACGCGAGATAGTATTCCACAGTTTTTTGCAACTTTTGATGTGACGTAAACAATGTGATTTTTTAATGAAAGATGTTCATCAATAGTAACACCCCAAGAAATTTGCATGATGAAACACGCATAACAGGTTTATCGTCAACATAAAGTTGATAATTGGTACAAATTAATTTATTTCTATGGTGGAATAGGATATAATTAGTTTTACTTATATTTAATGAAAGTTTATCAGCACAGAACCAATTATAAACAGCAAGGAGTTCGCGATTAGTGTCATCATATAAATCCTTTAAGTTTTCACCGGAAGCAAAAAGATTAGTGTCATCAGCAAATAACACAAACTCAAGACGAGTGAAACCGTGCATAAATCGTTAATATAAATTAGAAATAAGAGTGGGCCCAGTACAGAAGTCAAACACTATGACACGAGATTTTTATATATATAGATATACATTTCAAGTCGGAGATATGTCAAAGCGTTTAGGCCATGTAACTGCTTGTAAAATGCTAAATATTGTGTTTTTTGACAAAAAAGAGATTGTGGACTCTCAGGAGGACCCCCTTCCCTTGTATTCACCCCTGGCAAAGAAATTACCATGTTCTCAACGCTAAATTATAAATTATTCATTATTAAATTTTATTTTAAAATTTTAATTAAATTAATTAAAAATATATTTATAAATTTAAAATAACTTTTTTGTATTAAAAGTTAAGCTCTCCAAAATATATTGTTTGTTTACATTTTTAATGGAGCCAATTTTTATGTTATTTTAAAATAGAATAGAATAGATGAGCTCTTATACTGTTAAACAATATGACGTCAATAAATTTGCTTAACAAAACTAAGTTGGAGTTGAAAGCATGGGAAAATCAGTTTGTTAAAAGTCATGACAGAAAGCCATCTAAGGTTTAAACATTAAAATTATCGTTTTAGATTTTTAGATTCTAAAATTATTCTAAATTTAGAATTTAGTTTAATTAAGTCTTGAGTTTATGTACTGTGAGTCTACTTTAAGTTTAGTCACTAAACTACTAAATTAAAGTAGTATTTTAGTATTATATTTATATTGTTTTTTAAAATGTTATTATTAAAACATAAAAGTTTTTTTCAAAAAACTTTCAATCTTTAATAATAGAATGAATTGTCATGAGGAGTGAGCATCTATTTCAAACTTCAGCTTAATTTGATAACGGGAAGTTAGTTAATTTTCAATTTGAAGGTTTGCAAACATTCGAGCAAGCAAGCAATTAGTTAATTAAATAAATAATTACATATATAAATTAAACAAAATGTTTTTTAAAAGAACATTTTTTGTAATAAATAAAAAGCCGGTAAATCCAAAAAAAAGGATTTGTGAAAAAACCTGGATTTTACGGCTTATTTGTTATAGTTATAGGATTGACTGTTAGCTTTTAATATGAATGTTAACAAATTTTATATAGCTAGAGAATAATTTTTATCTATTTAGTGCAGAAGAGAAACGTGCTTTTTAAGAAGTTTTTTTTTAATGTATTATTATAATAAGATTCAAATTATTATACCCAGGCATGGAACGATTGGGCCATCAACGATTCACACGCAGCCCATTCTAAGTTCTAAGTTTTTTTTACGATCATGGGCAATTAGTTAATTTAAGGGCTAAGATTACTATGACAGTTTAAAATTGTAAGTAAATATAACTCAGTCACTCACCAACCCACCTATAAATTCTTAGACTTGGAAACCTAAAACGCTGAGTTGAGCAGAAATGGACGATGCACATTAATGGAGATATACCGGAAAGCAAACTCACCGGATATCCGACACCGGTCATACCGGATATTAAAAAACCGGATTCAGCCAGATATTGGATGCTGGAGTAAAGTAACATGTTTCAGATAGCTCACATTCGATTGGATAACAGATATCCAGTACATCCCTGTTATCAACGAACTACTCAATACATGTGAATATATCTGTGTTTTTTGTGCGACTGCCTAGAATAATGCTTTTGAGGCTATTAACTCGTGATATGAGTTTATTTATCAAATTGACCATGGGAATTCCTCTTCATATCATAAAAAAATAAGGTTATCTTTTACTTTAGCGGATGGGCCAATTTTTTAAATAAAATAGTCCAATTTTAACCATAACCCTAATCCTAACACTAACCCTTATTAGCTAATTATAGCCGAGAATGTATTAATATTTCACACTTCCGGCCTTTAAAGTGAAAGATTACTAAAAATAAAATTAAATGGTGAGATAAGTAGCTGGGGCCGATGCATATGATCCGTCTGATTCTTTGTTTCATATATTGATATTATTGAAGAACCCATAGAATTACTCCAATGGGCCAATGTGGTATTTCGTCACCGGCCGGTGTGGCCAATGCGGTATTATTTAGTTACACCTGCAAGTTTAGCTTTGTCTAGTCCTAGCCATTCTAGACTCTCTAGCATGAGCCAAAATCTGTTGGTAAAAATTATTCCTTTGCACTTATTATTAGTCCTTTTTTGTTACATTACTTCTGCAGTTCTATATTTTAAAAACACGGACAATACAATAAGTAGTGTTGCAAGCTATTCTCTCCCCACAAACAAGATCATGTGCAAATTAATTAAAGTGTTGAAAAAAATTAATCATTTATGATATTGTAATTAATTAGGTTAGCAAGTTATTTGTATGTACTTTTCAATATAAAGAAATTATGTTTTTTAGGGAGACATTGAAGCTGCTGGATCAGAAATTATTTGTTAGTTTGACATTATTAACATTTATAGTTCTTAAATGTTTTTTTGCTGCTTTCTCTAATTGTTATCATAAGTTATTTGTTTGTTAATTAATCAATAAATTTTAGAGTTTAATTTTTTTAATCTCAGTACTGGTTGTCAGCTTTATCAGAGTTTAGTGAGTTCAGGTTTTAACATTCATTAGTTGTAGAATTGCACTCTCTGATAGCGACATTCTGGTTATTAAAATAGATAAATAAATAAATAGGTTTAAGACTGGTGATGGTATAATCAGTACTGCCTACATCTGGTAGTGGTATAAACAGTACTTCCCACATCTGGTGATAGTATAGCTAGTACTGCCAACATCAGATTTAAATATGTTTGTAATATTTTTATTTGTTTTCATCGTATTCTGGTTACCTGTCACAAGTGCTAATTTTTACAGCCTTATACAGACAATATGATGAACTTAAGAAAGCATCTCAAAATATTCCTGTGTGGGGGACAGAGTTGAATAAAACGATTTCAGTTTCCTCCAAGAATGAAGACAAACCAAAGAAAATTGAACCTGCATTTAGAATGGGACTTGGAAAGAAAATGGTTGAGACTGCTCTTCAATATTCAAAAGAAAAGGTTTTCATATTATTTATGCTTTTATATTGAGTCGTCCAACACCCTAGGAAGGGATTACTTGTTATAAGATTTTTGCAATTTTGTTTTATTATAATTGCATTGTTTGTGATTGAGAATGTTCAAGAGAAGATTTTCATTGTAGAAAACTGTGAAACCACCCGTCAAGTTTATAACAACAGAGGAACGGGATGATATTGACATTCCAGGAAAAACGTCTCTGAAAATTTCTGAATCTTTCAATAAAAAACCTCTTGTGGTAAAAGGTAATTTAAAAACAAAAATGTTTTTGTTTCATTAGTTGGTTTGTAATAATTTTTTTTAATTTCATAATTTTTTACTTATTCTTAATATATTTTTTATTTGTAGTGAAAGGTCATTTTGAATACAAACAGTTTTATTTCATCAAGTTCTACCAAATTTTTATTATTTTATTTGATCTTACATGTTTTATTAATATTTGAAGACCAACTTGTCGGTTCGCCTCTGCTTGCAATTCAGAAATCTTCCCTCAGAAACAAATTTCTCACAACTCTGTCGTTCGACATAAACAATTCTGAACCCGATTTTGAAGCGACTTCAAACGACCTGAAAGCTCATCGTCAAAACGTTGTGACAAACATCAGCAATGAAGGATTAGTGTCATCAAATTTGAAAGCTAACAGTAAACCTGTAAAAGATGATATAAATATATCATCAACAGAAACAGAAAATTCCAAACCACATCCTGCAGTCAATTTTCTTCTCGTTCCAGAGGTTTCTAGGCCATCTAGACCTTCAACTCCAGTTTCAAAGTTACACGAATTTAATGAGATCCGACCTGAACCTGCTTGTACAGAAAAAGTAGACGAGTTTCATGAAGTTGACGTTCGAAGCAAGAAGCGTAAAAACGAAGACGATGAAAACTCCCGTTCTAAAAAATGTAAACTCGATTCTTCGGAAATGGAATACGTCGACAAGAATATGGAATCGTTTGAAAAAGTTTGTTTTCGTTTTAAAATAAGTTTCGGGTTAATAATAATATTTATGTTTATATGATGTGGAGTTGTTTGGAGTCAGGTGGAAATACAGTCGCTCCTTTGTAATGAATGATCTTTGTTACAAACTCCCATAGTCATCCGCAACTTGCCAACAAATCTGAGTGCTTTTATTTACATTAGAAAAAAATTGAAAAGGCTGAGTAGCGTTTTGACGTTCTCTGTTCACTCTAAGTAGGTTTAGAGAGGAGAAGATGTTAGTGGAATTCTTGTGTGTTTGATATGGGTCACACTCTACAATATATTTCAGTATGGTATTTAAAAGAACTTTTATTAAGTGAAATTGCAATCAGCCTAACAAACCTTATCTATATGTTTTCGCATTATTATTTTTTTTTTCATTCGAGAATTTATTATTGGTTTAGTTTGGTTTTTTGGTTTAATTTGTTTATTGGAATGATGATAAGCAAAAAAAACAGATCACAAGAAAAAGTACAACAAAATAAACATCATCCAAAAGGAGTCTCCCAAGGGAATTACTTCCCATCAGATGTTTATATAAGTTATGAAGCCCATGAGATTAGGTGCTAGGCTAGCGGAAGCAGTAGAGCATCAGACATGAATGTTAAGTTCTCTATTCAACTTTTACTCATTAAGAACCGTTTCTTTGTGGATCACATAAAAGACCAGCATCACTGGGATGCTCTATAAATATCAACGTTGATTGATTGACTGGTTGAACCAATTGTTGTGAATATAGATAGTTTTTTTTTAAATATTTGAGTATTTTTTTAATAACCTTAAATTATTTTCATGAGCAGGAGGCTGTTGAAGATGACTCATTCAATAACAAGATGAGCACTTCGAAAACAGTGACATCCAGGAGGAGTAGACCAACTCAGTTTTCATCCGGTAAAATATCGAATGACAACTTTGTGAGGCTGAACATGAAGGTGAAAAGATACAAAAGAAAGGGCGCCATGCAACTAACAGGTGCTTCTGCTAGAAGACAAGCATGGAAGCATAAAATGAAACTGAAGTTTGGTGACAATTATAAGGGAAATTCCAAAAATTGCTTCAAATGTGGTCAAACTGGACATTGGGCGAAGAATTGTAAAAGCACTGGTCTGAGACTATTTTAGTATTTTTATGATGTAAAATGTAATGATTATACTAAATTTAATGTTCTTTGTTGTTGTTGAAAAGGTTCTTTCAAGCCAAACATGGAAGGATTTGATTGGACGATGGGCAGTCAACTTCATGATGATCTCTCTTCTAATACAGATGTTTTCGAGAAGGTCAATTTTGGAGAACATGTGTCAAAAGCTTTAGGTAAATATAATATATTATTCTTTGAAAGTTTTCCAAGTAATATAAATAACATAACATTACACATGATTTTTGTGTAAGTTATAATAAAATAATAATTAATTAAATAAATATAATTATGTGTAAGATATAATAAAATAATAATTAATTAAATAAATAAATATAATTATGTGTAAGTTATAATAAAATAATAATTAATTAAATAAATATAATTATGTGTAAGATATAATAAAATAATAAAAAATTAAATAAATATAATTAAAATATTTCTCGTCGTTTAATTTGAATGAAAATAATTCAGAGGAGGCACGTTTTCCTGGAAATGTCGTTTTTGAAAAGTTTGAACCGTCACGTCCGCCGCAGTCCGTCGAAGCTTTGTATGAGTTGAATGAGGATGGATCTGTACCCGGTATGTTGTTGTATGTTGTTGTATGTTGTTGATCTCTTGAGAATTGAGCGTTTTTATCAATATCAATATCAATTGATGAATTTTTTTTTCATCCGTTTTAAAATTTATTGTGTAGAAACTCCCAAAGAAGTTCTTGCTGCACTCAAAAAATTTGGTTTCAAAAACTTCAAAGAAGGCCAAAGAGAATCAATGATGAGAATTTTATGTGGTGATGTGCAGTTTATATTTCTTATTTCATGTGGTGATGTACAGCTTAGAATATTCATGTTTCATGTGGTGATGTGCAGTTTATAATATTCATATTTTATATGATGATGTAAAGTTTATAATCTTTACATTGTATTTTATAGTATTTATTCAATTATATTAGTTAATTTAAATATGTTTTTCTTCTGCTTTCACATCAAGGCAAGTCCACACTTGTAGTTTTATCTACCGGTTCAGGAAAGTCTCTGTGCTATCAGTTACCAGCATATTTGTATGGAGAAAGGAGTAAGAGTATCTGTCTTGTTATTTCACCTCTTGTCAGTCTTATGCAAGATCAGGTCAGTTTATAATTAGTTTTAATCCAATTTATTTTTATATTTTTATGTTTGTATGTGAAATATTTGTTAAATAAATAATTAAAATATTTATATTACGTGTTGTAATGACGTTTCTCTTGTTAAATTATTTATATTTTATTAAATTATTATATACATTTATAAACTAAAAATTCATAATTTGCATTACTTTGCATTTTATTAATTTAGTGAAAGTCATGTGAATAAAAATTCATAGATTTTTGCAAACTTTTCAAACTTTCATTTCTCGAAGCATTTAAAGCATATTTTATTTATATTCAAAAAGAAGTTCATGAATATGTTAATTTTAAATTTTGTTGCTCCTCCTTCTTCGTTCAGGTATTGAACCTGCCAGCCTGTTTAAAAGGAGCTTGCATCCACAACAACATGACAGCTGAACAGCGGGCAAGCGTACTTGAATCTGCGTCCAACGGCCAGCTGCACTTTCTACTTTTGAGTCCCGAGATGTTGGTCGGAGGAATGTTGATGGGGGATGGACGGACACCTCCATTGCCCCCGGTGTCATTTGCCTGTATCGATGAGGTGCACTGCCTATCGGAATGGTCACATCATTTTAGGCCATCATATCTTATGGTCTGCAAGGTTGGTGTTTCGTAATTTGGATCAAAATGAAAGTAACTCTACGAATGAAGAATTTTTTGTAGATTTTTAAATTTTTCTAATTTTTTGATATTATTTAAATATTTTTGATTTTTTAATGTTAATTGTTTTTTAAAACTTTTTAAAACTTTTTTCTTCAAACTACAAACTTGAAAGGTTCTAAGAGAAAGATTTGGAGTTAAGTGCATGCTCGGATTGACTGCCACCGCCAATAAGACGACAGTTTCCAGTATTTGTCAGCATTTCGACATCGATGTATCTGATAAATCAGTTATCAGGCAAGCACCGGTGCCAAAGAATCTCCAAGTCACTATCTCAAGGGATGAAGACAAAGATGAGGTTCAAATTTAGTGATTAATGGTTTATTTGAAAATGATGAATATATTTTGTAAATGATGTAATTTTACCATTAATAAAAAATATGGTTTGTAGACAATTCTGAAATTTTATGTTTTATATTTTAATTGAATTATGTTATATTTAATATTTTAATTGAATTATGTTATGTTTAATATTTTAATTAAATTATGTTATGTTTAATATTTTAATTGAATTATGTTATGTTTAATATTATAATTGAATTACTCAAATCTATTAATTTCTATGATTTCAGATGTTGATTGAGTTATTGAAAGGTAAGAGATTTTCGAGGTGTCCGTCGATTATCGTTTATTGCACGAGGAGAGAGCAGACGTCACGAGTGGCAACTATCATCAGGACTCGCATGCAGAATTTTACTCTTCCCAATGAAGATGAAAATGACAGTGGCGTCCATAGAGATGATGATGATGCTGATAATGATACTGGCAAGAAAAAGAAAACAACAAAAAGTATTTATACATGAAAAATAAAATTTTTGTTTTAGAAGCCTAAACAAGAATAAATCAAGATTTTTTTTTTATTAATTATTTCCATAAAATTTTTCCAACATGAAAACAAAATCGAAACACTTCCAGGTCGAGCAAAAAAGCAAAAACCGTTGAACTGGGAAGCGGAGTGTTATCATGCTGGACTGACTCCTGCTCAGAGAAAACGAATTCAGAAGAATTTCATGTCCGGAAAGTTGCGTGTTGTCGTAGCAACGGTCGCTTTTGGTGGGTTTATTGTTTCGTGTTGGATAGTCAGATCGAGAATTTTTTGCGTGGTGGTGACTTGTATCGGGTGTCAGCATATCTGAAATATCTAACGAAATTATTTTTAAAATAAGGTGTTTTTGATGCTTTTATCTACTCAATTTTACATTCATTTTTTGTCATGTATTGATTTCAGTTCTGAAAAAAATTTTGAACAAAATTCTAATTTATTTATATTTAATTATTATAATACTTTGGCTAGAAATATATTCTTCTAAAAAACTACATTTGATTTTCTAATAACTAATAATTAGGCAATTGAAATTGTTTTCTTATGTATCTATTTTTATGGACCAATCACGATGCTCGATACATTTCAGGGATGGGCTTGGACAAAAGTGATGTGCGAGGGATCGTCCACTACAACATCCCTGGTACCGTGGAGTCTTACGTCCAAGAAATTGGAAGAGCTGGAAGAGATGGAGTTGAATCTCACTGTCATCTGTTTCTCGATCCCTCTGTAATTTTATTTCCATTAAAAAATATTTAATAATTATTTTATTCTTTTTTATCTGATTTAATTAATTTATTTTTAACTAGATTAATTGTTAAATTGTTTTTTTTATTCTGTTAAAATAGGCATCAGATTTGAGGGAATTGAAAAGACACATTTATGCTAAATCTCTGGATCGAATTACAGTGAAAAAATTTATACAACAAATCTTTAAGCCGTGCAACTGTAGAATACTGCATGAAGCTAGTGTAGGTTTATTTTTAATTCTTGTTTAAGTTTTAATTGCCATTGTTTCATCTTTGCTTTATTTTTAATTTTTTGAATAACAGTGTGAAGATGTGGATTTTGAACAAAATGGCGATAACATGAAAGTTGGAGGAAATGAAGAAAAAGTTTGCAGGATTGATCAAAACTCATCTGATGGTTATTTATTTGTTTTACAAATATTTTGTGATTTTAGATTAATAATAAAATGGCATATATAAATATATATAATAATTAATAACTGCTGGTTACCCATCAAAATTATATATTGGTTATTCATTTAAATAACAATAATTAATGATGATTGTTTTCATAAGTTTCTTTGAAGAATGCTGGAATATTTTCCATTACATCTTTTCATGGGCGCAGCCAGGATTTTTTTCGGGGGGGGGGCGGGTAGAAAAACTGTTAAGTAAGAAGTTTTCTGAAACTTTTACAACCCACAAAAGTCAATGCTAAAAGACAGTTTAAGCAACAATTAGTAATATCAAACTACAAGACATTTAATTTTAACCAATTTATTACAATAACAAATTCAGTCGCCTTTTTTGCAAAAAAATGTCATTAATGTGAAGGTTGCGATTGATAGTCATCTGGGCAAGCCCATTCAGCCTTGCCTGGCCCATTGTGGTGCGTAGATATGATTTAAGTCGGCACATAGTTGAGAAGGATCCCTCGGCGCTGTCGCGGAAGAGAGGGGCAACATGATGAAGAGTTTTAGCAGTGTATTTATCTGGGGGTAAACGGATTCCTCACAATGTTGCAAAACATCAACTGCGGTATGTGGCCGCTCTGCTACTGGGACATTCGACCATTTTGTTTTTCAGCGCATTGAGTGTCTCCTCTAAGCGAAGAAAGGATCCTTGGTCAAGAAACCATGGAAGGAGACGCTGAATCTGAATGCAGACTCGCTCATTTGGAGCAAATCGTATATATAAGGGAAAGGGTAGATATGAAACTCTCTAACAAAGATTTCAAAACCAAATTAATAGATAATTAATTCTGAATTGTTTGTTTCAATAAACTTAAAGGTTAATTAAATAATAGAGGAAAGAAGTGAAAAACATCCCAAATTCACAGGCCGCCCGTCACTTCAAAATCCACTTTGGCTAGGTTTTGGGGGGGTGGGGTCCCCCGGCCCCCCTGGTTGCGCCCCTGCATCTTTTAAGCTATCATGTCATAGTGTGGCAACGTAACCACATAATAATAGCTTAGCTTTATTTGAGTTTTTTCAGATATATGGTTCAATTATATGATTTTTCAAATATATTGTTCAATTATGTGATTTTTTTAAATATATTGTTCAATTATGTGATTTTGTAAATATATAGTTCAATTATGTGATTTTTTTTAAATATATTGTTCAATTATGTGATTTTCAAATATATTGTTAAATTATGTTGTTTTTTAATATATCGTTCAATTATGTGAGTTATTTAATATATTGTTTAATTATGTGATTTGTTAATATACTGTTCATTAATATGAAGACAATGAAGGGAGATTAAAAGAAGGAGAAAATGAAGAAAAGACGAGAAATAAGACAAGAATTTGTCCTGGTCACGAAAGGGCACTGTCAATTGAAGGACTTGTCCAATCACTGGATGTTAAAGAAGAAGGTGATTATTTCTGTTGATTTATCATTTATTTTTAACTCCTCAATTTTCCATGCCGAACTAGAATTATGTCCATTTTAGGCTTTTTCATTTATATTGGTTCGCACTATACTGTTGGTGTAGAGCAAGCCAATCCATATCCTGTTTCACACATTGCCACTAAGTTCTATTTCTTTGTCTTTTTTCCTTACCACTTCCACATCTCTACATGTCAAAAACCCACATTCCACATTATCATATTCTAGATGTCTAAACCATCTCACTCTGTCTTGCCTAACTGCACCAGAAAAGTAAAGAACATTCAAAAAATCACATTACTGCTTACGCGATCATTGAATGAAAGGCCACACCCATCTAATTATCATATGCTCGGACTAGCAAAAAATGGCATTAGCAGTAGCTTTCCTCTTAAAATTGGATAATTTTATCTAAGTTTTAATAAAAAAATCTACAGTTTGTGAATCAAGATTTAATTTTATTTGAATAAAACTCGAGCATGTTAAAAAGTATATATGAGTAAATTAATCTTTCATTATCATCATCAGGACTGGCAACACTTCTCTGCTACTTAGAATTATGTCCACAGGGTTGGATATACAATAGGCAGTCTGTTTACTCCAAGTGCTCATTGAGGTTCTATTCCGGACCCGAACAATTTCCAACTGTCATTAAGAAAGTAATTAAACGATATTTTCTAACTTATTTATATCTTTAAACTAAACTTATTAATTTTTTAGTTTATATTTTCATAAATATGACTAGTCTAATTAATTATATCCTAATTAATATTAATTTAATAAATATGATAGATTATTTAGTTATTTTTGAGATACTGTTTCAATATTTCAATATATATTAGATATTAAAAACATTGAAATATTTGAAAAAATACAAAATTATCCTATCTGTATGTATATAAAAGACAATGTAGGTGTTTGTTTGCTTATTACATTCGAACAATCTAAAAAAAAAATTTGGCAAGGAGGTAGTACTCATAGGGGATAAGGTTTAGAGAAAGTTTCGACTCTGTACACCAACCACAGGGGCCAGGATTGTGACTAGAGATAGAAAGCGAGAGAGAAAGAAACAACGAGAGAAAACCTCTAAAAATTCTGGTTAAGCCGAGTAACCCTGCCAGTATAAGTTATTTATGAATTTTCCTATTCTTCTTTAATCTCCTGTAGTGTCCGGCCCTTGGTACTCTTTTATCAAAGAAGAAGGATCTCCTAAACAGTCTCAACAGTTCACGTTCCATCAAATTTGATGTCGTCGAATTGAGTGATTCTATTGGCTGCCAGTCTAACATAATAAAAAGGCAACTCAAAGATTTACAGTTTACATCTGGTATGTTCAGTTATTATTATTGATTTTTAATTATTATTATTAACATTTTTTAATTTATTCCTAAAAATCCCCAAAATTTAAGCACGTAAATTATCTTTAAATTGGGATGTTTCAATGTCTATTCCTGCAGATGTGACAGGCTGCAGAAAAAGTGGAATTCTGGTAGAATTTTCAGACCTTTCGTTTCATTTTCAATCTCCTGGAGATTTGACGAATGAGGAAATGGATGGAGTTGTCGATTTTTTGTTTGAGCGAGTTGAAAGACAAGAAGCGACAGAGTTGTATCATCTACGTAACTTCTATGATATGCTTGAAAGGTTTTTTCTATCTCTGTTGTCCTTGTTATTTTGTTTTATATTTTATTTATTTCTTCAATAAAAAACAACAAAAAGAGATTAGTATTTTTTGTCTGCCACTTTTACTATTCTCATCGATTCAATTTATTCAGAAAGTTATTAATATCTTTAATTATTTCTTGAAAGCGTTTCCTACAAGTCTTGCATCTCCTGCCAGGATGAAATCGATGTAGGAAGAAGTTCCAAATTAAGATTGAAACTTCAAGAACACCTCGAAAGCTCATCCGATATTATTCCACTGGACGAGCTGAAAGCGTCCTGCAGTACTCAGGTTTGCATTTTCAAGTAATTCACTATAAGACAATCAAACAATTTATGTAGCATCTTTTAACAAGAGTGCACCATACTACTACTACTACTTTGCTGAATTTCAAATTAATATGCTAAAAAAACATCGAAATGGCTTAGAAATCTATCGACTGATGTTACAGTAAAATGGTTTAAACAAAATGAAATGAAAAAGGGACGTATTTAGGTTCCACGAGATAGCGGTGAATGAAACTGAAAAAGCGAAGAAGATAGTTGTATTAATAAGAAGTACTAGGAAAAAATAATGCTTAGTAATATCAGGATTAGAGGAAGAAAGCCATTGTGGAGCAGATTATGAAATGTGTGAAACAGTGGGAAATGGTATTAATAGTTTTAAAAATTAATCAGCAAATCTAAAAAATGTATTCTGTATTTTAAAGAAAGCTGTATAACTTAAATAGGTTTGAAGGTGTGTAAGGTGAATGAAGTAGATCCAGGTAGACTATGATAAAAAAGAATTACAACATTTGATATTTGAAAGTATAAGAGAACAAAAATTAAATCAGCTATGTTTAATTTGTAGAGTAATGTTTTTTATTAAATCATATTTGTTTATATCTTGGCAGACTGAACCTGGAGTTGAAATGTCTGTGAGACAAAACGTTCGCAATTTCATTGGCACATACTCTAGCGAGGATCGCCTCATTACAGGAAGAAACATTGCCAGAATCTTCTACGGCATCGACAGTCCCTGCTTCCCGAGTGAGATCTGGGCCAGAGTGAGAGGCTTTTGGAGGTCGCATATGGACGTAGATTTTAATGTCATTAGAAAGATAGCCACAATGGAGCTAGTTCGATAAATGTTGTTGCTAATGTTATAAATATTCGTCCATCATGCTATAGCTTTATTGTTTAAATATTTTATTTTTTAAGACTGAAAAAAGTTTCAATAAAAAACTGTTTGTTTATTTTTTATCACAGAACGGGTGCATAATTATTCAAATCATTTAGGAAGATTTTTAAAAAATGTGAAAACAGCAGTAGTGTAAATACGAATACATACTCAGACATTGTAATACTAACAATTCTGTTTCAAATAAAATATGGGAAACAATGTAGACATTCATGCTGGTAGGATTTAATAAGAAAAAAAATAACAAGTTTGATGAAGTTTCTGCACAGACAGAAGCTTTTAAGTTGAAACGGAAACCAATCCGGCCATTCCTTTTCCAACTTGTTGTTTAACTATGACCTTTGTCTCGAGTGGTTTGAATCCGAGTTCTTCGACAGGAATGCCAAATTCTTCGAGTTTGGAAGTGTATGTACTCAGCATGTCGTTGTGCGCCTGGAGAAAAAAGTTTATTAGACTTAAAACGTTAAAGAAATTTTTTATTATGATGTGGTGTTAAGTTACATTACGATGTGAATTGTTATATACTACCTCCTGTAATGTTACAATATGATGTGAATATTTAAAGATCACCTCCTGTAATGTAACTATACCATTTGAATATTTATATACCACCTCCTGTAATATAACTATACCATGTGAATATTTATATACCACCTCCTGTAATTTTACAATACAATGTGAATATTTATATACCACCTCCTGTAATGTTACAATACAATGTGAATATTTACCACCTCCTATAATTAACATGTTTTAAATATTACAGTATTTTTTTGTTGGGTAGGTTGTTATACGACTCAGTAGTGCCTTTAAAATGAGCTTTGTGCTTGCTGTTTCATGAATTTTCTGTGTTTGAAATGATTCTGTTTGGGTACTTTTTGTTCTGAGTTTCCAAATTGCCTTTATTAATTTTCCACACTTGTCACCAAAAAAATATATTTGCTTGACTTTCAGTTATCTCTGAAATTGATTCTTATCAATCTTATTTCTGATAACATGGAACATCTAGTATCTATACTAAGCTCATCGTTGGTGCTGGACACAGAGGAGCACAAACAGCAGCTGTTGGCGCGTGCAAAAAACTTGAGGACGATCAAGGAAGGAGGATGGTCGATGGTGTTCATCCACCAAGACCTGACGCCAAAAGAGAGAGAAACAAGAAAGCTCCTGGTCGAAGAAATGAAGTCACGGCTGCGGAGCGGGGAAACAAACCTCAGAATCTCGGACGGCAGAATTGTGACCAGAAGAGCCCCCAGTGGGGCAAAAAATCAAAGTGCTTGATCAAGAAAAATTGTAGTTGTTCTGGAGTCGACCGCTGCTATCGTCATCTGGGACCAACCACTGAACGCGAATCTTACTCTGGTCTAGCCGGACAATCTATCCCCGCTGCATGTCTCAATGTTAGGTCTATTAAAAACAAAACTGCTATCGTTGCGAATATCATAAATGAAAACAAGTTATCAATCCTCGGCTTAACTGAAACCTGGCACGAGAGTTATGAAGATGTTGCACTGAAAAAGATTACTTTGCCCGGCTACCGTTGCATCGAATCCGCCAGAAGGTCTGATGAAACGGGTCGCACATATGGTGGAATTGCGGTTATTTACAAGGACACGCTGTCTGCCAAGCCACACCCTCTGGGTTCCAAGCCAGCTACATTCGAGATCACGTCTATAATGTTTTCGTCTTTGAAAACGAATTTTATCTTTGTGGTGATATACCGCCCTGGAGGCAATCCCGTGAGTGATTTGTTCTTCACGGAGCTTGAGAGCATATTGGAAACCCTGGCAACTTACAACCTCCAAATCATTATTACCGGCGATCTTAACGTCAGGGTCAACATCTCTAATGACCCCCACTCCATCCGTTTTCTCAGCCTCATACGTTCATTTGGATTTATTCAGTCTGTCGTCGGCCCTACGCATACGCATGGTAACACTCTGGACTTGGTCATTACCCGATCAGATCTTCCCCCTCCATCTATCATCGTTGATCTACCACAGGTGTCAGATCACTCGCTTGTGCGTTTCCGGATCCCGGTCCGTCATCCTCCCCCGCTGCTTATCGACGTCAACACCCGGGCTTGGAGAAGTTTCGACCCAGAGCAATTCCGTTCTGATTTACAGGGAAGTTCTCTGTGTAATCCGGCGGTCTATGAGACGATGTCAATCAGTCAGGTTCTTGAGACCTTCGACACAACCTTGTCATCACTTCTTCACAAACATGCCCCGCCTCGTGTTGCCAGGCTGCGCGACCGGCCCCTCACCCCATGGTTCGACTCTGAATGCGCTGCCTTAAAACGAAGATCGAGAAAGTTAGAAAGACGTTATAGACGAACACAAGATCCCATCGATCGCACTTCATGGATCAACCACGTGCGAACGTCTCATGACCTTTACAGACAGAAACAAAATCTCTACTGGAAGATGAAGATTGACGACAGCCGAGGGAGTCCTGGGAGATTATGGCGGACATTATCTGGGGTGCTCGGTCGGGTTCGGAGCAACCCGATTTCGCCAAAAGATCTTACAGCCAATGATTTCTCGAGAGCGTTCAATGATAAGATAAGAGATATCCGCCAGTCTACGTCACATGCTTCCAGTCCACGATTCTACCCCGGCTGTTGTTCCTGCGATCTGCTGAGGTTTAAACCTGTGAGTGTCGACGACATTACCCGGCTCATCAAATCTTCACCAAACAAAAATTGTTCCCTGGACCCAATACCGACATGGATGATCAAGCAATACTCTAGTGAACTGGCACCGTTTGTGACATTCCTGGTAAATTCATCGCTAGAGCGGGGACAGTTTCCTCCTGCCCAGAAAAATGCTGTCATCACACCGATCCTGAAGAAGCCGAATCTAGATCCGCTCAACACCGGTAACTACCGCCCAATCTCGAATCTGTCCTATCTGTCAAAACTACTGGAACGATGCGTAGCCGCCCAGATAAACATCTACCTCGGTGAAAACAACCTTCTCCCGATGTTTCAGTCGGCGTACAGAAATCAGCACTCCACTGAAACTGCTGTCCTGAAGGTACTGTCTGATATTTACGCTGCGGCTGATTCGGGTCGGATCACGCTACTGGGACTTCTGGACCTCTCCGCTGCTTTCGACACTGTTGACCATCAAATTTTGGTCAACAGGCTCCATTTCTCGTATGGTTTCGGAGACGTCGTCCTCGAATGGTTTCGTTCCTATTTGACTGATCGGTCCCACTGCATCCGCTCCGGAGGTGTTTTGTCCACGCCTACCTCTGTCCTGTGTGGCGTCCCGCAGGGATCCGTTCTGGGCCCGTTGTTGTTTCTTCTCTATTCCGCGGACGTCCTACATATTGCCACGAAACATCGGTTTTCTGTCCATTCTTATGCTGACGACCTGCAGATTTACGATCACTCCCCGCCAGCGTCGTGTTCCGATCTGGTCCCTAGGATGTCTGCATGTATCAGCGAGATTGGCACTTGGATGGCGAGCAATCGCTTGCAACTCAATCCTTCCAAGACCGAAGTGATCTGGTTGGGCTCGCCTGGTCGACTCAGCTTCTGTCCGAAGGGGGATCTGGTCATCGCTGGTGTCTCAGTCAGGCCCTCCACTTATGTTCGTAATCTTGGCGTGATGGTCGACAGTAGCTTGTCTATGGAGGCACACATCTCTCATCTTACTCGTTCATGCTTCTATCATCTCCGTCAACTGCGCGTCGTCCGCCGTAGCCTCACCATGGACTCCGCCCATTCACTCATTAGAGCACTCGTGCACAGCCGGCTTGATTACTGTAATGGTGTCATGGCCGGACTTAGACAGTTTCAAATCAATAGGCTCCAATCCATTCTCCGAGCAGCCGCTCGTCTTGTTCTTCAGCTGCCCGGCTGGTCTCCCGTATCAGATCTCATGCGGACGCAACTTCACTGGCTTCCTTTCCCTCAGAGAATTCAGTTCAAGTTGGGTCTGATGGTATACAAGTGCCTCCACCACACGGCTCCGGTCTACCTGCAGCAATTGTGTGTACCGATCTCAACGCTTGCTGGTCGGTCCCACCTTCGATCGGCGGCTTCTGGCGACTTGTTCGTTCCATCGTCAAAGACAACGACTCTCGGCAGGCGTGGATTCTCCACTGCTGGTCCAGTTGTTTGGAACAGCCTATCTGCTGACCTGAGGAATCCAGCTTTGGACCTCGGCGGTTTCAGGAAGCTGCTTAAGACCGAACTTTATTCTTAAATTTATGATTTGACGCGACGCGCTTTTGTGACTTTTTAAAAAAAGCGCATTATAAATTTACATTTAATAATAATAATCGTAAAACAATTTTTTTTGCTGGCATCAGTTTTGGTCAAATGTTTTACAAGCTGAATGATGTTAGAGTCATCAATATGGCAATGCATCTTTTATCATAGAAATAAAATAAATGAGGAACCATTCCTGGTTTGTTTTGTCAGCCATTGAATCGTAGAATCGTTTATAATATTGAGAGACCATCGTATATATACATTTATGTTTATGGAAAATCAAATCAGTTTGCACAGCAATACGAGTTTATATTATGCATTGTTTTTTAAAGATGTAGTCATCAGTTTAGTTTGGTGTTAGAAAAGATAGATATGTGTAAAAAAATGAATAGATAGTTTGTGGGAGTAATCTTATCTTTTGTTTAAATTTTGGTCACCTTACAAATTAAAAAAAAAATGCAGTGTCACACAACATTAGACTACATTAAGCTAAATTATGTTACATGACATGATTTAATTTAGCAGCAATGCAATGTATGAGCAAACAACTCATCTAACCTTGCAAACTTTGGTCAATTGAAATTCCAATGTTTTGATGGCATTGTTCTTTGAGCTCAAAAGGTCCTGAATAGGAAATTGAAAAAAAAAAACTAATTTGTAAACAACTAAAAACATGTTAATGAAAGTTTTAAGGGACAAGTTTTGTGGTGGTTTGTTGTTGACAGTCTGTCAATAGTGAAATAAAAATAATGTTGAGGTTATCTATGTTAGGTCATAACCTCATTAACATCTAATGAATATTCATCCTTTATCATAATTATGAATACAATAATGGTCTATTATGACTAAAGAAGCTGAAAAGTTGAATAATTACATCAAGTTTCTTGTTGACAATTCCGAGTGTGGAAGGACTAAGGTCAGCTGCCAAAAGAACTTCATTCAGTTGTGCCTCCTTTTTCTCCAAAGATTCGGCTATTGATTCGATTTTCTTCTCGAGCAGAATGTTCTTCAAGTTTGTTTTTTGTTGTACCGTCCAAACGGCATCCTCAAATCGCTTCAACAACTCATCTCTCTCAATTTCAACCTGTTTCAAGTAAATAAAATGATTTGTTTATCTAGTGGTACATCTAAGATTTGGAAAAACCTTCTACTGCCGCTACGATTGAGTAATTCAAAAAGGTTCTCAAATCACACCTGTTAGTATCTTAAAAGCAGGGACGTAAATTCAGCTTTTTCCAAGGGGGGGGCAAAATTTTCTTGACATAAATAGCTTACTGACAAGGTTACCCGGTGTAGCCTGGGTTTTTTTGCTTAGTTTGTCTCTTTGTTTGCCAATGAAACATCAAATAAATAACAGATTTTGTTTATTTTTTTCAAAATTGTCTCATCAATAAAGTCTACCTGCATGCCAAATGTTGCTCTTGTGGCTTTGATGTAAAAAGCGATTGCTCTCACACACACATTACCTTTTATATCTATATAGATACGTAGGTACAAGCAGGGAGGGATGGGGAGATGCATACCCCCACCAGAGTATCAATTGATATTTTTTTTGGTATAATACATGGTTTTTGGAAAATGACCGTAGCTTTTTTTGGAGTAGAAAGTGGAAGTGAAAAAAATTGGAAAAAAACCTAACTACTACCCCTCACCTGTCATCAGCTTTTGTGAAGAGAATGTGAACAATTTCTCAAGTGCATCCCCCAGGAATTTCTGGATCCGGCCCTGGGTATAAGGGGTGTGAATGATTTCATCATATTGCAGAGGCAAGTCCGGATTATTAAAAAAAAGATGTCCAAAATGGAGTGTGTAGAATTTTGTTTTATTTTTGTGTAATAAATAATAAAAACTTTGATGTAGACAGTTGTGAGGGATTCAATATTGTATCAATACCACTAATAAGAATTTCAATATTTACACGTGGAAGATTATTACAAAACAAAAAAAATTGGCAGAATAAAAATAATCGAAAAAGATAATAATAATAAAAATAATAATAACGAAACGAATTTTACAATGTTCCACGAGTTTGCTGATTGTATTTTGGCACAGAAAACAGCTAAACTTTGGACCAACGGTGATACACAATTCATTACTCTGCATTTATTAGTAAATCTAGCATCGAACTCAGATATAAAGTTGTCTACACACACAAAAAAGGATTACAATACGCATTGAATCATTACGAGGTTAAGTCAAAATTAACAGTTTATATAATAAACTCTAGGTGAAAAAAAGTAAAATTTTGGAAATCAAGGGGCGGGGCAAATTGTCTATACACGCCAGAATGATTCCAATATGCATTGAATCATCACCAGGTAAAGTAAAGTTAAAATTTAAAAAATATATAGTAAACTCCAGGTAAAAAAAATTCAAATTTTTAATATCAGGGGGAGGGAAATGCCCCTTCTGCCCCTGCAATTTACGTCCTTGCTTAAAAGTCTAAGAACAGGACTGACACCATGTCAAATCGAAATGACATAAAAAAAGATTATGTTCATTGGAAACTTGTAAGTCTAAATAAAAGATAAATTGCCAAAAGTTGTTTACCTTTTCAAACTTCTGTCTCATAACTTCCAGCTTGAACTCAGACTTTTTCAGTGCTTCTTCAGTTTTCTTTAATCTGGCCAAAGCATTCTGCATAAAAAAAAACAATTTAATCAATTTTATACTGAATAATAATTATATTAAAATAAAAGCATTCATATACATATTAATGCTTTTTATTATTAAAATAGGACTTCTTTAAAACAAACATTTTACCAAAAATAAACCAAAAATTCAAATCTGCCCTGCAAGTGCACATGGTTACTATAGCTATCTTATATTTTATTATGTGCAATTTTGAAAATGCAATCTATCCATCAATAGAGTTTAAAATAAATTAATTCTTTAAATTTAAAATATAAAAAAATGTTTACGGCCAGTGAGGTTTTATCTTTATCATAATTGGTGAGTCGTCTGTTCAATTCTCTGACATGTTCAGTTGCCTTCTGCAACGGTTCTGTCAGCTGTTTGTTATCTGAAACTAATTTCTTGACTTCCTTATCTAATCTTTCTTCTTTTTTTTTAGATTCCTCTATTTCTTCCTAAAAATAAAATACAAAAACAGATTAAAATTTTTTAACTTTATTTAGTCAAATAACTCAATATAAAAATGTATTTTTATTATTAAACAGTTGATAACACAACACATGTCAATCAAACAACATTAAGTAATAATGACATATACCTTGAGAGTGTTGATGAGAGCCAGATTATTGACGGTGATATCATTGTAGTAATTCTTCATATCACTGAATGCTTTTTCATGACTCTTGATGATTCCATCGATCTGAGCGTTTTTTCGCTCCTCGACGGCATGAATCTCCGTCTTTCTCTTCAGCTCCAGTTCCTCTCGAAGAGATCTCATTTTTGCATCGTATTTCTTTTCAATGTCTCGCACTTGCTGTTCATACGTGTTTCTCAAGTTTCTCACGTACTCATCGTGTTTCTATATAAAATTGTTTCTCAAATTAAATAAAGTTTTGATTAAATATTTAAATTAAAAGTTTAAATTAAATACTTAAATTAAAAGTTTTAATTAAAAATTTAAATTAATAGTTTTAATTGAAAATTTAAAATAAAAGTTTTATTTAAATATTTAAATTAAAAGTTTCAATTAAATATTTAAATTTAAAGTTTCAATTAAATATTTAAATTAAAAGTTTCAATTAAATATTTAAATTTAAAGTTTCAATTAAATATTTAAATTAAAAGTTTCAATAAAATATTTAAATTAAAAGTTTCAATAAAATATTTAAATTAAAAGTTTCAATAAAATATTTAAATTAAAAGTTTCAATGACATTTATATTAAAAGTTTCAATTAAATATTTAAATTAAAAGTTGTAATTGAAATAACAGTGGCACAAATTTATATACATTACTAACAAGTTCTAATTGTTTCTTTGCAAGTTCGTGTTGCAACTGCCTCTCGTTGCTTCCGACTTGAAGGACTTGTTTTTCTTTCCAGATATCTGTTTCATTACCTTTGTGTTCATCTTGTGCTAATTTCAAAGCTACAACATTTCCAGCTCTCAGTTCTGAGACGTTGTTCTGATGTTCATACAACAAATGCTTGACTTTTTGCTTGTACACCTGTAAAATAAACCTTAATTTTTTTACTAAATTCTTATTAAATGTCCAACAATTAATTTCTCAAATGAACATTTATAAAATAATTTAAACAAGATATTATATGTATGCATATATAATAATTTAATGTTTTCGTTAATTAATTGCTAAACCTTAATTTCAGTTTCATGTTTTTCAACAGACTCCTCCATTTCCCTCTCTTTATTTCTGAATTCAGCAGTTTTCTGTTCAAGTTGAGTTTTTGTTATTTCATAGTATGCGTGTACTTGATCCCTTTCTAGTTGAAAATAATTTCTCTCTTCCCGTTCTTTTTCCAGTTCTTCCAACAGTCGTTTGACATGCTCTTCTAGCTGCAATATAACATTATATCATTCTTTCTTATCCACATTGCCAAAAATATCTGACCTAAACTTGTGTATTGGTGTGCAAACCTGTTCTTTTGTCATATCTTCAGTAGAAATTCCATCTATTATTGGGAACAGTTTGTTTTTTCCAGACTTCTTCTTCGGCTTTTTCCCTGACTGGGTCGGCTATAAAACGTGTTACGGTATATAGTAAGTTATGAAAATAATAGCATCATTTAAAAAACAAAAAAACTTTACCATTTTTTTATTATTTTAAATAACGAGTTATAACTTCTGGCCAAAAACTAGATAATGCCACTCAGAGTTAGTGTTTGGTGCTATGGAAACAGAAATGTGAAAGTGAATCGCAGTAACTAACAAATCTTAATTAAAACTTTAAAGCTTTGACAAAATAATGAAAAATAAAAATAATTGAATAAACGTCTTTAATATTACAATTCAAATAAAAATAGCCATTCTTTCGTTTCTTCTTTCCTTCACCAGGATGCATTATTAAATGTTTTTCAAGTCACATGTTTTTAAATCTGTTCGCGTCTTCGGAGGTTTTGGTTTAATATTGAATTGCTGAGGATTCTGCAACTTGGCACTAATAATTAGACAATGGCAATTCTTCACGCATCTAAACGTAAATATAAATATAGATTTTTTCTGCAAGTCTTCAACTTTTTATTGTTTGTCTTGTTTTTATATTTTATTCTTGTTCTTGTTTTTCACAGCTGTTTTCAGGTTTGTCATATTAATTCTGAATTGCCTGCTCACATTTGGGTCTTATTTTTGTTTTGATATGCCAAGTGTTTTACAAGACAGATTTCAGGTATTGTTACTATTAATCGATTAATCTCTATTAAAGTAAACTTATAATTGTTTATCAAGCATTATTCATTATATAACCTATTCCTATTCAATTCGGTCAGGTTAGTTGAATCATATTATTAGTTAAATGTTTCTTTCAGGGCTTCTATTCTTATTTATTTTATTTTTAGTGTAATTCTACAGAAGGCAACAACCACACTCATCATGACTGCCTTGACATGACTCCGGAGCACTATAACTTACTTTATGCCATCTATGCATGGACGTGAGTTTTTGAATGTCTTTTTTTACTAATTTTTGTAGGAAATTAATTTCATTCATATTTCATATTTACAGCAATGCGGCCATTGTTATTGGAGCAGGTTTTTTTATAGACAAAGTAGGAAATCAGAGTAAGAGGCATATTACTATATATACATTTTACATTATCTCATTATTTTTTTAAATTTGTTTTCATTAGTTGGTGCTTTTGTGTTTTCTTTTCTGTGTGTTCTTGGCTCAAGTTTGTTTGCTACTGGAACACTTCTGAAGGGAACTCCTTGGATGTTTCCTGTTATGCTACTGGGAAGATTACTTTTTGGGGCTGGAAATGGATCTCTAACGAGTAAATAAGTTTTTAGTTATTTTGTTACTGTTTATCTTTTAATATTATTAAATAGAAATATTAGAATTCATATAAAAAGTTATAATTTATCCTTAAAATATTCAACATTTATTATTTTCTGTAATTTGATAAATTTGCAGTTGTTCAGAGCAAATTATCTGCATTTTGGTTTAAAAACAAAGAACTGGCTATGGCCTTTGGAATAACATTGGCTTTCTCAAGATTGGGGAGCGTTCTCAATTTTCTTGTTACAGTCAATTTTTCAGAAAAGTTTGGAATCACTTGGACTCTGTGGGGAGGTAAAGTGTTTTTAGTTGTTTTCTTTTATTTCTATTAATTGTTTGAAACTAAATTAAAAAGAAAATTAAGTTATATATTTCTTTAAAAACGTAGGAGCAGTATTGTGTGCTCTTGGCTTCATATCTGCCATCCTTGTTGGAATTTTGGATAAAGTTGGGTTGAAGCAGTTAGATTTAGATAAAGCAAACAGTGAAGATTCTAAAAAACTTGTAAGATTTTGGTTATTACACAAAATTCAATGTTGAAAATTTTATGTAGTTTTAATTGTTGTTTAGCTGTTGTTTTTTCTTCATACAATTTGTTTCATCCTCAAAAGAATAAATAATATTATATTTTTAATCACGGTTCAAATAATTTAATCTGCAGAAATTCAGTGACATTAAAGACTTCAGTATTTTATATTGGTTGATTGCTCTCACCATTATGTTTTTCTACAATGGCATTTTTCCATTTGTCGCTGACGCAAGGTCATCCATTGATTGTTATTATTTGTTTCTATAGTTTTCTATTTATTATATTATATTTCTATTTATTTCATTATTTTTATTTGTTTTATTATTTTTGTATTTGTTTTATTATTTTTCTAATTGTTTTTATATTTCTATTTATTTTATTTTTCTATTTATTTAATTTATTTCTATTTATTTTAAATTGTATTTAATGCTTTTATGATATATATAAAATTTACTTACAGCAAATTCATTCACGACAAGTACGGATACTCACCTGTTGATTCTGCTTACATGGCTGGTGCTGTTTATTATTTGTCTATGGTGTTATCACCTGTTCTTGGTTATCTTATTGTGAGTGATAATTTTTCTTTATGTTACTTTGAGTTTTTTGTTTATAAACTTATTTGTTGTTTTTTTTTAAGGATTTTATTGGAAAACGAGGATATTTGTCTCTAGCTTGCGGCATTCTGACGCTTCCTGTGTTTGGTATGCTGGCACTCACTAACGTTCATCCACTTGTTTTTACTCTGTGGCTTGGTCTTACTTATTCAGTTGCTGCTGTTGGTTTTCAATATTTTCAATATTTATTCAATATTTGTACTACGATACTTTAAAATATCTTAATAATTTATCAGGCCAGTATGTGGCCCTCCATTCCACTGGTTGTGATGCAATCAGCTGTTGGAACAGCTATGGGGTTGACGACGTCGCTTCAAATGATTGGAATTGGAGTTTCCAATTTATGTGTTGGTGCTATTTTAGGATCTTCTGGTCCAAGCAAGTAAGTGAAATCATAATTTTTAAGAATAAAAATTATTGTAACATTATCTAAATTGGAATTATTTTCTAGAGAATCTTTATTGGAGCACTGGAAATATGTAATGATCTTCCTATTGTGTAACACAATTTTGTGTATAATAACTGCTCTTCTTTTGAACGTGTTTGACAGAAGAAGGGTGAGGATAAATTTGTAAAAGTTAGGCTTTCGTCAGCATACATGATAAAATAATAACCAACTATTTTATTTTGTAGGCGAGAGTCTTAAATTTGAGTAAAAGTGAAAAAGAACTAATCAGAACTCTAGACATGGCTAGGTCAAGTATAAGAACAAATTGGCAGCCTGATGAAGCTGATGAAACAGATCCCTTACTTCCACCTCAAAGATCAGAAATCATCTAAATGGATTGTTTTATATCATGTCATATTTATGTGTTTACTGTTTACTTTATCGTCATCAGTACTTTTTAAAATATTCAAAAAATGTTTTTATTTGGATGTGGAGGATGTGATGCCGCATCTACAGTCCTTGAATGCTGGTTTTTTTTTCAAGTTATATTATAAATATAAAATCACTGGCAGATCCAAAAGAGGCAATCAGGTAACCACCACCATTTACCTTAAATGAAAAAATTGCAGGGGCTGGTCTAATCAGTGGCGTAGTAACCTAATATTTCACTAGGGGCAAAGGAGAAAAATGCCGCCCCTAATTTTTACGAATTTTCTCGGCATCTTCGTCTTCACCGAAACTATCCTGCCTGTGCATTAGCACCAATTAACTGTAACTCTGTTTTTAAGTTTAGCAACATTTAAAGCAATTTTCACGCGAATTGTCTAATTTCCTCTAATATTTTATATAATTTAATTAATCTTCTTTTATTGGTTATGATTATAAACTGGCCAAATAGAAGTTATTAAACCAAAGTACATAGTATTGTAAGCATAAATAGTATACAGGAACGCAATATATTGGAATGAAAGAGTACAGCATCACATCTTTTTTGCTTTAATGGCTGCAAAATCCCTATGGAAAGAATAGCCAAATTTTTAAGTCGCTTCTGAGTCATGGTTGATCGGAGAAACGTTTTTATAAGCTTTATCCTAGAGAAGCTGCGTTTGCAACTTGCCACGGAGACACCAATCGTAAGGAAAACGCGAAGAAGAATAGCGAGATTCGGTAAGCATTCAATAAGAGCCCACTTCACAATCCACTGCAGCATCTCCCAAGATCCAAACTGTGAAACGTCTTCTCCCGTTATGCCGGAAAAGCTCTTTGCATGTTTTCGAAATCGTTTTATCTCTTGAAGCAAGTCAGTCGCATTTACATCTGTATAGGTATTTGTCACACAATTAACATTCTTCTTCATGGCAGAATTATTATTTACGTCTAGAAAATAGGCTGCTTTCAGAATGCCAAAGTGAATGTTAAGATTGCGGAGCTCTTGCGTACGTCTGGAAATTTCGGCTGTGAGTCGATCCATCACTTCAAGGTGTTCTATTCGCATTTCCTGTTGTATAGTCAGTCCTATATCTGCTGTCTCTTTTCCAGGCAAGCGTTTCTTCTTCCATATTCGTCTTTCCATGGGAATATGCATTTCCTCACAAAACGCAACAACTGCAGCATGAGCCTCTAAAACAACAGAATCTCTCTTTTCGGCCAGGAAAAACAAGAGCGACTGCATCTTTGATGCACAGACATCAAGTCCTAGGCCACGAGTTTGTAAGTACTTCTGTGAGTCGTTAATCTCATTCAGTACTCTCACCCTGAAATGAAAATACGCAACGAAATTGTAGGTCAGAATCGTTGATAAAAAGCACCCGGCATCATCTCTTGTCTCTATGTTCTCTGACTGGCATCACGGAGTTCCTCCACGGCTCTGATCACTTTTTCTAATTTACTATGAAGAACAAGAACAGCAACAGCGTCATATCTTGCACTCTACCGAGTATCGGAAAGACGTTTAACAGTCACTGTAACATTATTCTTCAAGATGTCCCATCTGTGAGTAGATGCTAAAAAGAAAACAAACACTTTTTCTACCGTGCCAAAGAAGGTAGAAGCATTTGCAGTAAGGCAGGCAGAATGAACACCTGCTAAATTCAAACTGTGATTAAGTGATTATTGCACGTGATGAAGCAGTCTTTTTTGCAGATAGTCTGTGTGGGTAGTGTAATATGGGGCGTGGCTGTAATGTTCTCTAATAATGATGAAAGGAAGTGCGTTAACAGCCGCAAACTCTCTATGTCTGTGTATAAGCATGGAAATTAGTTTGAATAACTGTATTTGCATGAAATACAGTGAGTCTAAGATGAATGATTTTAGTTGTGTGGAAAAATTCGACACTTTTAAAGTTTTTCCTCCATTTTTGTAAAAAGGTCTAGTCATTTTTTTTAAGATTTCAATTTTGCCGCCCCCTTCTGAGTGCCGCCTGGGGCATTTGCCCCGTCCGCCCCCCCATTTCTACGCCACTGGGTCTAATCTAAATGGTTGAAAAGGTAGAATTAAATAGGAAAAGGAAGAAAGAATTATAATATATGACAGAGATGTTATAATGAATTTTCAAAATATTCAATGCTTTATTAAGTTTGAAAACATATATTGGTTAAATTGGATTTGATTTATTAACGTCTTTATCGATGTTGAAACAAGTATCGTTGGAAGTTGCCCAGCGATATCAAATGATTAGCGAAGACGTAGGTGAAGTTTATGCGATGGCGGGAAGGCTGGGCGTCTGCCCGAAAAATAGAATTAGTTTGCCTGGCATAGAATGATCAGGAACGTCATATCATAAAAACCATCAAGTTAATATCTTTAGATGCAGTGATGGGCACTAACTACTTCAATTGTAGTTACAACTACATGCCAACTACCTCATGACAGAAGTAGTTATAACTACATGTTAACTACTTTAGAAGAGAGGTAGTTATAACTAGTTTGTTAACTACTACTAAAGTAGTTAACTACTTTCCAACTACTTTTTAATTACTCGTATATTTATAAAACATGTACTGTAAGATATAAAAACACAACAACAACAAATAACTTTGCATTTAATAATTTTTTTAAAGAATAATAATGATTGTTAACTAAATATAATAAAAACAAAGTATTTTTTAGCAAATATAATAAAAACAAAGTATTTTTAAACAAATATAATAAAAACAAAGTATTTTTAAGCAAATATAATAAAAACAAAGTATTTGTAAGCAAATTTTAGAAAAACAAAGTGTTTATTGATACATAAAGGTTGAATGACAAAGTTCAAAATTTGTTAAAACTGGAACGGCTTTTCAGAAAAACCATACCGTCAAATAAAGTGACACTCATTTTGCACCTTCGAGGTGTCAAAATCATATACCAGCCATGCTTGGAAGAGTAGAAATGGCTTTTATGAAAGCTCATTCTACAAATGGATAATCCTTCAGTGATTGAACATTCGATGCTTTAGATTACATTTTTAAATTATCTGGCTTTTTAATAATTTTGTTACAGCGCTAAGTCAAAGTAGTTAGACTAGTTATAACTACCAAACTAGATCATAAAAGTAGTTATAACTACATGGCAACTACTCAAAAACAAAAGTAGTTATAACTACCATGAAACTACTATAAATGTAGTTATAACTACAGTAGTTACAACTACAGTAGTTAAAGTGCCCATCACTGTTTAGATGGCGGATACTTTGATTCGTTTGACAAATAGGTGTATATGTATAATAGCGGTATGACGTCCGCTGATGACGGGGGGGGGGGGGGTAATCGGAGGTACTTTTTACAAAAGTTGCTACACTTTTCCTACAAAAAAACAGATAACCAGGAGGAGAATTCAGATGTAGGTACTACTTTCCAGTGGCTTCTATCCCCCCCAAGTGGCCGGGCTCAATTCCCCCCCAAAGTAGCTAAGCTTTTCCCCCCTCCTCCAAGTTGCGACCGCCATTATTTTCAGTATTTCACCATTTATATATATATATATATATATATATATATATATATATATATATATATATATATATATATATATATATATATATATATATATATATATATATATATATATATATATATATATATATATATATAAGGTGAAATATATATTGTTTGAGTTTTAACACACTTTTTTGTTCTTTCTATACACATTTTCCTCAACAATTCATCTAATTTCGGTATAATACCCAAACACAGAAAAACACACGTTAATATTGAAAAAATCATTTAAAACTATTAACTATAATTATCAGTAAAAATAGTTTTAATGGAATTTCCGAGGTGGAAAATGTCCTACATTCAATACGGCTGTGTATGTATGTATGTATGTATGTATGTATGTATGTATGTATGTATGTAGGATATATGTTTGTGTAAATGCTAAAACTTTTCGTAACCCTGTAAGTTGGCGCAGAAATCGCAAAACCACAAAAATATGTGTTGATGTTTAAAAATCCGTCTCAATTTTTCAAAATTATTTCTTTTACAATGATAAGGTAAGCTAACCTAGTACATTTGAAAGCGTGACGCTTTCGACAATGCTCCATCCATTTATCAGATCGAACCAGGTTCCCGCAGGCTAACTCGCAACAACGTAACTTAAACTTGGATTTTTCTCGCGGCATACTCTTTTCTTTAACAAAGTAAACAAATTGTGAACAAGAAGGAGTCAAAAAGAGTCAAGTTTATTTTATATAGCCGTCTTCAGTCGTAGAACTTATCAGCATTCATGGGCTTCAGCATAAATTATGTTCCACGTCCATTCGGTTGCGGCTACATCAGGAGTCCCACTTTAACCTTGAGGGGAATCACTACGATATATGTCAGGTGGACTACTTTGATCTAAGTCAGGGAGTCTACTTCAAACTTATAGGAAAGCACTTTGACGTCAGAATGGTCTATTGTAAAATTAGAAGACAACCGCCTCTTCTGTTCCCCCAAAATCCTGCGCAGGCGTCAAGCGCTGTATGTAAAATTTTATTTAAAAAAAGTTCAAACGTGAATAATACAAGTTTTTATTTGTTGTCGGTCAAACTGTAATAATTTTTTTCTATTCAGAAACTACTAAGTCTCGCCCTTGCGTGGCCATTTCCGGATACTCAATAGATTTGTTGTCATAGTTTTTTCTGAGTGTGGGAACGTCGGTTACTTGTTTTTAATAGGTTTTGAACTTGGAGTTGCAATGGTCTTAGTATGTATTTTTGATTTTTATGCTGTGCGAGCTTTTCAGTTATTTTATATGCGATTCCTGGGTGTTTACCTGAGTTTCAGTTTGTCGTCTAGTAACTTATTAATTAACTAATCAATCTATCAATCTATGAATCTTTTGCTATTTTGCTCCTGCCATCCTATGAAACCTCGGGCTACGAATATTGATGAATAATAAATATATTTTATTACAGCCTTGTTTGCTGAGTATATTGGTCGTCTCGGCCGCTTTGCTACCGACTGATGGATTTTACGTACCTGGAGTGGCACCCCACGACTTTATCGAAGGGGAGCCTGTTGATATTAAGGTTGTCAATCTTTTTTCAGTTTTTCAGATCAAGAAATGGTTATTTTTCATTTTTGGGAGTTAATCATTTTCACTATAAAATAACAAATCACACGAAAATGATAGATATAATTCAAAAAAGGAATTTAGAAACAAGTTGTTTTGAAGAAAATGATACGCGAAATGTATAAGGATTTACTTGTTATTTAATTGCTAATTTTTAAGAAATCTTAAATGATTTTGAAATAACCCGACTTAATAAAATTGATTAATTATCCATTGTTAAATGGTGATCTCACAGACACTGCTAACCAATATCGAAAAGAACTCATTGAAATTCAAAATGACAGCTACTTAAAGAAATTATTTATTTAGCTTGATTTTCTGACTTTTTACAACTGTTACTTTTTATTAGAGCTGTGAATCGATTAAAATTTTTAATCGTTTAATCGCATGCGATTAATCCATTGTTCACAAAAATTAATCACAAAAATATGCATTATGTTCAATTTTTAAAAAAATGTTCAAATCAAGTAGTAAATTTAAAAATCAATTTAAAATCATAAGTGCATTTATTCAAAGTCAATTTTTGTCATAATTTCTTAACCAGCTACTGAACGAGACAAGTTTGTTGATGTCGCAGAGAATGTCTCACTTTTTTTTGGACACAATGTTCCATGACAATGAAAATAGTCTTTCGCATGAGACAGTTGTGGCCAGAGAAGTCAAGAATCTTTGTGACCTTTTTGATAAATTGGCCCCTCCATGCTTTCTCCACAATTCGAGAGTGCATTTAGAAATTTCAATCTGTGGTTCATATTTATATTGTTCATGGTCAGAATCCGAATCATCGATGTCTAACATTTTTAGTTTCCTTGTTTGTGGTTCTAGATAAAAAATATTTGCAAGATTAACTTCTGTGGTTAAATTTTAGATTCTAGTCTAAAATAAATGATAAAACTTTGATGAAATAAAGTATTAACCAGAAGTTGAATCGTGTGGCATCAACTGATCATTCACACGTGAATGAAGCTTTTGTAGTTCCTTCCATATTTTTGCTCGTTCAGCAAACATTTCAATTTTTTGAAAAGTAGATCTAATACAATACAATAACTAAATCAATATGAAGCCACTAAATGTTAATTAACGGATTTAATCGCGATTAATTCGCAGCTCTACTTTTTATCAGACTTATCTTAATCTATCCTAATCTGACACTTGATGCCAAGAAGTTTATTGCTTTTTTTGGTAGCGCTGCTGGGAACAGCTGTTTAAAAAAAATGAATTGGGGTGGTATAGTTTCTGATGCTAAATAGTTGGATCACCCTAATTGAGTTCAATAGAGGTTTTTTACTTTTTTTGTGTTTTGTATAAATAGATTTGAAATGATGGGGATGTGTGGTAAAATATTTTAAACAATTTAACAATTGATTAGCAATATTTATATATTTAATTATAATTTATTATTTTTTGTTAAAGGCAGTGAAGCTAACCAGTGTGAAAGCACAATTACCATATGAATATTATTCTCTACCATTCTGTAAACCAGATAAAATTGAGTACAAGCCTGAGAATTTGGGTTAGTATTTGTTTTAAATGAAGTAATAAATAGTTATTCTAACAAGATGCAATAATGTATGATAAAACAACTTTTACAGGTGAAGTACTGAGAGGCGATCGTATTGTAAACACAGTGTATCAAGTGAGAAAAACTTTTTTTTAAATTTATTTGTTATCAAAAATTAAGTTTCTGATGTCGATCTCATTTAATTTTTGATGATTGTTGATAGCCTTGGATGGCAGAATTTATTTAGCTTGATGTGTTTGCATGTTTACTCTGATATCTCGATTTCTACTAGTTGAAAATTGATGGAATTTTTTTTAATTACCATAACTAGCGATGGTGTAATTTCACGTTTTTCGAAATTATTAATTTAAATTTTTGTTTACAAAGTGTTGATAAATGAGTGTGTAGTTATAAATTTGATGGCTAATACAGCAGAAACCCCGCTATAACACGGCCCATCATGAAGACATGATCGTTGGCAGTCGTAGCATGGCTTCCGAAATTTCTTATATGCAAATAAATAGTTTTAATATTTTTGTACATCTTATATTTCACATGAATTTATTAGTATTATAGTACTGAATATTTTAAATCTGTATGATTGTCATTGAAATTAAATCTATTACGAATAAACTGCATGCCACGACGGGTTGGTAGCATATGGCAGGGTTGTCCAACTGGTGGCCCGTCGGACAGTTTCATCCGGCCGGCAACCGAGTTTGGGTAAAAAAAATTTTGCAACACTGTTGGGGCATGTCGACTGTAGCGCAAGATATTTGATCTATTCCACACACGTGTGCGGAATAATGATGTAACTTACTTTCCATTATGTTTCTTAACTTACTGGAATGATTTATCACACAGATTTGTGTTCGTATGCTGATATCATCATTGGTACGTTAATCAACGAGTTCTCAATCAGATTTTCAGATTTTGAAAACCTTAGAAGCAACATTGCATTGTTCAGTAATCCATATTGAGAATCAACATCCGAGCTTTCAACTTTGTGAGCTGCAGACCGATCCATTTCTATGTGGGAAGAATTTTTGAAATTGGTCAGCCATGATCGTTTTCCAACTTTACGTAGGTACTTTTGCTTTAAAGATGTGCTCTACGTTTGGAAGCACCTACATCTGTGAAGCAGCGTTCATTATCATGAAACATGTCAAGTCGAAAACTCGTAGCAGGCTCCACGATGACACTTTCATTTCTTGTATCCGACTTGGCACCACAAGCATTGATGTTGACATTGCCGGTATTGTTAGAGAAAAACTTTTTCCGCAGTGCTCGCACTAGATTAGATAGACTTTATTCAATAGAATAATAGAATGGATCATTAGATTGGAATTGAACAGAATCAATCGAACGACTGTAACAAGTCTTTGTGCTAACTAAGACACTAAGTCAGTAAAATACTTACTACTTAACTTTAACTGAAATACTATGACACTACGTTAAAAGAATATTATAGCAATATAGCTCTTTATAGCAGTTACCATCAAAGTGTTTTTTACAAACTTTTATTTATGTTACAATCTCTGTTTGTGTGTGTGTTTGTGTATGTATGTATGTATGTATGTATGTATGTATGTATGTATGTATGTATGTATGTATGTATGTATGTGTGTGTTTTTCTCTGTATGCAAATCTTGCAAGTAAAATTTAACCAGCTTTTCGACTAGCTAGGAAGCTGAAGCTTTCAGCATAGCTTTATATTGGATGACAATAAATGATTCAATTAAAAAAAAACTTAATTTGAACATCTTTCGTATTTCTAAATCGAGTGTATTTGAAATCAAAGTTTTTGTTGAAAAACTCGTTTTTCCTTTACTTGTTTATTTCTTGGTTAACACTTATAATTGTCTTATATATATTGTCTTATTTTATAACAGTTTTATATGGCATACATATATCATAATTATGCGATATTAAGTGCTAAAATTTGCTCGGCCCGCCAGGGGTCTAGCAATTTTTTATGCTGCCCACAATAGCATGAAGGTTGGACAACCCGGTGTTAATACACCATGGTGTTATCGTTCAAAAAAGTAAAAATTGGTAATTGTTTTTAACACACGGTAATAACCTATAAACATATTAGACATAGAGTTTATAATATTTTAATCAAATCTGTTCTGGCGCTGAAATTTGATTCCGATAGATTTGATAAATTTTCGATTCTTATCGTCGTAGGTGAAAATGAAGGTGACAAGTCCATGCCAGCTTCTGTGCACTGCAAATCTGACGAGTGACGATACGAAGCAACTTTACAAATTCATCAAACAGTCTTACAATGTTCACTTGTAAGAAGTTTTTTGTTTAAATTTTTTTTGTTGTTCAAATTTATAGTTTTTTTTATATGTTTATACTTGATTTTACTGCTTTTAGTTAATGAAGTAAGTCCTGTATGTAACATTTTTTTTCAAACTTCAACGTATAATAGTCGATGGAGATAATTAATTCTCTTCTCTCTTTTGTCTGTTTTCAACCCATATTTCCAAAATTCTGTCCACTTTTCATCCAATCACTAACTTTTCAATACGTTTAAGCTTGCCTCTACGTGTCACGATAGTAAAGTTCGTTAGTTTATTTTCACTTTAGACTAACAGATAATTTGCCATGCTCAACACAAATCAAAGGAGAAACAGGTAAAGAGCAACAATATGAACATGGATATAGATTGGGATATATGAGGAATGAAAAGGTTTGTCTCATCATTACATCATTATATCATTATATCATTATTATTATTATTATTATAAATTGAAAAATTTATTTTGCACTCATTACTTCCTTACATACATAATTACTAGGAGAACATGCAATCATTAATATGCCATTTACTAGCTAGTCTTTTTTGATATACTCTTGAACCCAACCTTGAGGTAGCATTGTCATGTCTATCAGGTCGGTGACTGCATTACTTGTTCATGTGTATATCTTTTTTTTATAGTTTATATTTGTTGTTTTTTTTTCTTGAAATATGAAAATGTGTAAGAAATTTGATGTGTGGAAAGAGTTTATTTTTACATCGAATTATTCAATACTCGATAAGCCACTGAGTTTATATGGCGCAAATCTGTGTTTCATAGCTAAATAGGGAAACGGTGAAATAAATAAGTTATTTGTTATCTTCTTTGTTTTGAAACAATTTTGATATATATATATCTATATTTTCTTATGTGCCTGTTAATTCAGACATCACACTGGCAATTACGGTGTTAATTCAGTCTAGGCAATTTATGTTAAATATTTTAATAACTCGAGTTTACAGTCACTAGCGATAGTAGAAGTTATTCATCGTTTTTTATTTTCTTTTTTATTTGTTGTTCTCTTTAGAATTTCTGTTTATTTTAATATTTTTATTAATTAGAATTTTAAAAAAAATTTCCAGGCTTACATCCACAATCATATAACAATGAAACTGGATTATCATGTGGAAGATGGGTCTGTTTTCTTTCAACGTTCCAAAAATGGGCTATTAATAAATAATAATAATACTAATAAAAATATTTTTATACAGTGACGGTACTCCTACATATCGAGTTGTGGGTTTCAAAGTGGAACCAAAGAGGTTTGCTTTTTTACAAACCTTTTTACAAACTTTTGTTTAGGTTATAATCTCTGTTTGTGTGTGTGTGGCTTTCTCTGTACACAAATCTTGCAAGTAAAATTTAACCAGCTTTTTGACTAGCTAGGAAGATGAAACTTTCAGCATAGCTTTATATTGGATTCAATTTAAAAAAAAAAACCAATTTGAACATCTTTCATATTTCTGAATTGAGTGTATTTGAAATCAAACTTTGTGTTGAAAAACTCGTTTTTCTTTTACTTGTTTAAAAGATGTTTTGAATGAATTAGCAATATAGTGTGTTATAATTTTTTTTTCTGAATTATTATTTAATATTTTTATAATATATTGTAATGAATAAATTTTAATTAATTGAATATAATAATTAGCTTATGTTTTATCTAATTTAATGTGAGTAAATTAACTGATATATAGTAATATGGTAGGTTTTTTTGTGACACAAAACATTTTTTTTTAATAGTGCGTTGTGGAAGAATCCTTCAATTGGCGGAAAGTGTGATGTTGAAGGTGTTAATAATGCAGTGGAGATACCAAGTGAAGGTTTCTAATACTTATCTAACTTTTATTTTCTACCTAACACTATATGTACCGATTAACTGTCACCAATTTGTGTCTACCCCAATTCATTTCTGACCCCATTGAACAATGTTTTGCGGAGTTGTGAATACTAAACTTTCGATAGTAATTCGTAAGCTTCTGCGTCCCGTTATTTTTTTGGAACGATACGATACGATTTCTGAAAATTGCCTCGAATTAAACGATACGATACGAGACGCCTCGAACAATAACGATACGATATCGATACGATACGATATGATATCGAGATCTCGACTGAAGTGAAAATTTTATAAAAAAAATTTTTGTACAACTTGAAATAAGTTTCATTTGTTTAGTTTCGGTACATCTATTTGTCTAAATTTAGACTCTAAATAAAACGCTACCGCCGATAGTAAGTATTTATTTACTTTATTTAGTACGCATTATGCGGTAGTTTATCAATTTAATTAAATGATTTTACTTGCCGATGAAAAGAAAAATTAAAATTATTTTTTCAAGTAATTGAAAAGTAGAAAACCTTCTAGCACACCAAAAGAACGACATTTTTAGGCAATTCAATAGTGAAAGTGGAAAAACCAATGGAGATAGAAATAGATTGCAGATTACTGAGATTGAGATTACTAGATTACTAAGATTAAATTAAAATGATACTGTTTCCCGCAGTCTTTGCATCTGGCAAGATTTACTTCTACATCCTTGTCATTGACTTTCTGCGTGACCGTCTCTTCCTCAAAGTACTCCCAGATTTGACCCCGGTGACGCGGCATGATAATGATGACAAACACGAGAAAGTGCCTCTATGTAAGAATTAAGAACGTAAGAAAAACCCAGCGTGTTTATTTATAGGCGATGGCGAATGCGGTTAGCAATAGCAAGAAAAAAGCTGAGAAAGTTTCGAATTCCAGCTGCAGACGATACGGGCTACGGCACTGTCGTGCACACTACAGGTGGCACACACATACTCATACACAACCAAGAATATCATCGAGATTATGAAGATATATCTTAGATGAGCTACTATTACGGTCAATTACGGATATTGAAACACTAAAATAACCATTCCAGTTCTATGTAACAAATTTGAAAAAATAAGTTTATGAAACAGACTAAACCAAAACATAAACATAGAATGATCATTACTATTACATTACTCATTATTCTCATTAATAATAATAATAGTCAACGATGTCAGCGAGTACGATTGCCTTGTAGGGCTTGTAGTATCAGTAGTATGCAGAGCTCGACTAGCAGCCTAAGAGGAGCGTGGCTTTTTTGCTGCCGGTTCCCAGACTAAAAATAGTAAATAATGGGGCTACAGGCTGTCTGGAAAACCGAATTTAAAATGGGGGATGATAATAGTTATAAACTTCTGTCAATAGGTAGATTAATTAATCAATGTTGATGAATCAATTGCAAATATTCACAGTTGTGACAATCGTTAATTAAATATGTATGACTTTCGTTATTTATTGGAAAATATTTTTAAAAAATCTCGATATTTTTCGGGATTTTTATCGGGAATGAAATTTTAAGTATCCCTAATTATATCGATACGAGACTTCTTCCGCAGGCTGTATCGTTTCAATGGCGATACGGGGTCTCCCGTATCGTTTTGAAATCTCGATTGAATTCGAGATAACGATATCGGGACGCAGATGCTTAGTAATTCGCAGGTAATCACGATTTTTCCTAACTTTCCACTCATGTTCATCATTAAGCTGCATAGGAACAGATGTCTGTTGTGTTTTGTTAGCATGGTAGTTAAATCATTTTGCCATTCCCAACTAATGCTGATCACTTTCAGAATGTTTTTGTTCACCAATTTGTGTTAGTGGTCATTTGTGACCCTTTTTTTGGTTAAACAAATAAATAATGAAATAAAATAAAAAATAAAATAATTTCCTATGTCTGTAGGATTGTATGCTTGTTAGAAACTTTACATAACTCTGTTAGGTGGTGCTGCAATCGCAAAACAACGGTTAATATAAATGTTTATATTTAAACAAATATAGCTGAAGTTTGATGTTTTTGAATGAACATCCAACAACAAGTTGAGTAAATAGTAAACTTCGTGAGATATATTTTGGATTATATGGAACTATGACGGATGCAAGTACATGGTTTTACCAAGGCCATTTTTCATAGAATTACTTACACTGATAATAATATGATATCAACAGTTATAATAAAATATAATATCAAGGTGCCATGAACTTGACCTTCTCATATGAAGTGCAGTGGGATCAAAGTGATGTCAAATGGGCATCCAGGTGGGACACTTACCTGGCCATGAGTGACGTCGAGATTCACTGGTTTTCAATCGTCAACTCTGTAGTTGTTGTCTTCTTCCTTTCTGGTCAGTTTTCAGTCATTTTTTTACATGTTGTCATGTAAAGAAGTGAGTTGTGCAGTACTGTTGTTTGTTGTACTGTTTTTTTTTATAATGTTTGTTGTACTATTTGTACTTCTGCTGTTTGTTACAGAAACAATGTTATAGTACTTTACTGATGTCTGTGTTTTTAATATTCGAGTGATTTTTGCAGTACTGTAGTTTGTTGTTCTGTTTGTTTATAATGTTTGTTGTACTATTTGTACTACTGTTGTTTGTAGTAGTGTTATTTGTAGTACTGCTGCTTATAGAAAGGAGGTTGTAGTACTTTACTGATGTCTGTGTTTTTAATATTTGAGTGAGTGAATTTGAAATGATGAGTTTATCATAAATCAATGAAATGGTTGGTTCTTTATGAGGACCTGTTTAAATTTATGTCTAATTGGTATGATTTGGTATTTAATGTCAATTTTTCAATTAAGCATTTTTACATTATCATCCCAGGTATTCTAACGATGATCATTATCAGGACATTAAGGAGGGATATCGCTAAATATAACAAGATCGATGAAGAAGTGAGACTTGTCTTTCTATTTTTTTAAAATATTCATTAGTTCAAATACTGTTGACATGACTGACATTTGAATTTTTTTGTAAGTGTTGAAACAACGTTTATTAAATTAATAAGGAATTGTAGTTAAACGTTTTTCTGAATTATTAATGTAAATTTATATAAATAAATATATATTTTGAAATTTAGGATGAGGCTTTGGAGGAATCTGGCTGGAAGCTGGTGCATGGAGATGTGTTCAGGCCTCCACAGAGGACAAAATTGCTGGCAGCATTTGTTGGATCAGGGATCCAGATATTCAGTGTAATATTTATCGTCATCGGTGAGTTGGTGAACCGTGCATGTTTAAAAGCAATTTTTTATTCTGCTTGTTGCATCAGTTCAGCATTTTAATTACTTTTCAATCAATCGTTCTAGTTTAGTGATTGCCATGCTGGTTTAGAAATTATTCCGATGAGTCGGTAGTTTGAGCCCGATTAGTGTCGCCGTTATTCGGATATTGTGTGGTTGTTTTTTAAAAGTTCAAGTAGGCAGGAGTTTGTTTGAATGGCAACAAATTAAGTTTTTACGAGGTGTTATGCGCTCGGCCTCTAAAGCGTCAGTCTGCGGAGGGACCTGATATGGAAAAAACGTCCAACTCTAGCTTAGCGTGGAATATGGATGTTTAAAAATAAATGGTGATGATGATCATGTTGTTTTCTACCTTTTTAGTGTTTGCAATGCTCGGCATGCTGTCACCTGCTTCGAGAGGTGCACTGATGACAGCAGGAATCTTCCTTTTCATGTTCATGGGGTTAATATCTACTCATTAAATTTTTTATATCCACCTGGTTGTAGTATGGTTGTTGTAAAAACATTTCATCACCATTGTTTCAGGTTGATAGCCGGGTACTATTCAGCTCGTCTGTACAAAACAATGAAAGGTGTTCAGTGGAAGAGAGCAGCTTTCTTGGTTTGTTTTTTGCTTTCAGTGTTGTATTTATTTTCTTCTTAAAGTTTATGGTTTTTTTAAATAATTTATGTTAATTTTGTGCTTTAGTCTCCAGTATAATTGTTTTTACTCAGTAATTGTTTATTTGTTTGTTTCAGACTGGAATGCTTTATCCGTCGGTTGTTTTCGGGATATGCTTTCTGCTCAATTTTTTCATTTTGGGAAAGCATTCCTCTGGAGCTGTAAGTTGGCTTTTTCTTTAAATCTCATATATTTCATTCTGGGTGCTACGATGGCACAGTCGATGAACCATTTAAATAAAGTTAATGCCAACACAAACAAACAGGCACCAAATAAGAACATTGTCTTTGGACTGTGTTGAGGTGCTATTGATCTGTTTTGGAAGTGCTTTTTAAAATTCCACATTGGAATGTATTCTAAACATTAGAATGTTTTGTTCATATTTGAATGTATTGCAGCGACGGATCCAGGGGGGATGGGGGGATGCACCCCCCCACCAGATTACTAAAAAAAAATGTATATGCTAAAAAATGTTTTTTAAAGCCCCACCAGATTTAGCGACTAATCCAGTAGGAATGCGGGGTATGAACCACTCGCTAGATTACTGTGAAACGAGAGTGCACACCGGCATGGGAATCCCATTACTACATATACAGCTGAACAGAGCTTCAGTGCCATGAAGATATTATTGAAAGCTCCTTGTGCAACAGAACCAGGGGCACAACTAGGCGGGCTTTTGTTCCTTTTTCTATCATTAATAAATTCATAAAGATACCAAAAAAAGACTGCAGTCTGGGGATAGTCAAAAAAGTTTTCGCCTCAGGCGAGCTTTTCTTCCTCTTTCGAACTTCAGCCCCTCCAGCATTTTTTCTGGTTGTGCCCCTGAACAGAACCACAGATGAGCGTTTAACTGGCCTAAAATTATTATATATCCATAACGCATTGCCTTTAGAAACAGATGGTGTTATTGATAGATTTGCAGCCAGCAAGAATAGGGATTTTGATTTTGCACTGTAGATTTTTTTTATTCTAGAAATTTGATTTATGTTTTGAATGTTGTCTTTTTTTGTCTTTGTGCATAATTCATTCTGTTTGTTTTGTAACTTGTAAAAAATCTCTTTGTCAACTTTTGGTCAGATCATCCCCCCACCAGAAAATCCTGGATCCGTTGCTGGTATTGTGCAGCTAAAAAGCACAAAGTATTTTACTTAAAAAAATATAAATTTTCTTTGTTGAGCTGATAAATTTGTGTATTTTCGTATGCGTTGATCGACAATTATGCCGTTTGGATTGAAATCTGCAGGTAATACTTTTATGCGTGCTATTTCACAGTTTCTTCACCCAATTCGTTTTTTTGCTGAACCTTTGATTGATAACTTTGATATATATTCTTCCAGTTGGGAAGAGCTTTAGAATGCCACAGATTTCTCTTCAGACTTGTTTATAGAGTAAACAGAAAATAAATGCCTAAATTTTTTTATGAGTGCTAGTCACGGCTTTCTTTTTATTAAGTTATAATTACGAGAATTTCTGGATCATTTAAAGTATGTAAACGTCTGTAAGTCAAATTTTCAATATAATTACCAACTTTAAATACGGTTTTTATGACTCGATCCAAATGTTTCGTGGTCTGCAAAAACATCAATATATAGAATCTTTTATCATGTGGATCATTATAGAATCGATTTCCATGTGGGTACATCCCTGTAGTTTGCATTTGCGCTCATCACTGACAGTTCAGCTGTCGGCTCTCAAACTGATGTTACGAGTTTGGTTATTCTCACCAGGTTCCCTTCTCAACCATGGTTGCTTTGGTCTGCATGTGGATTGGAATATCTCTTCCACTTGTCTTTGTTGGATATTTCTTCGGATCTCGTAAGCAGGTTAGAAATTATTTCTATCATATTAGTTTTAAGTAGTAAATAAATAAATGTGTTTTTATCTTTTTAGTTTTAGATAATTAATGAGTTTTCATCTTTTTAGTTTTAAATAGTTAATAATTAAATGTGTTTTTATCTTATTAGTTTTAAATAATAAATAAATAAATGAATGTGTTTTTGTCTTTTTAGTTTTAAATAATAAATAAATAAGTGATATTAAAAGATTTGATGATTCTGTGGAGATGTTAACATTCTGGTCTTGGCCTTGACCTTATTTTATTATTTACAGCCTTATGAGCACCCGGTAAGAACCAATCAGATTCCTCGACAAGTCCCTGAACAGCAGTGGTACCTCAATCCGATCGTTGCGTTAGTGATCTTTTGTGTCGTTGAACCTGTACTGCTGTTTTATCAGTGCTGTTGAACCTGTCTTGGTCTTTTATTGGTGCTGTTTCTGATGATTAGATTTGTCAAAGTTTATAAATTGTATTTCAGAGGAAAATTGATTTAATTAGTTTATTCAGTGAACCTATAAAGATTTCAAGTTAGCTTAGCCTGGCTTCAAATGTATCTAATTTTTTTTATGTTGCTCAAAATACTCTTGCATATTGATTAAGTGGAAATGTTTTAATGCATTTTATTATCGTTTTTATTCTTTCCAGAACTCTTCTGTCTGGAATTCTCCCCTTCGGAGCGATGTTCATTGAATTGTTCTTCATCTTTTCTGTAAGTTTACTTTAATCTCACCATTGAGCTATCAATTATTTAAGGAATTCGTTTCCATATTATTACCAAGGTTTTCTATTTTAATTTGCACAGGCCATATGGGAGAACCAGTTCTATTACTTATTTGGGTTCCTCTTTCTTGTTTTCCTCATCCTGATCATATCCTGCTCCCAGATCTCAATTGTCATGGTCTACTTCCAACTCTGTGGAGAAGTATGTACATTCGATAAGTTTGAAGATCTGTGCATGGCATATGTTTTCAAATTTTTCAGTCTTACTAATTAATTTTTCGAAGAAACCCAAAACTGAGTCTGTATTCAAGTTGAATTTACCATATTTTAAATTTAATAACTTGCAAATAAATCAACAAAAAATTTTTGGCAGGATTACCACTGGTGGTGGAGATCATTTGTCGTATCCGGAGGATCGGCCGTCTACGTCTTTGTTTATTCCATCTTCTATTTCATGACCAAGGTGTGCTTTAGTTACTTTTTTATTGAATCGATGTTTTTGAACTTTAAGGCTGGGTTACAGATAGATGCTCATTTAAATATGATAATAATATTACTGACACTGCACTGGTTCAGTTTTGTTATGTACAAAATCAACAACAGAGCTCATTTTCTTAGTTATATGACCACTATTGTTTTGGCACGATAAGACTATTTGTTAAAAGTACTAAAATAAATGTTAGTCGGTTTTTTATTACAAATTTGATTATCTTTTAATATTGTTAATTAGCAAAAAAAATTAATTTATTGCTTGCAGTTGGAGATCACTGAATTCATTCCTACACTTCTCTACTTTGGATACACAGGTCTGATGGTTATCACATTTTGGCTCCTCACTGGAACAATTGGCTTCTATGCTGCATACTTCTTCATTAGAAGAATATACGCTGCCATTAAGATTGATTGAAAACTGTCTTGTTTACTGAGTAAAAGGTCTTGTAGATGATGCATTGCGTACCAGAACAGTGCTCGTCTTGTCATGCAAATATGGAATGTTGTTGTTTCCCATTTGACTAATAATGCTTTTTGACAAGTTTGGAAAAATTGCTTAAACTATTCATACGCGAAACACACGTACTAAGCATGTCCAATTGCATTTCATATTTTATTTAAATTGGCATGGGGTGCTTGATTGTCTTTGATTATAAAGTAACAGTTTTTTAAGTTCGTTTTCTAATGTTTTATTTAATTGGTTTAAGAATTTAGTTTGTATATGTTGGGATAATGTTTCTGTAAATACATAAATTGCTACGCAGTTTTGAGTTTCGTGCCCTCGATTGTTATTAGTGATAAATTATACATGATATATATATATTAGTTTGATTAAAATAGATATATTTCTCCTAGCATTGCTGTTTATTGGGGGTAGATACCAACTGATAATAATACATATATTAATTTCGTTCCATTTCGTGTCTAACCGAAAGATTTTGATGATAAATTTTTGTTTAGTTTTATAATCTTTATGTAGATGGAGACTTGTCGATTTGGAAAAAATAAGGCAAAGACGTGTGTATATTGCCTCAGATATACAAAAACTATCTGGAATAGAGTTTGGCAATAAATGTCCGGTGTCTTTCGCCGTTTTAAAAATGAAGGATTGGATAGTGCAGAAAGGTAAATTCAAAGTTTATAATGTTCATAGTTTTATTGATAGGCAGAGTAGAAGCACTGCCATAAAAGTTTTCTTCAACCAGATTGTTTTTCTGACAACCTCTTTGGTTGAATAATCACTGGACAAATACAGGTTAAAATGATTGAATTTAATAAGTTAGCACATTATTATATAACTTTCTTGACAACCTGCCCTCGCCTTGCACGGTCAAATAGCAGTATCAATAGATGCAACTCTGGTCAACACAGCTCTGATCTGCAGCTATAAGCCATTGCTGAGTTGTTAATCACTCTTGAGTACACAGTAAAGATGTACTCATAAGATGTGTTGTCCGAAAAAAAAGCTACTCAAGGTTCCTTGAAAGCGTTATTATTAGAAATTTAACAATACTGTGAGACAAATCTCAACTAAACGAGCCTAAAGCAGGTTTGATTTTCAATGCAGTCTCTGGAATTTATTAGCTGACGCGATGCAGGCAGACATCCTGCTAAAAAGCCAGCCACCAGTTAATTTCATAAATGTAAACAGCATTTAATGAAAAGCTTAACTCAAAACATTAGGCTTTCGTAGGCCTAGTGAAGACGTTTGGATACAGTTCAAATGTTTTCATACTCAACTACCTATGTTCTCATATTTAAAACTTTAATTATACAGAAAAAAATACTTGACTAACAAATCCAAAAACAATATTGATAATGTAGACTTCAATAATTTTAGAATGGTAGAACAAATGAAAAGGAAACAGTTTGTAAGCAAATAAAGACGCAAAGAAGTTGACCAATATGAAAACAAAAGTATTCCGAACCTGCAACATTGGCCATAATCACAGAACATGTCAACATAACAATCTCAGTTTCTGTTTACCGACAAATGCACAACAGTTTTCGCACATCAGAACTCCGTCCCTCTCCAGTCAAGTGTATGAACTATGAACGATAAATGAAAAACAAAACGGTTTGACTAATACACAAACATTCTCAGAATTATACAGGGAATCTATACGTGAGTATGTATTGATCCATGAACCCTCGAAATGTGTTCAGTGAGAGTCTTTTTATTTATAAATTTTGACTGGCAAATGTTGCACCTCTGGAGGCTCCCATCCTGTTTTTTGAGAAGCATTAGCTGCTTTGAAGTCAGTTTACACTTATGACTTCTACTGTAATGAGACGCGAGTCCCTTCAACAGAGAAAATGAACGTCTGCAGCCTAAGAAAGGGCACACCAAGACTGTACAACTTTCTGCATTGTAATTCTTCATCTTGTTCATATGGGGAGCCACGTCTTTTTCTCTCCAGTGAACGCTGGGAACCGTGTGGAATTGTGAATAATGCTCGGCCAGCATGACGATACTGTCCATGTTGATAAAACAGGCCTGATCGAAGGAAAAACAAGATGAGTACCATGCAAACAATCAGTACTAAAATATGAAATTTTAAAATGGCTTAGGTCAAGATTGTTTACGAAATTCAAATCAATACACTTTGACAGTGCTGTCAAAATTATAATTACCTAAAGAATCTTTTCCATCGAATAAACAAGCAAATTGTGGCCAAGCCACAGAATTGAACAGTCAAGATTACCTGACATGTGTGCTGATCCTGATTGAGATCCTGATTCAAGACATCATCAGGAGTTTCAGTCATGTCGCTCACATCTTCAGCAAGTCCCAGTGAGAAACTATCTAACAAAGACTTTTCAGCGGTTTCCAGTAGAGAAGCTGTTGAAACTGAATTTGAGATGGTTCCATGACTGGCAATCTCAATATTCTGAGATACGTCCAGTATGCTATAATGCTCAGAGGGCTCTACATTGCAACTCTGGCTCACAACGCCAGATACATCGGAGAGAAGATTTGAAATATCAATATTTTTATCTTTATTTGCACTGTTACTTTCAAGAGCCACACTTCCCACTGGAAGATGTGTGTCCTTTTTCAATCCTTCTACAGCTTTCATTACTTGACTGATAGCATATTCATGCAAATCTTGTAAAACATTACTATCTTCTGTATTGTTATATGATATGTGTCCCTCACCAGTTGTAACTGAAGATGGATCCATAACTACCATGCTCCCATCCCCCAAATTCTTTAGTCTTAATGGCGGCAGCTTTCGTTCTTCTAAAACACTTTTGACTGATTTCTCTTGATCAGTACCAAGATTTCCAAGTGCTTTTGTAGATTCTGTTAGCGAAGAAGATAAAGACTTTTCTAAAATAGACAAATTCTGAAGATTTTCCATGGCTGATATTTGACTATCCAAAGAAACGTCAAGCGATTTGTAATTGTTAACACTCCTGATGTTCTCAACGCTAGAAACATTTGATATGTTTGGAAAGTCTGGAGTAAGATCGCATTGTTGTGGTATATTGTAGACTGGGAACACTGGGTTGGGAAGCACAATCTGCTGATTTTTTTTTAATGTTTGTTGAAGAGTCTGATGGATAGGCTGTAGATTCTGGCAATCAGTTTGGACATTCTGGGACTGGATGATCTGATGACTGTGTTGAACATTGTGATGACCAAGTGGTACATTTTGTTGACTGGGCTGGACGTTCTGGCAACTGGGTTGAAAATTGTGGTGACCTAGTTGCACATTCTGATGACTGTTTTGCATATCTTGAAGAGATAACTGTGTGACAACAGTCTTATCACAGGAATTGAATGGCTGAAAGGAGTTGTATCCACTGACAAACTGAGGATAATGATTTAATAGTTTTTGAGGACTCAGCACCCTACAAAAGGGAGAGGTAGTTTGAGGGTTACATACATTGACCCCTGTTTGTGAAAAGGTCAGAGGTCCAGAAATCAGTTGTTTGAAAACTTCACACTCACTAGTTCTTTGTGTTGACATATGTGGATTGATGGTTGGTCCTTGATTAGGAATCGTTGGAGAATTGATTAAATTTGGGTTACTCATACTGCAAGTAAAATTAGATGCATTTAGTAACATCTGTTGATTCTGACCTGGTTTCAATGTATTTTGAGGCATGTAGTTGAAGAAATTTTTTTGAGAATCCATCACACTTTTTTGAGGGCTGACATACTGATTCTGTTTCGGAATATTCGTCAAGTTGCGCGGCTGACAAATTTTTTGACTCTGAGATGTTTTATTCGAAAACTGATGCCCAGAGAAACTGGATTGAATCTGATTTGCCGATTTTTGTTCAGCACTACCATACATAATTTTGAAAACTTCACACTCACTAGTTCTTTGTGTTGACATATGTGGATTGATGGTTGGTCCTTGATTAGGAATCGTTGGAGAATTGATTAAATTTGGGTTACTCATATTACAAGTAAAATTAGATGCATTTAGTAACATCTGTTGATTTTGACCTGGTTTCAATGTATTTTGAGGCATGTAGTTGAAATAATTTTTTTGAGATTCCATCACACTTTTTTGTGGGCTGACATACTGATTCTGTTTCGGAATATTCATCGAGTTGCGCGGCTGACAAATTTGCTGACTCTGAGATGTTTTATTCGAAAACTGATGCCCAGAGAAACTGGATTGAATCTGATTTGCCGATTTTTGTTGAGCACTACCATACACAATTTGAGAGTGTCTTTCATTCGTAGGCACGGCTTGATAGAACGAGCAGTTCGGTGACCTGAACACACCCTGATTCTGTTGCGCGAATGAAGTCAAAGGCACAAGCTGCATCGAAGAGACCGGAGAAGTCTTTGGCAGAGTAATTAAAGATGCGACTCTAACAGTTTTAGGAGAAACGTTGGGATGAGATCGAGATCCCGAACTCGAGATAAAATTTATGGAGGCCTCTGATTGGAATTCACAAGAATTAGATGGCAACAACTGACCTGGCTTCTTTGCTGGAACCAAAGCTATTTGTAGTCTGGATGGATTCTTTGACGGTTTCGTAACAGCAGTTGGTCTGTAAACTTGACAGACGGAGTTGTAGCTGGGTGGAGAGATTTGATTGTTTGCAATTGTAGAATTGACATTCATTCTGCTAGAAGTCGAAAACGACATGCTGTTGAAGGTTGAATCGCTTAAAATCGGAGGTGGAGACAATACTGCTTTCGATGTTTGGGATGAACCGACCGAAGAATTTTTCGGTTGTTGAACTGCAGCTGGTAAATGAACAGAATGATGAAGATTATTATTGTTTTCAACTTTGGAAACACCAGTTTTGGAGCTATCTTGAGGCATGTCCACACTGTTCATCTTCGGTGATAATATTTTAGTCAAATTCACGGAATCTGGCTTTTCGTCCAGCTTTGAAAGAGCATTTGATACAATGTCTGCAAACATTTTATCCCTCATCTCATCAAACACAGCAACATTCGTTGTCTCAATAGTGACATTCGAACCAACGTCGCATATGGCAAGAAGAGGTACTGGATTATTGTTCTAATAAAAAAAAATAAAAACTATATATTAGCAACAAAGCTTGACAAACATTTTTTTTAATTAAAAAAGCAGGTAGGTATTAAAGCTTCATTGGTTGCTATTTATCATTCAAGTTTTACATGAATTATATAATTTATAAACCTCAAATGCTCATTAATTTCATAAAAATATCTTGTAAATTTGAAAAAACCCACAACATCGCAAGCAGCAAAGTTATAGATCAAGAGTGTTACATTGCATAGCAATATTGACATCCTCATCACACCTTATAAATGGTTTCATTAAACTTTGTTAATTTTTAGTTAAATAAAACTGATCAAGGATAGTTGGGGACATTGTGCACCTATTTCAACTAATAGCTACAATACAAGATTTTATATAAAAAATAGCTTTTCTAATTTTACGAAGTAGTTTAATAAATACAGTCGAAGAGTAGACAACATGATCAGAGATTCAGATTTCAGATGAATATGGTATTCGATGCAGCTTAATAGAAACCATTTCAGTAGTGTTAGGTTAACCCCAGAACACAGTAGAACTGCTTCAAGACCTCATTTTAATTCTCCTTAGCTCCAGCTCTATTCCTACTAAAGAAAAATCTTTGCTGACCGTAACTGCAACTTTACACTTTCTCAAACAAATAATATAAGTTATAGTCTTCAAACAAGGCTTACTAAGTTTCTAGAATCTGGACTGCAAATTGCAGCTTGAACTCTTTTTTGATGACCTGGAGCTGGTGCCATTTGCCTCACGAAGGACCCTGGCATTCTGGGTCCGTGGCCAGCAACAGGAACCAGAGCACTGCGAAATCCACCATTGAATGGAACCATTGCATTAGATTCTGACAGGTTAGATATAAATAATTATTAGTAGTTACTAACAATAAATAGTTTCCTATAAAATAGTTTATCTACTTTTGCACAGTTAAAAATTAGCTATTTACTTTTCAAAAAGTAGTTGCTAATTATCAGTTTAAATATTTTTTGAGCAGCTATAAGAACTGTAGTTGAACATTTGTAACCACATTATAAGAAATAAATTCATAATCAAAATGCTTAATTAGTGACAAATAAAATTGTGACATTTTATTAGCACTTCCCCCGTATAACAAAAGGAGCCCGTTAGAACATAATATCCTGATATGTATTTCAAATTTAGCTTCACAAACCGATGTCAAGTTCATAACCCTTGATAGACAGACTTATACTCAAACTAGTATCACTGACTCAATTCTGCTGAAACCTATATGAATAAAAAATAAATACTTTGTTATATTCAACTGCTAAGTTTTAGTTTTTTTATAGGCAGCAAACCAGATGAAGGAGACAGCTGTTTCGTGATATTTAATTTTCAATTATTATTATTATTGCTATTACTAGAAATCACTAAATTTCATCCCATGTCTTCAATATTTTGAGATGTTTTCTTTTGAACAATAAATCTAGCAAAATTTTTATGGCAATCGGATAACCTCTTGCATATAAAGCTTTGGATCTTTAGGACTGACATCGTACAATTGCATAATAAATGTTATTGCACACCTGTGCACACTAATTTTATTAACTGCTGACCACTGCGGCCGCCGCGTTAAGCAAAATTACTAGCATACATATACACAGACATAGAAAATTATGTATGTTGATTTTGCTTTAATAACAATTGCAAAAAATACTGCTATTTCTATTCTGCTGGTGATGAATGTTTATTTACCAACTGTGTTTCATAAATCAATATCGATATTTTAACAACAAAAAATAAAATTTTCTCTATAGAAAAGTACAAAATGGTTTATTGTGTTTGATAATACTTCAAACACACACACCAAGGATGTCTTGGTCATCTTTAGCACACACATACACACAATCCTATTTTATAATAATAATGCCCTTAAGCCTAAAACTAATTACTTCAACAAATTATTAAAGTATAAAGTTGTCTTATCTAAAAGTTCCTACTGAACTTGACAATATCTGACAATATCTCTGACAAAATCGTTAATTCAATAAATCACAGACACATGCAAAAATATTCTCCTGTACTATTTGGCCAACTATTCAGCACCTGCAACATTTTAAAGACTTTTTGGCTTTGATAGAATAGCAGAAATGAACTGATAATCGGTATCGGCCGATTATCTACCCTTTTGCAGATAATCGCTACTGGCTGTTTCACAATCGGTATCGGCCGATAATCACCCAGTACCGAAATATGCTATTTTTCATTCTTGCAAACTATAGAGATGCTAAATTTAGTCCAAAAACGTCAATAAAACAAGCCAATAGATGAGAGTAAATGTAATTAACCCGTTTTAGACCATCGTACGTTTTTACGAACACACTTATTCTTGGCGTTGTATAAAATAATGCTGCAAATTTTTTTGTGTTAAAATTTTTTTTATGTTCAGAAAGCTTCAATACACTGTAAAAAAATTTTTTAATTATTTTTTATTCGTATTAAGTAGTTTAATCTGGATTAGAATATGAGCATTTTTAAGGTTTTCCACGACATTAATTTAAAAGTTTATTGTGCTAATTTCATAGAAGTTATCATAACAAAAGTTTGAAATATGGAAAGGGTATGTACTCAAAAGTAAACATTAACTAAATTAAATTGTGTTTACACTAACTCACAATCTGAACTTGTATGATTCATGCTCGTTTTGAACAAGTTGAAATTAGTTTATTCAGCTTATAGTTGTGTAGTAGTTGAATTGGTGATAGTGTTTTTTGCAAATTTCATTCTTCGAATAAAATGTTTTTAAAATTTAAAAATGAAAGGAGTCAAACAGAACGTTTTTTCACTTGAAAGAAGCTATGGAACTAATTCTTGATGATGATAGCATTGAGGTTGACAACCTTGTCATTCTTCTGCACCACGCATCAGAACACATGACTAATGAATACATACATACACACATTCAAAACACATACATACATACATACATACATACATACATACATACATACATACATACATACATACACACATACAAAACACATACATACATACATACATACATACATACATACATACATACATACATACATACATACATACATACATACATACACACATACAAAACACATACATACATACATACATACATACATACATACATACATACATACATACATACATACATACATACATACATACATACATACACACACATACATACATACATACATACATACATACATACATACATACATAAATACATACATACATACATACATACATACATACATACATACATACATACATACATACATACATACATACAAACATACATACATAGTAATACATACATACATACATACATACATACATACATACATACATACATACATACATACATACATACATACATACATACATACATAGTAATATATACATACATACATACATACATACATACATACATACATACATACATACAAACATACATACATACATACATACATACATACATACATACATACATACATACATACATACATACATACATACATACATACATACATACATACATACATACATACATGTCTATTGTTTTCACGATAATCAACAGGTAAATTTCCAGACACATACTCGCATACACACACATGTATATCTTTACAATAACCAGCAGGTAAGCTTCCAGACTGGATTCTTAACATTCTTTCTCAAATAAAATTGATAATTTTTGTAGATGAAAAAAAAACTTTATATTTTAAATAACAAACACAGCTATAATAATTAAATTAAAATTGCCACTTCTAGGCAACATGAATAAAAAAAGTCATAAAAAACTGCTATGTTTACACATTTAGACCTCAAAAACCACTTTGTAGACAGACTGTTTATTTGTGTGTTATGTGCATGTGCACTGTGGATACAATGCTTTATGCAGTGTTGTTTCAGTTAAGCGTAACTTTAACTGAATTTGGTCTAATAACTGAAAAAAGAGATTTAAGTTAAGTACTAACTGAAACTTTAACTGAAAAATAATGTTAACTTTAATTGTAATACTAATAGTAAAAAAAAGTAGTAACTGTAATACAAACTGAAAAAAAATGTTTTCGGAAAATCCAATACTGAAATGAGCCAAAATTTTATTTCTTTGTTTATATTTAGTAACCGGACCCACTTGTGCCTTTTATCTCTACTATGATTTTCTTTTTAATCGCTTTATTTGCATTTAACGACGTATGAACAATGTTAAAAATAAATTCTTGCCGAAAACAAGAAAATGGAGTTTGGCGTTATTTAAGTTACGAACCCTCTACTGATAAAAGCTGGTGCAACGTGGTTTGTAGTGTGGGAGAAAAAGATTCGGAAGCTCACGTGGTCGAAACTTGCGGAGCTCTGAGCTCCAGGAAGTTAGCAACGCTTCGGGCAACGATTTTCGGCAATTATTATTTGTCACTAGGAAAGTGTAAAATGTAAAATGTAATTAGATATTTGAATTCTACGTTAAATTTGCTATAAGAATACATTTGTTTGAAGGGGCGGATAATTTTATTTTTCTTTTGATTAATTTGTTTCTGATTGGCTGTGTCGGTAACATATTTGTAAGGTCAAGTCATGGAAGGCATTTTTCACAAAGTGTCAATGAATATTTTAAAATAATTTTTGCACTGTTCAATCAAGCCTATATTTCTCTACAAGAAAACAGTTGTTTGAAGGGGCGGACAATTTTAGTTTATTTTTTGTTTAATTAATTTGTGGCGATTCGGATCGATTGAAAGCGGAAGCATTTCTGTAAATGACGTTTATTATTTTTTTGTCACTAGGAAAGTGTAAAATGTAATTAGATATTTGAATTCTGCGTTAAATTTGCTATAAGAATACATTTGTTTGAAGGGGCAGATAATTTTATTTTTTTTTTGAATAATTAGTTTCTGATTGGCTGTGTCGGTAAAGGTCAATTCGTGGAAGGCATTTTTCATAAAGTGTCAATAAATATTTCAAAATAGTTTTTGCACTGTTTAATCAAGCTGATATTTCTCTACAAGAAAACATTTGTTTGAAAGGGCAGACAATTTTAGTTTATTTTTTATTCAATTAATTTGTGGCGATTTGGAGTTAAAATAGACATCGTTTCCCGCTTCATTGCTAACTTCATTCACCTATCGTAAAAAGCTAAAGGCCAAGCGCAAACTAATCGAAAATGATATAGGAAACATGGTTAACCAGAATAGCGCACAGACTACTTTGCCTGCTTTTATTAGCAAAAAAAAGAATGGAATTCAGATGCACAGGAAATGAAACTGAAACAGCGTTTGCTTAGCAATATCAGTACTGGTTTATATTAATAACTGTTATACTAACTGTAATAGTAACTGAAAAAATTATTAACTCTAATATTAACTGGAAAAAATGAAAAAAATTAACTTTAACTGTAATACTAACTAAAAAATATTAAATTGGCTAACTTTAACTGATACTCTAACTGAAAAACCCTAACTGAAACAACACTGGCTTTATGATGCTTAAGGATGAGCTTAGTGATGGTTGACATGTTAATCCAGTTGGGCTGGGTATCCCTCAGAAGTCATTTTCTCATTAAAAACTTCTAAAATAAGTTTTTTCGCGATATATTTACAAATGAAAACACCCCGTTTTAATAATTTTTAAGCTAAATTTTCATTTGTATTGTTAATGCACTTCACTAAAAAAACTTATTACTAACGACATGTGATAAATTGTACAAAATAATGAATGTCGCCAACATGAAAATAAACTACAATAGTTTAAGGAAAAATCACAAGTTAGCTACTGGCAAACATAAAATTACACAACCCAAAAAATAAAAACCTCGAAAACTGGGAGCTCTCGGTCTAGCATTTGTTGCTCCTCTGGCAGAACTTCCTCTGGAAGATGCGCACATTCCCCTGCCTGCTCTTTGTCCTCTGACTCTCGGTGCAGTCATTCTCGGTCTAAAAGCCATATTCATAGGCTGGTGAATAGGCATACCCCCCCTGGCACTGAGTGAAACTCTTTGTCTGACTTTAGGCTGTCTCGCACTGCTTGAGTTAATACCAGAATGAGGGTACTGCAAAGCTAATTGCCGATTGGTATTTAAATGGCTACTCTTATTTATAGAAAGAAGCTTAGAAGTGGTGGCCGATCTAGAAGGCATAGTGTTGGACTGTTGATTGCAGACATCCTTTGTTTGAACGTTGTGAGTCTCGTCCAATTTGATCACGAGTACGTTTTCACCATCACTTGTTATGACAATTATTCCTTCTAAATTCAAGGCAAAATTGAAAGAAACAAAATTTTTGCAAAATGTTATTATCGTGTCTTTTAGTAAATTACAAATTCGTTCCTTGCTGTCTTGAAGCTTCATCTTGATTAGTAAATTGTGAGAAAACTGGTCATCAATTTTTACTAAAACAAAACAAAAATAATGTTAATATATACTTTCTTTTAATTAATAACTTTTAAATTATTTAAACATTTATAAATTAAAAAAGCTTGTTTCTTTAGTCTTGCTGTTTAATAGATGTCTTTTTTAATTAACTATACAACCTGTCCTAAGCTAAATCTTGGAAACAATATTTACAACCCAAATGAGGAGGATCATATCATGGTTTAAAAAATTAGTGCAATTCAAACTTTTTTAGTTAAAAAAAACAGAATTTCTGAACTCTTACTAAACAGAGTGAATTAATTTTTAACAATTATAGATGATGTATCACTGATATTATAAAAAAGATGGAAAACTTGCTAATAATTACAATCTACAACACTATTTATAGTGACTAAAGTTCACGCTACGCAGGCACTTCATAGACTTCAAACTACTTATAAAGCAGCACATACCAAAACGATAATTTTCCACTTTGTACCAACAAATCCAGTTCAAGTAAACATAATTCACCCGAGATCAAAATTAAACTGCCCCGGAGAAGCGTCAACAGCGGCTGCACCACATTCGTGTTCCGTGTTTTTCATTTAAATGTCATGTTTTACAAATTTAATTGGAATTCTTGACTGCTAAAAAACAACTAATTTTTTTTTATTTAAAAACTTGGCTGGTGTCGTAGAAAGTTTTCTGGTTGATTGTCAGTGTCAGTGGTTCTAGTCAATTCTAGTCATAGTGACATCGCACTCGGGAGCGCTATAACTTAACGCAGTTAAATCCGAGAAGGCAATCGCACAAAGAAATTACTCTGCTTTTTTCGACTGTTTTTGAATATATCACACTATAAAAAAAAGTTTTAAGTGGCCGCATTATGCCAGGAGCTTCGGCGAAGTTAATGCCGCGGTTTCCATAACCATCATAACGTCATAACCCAAACCCTCCGGTCGGAGAGGGGGGGCAGGTCTCCCAATTATGGTGACTTGTAAGTAATTATAATTTATATCAATCATTGCTATCATATGTAGGGGGGAGCTGTACTCTACCAAAAAAAAATTAATTGTTACTCTGGCGGGTGATGTAAACCCCTGCTCAAAGTCCTCAAAATTTACTAGCTTTCCACTCAGCGTATGTGGTCAACTAACGAGTACAGAACTTGTCTGCACAGCAGGCACATGATTCCTCATCCAAAAAAGTTATTTTTACCTCATTAAACAAAAACATCACAACCAATAATTAAATATCTTTATTTTCAAACCAAATATTTTTCTAGAAACATTACAAAACAACACAACGTTGTACTGTTATAATGCGAGGTAAACAGATCCAAGCCAGGAATGTAAAACACAAAATCTTTCTATCAGTTCTAACAAAAGTTACACAGTTGACAAGAATCAGACTTTAAATGTAACAAAAAACAAATAACTCTTTAAGCAGCAAATACAAAAATGTACAATACAGCAAGTTAAAAAAATCACAGTTTAGCATATTCAAAACTTCAGTCAACTTCTTCAATGGTTGGTCCTTTTCCATTTGAATGCTTATGATCACCTGTTGCACCAGGAAATCCACCTGTTGATCCTGCCCCTTGGTAGAGCTTGGTGACAATTGGCATGCACAACTTTTCCAACTCCTTCTGCTTGTGTTCAAATTCCTCTTTTTCTGCCAGCTGTTTAAATAAAGTTATTTTAAGAATGATTAGGATTGAATTAATTAACAATTTAACAATTAATTTAATAACATAATATTTTGTATTTATGGAATCAGAAGAACATACCTGATTCTGATCCATCCACTTAACAATTTCATTGCATTTATCGACAACCAATTTCTTGTCCGCTTCAGAGATTTTATCTTTTAGTTTTTCATCTTCAACAGTTGACTTCATGTTAAATGCATATCCTTCCAGACTATTCTTAGCACTGATCCTCTCTTTTTGTTTTTCATCTTCATCTTTATATTTCTCTGCATCTTTGACCATCTTCTCAATCTCTTCCTTGCTCAGTCTTCCTTTGTCATTTGTAATAGTGATCTTGTTTTCTTTACCAGTGCTCTTATCCACGGCTGACACATGCATGATGCCATTCGCATCAATGTCAAAGGTTACCTCAATTTGAGGAACACCTCTGGGAGCTGGTGGTATTCCTGCCAGTTCAAATTTCCCAAGCAGATTATTGTCCTTAGTCATAGCCCTCTCTCCTTCAAAAACTTGAATAAGAACACCAGGTTGATTGTCAGAGTACGTCGTAAAGGTTTGTGTCTGCTTGGTCGGAATGGTTGTGTTACGCTTGACAAGAGCCGTCATGACACCACCAGCTGTTTCTATGCCCAATGATAGAGGAGCCACATCCAGTAGCAACAAATCCTGAACTGCTTCTGATTTATCTCCATGCAAGATGGCTGCTTGGACAGCTGTTAGAACAAACAAAATTAGTTTAGCAGAATAAAAACATCAACATTTAATATTGAGTTTATTTAACAATAAATAATAAATACTCTTCACTTACCAGCTCCATATGCAACAGCTTCATCAGGATTAATAGACTTGTTTAGTTCCCTTCCATTGAAGAAATCTTGCAAAAGTTTCTGAACCTTGGGAATACGAGTGGAACCACCAACAAGGACGATATCGTGAATGCTCGACTTGTCCATCTTGGCATCTCTCAAAGACTTTTCAACAGGATCTAAGGTACCTCTGAAGAGGTCAGCACACAGTTCCTCAAACCTTGCTCTTGTAATGCTTGTATAGAAATCAATTCCTTCATACAAAGAGTCTATTTCAACACTTGCTTGACTAGAACTGGACAGGGTTCTTTTGGCTCTTTCGCATGCTGTCCTTAATCTTCTTACAGCTCTCTTATTGTCACTGATGTCTTTTTTGTGCTTGCGTTTGAACTCTTGAATGAAATGAGTGACCATGCGATTGTCAAAATCTTCTCCACCAAGATGAGTGTCGCCTGAGGTTGCCTTCACTTCAAAGATACCTTCCTCAATGGTTAGGATGGACACGTCAAAAGTGCCACCCCCAAGATCAAAGATCAGCACGTTCCTCTCTCCTCCTATTTTCTTGTCTAATCCATAAGCAATAGCTGCAGCTGTGGACTCGTTGATGATTCTCAAAACATTCATACCAGAAATTGTTCCTGCATCTTTAGTTGCCTGTCTTTGAGAGTCATTGAAGTATGCTGGGACTGTGATGACAGCATCTGATACAGTCTAAAAAACAAACAAATATAAATTAGTTAAAAAATTAACGACTGCTCAAATAATGCTAATTTGTTACTATAATTCTCAAACAAGTAAAATGCAACAAATTTACAACAAAATAAATCAATGAATACCTTGCCAATGTATGCTTCAGCAGTTTCTTTCATTTTCAAAAGAACCATTGAAGATATTTCCTCAGGATAAAACGTTTTTTCTTCCCCTTTGTACTCGACTTTGATTTTTGGCTTCCCTCCGTCGTTTACAACTGTAAAAGGCCAGTGCTTCATGTCTGCTTGTATGGAAGAATCATCATACTTTCTACCAATCAATCTCTTGGCATCAAAAACACTGTTGGTCGGATTCATGGCCACTTGGTTTTTGGCAGCGTCTCCTATCAGACGCTCCGAGTCAGTAAAAGCAACATAACTCGGAGTTGTTCGATTTCCTTGGTCGTTTGCGATAATTTCAACTTTTCCATGTTGGAAGATACCGACGCAAGAATACGTCGTACCCAAATCAATACCGATAGCTGGAGCTTTTGTCATTGTAGAGTATTGTAGACGAACAGAACAGACCAAATAGAGATGAACGATCTATAACTTGTTAAGCAGAGTTTAACTTTAACACTTTAACTCCTAACTAGAAAGTTGTAGTTTATGGAAGAGGCACAGGCACCAAATATCAGATCAGGTAAAGTACGATAGCAAACAATATTTTGCTTCTAAATCGATCGAATGCGTAGTCAAAATAAGACGAGATACAGAGTGCTGTCGGTTGCTCTATATATACCGTGACCGAAACGAATATTTCGAAACCGCTACAACATTCTGGAAGTTTCGAATTCGAAAACATTCTCGCAGCTTCGATCAGCTGAGAATTCTCATTAATATTTATTAGATCGAACTTTCTAGAAACGGAAAAAGTTCTAGATATTTCAGCTGAATGTTTAACTGGAACTTTCCAACTAGTATAATTTGTTTGTTGATAATTTTAATTTTTTGAAACAGTTAAAGGTGCTCACGGGGGGAGGGGGTTGTGGTGGCTCCTACTTTTCTAATTTTTTTTCCAAAAGTTATTTAACAGTCTACGATGGCCCAGTTAGTCTAATGGGGCTCACTCAACGTCATGGGGAGAACATTTCATCGTCATGGCTAGTAATGGGAAGTCCATTTCAACGTCATTGGGAGTAATGGGGAGTCCATTTTAACGTCAAGGAGACTTTGTCAACGTCATGGGGGGAACCAACTTAAACGCCAATAAGACTCACTTCAACGTTATGGAGAACCAAAACCTTATCGTCAAAGGGTCCGTACTTCAGTCAGAGAGAAACTTCTCCTCTCTGCTCCCTAAATGACATCCAGGGGCGGTGATTACAAGGGAACTTGGGAAACAAGTTCCCCTCAATAATTTGGTTTACGGGACTGTAGACATTGTCTTCCAATAATAGTTTCAAAAAACTTACAAATTCAAACTAACTCTAATCCATACTATTTGAAATTTGTAATATCAAAAAGAGTTCTTTTTCCGTTTAGTGGTTAACCATTTCAGAGTCACTGACTGACTGACTGACCCCGAATCTAACCAGCCTTGCCATGGGCTGAAAACCTTCCTTTTCGGTCAATTTGTAGCAGAGCGCTCTTCAACGTTTCGTCGCAAGAAACGCTGCATTAATTAATGAATTGTATTGAATTTTACAGACGGACATAGCAGGGGATCAATAAAACTGCCAGTGGCGGATCTATACTTCTTTGGCGGGGGGGGGGGGCAAACAAACGGCGAAAGGGACCAAAAACTGCGGGGGCCAAAATCGGCCGGGGTAGGGCCAAAAACAGCGGGAAAAGCAAAAATTTGATCTTAGACCCACAAACCCCACTGGAAAACAAATGCCGGATGCTAAAAATTTACCTAAAAAATAGTCAATTTTTCTTCTAAATTTCGTCAATTTGAACTTTTCCCACTTATTTCTAGTTTTAAACGTCATTTCTCGTAATAATATTGTTATAAATTTTTATAGTACTTCAAAAAAAGAATTTCTGAGATTCGCGAAGGGGGGCCAAGTACCCCTGGATCCGCTACTGTGTTCTGCTATAATACCCGGTTTTTAAAACGGCTATTCTCTGGTAGAAAGAAATAAAAAAGTTGACTACTTTTAGGATGTTTTCATTTTTGGAAGAAAAAGTTTACTTTTTTACTTTTTTTTCTTTAGAAAATGAGCTATGTATCCTCCCTGTAATCGACCATGCATAAAGGGAAAAGTTGACGACCAACATATCACTGAAAATTCCTGGATCCTCGCTATCCAGACAACACTCGAGCAAACAACAAAACAAGACTCAGTTTCTAGCAGTTTTGTCGTTGTCCACCGGATTGATTGATTGGTCAGTGATTAAAAATGTAATGGAATAGGAAAATAAGCAATCATAACAACAAAAAACAAAATTTATGAGTAAAAATTACTAAATTAAAAAGTTATGTCTTACATGCTTATAACGATAAAAATATTTTATCCTTTATTATTGAGATACTGTAAGCCATATCGGCTTTCCATTCGTTATACTTGTGGGAAAGAGAAGGTAAAAATTATAATAGAAGTTTGCGAATGAACTAGGTATTTTTTTCCCGTGGCAAGTTCACGGGATGTCCTTTGACGTTGAACGGAAATCTTTAGAATGTAAAAAACGTGAATCTAGTCAAGATACTTATCAGAATTTGGTGAAAGAACTACTCAGTGATGAAAGTAATAAGTTTTGTGCAGACTGTAACGCAAAAGGTTAAATTATTATTGAAATTAAATGATATTTAATCGGTATTTTTTATTAAAATAACTGTAATTATATGAAAGATTTGGTCTTCTTTAAAGTTTTATATTAACCAAACAAAAAAGGCACTCAGTGGGCATCATGGAATTTAGGGGTGTTTCTGTGTATCAGATGTGCTGGAATCCATAGAAACTTAGGAGTTCACATATCAAAAGTGAAATCAATATTTCTTGACACGTGGTCTCAAGAAAATGCTTATGTAATTATTTTTTGTGTATAATTAATAGAAAATGTCAGATTTATCAATTCAACATTTAAATTACAGATGTTACAAGTGATGGGCAATAAAAAAGCAAAAGAGGTGTATGAAGCATGCTTGCCTAGTAATTTTCAGAAACGTGATCACCATTGGTAATTTTTTAAATCTTATTATTATCATGTCTTGGGTTATAACTGTTTACTAAGGTTAAGTTGAACCCAAAGACCATTGCTCCAAATGGCTATAACTTATGTCACTAGGTCTTAGTGAATAGATTAATGACAATCGGAGGCATGTAAAATCATGTCACAAATGTTTTATTGAATGCTCATTTATTGCTTCCATTTTTTTTATGAAAATTATTTAAATTTTATTTTTTAAGCAACATTGAATCTTGGATCAGACAGAAATATGAATACAAAAAGTTCATGCTTAAGAATTGGACTCCACAGCAATTCAATGTGGTTTTTAGTTTTGTCTTTGTAACTCAACAACGAGATTATTGTTATTTATGAGCAAATTTATTCCAGAAAAAGAAACGCTCCAAGAAAAAAGGTCATGGTGTTCAAAAGGTTCTACTACAGTATATTTATATTTAATTATCATCATTTTGTTATTATCATTGTTTATTAATAAAATAAAATAAAATATTGCTTTTCTCTGCTAAGCTAAAGAAGACTAGACATTTTGAGTAAGGTTGAAATAATAGTGATGTGGCATTTGTGACAGTCCTGGTCTATTGTTTTTTTGTATTCGCCAAAAAAATCGGCGTTGAAACCGTGCAACTGATATGCCAATATACTCACTAATATTCAGCTTTGCTAAGCAAAACTATTTTTTACAGGCCAAAGCAAGTATTTGGTTGCTTGGTAATTATATAAATTGATTTCCTGAAGATTTATAAAAAAATTTTTAGGAGGATTTCATCATTGACAATGATCCTCAAGTAGAAGTTATAGCTAGTCTCAATTCCCCAGCAGGTTTTTTGAACTGACAATATGGAATGTTTTGATGGATGGTCAATGATAACTTCAATTTGTGTTCTATAGAATTTTTAAATCTGTTTTTATTTTCTTGGAAATCTTTAATTAAAAAAAGTTAGGGATGTTTGGCATGAGAAATCTATGGTAGATAATAGGATTCTCAATAGAGACTTTTTGTTTCATTACTTAAGAAAGTAATAACGTTCTGTTGGGGCTCAGTCAAGTAGAAATCTCTGGTGGAAAAACTGATGCCAGTCACTTAGGTTAGTTTAATGCTTTTTACAAACTTTTATTTAGGTAACAATCTCTGTTTGTGGCTTTCTCTGTACACAAATCTTGCAAGTAAAATTCAACCAGCATTTTGACTAGCTAGGAAGCTGAAACTTTCAGCATAGCTTTATATTGGATGAAAATACATGATTCAATTAAAAAAAAGAAGAAAAAAGCTATTTATTTGTTTTTTCCTTTACTTGTTTTGTATATTTTTATTCTATTTAATAACACAAGTAATGATTATTCATGTTACTGGACATTAATTGGTTAACATTTCAAATTACCAAGTAATGTTTATTCATGTTACTGGAATTCATTATTTGATTAAAATTTCACTTGGTTTGGCACATGCTAGATATTATCAAATTTGGCAAGATAATATATTTTTTATTTCTATAAGTTTGATAGATAAATTGAATGTTGTTTTATTGGAAATTTAGTTTAATTAGAATTAGGGCATTAACAGATTTTCTAACTCAGACTTTTTTTTCAGGAGTTGCTGAAACAAGTGCTTCTTGGGACAGTTCTGTCACTTTATCAACGAAAGGAATAACTTTGTGTAGTTCTTTGTGGCAGTAATTTTTTTTTAATTTTGTTTTTGCAATTTTGTGCTTTATTCTGTATCAAAGACAGCCACTGTCAGCAATAGAAAACTTTTTTAAAGATGTTGCCTGTGGTTTGTGTTTTACGTATTTCCCGTTTACATTGACTTTTATGGTTTTTTAATTTTAGGGATGAGAGAGGCATCATATTTTTTACATTCCAACTGGTCAAATAATAATATCACCGCTTTTATTATAATTTTGCAGACTCGTTTTATATTTAGAAACAAATATGATTATATTGTTTATATCGGAAAAAACGTTTTTTGTTGTTTTGCTGCTTTTGCTCGCTATACAGAAGTTATTATTGTTGTTAAAGTTGAAGTATGACATGGCATGTAAATTGTAATGCTAAAAATTGTTTATCAGTCATATGTACAAATAAAAAACCTAATTTATAGTATAAGTTATATTAAAGTAATTGGAGCTTTTCAAATAATTTATTATCAATTTTATCATCTTCAAGCACAAAGTTAAAAAAATTTTTTTTATTGGAATAAAACTTAAAAATCGGATTGGTGGTGCTGGGATGGTTTTATAAAGTTGGTACCAAAATAGAATACATAATGTCTTCAATAAAATAGTTTAACCAACTTTAACTAATTATTAGTCAGAACTTAGCAGAAAGAGTTCAGGTTTATAATTTTAATTTGGCTTCTGAAGGAAATGTGAAAAAGATATTTTCTTTTTTCTAAAAATCTCAGACCACTCAAGAGAATCTTAAGTTGCTGTGGCATACAATATTGGTCACTGTTGGGATGCAATGCCACACAGAAAAATAAGTGCAGATTGGTTCTGATAAACAAACTAATAATCCCTTGTCCACCCATTTACAACTTATATTTTTTTAAAGACCACCAGCATTGTTGCACATTTCAGACAGTTGCACTAATTGTATCGCTTAGTAACATACAGCCTGTCTCACCAAAGTGTCTTCCGTGTTCTTTTATTTAAAAAGTTAAACAAGTGAACCTTAAAAGAAGTGTACAAATGCTTGCCGGTAAGCTAGCAACTAAGCACCACGAATTTCAGCGTTATAATTATAAACTGGTCAAATAAATCTGTAATATAATGCTGTAATGTATCAACTAATAACTACAAGATTTTTAGGTTTACCAATCTGAAAAACGTTTTTTTACATGAAAATCATTCTTTTAGCACTGGAGTCGATAGAAAACAGATTTTTGGGATATTTCAGAAAAGTTCAAAAAAGTAAAAAATTATATATATATATATATATAATATACTGCCCCCTTACTTAATTTGCTTATTCAATCGCTCCTTTGTTACCGGTCATGCTCCTGAGTGTTTTAAGAGTGCCAACGTCTATCCAGTTCTTAAAAAATCAACTTTAGAATTGAATCTTTCGTCATCCTACAGGCCAATCTCTAATCTCAGTGTACTGTCAAAACTCCTCGGGCGGCTGGTGATGAAGCAATTGCTATATATATATGTATATATATATATATATATATATATATAACTCCGCTTTGCTTTTGCAAGCCAGTCCCAAGCCTGGAGAAAGGAGGAGGGAAAAGTTAAAAAGATCAACTTATGATCCACGACTGGAAGTACTTAGGTGCTTCTGACACAGCCGTTTCAGTCTTAAAACACTTGGTGTAAAGGACTATAAACTATTATAATATATATATATATATATATATATATATATATATATATATATATATATATATATATATATATATATATATATATATATAAATGAATGTTTGTATGTATGTCTATAGGTATGTTATTTATGCATTTCTACACCATTCATCCGATCGTAATGAAATTTTCACACAACCTTGAGAGTCAAGGGGAATCAAATATAGAGAAAAAAATTTTGAAATCCGTCACAAAATGAGCGGAGCGGAGCGGGTGAGCGAGCGGGAAGTCCAAAACAAAGAAGAATTGGAGGATATTCTTATTGATTCAAAATTAGACTCACATCAAAAGCGCGAGTTGCAGCAACTTTTGCATAGCTTCAAAAATATTTTTTCGACTGTGCCAAGTGTCACCCATCTAGGAGAACACGAGATGCATCAGACCTCTTCGGACCCTATTCGTCAAAAACCTTATCCACTGCCGTTTGCTCTAAGAGAGAAATTGAATGAGGAAATTGACGATATGCTTAGAAACGGGATAATAGAAGCATCCAATTCTCCATTCGTGGCACCAGTGGTCATGGTTAAAAAGAATGACGGTACAACAAGAATCTGCTGCGACTATCGCAAAATTAATAAAGTGACAATTTTGGATCCAGTCCCGCAAGAAAATACGGAAGATATTCTGGTACAACTAACCGGCTGCAAATATTTTTCAAAATTTGATTTGACAAAAGGCTATTGGCAGGTTCCGATGAGGCACGAAGATAAAAAGTACACGACTTTCGCAACTCATCGTGGTCTATATCAGTTTAATATGATGCCTTTTGGATTGGTAAATGCTCCAGCTACATTTTGCAAAATTATACGGAAATTGTTAGAAGGGTGTCCCAATATTCATAACTACCTTGACGACGTGTTGATTCATACAGATTCTTGGGAGACACATTTGGAAGCACTGAGTTTATTTTTTACGAAGGTGAAAGAAGGTAACTTGAAGGTTAAACCTTCAAAATGTCACATTGGTTACCAAGAAATAGAATTTTTGGGACATAAAATCAGTGGCCGGGGCATAGAACCTTCGGAAAAACTTATCGAAAAAATGGTAAAATCTCCGATACCAGCAACAAAAAAACAAGTACGATCTTTCCTTTGTTTAATTGGCTATTATAGAAAATTCATCCCACAGTTTGTCGAAGTTGCTTTCCCTTTAACGGATTTGGTAAAAAAAGGTTTGCCAAATAAAGTGATATGGGAAAATGCACAGCAGGCTGCTTTTGACAGACTGAAACATCATGTCTTAAGCAAACCAATACTTAGGATACCAGAATTGTCCAACGAATTCATCTTGCAAACAGATGCTTCTGATACTGGCATAGGAGCAGTGTTGTTCCAAAGGTGGAGTGATGGCAAATATCCGACGATGTTCCTCAGTCGGCAGTTGCTACCCAGAGAAAGACGCTATGCAACAATTGAAAAAGAATGCTTAGCAATTGTGTGGGCAATTCAAAAATGCCGCAAATACCTGTACGGTAGACCCTTTACTCTAGAGACTGATCTTGAGCCTCTCAAATATCTTAACTCTTCGACGTACAGAAATGATTGCATTATGCGATGGGCATTAGCTCTTCAACCATATAGAATCAAAGTTAATTATATTAAAGGACAAGAAAATATTGGAGCTGATTTTCTGAGCAGACAAGAATCCACCAAAGGTAACACAAAAAACACTTAGTGTTTTCTTCGGAAGAGGGGGGATATGTAAGGTGTTTGATTCACCTCACAAATTTTTATGAGTTTTTTTTGTAAATTAGTTTATTTAGTAACGGTATACCTTAGGTGTGTGTGTTTGTGCGTATGTGGGTACGTGATATTTTTATCGGTTTTATATACGTATATATATATGTATATGTATATATATATATATATATATATGTGCATATACATATGAGTGTGCGTGTGTGTACGTGTGTGTGCTTATTATTTTTGTTATCTAGGTATATATATATATATATATATATATATATATATATATATATATATATATATATATATATATATATATATATGTCTCAACTTCAGACTCGAACCCACGACTGTCGTGGGTTCGAGTCTGAAGTTGAGACATGTATATTTGCGTTATTTCGTGGTGGATTGTACGCCATCCAAGTTTCTGATATATGTGGCTCGTAAAAACATATCAACGCTATGTTTCCTTATAATATATATATATATATTATTTTTTATTTATTTTTTATTTTTTTTTATTAATATATATATATATATATATATATATATATATATATATATATATATATATATATATATATATATATATATATATATATATATATATATATATATATATATATATATATATATATATATATATATATATATATATATATATATATATATATATATATATATATATATATATATATATATATATATATATATATGTTTTTCCGGTTATGTGATGTTACCTTTAGAAATATAATTTTGTGTATGAATTTTTTGGAATTTGGACAGTGTGTTGAAGTTGAGTGTTCGAGAGAGATTAAAAGTTTGTAAAAGTCGTGCTGCAAAGACAATTTGAATTATCAAGAGATTAGTAAGAATAACAGGAGATTCTGCGAAGTGAGATAATTTGTGAAACCTGCATCTTTTAGTAAATATCCGATAGAAGCAGTAATAACCAGGAATAGAATTCGAGAAATCTTGTCCTATAAATATCTGCAAATTACAACGTTACGAATCGCTACTGAGCCAATTTTTTCAACGTTTACACAGACTTTCTGAGAATTGGATGGAGTTCAACATCGAAGTCGAAAGGATTAAAAAAGTTCTTATCAACAATAACTTCTCTAATACCGTTGTCGACAACGCCATCAATAGTTTTGTTACCAAGATGGTTACCAAAGAATCCTCTACACAGAAGGTAAAAGAGGACAACATCAAACTAATAACCTTGTTCTATAGAAATCAGATGCATTCCGATTATAAATTGGACGAATCTGTTTTACGTAGAATTATCAGTAAAGAAGTTTCAGTTATACATCCTAATAATAACGTGTTGAAGTTATATATTTACTATAAAAACCTTAAACTTTTCAACCTTGTAATTACCAACAATAGAACCCGGAAAAAAGATGATATCCTCCAGCAAACCAACTTGGTATACCAATTTAAATGTCCGTTGCCACACAGTAAGGTGGAACAATATATTGGTCACACCAGAACTAAACTGTCTCGTAGGTTAACAATGCATCTGCAATCCGGCAGTATTCGACAGCATTTTGAAACAATACATCATCGAAAACTCACACGTGAAGTTCTCGTTGCTAATTCGAATATTGTTGTTAAAGAATACGATCCTCTTCGACTTAAAATAAAAGAAGCTCTTTATACTCAGAAACTATGCCCTTCAATTAATAAACAATTTGAAAAGTTTTCTACAACTCTTAGATTATTTGGATTCACCGAGGACATTGCTTCACAACAGAATATTGAAAAGAATAACAATGTTTTGACTGCCGTTGACAATGTTGACACTTCGATTAACAGAAGTAGCATGGGTCCTGTTGATCTTTCAAATGGTCATCTTCTCGATACCTTTTCTAACGCGACTCTTGATGTTTCCAATGTTAATGAATTCCACGACAATGGTAACTGCTGCTCTGTTTCAATCACTGGATAATTCTCTTGAGACTGATTCACCTGATGAGTTTCAGCTTAATCATAATTGTGATATGTATAAAACAAACAGTCCTGACGTTTTGGACGCATGCTCTTTTTCGCAATATTTCGATACAACGCAAGATCCGTCATCTAAAGATACTTTAGAAAATAACCTCACAGAAGGTCCTTGTTCTTTCACGACCGTTGTTGATGACTTGGATCAACCTGTTAGTCCTGATGATACCGTGCGCACCTGTGTCGAAGAAGAATGTCCGATTGATGACAATTGTTCGTACTCATCCAGTCCCTTCCTCCATTTACTTTCAAACGAGAACATCACTGTTCGACGAAAGCGGAGATATTCTTGATTTTATTTATTTAAATATCTTATGTAATTTCGACTTAATTTAATCATTTATTATCATAATACTTGCTTATATTATTATTATTATTATTATTATTATTATTATTATTATTATTATTATTATTATTATTATTATTATTATTATTATTATTATTATTATTATTATTATTATTATTATTATTATTATTATTATTATTATTATTATTATTATTATTATTATTATTATTATTATTATTATTATTATAACTTAGATAAAGTTACAAAATGGCATTCGGCGAAAGACGTAGTTCTGAACGCGTAAAGTAATATGAAAAGCGGTTTTTGATCTAAAACTGTTAAAAATTAATATTGAAAGAGATTTACAAAAAAAAAAAATTTAAACGCCAATAAAATTTGAATTTAAAGACTTTTACGATTTTGGCGCGATTTCACATTTTTCGAATAATAAGAAGAAATAAATACTTTTAAAAGCTGGAACTTCTAGTAACTCCTTAAAACTACTTATTATTAACTATTATTCATAATTCGTTTCTTATTACTCTATTAATTTTTGAGCTTCGAAAAAAAAATCACTTAGATCGTCTAACTAATGCACTCGACCTGAAGCTCGAAGTCAATTTCACTTCAGACTTAACATGCCTTAAGTTTTGTTGCTTCGTATTTTGTTAATATCTTTTAAACCGATTAAGATTTTTCAACGAAATTTTGTAGGCAATAAATATTGCTATGTTTCTACATAATTCCAAATTTTCAGTTTTGTAGCTCAACGTTTAATGTCAAAATAACAATAGTTCATAGATGTTAGGTCCACAATAGCTTCATTTTATTGGTTTTTCCCAAACAACTTCTCAACCCCTTGAAAAAATTTACCAAAATTTTACATGTCAAATGTCTAACGGAGTCTTAAAAATTGTTTCAAAACTGAAGTTTGTAGCTGTACGTTTACAACCAATTTAGTAGTATTTAGTTAGTGGTTGAAATTTAAGGAATTTCGTGGCTCGGTTTTTTGCAGATAACCGAGTCAAATTTTTTAACCAAATTTTAGAAGCTTTTGTAAAAGATAAATTTCAATGATAATCTGCATTTTTAGTTTTCTAGCTCAACGTTTAGCTGTTTCATTCATAAAAACGTTTAATTACTAATTCGCTAATAACTTTTTAACCAATTGATATTTTAGAACCAAACTCATTATTTGCAAAATATTTACATTTTTATTAATTATCAAAAATTTAAATTTTGTAGTTAAAGGTTTAATTTCAAATTTAAGCTACAGTATTTTGTAAATTTTTTTGCTAAAGCTATTTTTTTTATTTAACGTTTAACGATTTTCATCAAACGTGATATTTTGAAAATTTTAAAAATGTTAAATAGTTATCTTAGTTTTATGTTTTAGTTAAACGTCAAAGTTAAATTTAAACTTTAGTATTTTAAACTACAGTATTACACTGGCTAAACTTTAAATAGTGAAAATGTAAGTATTTTAATAAATATTTGAAATTATAGGTAGTTCCGTCACTCAGTGTTTAGCAAATTTTTAAATTGACATGGTAATTAATTTTTGGCGATTTCTGTTACATCGTAGAACTAGCGTGCATGCCAGCACGCCCAGTGCTGATTAAGTTACACAGTGAGGGCGCACTTGCACACGCTCACATACGAATGTGTTGAAACACTGTGATACGAGAGCGAACACCAGCGCACGATAACATACAAAGTTCTGAAGGATGGATGGTAGAGGGAAAATCCAAAGCTAAACGATGCACGCATACAGGGTGAAACGCGCGAAAACTTTTAAATGAATGCCACAAACATTATTGGGCCATTATATCGTGCTATGGGCTTTAAATAAAACGTCTCATGCAACGTCTCATAGTTTCCCGCACCTCCTACTTCTCTCACATCTCTCCATCTCTTGTTCTTCTCCATTGGCTTCCTTTTAGATCTAGGGTGATTATTAAAATCTGTTTATTAATGTATAAAAAAAATTGACCTTCTCCTCTCTACTTAACTAATTTAATACATATCCCTCCTAAGTCTGGTCTTCGTTCTTCTTCTCTTAGTCACTTTCGCGTCTTCACTATTAAGCATTCTTTGCTAAGGGGACATCCATTAATTTTGTCAACAAAATAGGGGGGAGGGGGTTTGAAAAAGTTTGACAATTGTTGACATGGGGGAGGGGGGAGTTCAAGATAAATTGACGTCAACAATATATTTTTTACAAGAGTTAATAAATCAAAAAATAGAAAAGTAATAAATGCATTGTATGCCAGTCAGTCAATTAGAATCTACCTACCCCAAAAAAAAAATTCAAAATACGACACAGTTTACGATTATCGTAAACTGTGTCGTATTTTGATTTCTACTTAAAACTTAACTCTTAACTATAAATTAAATAAATAAAACTTATTGACCTAAAATTGTAATGTAAAACCATAAGATCCCACACTTTTCTATTTTTAGCATAAAAAGCAACCCGTATAAAATATTGTTAGCTATTTTGTTGGTTTTTTTGGGGGAGGGCTAAAATTTGTTTGACATAATTTTGTTGGGGGTGACTGGAAGTTTGACAGTTATTGACAATGTGGAGGGGGTCACAAATTGCCTAAAAATTGTTGACATAATTAATGGACGTCCCCTAAACGCTCTTTCTCCTACTCTGGTCCCTATCTCTGGAACTCTCTTCCTTCTTCTCTTACTAACTCTACTTCTCTCACAGCTTTCCGACGTGGACTTAAAATTTAAAACACATCTGTTTAATAAGTTCATGACCGAGCGCTATTGAACGCCACGGAAATAACGCTATATAAATGCAATTTGATTGATTGATTGAATACTGTATGTCGCATGTTGACGACGACTATATCCGAAATTCAGACGGAGCGAAGATATGTGGTAGCCCGTCATATCGGGTATTCAGGCGCGGTCCCACCATTGGGGATGCTGTCTCCCCCACCAGCCTAAGAGCTCAATTTTTTTCAATGAATAAATAAAGTTAAACGTATTACAAACAACCCCCCACCAAACACCAACTATCTATCTAACCTAGATAATTATAAAATACGAAGACATCTGTGGGCATCAGAATAGCGCAATTAATATCTCATTACTATACCTAAGTAAGATATGCTTGACCAACCGAAAGCGATGATGTCCTGCCAACCAACAGCTTATAAATTTGGTTTTTATTCTTCGTTGTTTGCTGGGGCTAAACGTTAAAAATTTTAATACAAAATTGAGTTTTTGCGAGTTTTTTCATATACCTATATTAATCAAAAAGGGAAAATACCCACTGTTTTCTGTGAAGTCTAGAGGTGGTAAAATACTTAATTTTATAATTCTTAAATCAATTTTGTTTTACTAATTTAACTGCACAAACTCTAATTATTGTGTAAAATATGTCAAGCAAAAATCAGCAACTCATTAAGATTACGTCATTCTTTAAATCGGCACCCACTGAGCATTGAGAATGCGGAAGTTCTAGTCAAACCTCTAACCCTGAATAACAAGATTGTCATTTATCTACTCGTTCTTTCAAATTCTCGACGAACAAAAATACATTTGAGTCAAACTTGACCAACAAAACTCTCAAATTTTCGTTTCAAACCATTCAAACCTAACACTATTTGAATATCGCATTTGCGTTTACTGAGGTTGAAGGAAAGTGCATGTTCGTCATTCTATAGACATTAAACAAGTTAAAATTAGACTACAGACATCTTTTTAATAAGTTTTTTGATTAGGAGATGCTGATGAACTGCGCGCCTTTGCGAAAGAATTGTTTTTTTCATAAGGGCACGATATAAATGTTATTTTGTATTGTATTTTTAGCGAGATTGAATAGGAACATACACATTTCTTATGTTCAAAAACGCCATTTTTTTACAACACATTCATTACTTGATGATAACGTTAAAATCTATAAAAGAGAAATATATTTCCGGGGGGAAATGTCGGGGGGAAATGTCCAAGGGGAAAATGTCCCCCTTCTACTTCTTATTGCATTTGATTTGTATATATAAATACTTTGTTTAGCTTTTTAATCATTGAAATTGATGAACTTTGCTTTTTCTGTATGAATTTGCTCTTTTATCACATTTGATGTCTATTTATGGTATTTTAGCTGTATATATTGCTTAAATCATTTAAATTCATCTACACAATAACTTTACTCTATCTTGCTTTGTTGACTTGAACTTTTTTATTCATTCAGAACTTTTCATTTTTTTAAGTATATTAGAAATAGATAGGAGGCACAAAAGCCACTAATTTTATGTTAATTTTTTTCTTTGTTCTGTTATTTTATATAACATGATTTTTTATACTGAAATAAACTGTTGTTTTTAACTTACTTTTTCACATATTAATTATTATCCTTTAGTTAAATTTGAGCTGTTTTACTATTCATTCGTAATTGAAACAAGGATATTCTTAAGTAATAAATGACAAAAAGATTAGATTTGAACATGGAACCTCAAACTCAAAAGCACCTCTATCAACTATACTAACCAATTTGCTTTTGTGAACCACAGATGTGTAATTTAAGAAATGCATTAAAAAATATAACTACTGATAGCACTAAAAAACAGTGAAGAAAAACATTTTGGAAATTTATTTTATTTGGTTAGATAAAAATCTTAAAGCTGGAGAAGACTAGTAAAACAATACGAAAAAAACAGAACTATACAAAGCAAGACAACCTGCAAGCTAAACAGACAAATCAAAAGGAATCAAATTTGTATTTATTTCAACTGCTAAAAGCAAAAAAAAAACAACAAAGAATTCATCTTAAAAGAAATGAAAAAATAAACAAAAGATCAATCTTTTTGAATACTAAGAATTTATAAATTTTTTATCTATTGCTGCTAAATTACTAAAAAATGAGCTACTACTATTCATTCTTTTGGAAGAAATGACATAAATAGCAAGAACAATGAGCAAAAGTGTCAAAATATTAATATAGTATCCATAGAAATCTGTTGAAAAATTTTGACAACAAATACAAGACCAAAACATAGAATCAATTGAAATGCAAACACTTCAGAGCATGTAATGTTATTTAAACAGTACAATCCAAATAAAAAATGTTTAGAAATTCATTGAAGTTGCAATTTTGTGTTGTTCCAGATAAATAAGAGACACTTGATTTCAAGTTGAACAGTTCATACTTCTGATGGCAAAACTTCAAAGATATATTCAATTAAGAGTTTCACAACACTGCTTAGCTCCTCTGTTATTTTTTCCATACTGTATAAAGTACCTGAGAATAAGTTTTTTAAATTAAATAAAATAAAATTCATTATTATAATTATTAATATCTACCTAATATGAATGTTTTCATATGTTTATTATATCTGGTTTTCTAAATTACTTGTTTCAAATATGCTATGAAACAATGTGTAACTGTAACTGAAAAGAAATGATATGGAGTCTGTAGAACTAACAGCACTTACCAGGAAATAATGCTAATTTTTTCACTTGAATAGATAGAATCTTTTTTTTTTTAAATGACAAATAAATGGTTTAAAAAAGAATTCTAACAAAGATAGGTTTTTTATTTGTATTGCTACTTTGAAAATATATCAGTCTGAGTTAGTTAATCAAATCCAGCATGCTAAACTAGTAACACTATTAGGGAATTACTCTATTCTATAATTATTAGTATTAGAAATGGCAGACAGTAATAGATATAAACTTATAAATTGGTATAAGTAAAATACAAATATAATAATATAATATATACTAACAAGAAAGTTGTCTCTCAATCCATCTGACGAGACTCGGATTGAAGAACTGGTGTAAATTAACCAAAAAGCAGGATATTTGAATAATTATAACTTTTAATACTAACATCATGAGTGCTTTATCAAACCGATTAACTAAACTTTTAATTATTGTTACTATTTACTATTGTGACTAGCGGAAAATTCCCCGCTTGTGCTGTAACGTTATAGCGGCAAATATCTAAAATTTTTCATCTAAAATGTTATATTAAAATTCCTTCCTAAGTCAATAGTTAACAGATTTTTTGTTATCAATTTTATATGAACTTTATTTTAAAAGTTAAAATCCAAAGAACTCTTTGAATTTTGCGCGCAATAACTCGACTTGGCCTGGCATCCCACTTGTTGGCGTTTAATACCATTCGTTCGGCGCTTGATGCCATTTTTCTTTTCTCTAATGCCACAGCGGCATCGGAGGCGGCACTTAATGCCATTTTTTGACGTTTAATACCCAATCTAAGTTATTATTATTATTATTATTATTATTATTATTATTATTATTATTATTATTATTATTATTATTATTATTATTATTATTATTATTATTATTATTATTATTATTATTATTATTATTATTATTATTATTATTATTATTATTATTATTATTATTATTATTATTATTATTATTATTACTATTACTATTACTATTATTATTATTATTATTATTATTATTATTATTATTATTATTATTATTATTATTATTATTATTATTATTATTATTATTATTATTATTATTATTATTATTATTATTATTATTATTATTATTATTATTATTATTATTATTATTATTATTATTATTATTATTATTATTATTATTATTATTATTATTATTATTATTATTATTATTATTATTATTATTATTATTATTATTATTATTATTATTATTACATACATACATATATACAAACATTCATTTTTATATATATATATATATATAGATTAACAAACTTGTCTTGTTCAGTAGCTGGTTAAGATATATTACCAAAAATCTTATACCTCGCTACGCTGAATATATATATATATATATATATATATATATATATATATATATATATATATATATATATATATATATATATATATATATATATATATATATATATATATATATATATATATATATATATATATATATATATATATATATATATATATATATATATATATATATATATGTATATGTATATATCATCCATTACCGCTTTATTGGAAGTCAGAATTAACTTTTTCAATAATCATAACAAAAAACAATTTCTTTCAGATTTCTTTAACGCAGTTTTATGTTTTTAAAACAACAAAATGGAGTTGGAATTTATCAAAATCGAGTTTAAATTGTTACTATTCGATTGCCAACTAAACGTAAGCGAAATACCTAATAAATGCTTATACCTCCGAAATAATTTTGGACAGTACCTGCGTTTAGTGAGCCAGAAGGACGTCGAGAACTTCAGAGAGCTCCTCACAAGTTGTCTTCGGGAAGAATTTCACTCTCAAGTAGAACCAAACAGTCGCAACATTCTTCACAACGGAGACTACCTATCGGAAGAGTACGGTCAATACTTGGACCGTTTCTGCAGTTTTGGCAAAACTTTCCAAGAAAGAGTTTCTATAGTAAAAAAAATATTACACCCAGATAACAACGACGAAGACATTATGAAACTGGCTTTTGAAGCTTGGACTAAATTTCTAGAAACTGACAGTATCGACTTTTGTATGAAACTTGTGTTCATATATCGGACCTACGGGAATAACGAGCGTGTACACATTTATCCTTCTTCTGTACGCGATGCATGTAATCTAATCATCACCTTCTGGAATGCAGGGCCATGCCAGAATATTGAGCTGTTTGAAAGACTCATACTGAAACCTTTTCTATCTCAACTAAATGTGTTCTGCAGACAAACACCAATGATTGAACTGACAGGTTACGCAGAAATGTGCTCAAAGTTCATTAGAGATGAGAAAGAAAAAGCCATCTCAATTTTGCCTTCTTTTTGTCTACCTAAAATAATGAAAGTTATAACCGAAGTGCTTTTATCTAGTCGTAACAATTTAATCGCAAAAGGTTTTGTCGGGCTGATGGATCGCAATTGCTTTTGTGACTTTCAAAAGGTTTACAGATTCCTGGAGCTCTACGACGAAAGTGGTCTTGTAAGGCGTGCTGTAGCCTTTGAAATTGCGAAGTTCGTAGAATCTTTATTTTTTGACTTCTTCACAGAGCTAAAAAAACGTGGGACTCCTAGCGCAGTCATTGATGAATTGGCAAAAGATCGCTATAAGGCATTACATGAATTTATTGTCAAAACGTGTTCCGGAGCTTTGCTGTTTGCTGCATTGGATGAAGGATTTAAAGAAGCCTTGAAGAGACGATCTAAGGCTGAGAACTTGTACGCGGTAAATGAACTGACCATGAAAATGCAAAGTCTATGACCAGCAGAAAGAAGAATAAGAGAAATTCTAAAATAAACTTGTTGAAGCAAAAAAACTAGTTAGCTGGTACAAATCCTGAGCATAAGCATTTGTATGCATAACAATTGTTTATTCGTCTTGTGTAATTAACAGTGTTTTGTCTGTTATATTCAAATTTAGCTGTTACATTGGGTTTGTATAAAAATTAAAAACAATAAATATCTAAATAAATAAAGCGACCTGGAGCGGGAGAGCAAGCAGGGAAGGAAACGGGAGCGAGAAAAAAAAACGATAGAAAAAGCTCTAAAAACCCCGGGCAACGTCGGGTATCCCGATAGTTAAATAATATTTTAAATTTAATGGGCTGAGGTTTGTCGTATAACAAAAAAATCTAAAAAATAGAAATTATTTTATTTAATTTTAATTTAAAAAGCGCTTTAGTTGCCTTACCATTACAATTTTTTTTTATGATAGTTTATAGTCCTTTACACCAGGTGTTTTAAGACTCAAATGGCTGTGTGTAGGAAGCACTTAAGTACTTCCTGTCGTGAACCAGAATTCGATCCTTTTTACTTTTTCCCTCCTCTTTTCTCCAGGCTTGGGACTGGCTCACAATTAGCGAGGCGGAGTTCCCATTACACTTGCATGGGATGTGGAAAGTTCGCCCTCGGTTTTTCGCCCCCGTTTTTTCGCCCCCGGGGAAGTTTCGCCCCGGGAAGATTCGTCCCCGGTTTTTTGCCTCTAGGAAAGTTCGCCTCCACGTTTTTCGCCCCTGGAAAAGTTCGCCCCCGGTTTTTTGCTTCTTTTTTTCTCTCCCAGTTTTTCCTCTTAGTTTTTCATTTCTAGTAAAATTTGCTCCCGGTTTTTTATCTTTCGTTTTTTGCTCCTGGTTTTTTGCCCCAGGTTTTTTTCTTTTTATTTTTATCCTCAGTGGTTTGCTCTTGAGAAAGTTTACTCCCGGTTTTTCGCCTCTGTAAAAGTTAGTCTCTAGGTTTTGGTTCTGATTTTTACCAAAAACTCAATTCCGAGAACGTTAGCCTTTGTTCTTGAGAAAATCTGCAACTTCGATTTTTGTCCCAGACTTTTTGCACCCAACGTTTGTTACTGGAAAAATTTTCTCTTGCTTTTGCACCTTCAGTTTTTTCTTCCTTATTTTCTTTTTCCAGTATTTACCTCAAAAACATTCTTCTTGGTTTTTCATCACTCTAAAAATTTACAACGTCCTTAGGAAGACTCACTATTTGATATGACTCTTTGTTTTTTGTAAAAATTAGTTTCCAGCTTCACGCTCTATGGATGATTTGACTCTCTATCCGTTTTTTAGTAAAAATTAAAAACTTTTTGGAAGCTTTTAAAACAAAGTACCTACGATTACCCGTCCCAGTCATCAGGCTATTTTTGGAGATAAGTGAAAAAATATTGGAAAAGTTTTGCGAAATGCATCAAGGAAAAGTGTATAAAAATGTAAGGAAGTACCTACAACTACCCTCACTTAACCCGTCATCTGCTGTTATGGGAAAGAAAAAGGACTAGGAAATGATGCTCCTGCCCTCAACTAATTTTAATTTTCCTCTCAACGTCAAATGGTCTGGATGAAACACTGCTGACAATATTTTTTAGGAGTTATTATTACTTTCCCAAAGATAAGGTTGTAGGAGGGAAAAGGTCAAAAACATCATGAGAAGAACGTGCAAAAAATTATATGAGAACCTTTTTTAGATAAAAACCAGGGATGAAAACCGGGGCAAAATTTCTGGGTAAAAAACCGGTGGCAAAAACCGGAATAAAATTTTTCCAGGGGCAAAAAATTTAGAGCTAAAAAATGGGAGCAAAAAATTGGGGGCGAAAAAATAAGGGTGAAAACCGGGGAGAAAAACTAGGAACAAAAACCGGGAACAAAAACCGAGGGCGAAAAGTGGAGGATAAAAACCGGGGGCGAAAAACTGGGGGCGAAAAACCGGGGACGAAAAACCGGGGATGAACTTTCCCGGGGTCAAACTTTTCCGGGGACGAAAAGTGTGGGGGAAAACTTTCCCAGGAGAAAAAAACCGGGGGCGAAACTTCCCAGGGACAAACTTTCCTGGGGATGAAAAAACGGGGGCGAAAGGACGGGGGCAAACTTTCCGTAAACCCACTTTTTTTTACTTTATTAATGACTCGTATCACCTTTCGATGTTTAAGTCACGTCATAAAATAATAAAACAAATAGTCAACATAACGTCTGGAAAATAATAAATAGAAAAAAAAATAATAGTAATATCTTTTTTATTTCGTCCTTTCGTATTCAGTAGTTTCATTTGTTGCTACTTTTTCTGTCTTTGTTTTCTATATGAGCTGGAATTCTTTCTGAATGGCCCATTTGTAAACAGCGTTTCTGATTTTTTATGTACAAGTATATTTTCAGCTGTTGGAGGAATTTTCTTATTTAAGCAGTATTTATTGATGAAGTGGAGCTCTTCTTGGACAAGATTGTAAGAGGTGGTCGAGTGTTTCTGGAATATCACATATGTCGCAGTGACCAGTGGAATGAAGTTTCATAGATTTAAGTCGTCCGTTTAGAAGAATTTGATTTAACCGAAGTCTAGATAGGTTAGGTTAGCTGAGTTGGTAAAGGGTTAGCCTTGAATGTGAGAGCTTCACGGTTCGACTCCCACTCACTGCCTAGTAGCCCATGTCAACGGAAAATTTAGCGGGTAAAATCGTTCTCTCCGTGGGGCATGTAAAAGAACAGCGCCTTTGAACAAAGCGGAAAAGGCGCTCAATAAATTAGCAAACATTTACATTTTTTTACAAAGATTTCTTTTTTTCTGGGAGTGTCAAAGAACGAAGAAATAAGACTTGGAAGAGGTACTAGTTTTCTGTATAACTCATTAATTTCAACAGTTTTCCAAGTGTTTTGCTATTCATTTAGAATCTTTGATTTGATTATTTTCTTGTATTCTGGAGTTTCAATGGTAACATCTATTTGGATTTCGGTGTAAGTGGTTGCCGTTTTGGCAAGAACGTCGGCAGTTTCATTACCCTGCACGCCAATGTGGCTTGGAATCCAGACCAACTTGCATACAACGTTCCTATTTCTGAAAAGATTTGTTGTAGTTTGTACGATAGATTGTTGGTAGTGAGATTTTGCAAAATTGTGACAAATGTCTAATGCTTTGAAGGCACTTAAAGAATCTGTAAAAATTACAAGATTTTGTTGTGGATCAGATTCTAATGCATTTGATGAAAGTAAATGATTTTCACTCAACAGAATCAGCGATCCTGAAAATCTATAACGATGCCCTCCATGCACTCGACCAAGACCAAGTGACCGCACTGCTTCTCCTCGATTTCAGTGCCGCCTTCGACTGTGTTGATCACGGGCTCTTACTCCAGCTACTGCGCATCACCTGCTCAATTTCATCTAATGCTCTTCTATGGATTGCATCCTTCCTCTCCGACAGAACCCAGGTCGTCCGAATGGGGGATGATGAGTCTATGGTCTCCAGAGTTCTTTCTGGCGTTCCGCAGGGTTCCATTCTTGGACCCCTACTCTTTGTTTTATATACTACTGAGATCTACCACATAGCAGTCTCCCATGGCATCTCACTCCAACTCTACGCCGACGACGCACAACTCTACACTCACTCTACTGTTCATGATGTCCCCACTGCCTGTACTAGACTTGCCGCATGCGTTGTTGAAATTGGATCATGGAGCGCCTCCATGCGTCTTTCTTTGAATCCTGCTAAGACGGAACTTATTTGGCTTCATCGGAAAAGATCTTCCACCTGTTTCCTTGAAAACCGTTCCCTAACCTTGGATGCAAACACAACAATTTCTCCTGTATCGATGGTCCGCAGCCTTGGAGTTCTATTTGACAGCTTCTTATGCTTGTCCCCCTATGTCTCATCAGTTGCTCGAGCTAGTTTCTTTCATCTTCGCCGTATTCATCAAATTAGACCGTCTCTCGACCACTACTCTCTTAAAACTATCGTCCAAGCACTTGTTCTCTCAAGACTGGACTACTGTAATGCTGTCCTCGCACGACTTCCAGCTAAGACTCTTCGCCCCTACACCTCTGTTCTTCATTCAGCCGCTCGTCTGGTGGCTCATGCTTCTCGCCGGGATCATATCTCGCCAATCTTACGCCAACTATGTTGGCTTCCTATTTCCTCCAGGATCATCTTCAAGCTCTGTCTTCTAATCTATAAAATCTTCAATAATCGCTCTCCAGTATATCTACTAGAGTCCCTCATTCTATGCTCTGGTTGCCCCGGCAGACAGAGACTTCGCTCCTCCTCCCGACGGGATCTTACTGTCCCTCGGACTCATCGCGCCTTCTCAGACAGAGCATTCTCCGTTGCTGGACCGACAGCCTGGAACGCAATACCCACATCTATTAGAGAATCCACAACTCTTCATGAATTTAAAATTAAATTAAAAACATAATTGCTTTCTTTATAATAGCTTACTTTCCCTACGCGATCGCTTTTGATCAAAATTTGTTTTGTTTTAAGCGATTAATAAATGATTAATAATAAATAAAAAAAATAGATTAAGAGCTATTTTGATTGCTTCTATTTCTGCAGCAAAAATTGAAATGTTGTCCGATGTTCTTCTGGACATTCTGAGACCGGTCGATGGAGCATACACACCAATGCCTGTTTTATCTTTTTTTTTAAGATGCATCAGTGTATATGCAAAAGTCTGATCTGTATTTGTTGATGTGTTCCAAAACTTTAAAAAGAACTCCAGAACTTTCTTTACCTATTTCGGTTAGGACAAAATCTGTTTGTAGAAAAATTGTTTCCATGGAGGTAATTGGACAATTGGTGGCTCAGTAATGTTATTTAATATTGGATCATTCCATATATCTAAAATTTGTCTAGGAGCAGTTGGTGGTTGAAGTTTTCCAAATTGTTTAATAAATTATTTGTTTATTCCCTATTGAATGGAAAACAGCTTATGTTTTTAATTTTCACAGTCAAATTGAAATTTTTTAGGTTTATTTGGTCCTGCAGACTCTACATTTTATTAAATTTTCAGATTGATTGGACAACATTTGAGTGAATTATAGAATTAAATGAATTAAAACTGTTTTTTTTAACAAATTACATACAAATTTTGTATAGAGAAACAGACTTCGAATTTTTAGTTTATTTAAAGAAAGCAAGATTCAATTTTCAAATTTTCTCATGTTTAAAGTTTGAACATTTTTTGAAAAAAAAATAACAAATAAAGGAAAAAACCAGTTTTTTAACACAAACTTTGATTTCAAATACACTTGATGTGTGTATGTCTACGAAAGATGTTCAAATTACGTTGTTGTTTTTTTAATTGAATCATGTATTGTCATTCAATATAAAGATATGCTGAAAGTTTCAGCTTCCTAACTAGTCAAAAAGCTGGTTAAATTTTACTTGCAAGATTTGCGTACAGAAATAGCCACACACACACACACACACACACACACACACACACACACACACACACACACACACACACACACACACACACACACACACACACACACACACACACACACACACACAGATTGTAATCTAAATAAAAGTTTGTAAAAAATAATTATTATTTATGTTTGAAAATAAATAACAACTCAAATGCAATCAAATAAATGTTTACATATATAAATTCAAAAAAATTAAAATTTTTTGCAATAATTGAAATGCCGGAAAGTCTGATCTGTATTTGTTGATGTGTTCCAAAACTTTAAAAAGAACTCCAGAACTTTCTTTACCTATTTCGGTTAGGACAAAATCTGTTTGTAGAAAAATTGTTTCCATGGAGGTAATTGGACAATTGGTGGCTCAGTAATGTTATTTAATATTGGATCATTCCATATATCTAAAATTTGTCTAGGAGCAGTTGGTGGTTGAAGTTTTCCAAAGCGACATAGAGTGGTCTTAATCCAATTATGTCTTTCTTTTTTGAAAGGAAAAAATATGATTCAGGCATGTTTTAACTCTTAGAGCAAAATGGGAAACTTGCGGTTTTCGTCGCAAGTCTAGAGGCAATTCTCCACATTTAGCAAGAAGAGCACTTGAGCTTGTAATTGTTGGAGCACCACACGCAATTCTCAAGGCTTCCAATTGTAATTGCTGAAGAATTTGTTTTGACTATTTGACGACTGATCATATGCTTCACAACCGTAATCTAAAATTGATCTGATTGCCATTATGTAATAAAGCAGCAAACCCACTTGCATACAATGAGTTAATACAAATAATAATTTGAATTTGATGGGTGTATTAGATTTTCATTACATTCGTTATTTGGCGGTTGAAAAAACTAAAAAGTAGAAGTAATAATTAAATATTAATCTAAATTTAACGGGCGCCTTAGTTGACTTACAACTCCTAGTTTGCTACATAATTTAACAAAAACTACATTTGGCAGGCTTTGTTCTTGTTTGTTAAGTCTCCCTTCAAAGATTTGCAAGAAGCTTTGCCGTGGTTACCACACCACGCACCTCGATTGAAGGGGACGAGGTATAAGACCCCCAAAAAATGTAGGTGACATAATGTGCAATGAAGATCTTAAGCGTATCTAGATATTAAATACAAAAACTGGTACCCTCCTCCAAATTTGAGCAAAAACGCCTTTAAGTTTGGCCAAAACGAGTTTGAAATTTGGTGTAACATTTTAAATAAACATTTTAAATTTGAAACAAATTTGATATAGTCCTAAGGAATACTTTTTCTTTCTCGGACATCAGCTAAAAATAGTAAGATAATTTAGAATAAAATATTTAACAAGTGAAGCAAAAACAAAATTTTTTTAAAACACACTTTTACATTTTTTCTACAAAAACAACGAGCATGTTAGCATAGACAATAAATAGTTCGACGAAAATATCACAAATAATTATTTAATTAAATTTTGTCGAATCGATCCGAAAATCTATATATATATAAATGAATGTTTGTATGTATGTATGTATGTATGTATGTATGTATGTATGTATGTATGTATGTATGTATGTATGTATGTATGTATGTATGTATGTATGTATGTATGTATGTATGTATGTATGTATGTATGTATGTATGTATGTATGTATGTATGTATGTATGTATGTATGTATGTATGTATGTATGTATGTATGTATGTATGTATGTATGTATGTATGTATGTATGTATGTATGTATGTATGTATGTATGTATGTATGTATGTATGTATGTATGTATGTATGTATGTATGTATGTATGTATGTATGTATGTATGTATGTATGTATGTATGTATGTATGTATGTATGTATGTATGTATGTATGTATGTATGTATGTATGTATGTATGTATGTATGTATGTATGTATGTATGTATGTATGTATGTATGTATGTATGTATGTATGTATGTATGTATGTATGTATGTATGTATGTATGTATGTATGTATGTATGTATGTATGTATGTATGTATGCATGTATGTATGTATGTATGAATGTATGTATATATGTATGTATGTATATATGTATGTATGTATATATGTATGTATGTATATATGTATGTATGTTATTTATGCATTGCTAACCATTCATCCGATTGTAATGAAATTTTCACACAACCTTTAGAGTCAAGGGGAATCAAATATAGAGAAAAAAATTGAAATCGTCACAAAAAGAGCGGAGCGGGTGAGCGAGCGGGAACTTATATATATATATACAAGCGAGGGTTTCAGAGGTTTTTCTATCATTTTTCTCTTTTGCTCCCGTTTCCATAACCGCTTGCCCTTCCGTTTCCGTTCCCGCTTGCTCTCCCGTTTCCGTTCCCGCTTGCTCTCCAGTTTCCGTTCCCGATCGCGCTCATTTTTTTTTAAAACTTTTTCATAACTTATTTTAGCCCATAAAACGTAAAATAGATTTGCTAAAAGTTGCTTGAAGCCTTCAAACGTTGTTACGTAAACTAAATTTGAATTTTATTACGCAAATACCTTTGATGGTCGTACATAGGAACTTTTGGCCTGGAAAGTTACTCATAATGCTAAACGTTTCATCAAACAAGTAAAGATTAAAAATAAATTAAAAAAGCTTTTATTTGCCTCTTTATCTGAGTCAACGAACTAAAATTTTTGAATTTAAAACAACCGTTAATTATTTTGGACCTCTGGCAATTTATAAATAAACATCCGTAATGTTTAATTATTTTGGACCTTTAGCGACTTATACATAAACAACTTGATCAATTTGATTTGAATAATTTTAATTGATTTAAGGCCTAATTCATGTCGGAAACAATTTATTTATTTATTCTCTTATAGAATAAAGCTTTCCTGAAACTTTTAGAGCTCTAGGTGGTCGAAAAGTGGGTAAATATTTACCACGTTTTTCTCAACTTGCTTTCTTGTCCATTTGTTTTTTTTTGTCCAAGGTATATATATATATATATATATATTTATATATATATATATATATATATATATATATATATATATATATATTATATATATATATATATATATATATATATATATATATATATATATATATATATATATATATATATATATGTATATATATGTATATATATATATATATATATGTATATATATATATATATGTATATATATATATATATATATATGTATATATATATATATACATATATATATATATATATATATATATATATATATATATATATATATATATATAAACGTTTTAAAATACCAGGTTTTTCTAATGCACTAAATTGAAGAAAATAAAAGTTAAAAAAAGTTTTTTTAAACACCAAGTTTTTGTGAACTAAAAAAACAGAAACTAATTTTTCTCTGGGCTATGTGAGAAATGTCTTGATGGAGGCATGCATTAATTGTGGACATTTGTATAGCAAACAAGGAATAATTTCTTAAAACTTAAAACGTGGGGCGCCTTTTACTCAAACTAATCGTCTGCTAATTTTCAAACAGAGAGAGAGAGAGACGATAGAAAAACCTCTTAAAACCTCGGAAAACGCCAGTATTTATTATAGCAAGGAACCCTTTTCACTGAGTTTGGTCAAAAACAATAGAAAAACAAACATTTTTTCAAAGACAATTTTTCCGTGACAAAGAAAATAATTAGAAAATACTACATTTTTTGTCGTTTTAATTGAAAGCCATCTGAAATTATGGTTGAAAATGTGATGTTTAGCAGAATCTGCATGAATGAATAACTGATTGTTTGCAACAAAAAATCAATAGATAGTTGAATCATTGAATTATTATAACAGTTATAAATAAACATATCAATATCAAACAAGTTCAATCGGTTGGGTTTTTTCATTTCATATGACAAATACAGGAGGAAACACAATATTATAAATAGACATATTATTGATATTTAAACAGAGTTCAGTCTGAAAATTTTTATAATTTATAGGACCTAATATTTAATTAGTTTTTTTTATAGATTTAGTATATGATTCAAAAATGGTAATTGTAATTCTAATATAAAACTTTTAGCTAAATTATTCCACGGTTTTTGAATATAAAATTGAAAGCAAAAAGCACACCAATCATTTGCTAATAAGTTCTGATTTATTTTATTTCATGACAATATGTTTCCTTAAAATAATTTTCTTCTTTTTTCACATTCTATTTCTTTGTTATAAAAGTAATTAAACTTGGATATGAGGATTGGAATAGGAAACACAATCGTTAGAATACCAGTGATGGCGCACAAAGAACCCACGAGTTTGCCCAAAGCAGTGAAGGGCCACATGTCACCGTAACCCACCGTCGTCATGGTGATTACGGCCCACCAAAATGCGTCCGGAATGCTGTTAAATTGAGTGTTTTCATGGGTCACTTCAGCAAAATACACGGCACTTGAAAAGAAAACAACCAGCATTGTGTAGAAAACCAGCAGCATGCACAGCTCAGGAAGAATCGCTTTTATTGTTTTACCCAAAATTTCAAGACCTGTAAAAATTATTATTTTTTTCATTATATTTTTATTAAATTTTTAGTTTATTTATTTCTTATAATTTATAATGTTTGAATTTAGGATTATATATGTATGCTAGGAATTCGCGATTTTAAATTGTTGGGTGGCGCAGCAATTGTAAATAATTAAGTTTCGTCATTTTCGACCGGTTACCACAAATATATATCCATTTGTTTGTTTGTCTGTTTGTCTTCTATACAAATCTAAACCGCTGCATCAATTTAAAAAAATACTGGATAGAAGTAGATTTCAAAAAGAAGAAAAAGAAAAGGTAGTTTTCAATTTTTTTTAAATTTGTTGGTGTCAAAACACCCCCCAGGCCAAAAGTGCCTATGAAAAAACATAAAAAGATATTGCGTAACAAAAATAAAATTTAGTTTATGTAATAAAGTTCAAAAAAGTTTTCAAGAAGCTTTTACGTTTTATGGGCAAAACAAGTTAGGGGGAGACCAAGAAAAACAGGGAGAGTGAGCGTGAAAACAAGCAGGAATGGGATAGCGAGTGGGAGCGGGAAATTGGACCGAACGGAAGTGTGAGAAAACGAGCAGGAGAGCGAGCGGGAAAGCAAGTGAAAAAGTAAGCAAAAGCAAAAAAAAGTGCAAAAGAGAGAAAAAAGGAAAAAAGAGATTTACCTTTTGAATGCGTAGATAATTTGAAAATGCGGAAAATCCGTCCAAACTTGATGACTCTCCAGTTGACAATGTTTATATTGATCATGTTTTTAACTCCAGAAATGAAGACATAAATCGGAAAGCTTAAGATGACGAGTATATCTATGATGTTCATAAAACTTTTAAGGAAGTTCACCTTTTGCGGACATGTCAAGAAACGAACGAGAAACTCAACAGAGAACCATGCAACGCAACAGCAGTCAATTATGAAAAGATATCTCCCTGGATTGTATATTGTTTCTATATGTCCTTCTTCGCTGCAAAATTATTTTAATAGAATAACTTAATTTTAGTAATTTTAAAAATTATATTTCAATTACTGAGTAGCACACAATTTAGAAACAATAAACTAAGGTTCAAGGCATGTAACGTGTGTTAAAATTTCTTTTACAAAATTACAGAAACAGAAATAATTATTTTTTGATTTATATTTTCATTCCATTGATTATGCCTCTTGAATTTCGTCAAAATCTCCCCCCCTCCCAAGAAAAAGTATCTCCCATTTCCTTTTATTTCCTTTTTGTTACACTACAGTTTCAATCACTCGCTATTGAACAAAACAGACCTGATAATAAATATTTGAATTTTCTTCGAATTAAATTTACTTGGTAATATAGCTAGAATCCAACTGTGGAAGAGTTTTAAGGCAGATGACAACTATGGACAACAGAACAATTAATTGAGATATAATGTAAAGAATTAAAGCAAATACGGAACTTTCTGGATACTCAAACAGTAACCAAATTTTTCCTTTCAAATTATTCGATGTCATTTGTTGAGGTTTTTCTTCGGCATAACCTTCGTCCTTTTAATTAATTAAAATGTTATCATCAAAATATTATTTCATCATTATTTAAAGTTATCGAAGGTTTTCAAAAAAAAATTGCGCGCAAACTAAGAGAAAAAACTGTTTTTGTAAAACTAATTAACAAATTTGTTTTTATTACTAGTTATTTCTTAGTTTTACTTTTAAAACTTCAAAACGTTTGTGTTATAATTAAATCAGCTGAAATCAAACATCATACTCTAAAGTACTGTTGTATGGCCTGTTCATCAAGTTCGTAAAACCTAATTTCTTGAATGAAGACATCCGTGGGAACATTGGCAGGTCTTCTGAGTCTTCCTCCACTTTGGTAGTAGTACAAAATGGCATCAAAACTTGGTCTGTTCCGATCGAAGAAGTATTCGTTCTTTAAAGGATCAAAGTAGCGGTTGCGTTTCTCTCTGCAGCCAAGTAAGGTTGTTGGAAACTTTTCGAGGCCACAAAGTTGTGTCTTAAAGCGTAGACCACTCACGTTGATGACTACAAACTCACTGACATGAGACATTTCTTTGTTTTCATTCAATTTTTGAAAAGGATATAACGTTTCAAGTGCGCCCAGTTCAACAACTTCATTCGACATTTTAAAATAATTTGAAACTTTTACGATATACAGTTGATAAATGTTTGTAATCTTTTATTCATTCAAAAATAGTTTGAATCAAATTTAATGTTCAGCAGTTCTTTGTCAACATTTCCATTTATACACAATTCTTGAAATAAACGACAGTTTTCAAGTGACAGCAACTTGTAGCAACGACTCTCGTGATTAAGCTCAAATGTTTTTTTTTGTAGCAACAGTAAAACTCTGCCTGGTGCGCATGATCTCAAAATTTGTTTTCGTTCCCAGTTTGGAATAATTGGAATGAAGTCGTTTACGACTACTTTGCTTTATTTGATGTTTAGGTTAAGTCATAATTACTCCCATATGTAATCATTTTAAAACTGTATGATGGTAAGCAATGGCGTAGCGTAAAAAAGCAGGGGTGTGGCACTTTTGAGGGGGGCAGCGAAAAATTTTTTTGGGATTGCAAATTTTGAGAAAAAAAGTCGATTAGGTTCCTCCTCCAATAATCTTTTATTTTTAAATTCAAAGTCGATTAAGTTTAACCTCTTCTCAGTCGCTGACTTTTTCGGAGGTTTCTACCATCACGCTACGCCACTGATTCTACATGAAATCTCGCCATGTTTTTCTTATTAAGTTTTTAATTGAAACTTATTGGTTGGAGACAGTCATGTATTTAAAGTACCTAGTCATTTTCTCAGAACCTATTATTTCAACCGGGGAGTGTAAAAGAACGGTTCAGTTGTCACATAGATGAAAGGTTTATCTGAGAATGTTAATTTTTTAAACGTTATTTAAGCTGTTTATGACACATTTTACTTTAAAATTTTCATCAAAAGTTTTTGAGTACTAACAGTAACAGTATTATGGGACTGCATGACCTGAACTAGAAATGACTGCTATTAAGCACTAATAATTAAGGTATTTTATATGTAAAGGTCAAGTGCAATATTGAAAAAATATCACAATATACTGTACTAGCAGGGTTAACCTGCGCTGCCGGGGTTTTTAGAGGTTTTTAAATCTTTTTTATAAACTTCAAAGTGTTTGCTTGCTTGCTTGAGCCATACGTTGGGATCCTATACCACTCACAAAAACCAACTTCCAGTAATCCAATCGAGTTAAAATTTGTTATGTTTATTTGTCGCTGCGGACTTCACATTTTGTTAAATTTTTAGATTTATTTAACGAAATATAAGTAAAATATAAATAAAAGCAATAAAACCTTTAGACAAATTTTAAAATTAAACCTTTTATGAAAAAAAACAAACTAACAATTTTGTTTTTTTTTTAAAAGAAAGCCATGTTTAAATTTAAACTTAAACATTTTTTAATAAATTATTTGTTTATTCCCTATTGAATGGAAAACAGCTTATGTTTTTAATTTTCACAGTCAAATTGAAATTTTTTAGGTTTATTTGGTCCTGCAGACTCTACATTTTATTAAATTTACAGATTGATTGGACAACATTTGAGTGAATTATAGAATTAAATGAATTAAAACTGTTTTTTTTATAACAAATTACATACACATTTTATATAGAGAAACAGACTTCGAATTTTTAGTTTATTTAAAGAAAGCAAGATTCAATTTTCAAATTTTCTCATGTTTAAAATTAGTAATTAAACTCGAAAAACTCATGAAAATTAAAATAAAGAAAAAATGAAAAGAAAAAATTCAATGCTAATGATTTTTAACAAATAAATACAAATTAAACAATCGAAAATCGAAATTCTTCTACTGTATCTTCAACGACAATTCTGCTCAAAAGCAGACGTCATAAACGCATTCAGCAAATCAGAAAGCTCAGAAGAAACCAACTCAACCAATCATCAAAGCCCGTACAATTCAAGCGTGTAGTAACCACTGATCTCTATATTATAGAGATCAGTGGTAGTAACACCATCTTTTGATTTCAATCGCCATTATTTTTTTCAAAATTCAGTCGTGATTTTAAAAATTTTTAATTATTTAATTTACCTCTTCAATTATAATTTCATTCTACTGGTCATTTTACTTTAATTTATGTTATAGTTTTTATTATATTTTAAGTGTGCATACATTACATTATAATTGTCCATAATTCTACAGTAGTGATTCTCAAAATCTATTTTCCAATTCACAATTGTTTAAAAACCGTAATTATTTATTCTGTACTAAATTTAAAAATTATTTACTTCAGTGTTTCATTTATTTCGCTTTGATTTATTTTCGGTGATTTATTTTTCAAAAATGTCCAAAAATCTGAAAAAATGTAAGATATGTGAGATGTACGGAGGAGTTGACAGTTTTACCGGACATATATGCAAAGGTTGTAAAAGAACTGCTGTGTTGGAAAAGAATATTGAAAAGCAACAGGAAAGGATTGATATGTTGGAAGAAAAATTGGAGGAACTGCTTAGAAATAAGGAAATAGTGGAAAAAGAAGAGGTCAAGCATTATGAGGAACATAAATCACAGATTGAAGAAATGGAGGAGAGGTTGAACAGAATTAAGATGACAGAAGAAAAGATGATAAAAATTACTTTAGGGGAAAAAACTGAAGAGTGGAGCACTGTTGTTAAAAGAAATGTTGACAAAGATCTGAAGGCAATAAACGAAAAAGTGAAAAAAGTAGAGGAATCAATTGAACGCAATATAGAAGAGAAAAAACTGAGAAAAAGAAAAAAAAATAACATTATCTTGCATCGATTGGCTGAAAAAAAAGACATGGAGCACGGTGAAAGAATAGGTGAAGACAAAAGAATGGTGTTAAACCTCTTGAATGATGTTTTGGAAGTGCCCTGCGATGAAAAGTTGGACATAAAAAACATTTACAGATTAGGAAAATACAAAGAAGGAGAAAAGGAAAGACCGTTACTTATAGAGTTCCGTAATGTTGCAATCAAAAACAGAGCTCTAGAGTCATTGTCCAGACTTCAAAAAGCAGAAGAAAAATTCAAGAGAATCTCAGTCACTCATGACTTGACAAGAACTGAAAGAATACAGTGCAGAAAGCTGGTTGAACAATGCAAAGAGAAGCAGAATGGAGAAACATCGGGAAACTGGCTATACAGGGTAAAGGGCTTGCCGGGGGACATGAGGATAGTAAAGCTGAAAAGAAACTAAATATAGTGGAGCATGGTGAAAAGAAGAAGGTGGCACTCAAGAAAATGGAAAGAAGAAACAATGAAAAAAAAGATAGAAGAGTGGACGGTGGACGAAGGCAAAAAAATTTGTAAATGTTTTTATGCTAATGTAAGAAGTCTGGCTAATAGGATAAAAATGGCTGAATTGGAAATATATGTGAAAAATGAAAACCCAGATATTATTGGCTTAACAGAAACCTGGACAAACAATAAAATCAGCGATGATGAACTAAAGTTAGTAGGCTATGATATGTTTAGAAAAGACAGAGAAAATCAAAAGAATACTGGCCATGGTGCTGGGGGTGTACTGTTGTATGTGAAAAATGATTTTAATGCAGTGCAAAAAGAGGACCTAAACAACAGAAAATTTAAAGAAAGCGTGTGGTGTGAATTGAAGCTGAAAACATATAAATTAATAATTGGGGTTTGCTACAGAACTCCGAGTTCTAATGAAGATGCAGACAAGGAATTGTGTGATTTGATTTCCAAGGCAAATGAAAAGCCAGTGATCATTATAGGAGATTTTAATTACCACGTTAATTGGGATACTCTTGAGGGTCAGACACACAAAGACGAGCAATTTCTACACTTCATTAATGATGAATTTTTAACACAGCTGATCAGAGCACCAACAAGAGGAAGAAATACTCTTGACTTATTATTAACTTCTGAAGAAAATATAGTTGAAAATATAATAGTGGGTGAATGTTTTGGTACAAGTGACCACCAGATTATCAGATGGGATTTGACAATAAGTGATATTAAGCAAAGAACATCAAAAGATGTTAGATACAACTACTTCAAGGCTGATTATGATAACATAAGAAAATGTATCATAAATAAAAATTTAATGAGCAAAATAACTGGATTGAATGTAGAAAATAGCTGGAAAGTGTTTATTCAAAGCATGCAAGAAGTCATTGAGGAACAGGTTCCAATTCAGAAAAACTGGAAAAATAAAAATCCATGGATGACGAGACTGATAATTAAAAAGCAAAGAGCAAAATGTAAAGTATGGAAAAAATATCGAGATCTAAATTGTACCATTGGAAGGGATAATTCAAACACAGAAAAATTAAAGGAATTAAAAGAAAAATACAAAAAGAAAAGAAATGAAGTGAAAAAAACAATTAAAATGGCCATATTGGAGTATGAACAGAAACTGGCAAACAATATAAAAATGGATTGCAAAGGTTTTTACAAATATGTGAAAAGTAGACAGAAGAAAAAAGACAAAGTAGGTCCATTAAAAGATGACAAAGGGCAGGTAATAACGAACGATGAAGAAACAGCAGACATTCTAAATAACTACTTTGGATCTGTTTTTACTAAAGAAGATATCCAAAATATCCCTAAGGCTAAAGATTTGTTTCAAAGTGATACAGACGAATTAATAACTGAAGTTGTTTTTACAAAAATGCAAGTTGTTGAAATGCTAAGAAAATTGAAAACTGATAAAAGCCTTGGGATGGATGAGCTGCACCCAAAGTTCTTGCTTGAGGTCAGAAATGAGATCGGAGATGTGCTGGCAGAATTGATGAATAGGTCAATGCAAACTGGGGAGGTCCCGCAGGACTGGAGGGATGCTGTTGTGGTGCCACTGTTCAAAAAAGGCAACAGAAGCGAAGCATGCAATTACAGACCAGTTAGTCTTACCAGTATTGCTTGCAAAATTATGGAAAAAATGAAATTGTGATTCATCTGGAGAAATATAAATTAATTAAAGATAGTCAGCATGGATTTGTGAAGAAAAGATCGTGTTTGTCAAATTTGTTGGATTTTTTTGAAGAGGTTTATGGAGGTATGGATGCATGTCAGTCGGTGGATGTGATTTATTTAGATTTTGCCAAGGCCTTCGACACGGTTCCTCATCAAAGGTTGTCTTCAAAGTTGAAAGCAGTTGGTATAGGTGGTAATCTATTAAGGTGAATAGATTGTTGGTTGCTGGATAGAAGACAAAAAGTGGGAGTGAGAGGAAGTTTCTCGAAATGGATGAAAATAACCAGTGGAGTGCCTCAAGGTTCTGTACTTGGACCACTTCTTTTTGTTGTTTATATAAATGACCTTGATGAAGGAATAGCAGCTAAAATATCAAAATTTGCCGACGACACTAAATTATGCAAAACAGTGTGCAATAGTGACGTTGTCGAAGTGCTGAGAAACGATCTTGTGCAGTTATTCAAATGGTCGCAGGAATGGCAGATGCGGTTCAATGTTGACAAGTGTCATGTTATGCACTTGGGTAGAAGAAATCCAAGATATAAATACGAGTTAGAAGGGATACAGCTAAAAGAAACGAAAGAAGAAAAAGATCTTGGCGTATTAGTAAATGAAGATGCTAAACAGTCTAGACAATGTGCTGAGGTTGCAAAGAAGGGAAACAGAATTTTGGGCATGATCAAAAGAACCATAGTCAGCAGAGATAAAGATACAGTTTTAAGATTGTATAAATCTCTAGTTAGGCCACATTTGGAATACTGTGTGCAGGCATGGAGCCCTTGTCTTAAAAAAGATATCTACATAATTGAAAAAGTGCAAAGACGAGCTACAAAGATGATTGCTGAGTTAAAAGGACTGAATTATGAACAACGTTTGAGTAGATGTAATCTGACCACACTTGAAAAGAGGAGGACTAGAGGAGACTTAATTGAGACTTACAAATTATTGAACGGATTGGTTGACCTAAATCCGGAAAGATTTTTTGAGAGATCGAGATACAAAAGTACCAGAGGGCACAACTTTAAGCTATATAAGAAAAGGGAGAGTTCAATGAAACATAAATTCTTTAGTGCAAGAGTGACGAATGAATGGAATAAATTGGAGAATGAAGTTGTGAATGCTGAAACTGTTGAAGAATTTAAAATTAAATTATGTAAATATGGTTTTTAAATGTTTGATAGTGGATCTCACACACGATTATTATTAATTGTTCTGATTCACTTTAAAATAAACGTTATGTTATGTTATGTTAACATTTTTTGAAAAAAAATAACAAGTAAAGGAAAAAACCAGTTTTTTAACACAAACTTCGATTTCAAATACACTTGATGTGTGTATGTGTGTATGTCTACGAAAGATGTTCAAAATACGTTGTTGTTTTTTTAATTGAATCATGTATTGTCATCCAATATAAAGATATGCTGAAAATTTCAGCTTCTTAACTCGCTAGTCAAAAACTGGTTAAATTTTACTTGCAAGATTTGCGTACTGAGAAAGCCACACACACAAACAGAGATTATAACCTAAATAAAAGTTTGTAAAAAATAATTATTATTTATGTTTGAAAATAAATAACAACTCAAATGCAATCAAATAAATGTTTACATATATAAATTCAAAAAAACTAAGATTTTGTGCAATAATTGAAATGCCGGAAAATTCAGAAATATAAGGGATTTGTTCAAAAACCTGGTTTTTTACGGCCTACTTGTTGTTCATTTAATGAACACAACTTGATTGATTTGGACATAAAACTTTACATAAAGAAAAAATGTAATTTAATCTCACTTAAAAAAGCAGAATATAAAAGACTGATGTTTTTTCTTCTTCCGTTAGTGGCATTGTATTGATGACAAACATGTGATTTCCATATAAAAAAGCATTCCCCGTTCTTTACACACTTACTGCTTCTGCCATGATGCTTAGGGCTTTCACAGCTTATTTGTTAACTGTCACCCTTTTCCAAATCTATTCTCTCAAAGCCAGGGCCGGATTAACACTTAAGAAGGCCCTGGCGCACTGGGAAAAATGAAGCCCCTCTACATTACAAAATATACAAATTTTGGCTTTAATGTTTCAATTCAAAGCCAAATTAAATGTATTAAATAATTAAACAGTTGAAACTGTAAACTCTCGAGAAAGTACAACAAAAACATAGACTTACAGATTGCAGAATATTGTACAGTATGATTTACAGATGGTCTTTTTACCAACCCTCTGTCTTTAACAAACACCTCAACAGAGTCAACAGTCACAATTCACAATGATCTCTTTCTACATTTAACTGAACGTGTCAATAACTGCGAAATATCTAACTCCTGAAGTACATCACTTTCAATGTTTAAGAGAGATAGGTTGTATAGTCTCTCTCAAGTTTGTGTTGACCTCAGAGCAGATTTCAGATAGTTTTTTTCCTAGTTCAACAAACTCATAAAACTTGTGTGTTTACGTAGCATTCCGACAAACTCTAACAGAGACTGGAGAAAACTCACGGTAGATCTCAGATCAGCTTTTTCGAACTGGAGAAGCTTACCGGTCATGTTTGTTCTCTTCAGAACACAGCTCCAAAATGCTTCAAAAAGCCCTTTTCCAGCTTGAGTAGCCTTATTCTGCAGAGGATCTCTAGCAATCTGTTGCGAAAATTCAATGTACATATGGTAGTTTGAGATCAAACTATTCAGCGCATCAACGCGTGTCATGTTATGCACTTGGGTAGAAGAAATCCAAGATATAAATACGAGTTAGAAGGGATACAGCTAAAAGAAACGAAAGAAGAAAAAGATCTTGGCGTATTAGTAAATGAAGATGCTAAACAGTCTCTAGACAATGTGCAGAGGTTGCAAAGAAGGGAAACAGAATTTTGGGCATGATCAAAAGAACCATAGTCAGCAGAGATAAAAATACAGTTTTAAGATTGTATAAATCTCTAGTTAGGCCACATTTGGAATACTGTGTGCAGGCATGGAGCCCTTGTTTTAAAAAAGATATCTACATAATTGAAAAAGTGCAAAGACGAGCTACAAAGATGATTGCTGAGTTAAAAGGACTGAATTATGAACAACGTTTGAGTAGATGTAATCTGACCACACTTGAAAAGAGGAGGACTAGAGGAGACTTAATTGAGACTTACAAATTATCGAACGGATTGGTTGACCTAAATCCGGAAAGATTTTTTGAGAGATCGAAATACAAAAGTACCAGAGGGCACAACTTTAAGCTATATAAGAAAAGGGAGAGTTCAATGAAACATAAATTCTTTAGTGCAAGAGTGACGAATGAATGGAATAAATTGGAGAATGAAGTTGTGAATGCTGAAACTGTTGAAGAATTTAAAATTAAATTATGTAAATATGGTTTTTAAATGTTTGATAGTGGATCTCACACACGATTATTATTAATTGTTCTGATTCACTTTAAAATAAACGTTATGTTATGTTATGTTATGTTATGTTTAGACCAAGGAGTTTCACTCAACCGCTTTGAAACAGTGCATGATCTTTCAGTAGCTTTTAAATTGTGACACACTTGAACTCACGAACTTAGCAATCATCGTCCACAATGTAGTTTTTGGAATATTACACTTGCAAAATAATTTTTGCATTGTAAAATTGTCATGCCACTCAAGCTCGGGGGCCCTGGTGCAGGTGCGCCACCTGCGCCATGGTTAATCCGCCACTGCACAAAGCGCTTTTTTAATTTTCTTTGTTGGCATTTGAAACAGATTAAAAATTTTTTTTTACAAAAGATGAGACTTTAGCTAATTTTTGCCACCCACAAAGCAACGATAGATTAAAAGGGTACATTTTAATGTATTCAATGATCAGTCATTTGTCATTTTTATCTTGCAGGACCATCACACGTAAAGGCAGTGACGTGACGGTTCGAGCCTTTGTGGGGCCCTAAGTGATACTAGTAAAAAAGCACCCATTAGAAAAACTTATGCCTATTTATTTAATTACTTTCTTCACCCGTTCATATTATATAGTATTCGTCCTATGTTTTATAATCCTGGCTACGGGCCTAAATTTTAATAACATTGTCATAAGCAAATAAAAAGAAATAACTTTGACTAAGACCTAGAATTAATCTAAGTGAGGAGAATTAAAATTAAAATAGACAGATAGAGGTTATGACAATCATTACTCTGTACTATAGACAAATCGCTAGACCTACGCCTTGGATCAGGTAAAGTGTAAAGTGCTAAATGACTTGAGTTTTTTTTACAATGAAAGGGGGATCCGGACTCCCCCTGTATTCGTCCATGATTGATTGGTTGATTCCGACAACTGAATTTTAAAGCACTCAATCTATCATTTAATTATGATATTTTAAAATGAGAATTAAAGTAATTTTTATAAAATTAATAATAGTTATAGAAACTTAGTAACATTAAAACCTCATAAAATAATCAACGCTTCATTATGGATACTGATTAAAAATGTTTACAATTTTTTCAATGTTTAAAAATTACGACTTTCTTTGCCATTTATTTACTTGCGGCGGTTACTTTGTTTCGTTTTATGTTTACTAAAAGTTTGGGAAATTGTGTTATGAAATGAGTAAGAAGATTAGTGTTAGTTGCTGTTCTATTTCAATTACACATTCTAGTTAATTAATGTTAATTATTCAAATGTCAGTTCTTGGCGGTAATGTTTTCAATTCTGTGACTTTCTATTAGTTTCTATTGTGTACTGACTTAAATAAGTTAAATTCTCAATATATAATCAGTAATCAATATATTGTCCTAATTCCCGTTATTATGGTAATTAAAATTAAGAGAAAATTTAGATCTCCAGAACTACTACTAGAACTAGTCTAATTAAGTCTAAGTCTAATAATAATGATAAATAATGTTATAAACTCAGATCTGACAGTAACTTTCCATTTGCTGATTTGCATTTATTTGGAGAATTTAGAAGCTTTTTTGAATGACTTGTGACTTGTTGTGAAGTATCATTTGAAGTATAAACTGTCTATCTATGATTTAATAAGACAAGACAAATAACAAAGCCTAACAGGCCCTAACATAAGTCAAGGACAGTTAAAATCAATTAAATTTTCTAGAGAGTACTTTCACCAAAATGTTTTAACATCCAACAAGTTGATTTTTTAATTAGAAGTTTTTTCAAGTTTTGCTCTTCAATGCTAGTTTTCAGTATTTATATTGATACTTTAGCAAAGAAGTGTGATTTTCACTGGAAAATATTATGTATGTCGACATTCATTTATTCTATTCAAATCATTATTTTCAGCAACCAAGTGGCTCCTGCTTAGAATTAGCTCTCGAGGGAGAACGGCTATGCCGCATTGGTGATTGCGAGCAAGGTGCTCAGTTTCTCGAAGCTGCCATAGAAATTGGGACTAACGATACTAAAACACTGACTGCAGTTTACGGTCAGCTTGGAAATGCTTACTTCATATTGCAAGATTATTTCAAATCTTTGGAGTATCATACACTAAATTTGAATTTAGCAAGGTAAGTTTTTAAAAATGTTTTTTTTTTCAGTTTTATATTCTTTCCCATGAATGGTGAGGTTTATATTGTATTGCTTCTGCACCAAAAAGTCTGATAAGGTTTAATTTTAATCAGTAACACTTATGCTGGATAAAAAAACACTCTGAAGGGACTATTAGAGTTTTTGTTCATTTATTGTTTATGAATTCTGTTGGGCCTTTAATGTGTTGTTATACAATTTAAAGAACAATTGGAGACAGACAAGAAGAAGCAAAGGCCAGTGGTAACATTGGGAATACTTTTAAAGTCTTGGGAAAATATGAAGAGGCATTTGCTTGCTGCCAGAGATATCTTGATATCTCTAGAGAACTTTGTGATAAGGTTTGCTGGCACAGTAAATTTTTATGCATATATATTTATAAATATATATTTATTTGTTTGTTAACTGTAAAATTGCATAGATGAATGAAGCCAGAGCATTGTACAGTCTTGGAAATGTATTTCATGCCAAAGGTAAGAATCTTGGCAAGTCAAGTCACAAGGACCCCGGGGAGTATCCGAGTGAAAGCAGAGAAGCTCTGGAAACGGCTATCAGTTTTTACGAGTGAGTTCGGAAGTTCATTGTATTTTTTTATTAGTTCATTATCAGGTCTTGGTATTTTTATTTTATTCTGAAATAACTATGATGAATAAAATTAAATAAACATAAAAAATAAATAAGTAACATTTTAATAAGTTGTTGAATTTAACTCATGAATTTTAAACCACTCCTATCTCTAGATTATTCATATCAATCAATTTTTATTTTAAAATAATGATAAATAATGTAACTTCGTATTTACTTGAAATCAAGCTTGAACATCTTCAATTAACTAGTACTTTATGATATTGTTAAGTTTCAATATATTGGTCTTGACTATAATGGACACTGACTAAATATTTGCTGACTTTTATTTTGGAACAAGCTGAGGTTAACAAATCATTGAAGTCTGTTATAATTATTTATTATAATAAAGTTTCTCGGTTTCTTTCAACAAATTTCAGTTTTTGTTCATGTTTTTTTAAATGCATTAAACAAAGGGAATGTATTAAAAATAATTTAGTTTGTTTTTCATTTAAAATAAAATAAGAGAAATTATTTACTATTGCTCAGTTATACTAGCATTAATTTGATTTATGGACCCAAGGGCAAACTTGTCACTTGCGAGGGAACTGAACGACAAAGCTTCTCTGGGCAGAACCTGTGGTAATCTTGGGAATACACACTACCTACTTGGAAATTTCCACAAAGCCATCAGTTACCATGAAGAGGTTTATCTTTTTATTCGATCTTCAGGCTGTATTATTTCACTTTGTTCTGTGGTCCATCATATTATATTTATAATGTTTGTAACATGTTCAGTTTATTATTAATTGGCTATTTATATCAATAAGTCACAAATGCACGGTTGAGGCTTCTGAACGCTTGTCAAAATGTAATGCTGAATTTCTTTAAATTGTTAAGTTTTGTTTACTTTAAACTGATGAAGCTACTTGCTAACATGATTAAAGTTTATTTTTATAAAGTTACTTTCCATTTGGCTTTATTATCACAATAATTTCATTCATTTCGTAGAGACTTGCAATCGCAAAAGAATTCGGCGACAAGTCTGCCGAGAGAAGAGCCTGCAACAATCTAGGAAATGCTTACATGTTTCTCGGAGATTTCAAAACTGCAACAGAATTTTACAAGTACATGTGATGGATGACATCATTGTTGTTGTTTATTTCAACTGTAGTTGTTTCTGAATTTATTGATGTTGCAGCTCAATAATAATTATTTTCTGCATTTCGTCAGAAAAACTCTCGACTTGGCTCAGCAGCTGAATGACAGGGCCTTGGAAGCTCAGGCATGTTACAGTTTGGGAAACACTTATACACTGCTGAGAGAGTTTGAATTGGCCATTGAGTACCATCTGAGGCACTTGAGAATCGCCCAGGAACTTAAAGATAGAGTTGGAGAAGGAAAAGCATGCTGGAGTTTGTCCAATGTGTATGCCAGTATAAGACATGTTGATCTTGCTATCTCTTATGCTAAGCAGCACATGGACATCTCAAAAGAAGTAAATTTCTGTTTTTGTTTTTATTTAATCATGTGGATACTTAATCAAATTATCTCACTCGCTATGCCAAAAATCAGTACTTTACCTGTGCCTTGACAAAAATTAGTGTATCACCTGCTTCTGGCTGAAAATCAGTTCTTTACGTGCACCTGGTAAAAAATTAGGGCTTCACATGCTTCTTGTCAAAGATAAGTTCACCTGTACCTCGTCAAAAATTACTGCTTTACCTGCGTCTCATTCAAAATCAATGCTTTGAATGCACCATGCCAAAAATCAGTGCTTGAACTGTGTCTTGCCATAATATTATTAGATTGAATCCTTCTTAGGCTTGATGATGATGATGATTAGGCTCTACAGGACGTTTCTCTACATGTGACTAATTGCAATATGACTATTTAAAATGATTTGTTAGCTGCATTTTTCTGTTTCTAATGGAATGATATTTTGTTTAGTAAATTTGTACCTTATCTGCATGAATAAATAATATGAGCAAAGTACACAGTACTGATTGCTGTAATAAAATCACTTGAACTTATTTTCAAGGTCAATTTTCAATATAATGGTTTTTTGTAAAAATAGAGGTGATAATAAAAATTTGATGAGATGTCCAGATTTTTTTTTATATAAATTAGACATACTAATTGAGTTAATTTGAAGGAAAATCTGTGTTTTTAAAATACCAGTTTCAAATGTTAATAATTCAACCGTTATTTGCGTAGCTCTGAATTAAATAATGTTCTTTTAAATGTTTTCAAAGGTTGATGATGGAAACGGTTACGCACTCGCACAAGTTAACCTCTCTGAATTAAAAATGCTTGTTTCTTCGTACGACGATGCGAATTTCAAGCGAGCAAACAGGTTGAATTTTTTTTATTTTATTCATTAAACAAATTCTCTCGCATCTTTGGTTTTTAAACGAAACCGTTCTCGAATCGATAGCTGTCGAGAAAAAACCGAGAGAGACGAGGACACCTTTTCCACCGGAAGCAGAAATCGTCGGAGGAGCATGGAGAATCTCGAACTCGTTCAGCTGACTCCTGATAAGGTTCTATTTTGATTGATTACAAAGTAAATAATTAATTTTATTTAATAAGTAAGTATTTATTATAACACGTTTTTCTTGAATGTGTGTACTTTACTTGATTCAGTGCGTGCATATTTGGTCTCTACTGAAACACAAAATCCAGGTTTCAATGTGGCATTGTTTTTAATTAAGATTATAAATGTTAATCACTAATTTAAACTAATCGAGTCGAGTTTTTGCGGGTTTTTTAAACCTTGATCATTTTTCGTTTCAATATTTTATTTATTTATTTTTTTCTAATTTTCAGAGCAAACCACTGTTTCGTACTCCTGACATTTCATCGTGGAAGAGACAGTTTAAGTCATCGAAATCTCTCAGTCAGGCTGGCGATGGGAAAAAGTTCAAGTCAAAGGTAAGCATTAATTCTGAGGTTTTTGATTCAGCGGACGGTCTAGGCCAACTAGTATTGACTGACGCTGAGTGATACCGTCTATCTGCAAAATTATCGGTTATTGGCGAATACAAATCATATAAATTACAAAATGTCGGTTATTATTCATTAATGTTGGAATAATTTGTTCTCAGAAACAGGTTTCCATTGATTCTGAAGAAGAAAACTTTTTCGATCTCCTCACCAAGTTTCAAAGTCGTAGGATCGACGATCAGAGATGCTGCTCCAGTGTTCTTGTGGGTTCGAGGCTTATGGCATCTTCGAACAGTAAACAGTCGGTAACGTCAGAATACGAAGATGATAACAAAGAAAACCATGTTGCTGCTGGTTGGTTAATTTTATGTGCAGTCACGTTAAAATGAATTGAAATAATAAATAAAATTAATTAATGTTTTTTTTATCGAAGCCGCTGCCGGCGCCAACAACCACCATTGCGGCTTGGAGGATGAATTTCTTGACATGATAGCTGGCATTCAAGGGTCACGTATGAACGACCAGAGAGCAGACTTGAGAGGTTTTCTGCCGCCTTCGCTGGCGGGCAGACGGCACATCATGGGAAGCCAGTACACTCGCTCCTCGCCGAGTCACTCTCTTGGCGGTGGATCGGTTGCATCGGGCGGAACTGAGGCCACCACTTCGTCTTCTGATGATCAGTTCTTCGAGATGTTAATGAAATGCCAGGTTTGTTTAATTATCAGTTTAATATATCCTTAAATGTCTGCTTTTTGATTTGTTTTCATTATTAATTTAAAACCAAATACTTGATGCATGAAAATTAGCATTCGTGTATATGTAAAGGGTGCACGATTGGACAGCCAGAGAACTGTCATGCCCAATCACGGATCAGCTCCGACTGTCCCGGACGAGGATTTTCTCAATCTCATACAACGATTTCAGTGCAGCAGACTGGAAGAGCAACGTTCGTGGCTACCTCCGAATTCGAGAATGCATTTCCATTCGAGCAAGTTAAATAAATGAGTAGAAAGTCTTGTTATACAAAAGGTGGCAAAGTTGTGGTCCAGAACATTTTTTTTTGCTTGATATGTATAATTCATTAATTATATTTATAAATCGATGTTTATGTGAGGTGTTTCGTAACTTATCTGGTGAGTCGGGTTAAAATGAAATGTAAACTAAATTATGCAGAGATCTTTTTCAATTGAAGTTGGGATTGTTAAGTGTTTTTTTAATCAACAACCAAAAACTTGGATCAAACGTGTATAGCCAGTTTTTTTGTCTCTTGACGATCTTCTAATTTCAAAAGAATTTTTAATGTATACTTATCTTTTATTGTTTAGTTGTACCATTACTGGGCTCTCTGCTTACCTTTCTTTTACATTTAGACTTATACTTTTAATTATTTATTATAATATTATGGTTAATCGTATGGCACGAAACTGTCAAAGACTTATCACCAATGTAGAAATTGATGTCCAGTGTAAGTAAGCTACCATAGAATAAGCAACGATAACATCAGTTTCTGCTTGATAATATAGTTCGCACACTGTTGTGTGATATCACAATAATTGCTATAAATATATATACATACACATAGATATGTACATGACGAGCTATTTTGAGTGTACGTATGCTTATAATGTGTGTTTCTCCTCTGAGTTGTTCTCTAGCATTTAGTATAACATTGGTCTGTTGATGCCAAGTCTCGTGTCTTGTGCTATTTTTTGAGTCTGTGGCATTTTACCCAATGCGTTTAATGGATATTGTAACCAGGCATGTTATTCATGCTGATGGGCATTTGTAAAAGTTATTTTAGAAAATCTATTGCTGGAGGTTTTTAATTGACCGTGTTTGCATTTGGATCATCTGAACCTTCAATCTGTTTTAAATATTTGCATGAAAGACACACCTTACATCTTGTACATCTATGGCTGAATTTGAAATAAAATTTTTAAAGTCTCTGATTTTCTTTTTAGTCAATTTCAACGTGATTGTTCTACGCAGACATCTGTTAAATAAAGTTGAAGTTTTCTTTTAAAGTTGATCTAAAAATATAATCAAACGAATTGCTGTGTGGCTAAGGCTTTTATGGTCTCGAGTCTCGATAGTTGCATTTAGGTTTACCTTTGAGCTTCAGTAGAGGGGTTGTAGACCTGTAGGAAATGACTGATTTCAAATGAATTGGACTCATTGTTGGCTTGTTTCCCTCTCTTCTCTTTTCTTGAAATATTTACTCTCCTTTTTAACATAAAGCTTACTAAGTTTTGTTTGGGTTTCTGGAAGCTGTACTACGTTCTTATCTGGTTGAAATTGTGGCTGTTATAAATAAAGCCAAATAGAAACCAGCTGAATAAAAAGTTAGTGCGATCTAGTGCCACTTCAAATTACGAAAAATGAATCTGACACTAAAGTGTGTAGAAGTCAAATTGTCATACGTGTTCAATTGTAATTTTAATCAAGATAAAACTGACAAGAATAAGTGAAATTATCAATTGTCAGAAGTTTTTGCACCGAGTCTGGCCATTGAAATGATATTTTCCAAATACTTGTATTCTATTTCTCTTCTCAAACGTTCTTTCTCTTCAGGAGAAGACATCTGCGTTTCTACTCCGTAAGCTTTCTTGTCCTGTGTCATTCAATTAAACAAGATCGTTGCATTTATAAAAATCAGTATTAGCAACAGTCTCATAATGAATGGTAAGAAGATCAGTTTCACAGAGGGCAGACAGTCCTTCGTATTGCTCTGAGGAGGATGAACGTGCCCTACTAATCTTTCATTAGATCTGGACTTGATCAGATCACAAGATTCGTTAAAGAGACGATTTAAAATTTTTGGAAATTTAATTTCTTGCATACATTAGCAAAAAAAGTGTCTGTTTTTTAAACATCAAAATTTTATGCTTCTTTGAAATTAGTCGATGTTCATGTTTAAGCTGTGTTTCATTCAGACCCCTGACTTTGGTGGGGGTTTGAAAATTAAGGGGACAGGAACGTCATTTCAGCAACAAGTTGGGAAAACAAAATGTTTCAAAAACCCACACATTCCAAAATCTTACACACTTCTCCCTCTCCGAAGCTGAAGACCTTATAGGGGTGGCAATCGTAGGTACTTTTTTTAACTTTCTTTTTCAAAATATAAAATTTTCTTTTGTAATGACCGATGGGCGGTGGTTATCGTAGGTACATTTTAAAAAAATTTTCCAAAAATTCTTACTTCCTTTAAAAAATATTTTTTCCGAAAATTGGTTTTGGAGAAATTTTAAATTTGGGGGATCTTAAATTTTTGTGTAGGAAATTTTTCCCTATGACGTCTGGATAAAACATTGTGTGTAAACGTACTTTTTTTGGAGTCCTCCTTAAGTTTGGAGAAAGTTTATACGTGGTTACAGCACCCCTGGAAATTCAAAATAATTCAAATTATTATTAAAGCTAAGCAACATTATTGAAATTTATTAAATACACAGTTGAAATTAAATTCTAGCAAACTTGTCGTCTCCAATTACAAGGATGGGAAATTTTGAATTGAAAGCAATCTTCGTCAGCTTGGATTTTTTCCTTGCAACCAACATTTGCTCACAAAGAGCTTCCGTTTTGTCAAACTTCAAGTCAAATACGTGCGCCTGATAAATAAAATACAATCAGCCTAAAATTAATTTATTTAATAATTAAAATTATTTATATAATTGTTTTAATAAAACAACTTAAACAAATCCTGATAAATTCTTGCGACGAAACTGCTTACTTTTCCTGATGACGTCACTGCTGCAAAAACAGTGGAAGAATATGGAGCCCATGCTACGTCCTCAACTGCACATCCAAGATCAAACGAGAACATCGGTTCTCTGAAAGTAGAAAAAAGTTTCATAAATAAGAAAAAAGAGAACAAAAAACCGTTCAGCTTTTTTTTTAGAATCTAGAAAGTTAGCCTGAAGAAGTCTAAGGAAGGATGTGACCGAAAGTCCTAAGGGCAATTTGTTTATTAATTACAGACATGAAATTGAGATAACTAGTGAAAAATTAATTTTTAAATAATTAAACATTACGTTGTTTTAACCGATACATCCCAGATTTTTATAGTCCAATCAGCACTGCAAGACATGAAGATATCAGGATGATAATCGTTCCACTGGACTTTGTAAACGCTGAGATAATGTCCTCTGTAAACCGTGGTTGGTTGATTTGTGTGAGATCTGTTACAGACCCTGATGTCACCCTCTTTCGTACCAACAACGTACCAATCTGGACGAGACCGGTGGAAGTCAAACGTCGTCCCGCCATCTTTATTCATACAAATCATTTTATTAATCATCTTTTTAATTGCAACGTAAAATCTAATGCTCGAGATTAGCATTGGCACGCCCAAATTGTATACCCCTTTGGGTATAGCTTAACAAAATTCAGATTAAGTACACATGATGTCGATAAAATCACTCGAAGCTTTGCTACAAAAGAGCTCCCGGGAAAAGATAAGATCAATAGATGGTTCATCGGGTCTCTTTGCAGGGCCTCATTTGGGAGTAAGAGGCAATCACCCACCGGTCATCAGATATTTTGAACAGAAGTGTATAAGGTTTTAGAAAAAATTATGGAAAAGTACCAACAGCTTTTTTTGGGAGGAAAACGGGATAAGGTTTTGGAAAATTTGTTGACTACATCTCCCCTCATTAGCAGCTATTAAAAAAAATCAATTAGCATTAGGAGTATAAAATCAATTAGCATTAGGAGTATAAAATTTAGGAATGCGTGGGTTTTTGAAACATTTGGCCGCTCATGCTATTGCTGAAATGACGCTCCTGATTCTATGGTGCAGCTGCTTCTACGAGTAAACATTTAGAGCCAGACAGCTGATGTTCTACAACGTGGACACCACTGCTCAAACGTCAAGAAAATTTAAATTAAAAAATTGAAAACTAACTGCAAATTTCAATGTGAGTGCCCTCAACTTCTGGCATTGGATGATCAATGAAGTCCAATGACAACATCTTCTGAGGTTCTATAATATTCTGTGTGATAATTGTTAATAGTACTGTTAAAAAACAAAATCATGCTATAAATTTCAACCAACGTGAACGTTTGATATTTGATTGTATAAGTATGTATATTACTTTTGAAATGGTCCACAGTAGTACACGTCCATCGGATGAAATGGAAGCAAAAGTTAGATTTTCGTTCAAATTGTATCCCAGCCAGCAGATCTTTTAAAAAATTTAGTTATAAAAATAAAAGATATAATTAAGATCCAACATGAATAATTAATTAAATTATCATTATATAAAAACCTCTAAAAAAACTATTTTTTAAACCTGCCATACTGGATCGATGTGTTTTTCTTGGCAAGAAGAAACTATCCAGGCTTTGTCTGATTTGCTAGTTAAATTATAAACGCCAACGTTACCGTCGTATAAGCCAACAGCTACAAGATAAGTATTGCTCGAACAAATATCAAGCGACATGACTCCCGATTCTAAGTTGTAAGAGAATTCTGGATAAGATGGATTTGTTAGACTGTAAAACACAATGAGACCTGTTGACTGTGTCAGGAAGTTATCTGTTGAAGCAGAAAAACTGTTTCACACCAGATATTGTTTAAGAATAAAAATAAATAAAACAACTTTTTAAAAACTAGTCTTATGATAAGACTAGGGTGCTCGTTTATACAGATCTGTTCATTAAATTCAAACTGAGCACCCTAGTCTTATGATAAGACTAGTTTTTAAAAAGTTTTTTTATTTATTTTTATTTTCTACTTTTTAGTCTTTACACTTTTGCGTGTGTGTGTCAGTCCGATTAAACGAGTGAACTGACAAAGCAAGTTAATATAAGACTAGTAAAAACAAAGAGAAAATATAAGAATTAAAATAGCAAACATTCAAAATCAAATGATTACATTTAAATTATGTAACAGTTAAGGATAAAATAATTCAAAAAATCAACAAACAAGATCCGAGTCCAACTCCGAACATGTCTGGATAATTGCAATTCCAACACAGACTGGTCACAACTAACTTCTTGGTATTTCCACAACGGAATCGCCACAGTGGCAGAATTGTTCCAGTTGGAATCCGATAGTCGTCCGCTTCATCCTCGTAGTATCTAAAATCTAAAGAAGAAAGAACAGCAGTTTTTTTAAAGGCCCTTTGTGCTTACTGCCTAACATGGTATTTCACAACTTAACTAAATTGATTTTCACCACGCTTCACCTGATGTTCTTTTGTTTGTATATGCAGTAAAAAATCTTCAAATCGATTTTTCGACCATATCTCATTGATTGAATACAAGGGCATTATTTGGGGGGGATCAGGGGCTCCAAGAGTTTTGATTTTTTTAAAAACTGAAATGTAGGAAGTTTTTAAACATTTTTGAAATAAAAACAATATATGAGTCCAAGGTCATCATTTGGGGTAGAGCAGCGCTGCCCCCAAGGATTTTCCAAATTCGTTTTTAGAAAAATAAATTTTGATATATTTTTGGAGTGACAAAAATACACGATATCAGGGGTGTTATTTGGAATGAGGGAAGCAGGGGGCTCTCAAAATTTTCAAATTTTGTTTGGAAAAATTTGTATGGTGGAAGTTCTAGAACATTTATAGAATTAAGAAAAAACACGATTTCAGGGGCGTTATTTGAGGTGGGAAATTAAAGGACCCTCCAAGGATTTTACAAAATATTTTTCCCCAAGGTCTTTCTAAAAAAAACTTTTTCTGGAAAAATAAATATGGAGAAAGTTTTCGAAACTTTCTTGGTGTGTGCAGGGAGACCGTTGGCTTCCCCAAAAATTTTCAAATCTTTTTTGTTGAAAAATAAATATGGAGTGAGTTCTAGGATATTTTTGGAAACGTATCTACGACTCCCCCCATTAATCTTTAGAGCGTGGTTTATAAACAAATTTTGTAGAAGAGTTTTGAAATGAGAATATAAAGAACCATTAGCAATGTCATTGTAAATATTTAGTTGTATCATTCTTTCGATAATTTTCAGGTTTGGCACAATCTGATCCACAACACTTGAGGTCGTCTGTAAAGAATCAATTTGTTAGTTTTTTTTAAATGTAAACTTTTTTCACAAAGGAATCTACCTCAAAATGGCCAGCATCTAATTTTTTTTCTTTTCTGGCAACTGTTTTTATTTTCTCTTTCAGTTTTTCTTTATCTTTTTCCTTTTATAGAAAAAAACTTCAGATTAATAAGTAATGAGCATTCTCATAAATTCAGAGCGCATTATGAAAAAGCTACCATGGCCTCCCAGTTTTTCATATAAGCATCGTAAATACTCCACTGTGTCGCTGTTCCCCTATAAACCTCTGTCGGCGTATCTTCTGTAATTGTCTCTTTGTCCTTTTAGAGGAAATCGATGAAATGAAGGATTTAAACATTTATCAACATGCATAATTTCCGATGTCTGTCTGTATGTATGTATGTAGGTATGTATGTATGTATGTATGTATGTATGTATGTATGTATGTATGTATGTATGTATGTATGTGTATGTATGTATGTATGTATATATGTATGTATGTATGTATGTATGTATGTATGTATGTATGTATGTATGTATGTATGTATGTATGTATGTATGTATGTATGTATGTATGTATGTATGTATGTATGTATGTATGTATGTATGTATGTATGTCGTGACGGTCAGCAGTCAGCAGTTGATAAAATGGGTGCGTACAGGCGTGTAATAAAATGCAAGAGATTTCTAGTTCGTTGTAATTTTCTAGTTTTTTTCATGAATTATACAAAAAACTTTTATTTTATAAATAATTTTTATGCTGGATAGACGCGTAGTTTATTCAAGGCCACGTTCATAGAAAATTTAATGAACTGGCAATTTAGCGGTTCATCAAACTATGTTCACTTCGGAGACTGCATAAAATGGAAAATAATCAAAATTTATTTTTTTATATAGAATGTCCACGATCGTATAAAATATCAAAATAAATATAAATTTTATTTCAGCTACTGTTTCTCTAAATTAATTTTTATTGCTTTTTTCTAATCTATATTTAAAAATATTAAGTTTCATGTAGAAGGTTTTTTTATACCTTTGGTCTCATGTAGAATGTTTGTGTTGCCCTGTCTCTGAAATCGAATTGGTTCTTCATTTTTCTTCCTTTGATGAACGGAACACTACCCACGGGAAATTCCTGGACGACAACATTTCATTTCGTCGTATGTTTTTTGTCACCAAAAATGTTTTAATTTAATTCGACCATTTATAGACCACTTCATGCAAAGTTTAGCAGCGCTCATCTGTATAACACTGTATAACACTTTCTCTCCATATAAAATGCTAAGGCGCTAATCGAGTTTCGACCACACGTTGCTTTGATGACCAGCTTTTCTGTCTATATGCCGTCTTATCAGATTATTTCATTTAATAAGTAATTAAAAATTATTTTGTAGGCATGCCCAATTAATAATTTTTGCAACTAATTTATGTTTTTTAATGTCACTGCTATCTATCTATTTCACAACGTCATTCAACAACATCATTGCTGAAAAATGAAAATTATAAAAATAAAATGTTATAAATATATAAATAACTAACTTATAATAATCAAAAAAATGTATCTAATGTTCATCGTAATGTTAAAACATTCGTCTTTGAGATGGGCAAAACCACTAGTTATGAGAAAGAATAAATTTCCTCCATCATATATTACACACATGTACCACACAAAACAATCCTGAAGCAACTTTCCTGTCATTATAGAGGGTGTTATAAGAAATTATTTTCTATTTTTTTGCAGGTTTTTGACAATACAAGAATTCTGCTAAAAAGTGGTTTTTTTTTCTAGGATTTTTTTAATTAGTTTATTAGAGTTAAAAAATGGGGCGATTTAAAATTTTTTTTGAAGTATAAGGATTTTAGGCCCTTAAAAACGACCCGTGTCTGATATTTTGGCCTATGAAGCGGGAAGGGCCGCGAATAATCGGCCCGTGCAGTACTCTACTGCATACCCATAAGCATTGTGAAATTAAACTATAAAAACGATCACTTTTTTTTACTACTTCATCATTTAAGCATGTAATTTTTTTCTCACATCTTTATCGTCCAAATCTTTCTTTTTCACATCTTCTTCCGTAGGCAATGGCACAACCTCCTGTTTCTGAGTCTCTACTATTTCCTCTTCTACTTCTTCCTCTTCTTCTTGTTCCACTATTTGTTACAATAAACTAATATAAATTTAGTTTATTTTTATCTCAGACCCTGCATAACAATCTGAAAATTAAATTTTCGCTCCAAAGTTTCAAATAAACTTAAAGGCAACTTACTTAACATTTGGAATGTTGGTTTGATGTCATCTTGCTCACCAACAACTATAAAACATTCAATTCATTATACTAACACAGCACAAAATTTCAAAAACGCCATTTCCTAATTACCTCTAATTGCTTTTATATTATCAGTTTTACAACTTTCATTTCAGTCGTCAAACACTAACCGGTAAAAGCCGTCGTGATTTCATTATCACTCTCTATTGTAGCGATCAGCTCGAGATATGCTGGTGTTGAAATGAAAACTGCAATGTGGTTGATTGGTTCGATTCTTTGATAAGCTTGTTGCTGCAAACACCACGTGTTTCATTGCAATCGCTGTCATCATCATCATCATCGCTATTCCAACCACGACCACGACCACAACCACCACTACCACAACTACGACCACCATCACAATTACCACCACAATCTGGTTGTTATCATCATCATCATCATCGTCATCGATGTCGTCGTTGTTGTCACCATCATCATCGTCGTCGTCGTCATCCTCATCCTCATCCTCATCCTCATCCTCATCATCATCATCATCATCATCATCATCATCATCATCATCATCGTCATCGATGTCGTCGTTGTTGTCACCATCATCATCGTCGTCGTCGTCATCATCATCATCATCATCATCATCATCATCATCATCATCATCATCATCATCATCATCATCATCATCATCATCATCATCATCATCATCACAGTTATCACAGTTGTCATAGTCATAGTTATTTGAACTTACAGAATAATTGTAATTGACACTGTCGACAATAGCATTTGGATCAAATGTGGCTAACGAGTTGGTGATTTCTTTTTTCAGCTCCTGTAAAAATTGAATGGGGTACCATACTATCAGAAACCTTTTATTGAGCGATAATAAGCGTAGGTAGGTAAGGGGGTTTCCGACTTGGGATGGGTTTTTACAAATTGTATCATTCACAACACTTGAAGCATAATTTAATCAAACAACGCAAAAATAAAAAGTCGATTCGACAAAAATATTTCCCAATGAAAATTATTTTTTATAACAAATATTTTTTGTTTAGTGCAAGTTTATAAAAACATCGAAAGCTATAAAATGCGATAGTGTTTTATTTTTCTGAAGTTATGATTTTTACAAAATTTTGTTCGTCCCCTGAGTCTCAGTAGTACAAAAGACATATTTGCAAAAATTTATTATGATTTGACAATATTTATCTCACATTAATAAACTTTCTAATATGAAAGTATTTTGTATTATTGTATGTTTTGTTTTATTTTTTATTTTTATTCTATAAGACGTATTACTTTGGTTGTTACAAAAAGTGCCCTGTGATGGGTTTTTAGGAGCTCGGCTTCCTTCAAAAGAACAACTACATCTTAGAAATCCTCTCCATTTGGTTTTACATTGGGATAGTAAACTATTGCCGCCAGATGCCTATGGAAGTGTTAATACATTGAAAAATAGAGTAGTAGTTCTAATGACTGGCAAATATTTTGAGAATTTGCTTGGCTTTCCTGTGGCTCTAAAAGGCATTAATAAGGCTGAAGTAGTTGTTTAAAAAGTTGATCAATTAAGCCTACGTGACAATATCATTGGTATGTTTTTGATACTACTGCATATAATAGAGGACTAATCCAAAGCGCGTGTAACAAAATAGAAAAGAAATTTGGATGAACGTTATTGTGGCAAATTTGCCGTCATCACATCTATGACTTAATATTAAATTAAGTATTTGAAAAGTGTTGTAGTTTACCATCAAATAGTCCTGACATCCAGTTTTTTTGAGAGTTCCAAAATCAATGAACTACGTTAGATAAGAAGTCATACACGACAATTTTTGATAAAAAAACTCCTGTTTAAGGATTTCTAGAAAAACAACGCGTGACAATGATAAACTACATTCAAAATGTTATTACTCATTTACTTAGGGGGTTGGGCAGAACATGACCTGAGGTTCAGAATCTCAGGAGCTTTGTATCAGACAAGGTGGACGGGACGGGCAATATATGCACTTAAAATAGTCATTTTTACTAAACAATTGAATATGCCTCAACGTAAATTGTCAGTCTCATTCATGATTGCTTTTGGTTCGAGGCGACTGTAAGTCGATGGGCTCCAAAGAATGATCTGCATTTGTTACAGCTTCTGAACACTTATCCAGATGAAAACGTCAAAAAGCGCTGTTATAGTTGCCAAAAGACAACTTTGGTATCTGTCAGAAACAAACGTTAGATTGTCTTTTCTTAACTAACTTGAGAAGACATAGTCTCAAACTTTCAGTTCAAGACTTGATTGCAAAAACCAGCTTCAAACAACGGGTTGTTTAGTGGTAGAAAAAAACTGAGCAAAGCAGTTGTTGCATCAAAAACAGTAACTGCTTTTAAAAGTAAATTGGACAAACGTTTTGATGTTAATATGGGCGTTTAAAGCATCATTGGTTTTTAGTCCATCTAAACTAAATGAACTAAACTAAGCTAAACTTAGCTAAACTGAACTAAACTAAACTAAACTAAACTAAACTAAACTAAACTAAACTAAACTAAACCAAACCAAACCAAACCAAACTAAACTAAACTAAACTAAACTAAACTAAACTAAACTAAACTAAACTAAACTAAACTAAACTAAACTAAACTAAACTAAACTAAACTAAACTAAACTAAACTAAACTAAACTAAACTAAACTAAACTAAACTAAACTAAACTAAACTAAACTAAACTAAGCTAAAGTACGCATCATTACATTATTAAATCATCTGATAGACGATCCTTTTTTACTACTTCTAGTCTCCTCTCTCATTCTGTCTCGAATTGACTACTGCAATTTCTTTATTATGGTCTCCTTGACACTACCTTTCATCCTCTTTCTAAAGCCTTCAATTCTACGGCACGCTTAGTTTCTCTTACTTTTTTACAAACTTTTATTTAGGTTACAATCTCTGCTTGTGCGTGTGTGTGGCTTTCTGTGTACACAAATTTTGCAAATAAAACTTAACCAGCTTTTTTACCAGCTAAAAAACTGAAACTTTCAGCATAGCTTTATATTGGATGACAATACATGATTCAATTAAAAAAAACCAATTTAATTTGAACATCTTTCGAATTTCTAAATCGAGTGTATTTGAAATTAAAGTTTGTGTTGAAAAACTCGTTTTTTCCTATACTTGTTCATATCATTTTTTTTTGGAAGCAAAGAGACAGATGGGATGTTATAGGGGTGCATTCATTAGACTTTGCCTAATGCGCCTAAATTAAATAACATTTCGTCATCCAATATAGCTGAAATATAAAATATAAGATTGCTTTTCATGACAATGCATTCTATCAATGCTTAAACATTAAAAAAAACTGTTTTGTTTAATTTAAAATAATAATTATCTTTGTTTTGAAACAAAAACAAATCAATCACAATTTTATAGAATTTTACATTAAAAAATTCAAAAAATGTCGTTTCCAAAAAAAATTTGCGATAAATTTAAAGCCAGCTAATCCTGAAATATAAAGGATTTGTGAAAAAACCTCGTTTGTACGGCTTATTTGTTATTTATTGTCTTTTCAGCGCTTTGTATTTTTATTTTGAAAAAATTTGATTTATTTATGACTAATCTATCGCTGGCATTGCAAGCCAAAAAAATTTTGGATTTGCTCATAAGCCTTAAAAAAGACTGTTTCATTTTATTTTGGTCAACCTTGTTTGTATACATATTGCTGCACAATTTATGCAAAATGTTAATGCATATTTTTCAAAATTTAAACTCATTTTTTATTAAGACAAAAAAACCATAACAAATTTGTTTTTATTTTAAATTTTTAATAATTTTTTACTTCGGTGACTAAAAATATTTTGCAAAATCTTTTTTGATGATAGTAATTAAAGTCTATAAAATATAAAAAAATTGACCACATTCTTCTAAAAATTGAATATTTAAAATATATGAGGAATGAAAATTTAAGAAACTTTCAAATCGATATGCAATAAGCAAATTTTTTGTCAAAAATTTTTAAATTTGAAAACAAAATGTCGCTTTTTTTTAAATAAACTAAAAATTAAAATTTGTTTCTTTATATAAAACCTGTAACGTTTATTCTATAATTTAATCAAATGTTGTCCAATCGATTTAAAAATTCAATAGAATGTAAAATCCTGAGCAACAAGTAAACCCATCAAATTTTAATTCGATTGTAAGGATCGAAACTATTTTCAAATCAATATGGAATAACCAAATATTTCATTAAAATTTTACAATTAAAATTTTAACATTGTTTTCTTTAAAAAAATATAAAAATTTATAGTTTGTTTTCTACATAAAATTTTTAATTTTTTAAATTTTTTAAAGGTTTTATTGATTTTATTCTATAATTCACTTATATTTTGTCTAATCAATCTGAAAAATTAATAAAAGATAAAGTCCGCAGCGTCAAATAAACCCACCAATTTTCACTTCGATTGGATAGCGGAAAGTTAGTTTTTTAGAGTGGGATAGGATTTCAACGTAAGCTCAAGCAAGCAAACACGGAGAAGTTAATATAAAAGATTTAATAAAAATTTTTCCAGTATAGTTTACTAGATAAGTATTTAAAAATCTGACACAAATGGTTATGACGTAATTCATTTATAATTAAACAATTTAATCTTGTTTACTTCAGGTGAAAGTTCAAGCTGGTCAAATGGCTTGACGTGGATCTGCCCCTAAAGTTTAAAAGTAGAAGTAAAATTTGAATTATTATTTACAAAAAAGTGTTTTAAAAAAAATTAACTGAATTGAGAAATTTGTAAAATTTACATCCGGTAATAAAATTTCAATGCCTTCTAAGTTTTCCATTTACTTCAGAAATCTAAAGTAAAAATGTTGAATGTAACTTAAAAAATAAGTAGGTGTTAGTTTTTGTAATAGTTTAAGACTTTATTTTTAGTTTATAATAGTAATTATCAGTTGTTATAACCAGTGTAATTTCCATTTGCCAGGTAATTGTCAATTTCATTTTTATATCTATTCAAACTCTTAGATTTCTATTCCAATTTTAATTACCATTAATAAAATATTTTCTATTCCAATTCTTATTCTTAATTTTTATTTCAATTCTTATTGCAATATTTGTTTTCAAATAATTCCTACTTCAATTTTAGTTTTATTTCAACTTAAAAATTTTTCAATTCTAATTGTTAAAAAAATTCTTTTTATATTTAGTTTCCATTATCATTAAAAAATTATTTTCAATTCTATTTTATTACCATTATTAAAAGTTAAGACACAATTTTGATTCTTTTCAAAAGTTGAAATTGTTATAAAATCATCTCTATAGTAATGCTAAAACTGTAACCAACAGTAGCAACAGCCAAATTATCAAACCTTTGTTGTAACAGTAAAATGTAGAACTAAACATGCAGTCACCAGAGCAAAAACAGTAGAGCAACAGAAATTTCAAATGGTTCTAGATTCAAAAGTTTAGAATTTATTCGTACTTATTACCCTGTAACTGTACAGTTTGTTTTTGTGAATACAAATTGTTACTGACACAAGAGTTGTAGAAGAGATGCGTTAATTATCTGACTTACTCATTAATGACTAATCTCAGTAGACTCGTTCGACACGCTCAGTGAAGCGCAATGAAACAAAACATAAGAACATAATGCAATTCCTACAAGGCATACATTTTTTTAGGTGTCTTTATAAAACATTTTTTTCTGCAAAGATGCATATTTTGTTGAAATTTGTCAGATAAGAATTAAACACAAAAGTTTATATAATAAAAAAGAGTTACAAAAGTAGAAAACTTATAAGCTATAACAGATTAAATTGATAAGTGTAAATTGCTGAGTGTTTAAAGAAATAGAAAATTAAATTAAAAAAAATAGAAAAAGGCAAAGGTTTTTGACATTTTAAGAAACCTCCACAAAAAAAAACCGGAGCAAAATTATCGGATCATTTAAGAACGATTCAGGTTTTAAACCGACCGTTTTTTGACATTTCCAGTTGTTAATGCTAGTTGGTTCTTACTCTCCGTTCTTGTTTTGTCAATAAATTGTCCGTAAAATAAAATAAGTGGTAAAATTGTTATTGTTCCGTAAACACACACCAACACACGCACGTATAGGAAAGTGCAGGTCTATGCTGTGACACCAAAACACACAACAGCACACGCGCATATAGAAAAGTTGTGATGAATCTAGGCCGTGCGAAGATGGTGGGAAAATCGGACGCACGTATATATAGTCAGTGAGGTCAGAAAATGCTCCATAAGTCTAGCACACGGTGAGCATAAAATGCTTTCAATAAAACATATATTATTGTGTGGTAGATCATCCACGCAAGCTCACATAAGCTTCAATTTCTTTCCATGTAATCATTTATTCTCTTTCCAGCCAGTGGCGAAGTTAGTCCCCCATTTATTATTTTCTGCATACCTCACTATCTCTAGCCTTCTCCTAAGCTATTCTAGTCTCTGATTTTAATGGTTCTAGAAAATTTTCATTAAAAATTATTATTATAAAAAAGACCGCCGGGGCAATAAAAATTTTATTAATTGTTGCTTTCCCGTCCCCGGTTGCTTTCCCTTTTCTGTTCGCTTTTTTGCTTCCTGTTGCGTTTCCGCCCCCGCTTGCTCTACCGTTTCCATTCCCGCTCATTTTTCAGTTCCCACTTTCCACTCGCTTTCCCGCTTATTTTGTGACCGATTTAAATTTTTTTCACAGAAACCTTCATTTATTGACTTTTAATGTTGTGAAAATTTCATTAAGATCGGATGAATGGTGATGCAGTGCATAAAGGACAAACAAACAAACACACACATACATACATACATACATACATACATACATACATACATACATACATACATACATACATACATACATACATACATACATACATACATACATACATACATATATATATATATATATATATATATATATATATATATATATATATATATATATATATATATATTATGGAAGCTCGTAGAAATATAGAACGCCATTTCGCATAAACAAATTTTTTACAAACTGGTTATCATGACTTCGACAAATTGGTAATCCCGATTCGCAGCAGATTACAATAACTTTGACTTCTCAATTTGTTTTTTTTTTCATTTAAGAAATAATTTCTACTTATTATTCATTCTAATTTCATTTTAAATCGAAAAAGACTTCCTACTTTTCTATTACTATTTCTAAACCCATTCTTAATTTAAATTCAATTTCTAATTTCCATTGCCAAAACTAAATTTTTATTTCTATTCCTAATTCAATTACCATTATGGAAATAACACTGGTTTTAACGTTTTATTTCCTGAATACTTAAAAGGAGAAAAGGATTCACTTTATGATACGGTACATTCTGAGTTTATTGCAGTAGTCCACAACGAAAATTGCTTGCACTAACTATATAGCACCCCGTCTATTATATTTATATTTATTAGCACACCCTGTAGGATTTGATTTATTTATTACTATCAGAAGGTATTGAAGCCTGTTACATGGGCTATTCAATGCAAGTATATTACTGGCTGGAATAAATAAATAATGGAAACAAAATCAAATTTGGAAAATGTTTTTTGTTATTATTGTTATCGCGATGCACTACTTTACTAAATGCAGCAAAAACACTGCCATGTAGTCAGAAACAACTGAAAAAGTTACGTACCACCGAAATTCACAAACATATATCTAGGACTAATACAATTTTTTCTTCCATAAATAAAAATTATTTATTAAAACCGAAGAGTGCCAGAATAAAAACTTTTTTTATTTATCGAATTTACGACGCAGTAGGACGAAGATCTTTTTAAATTTAAAAAATTAACGCGTTGCTATTATCAGCCACAACAAACAATAGAGATGTTCACAGTTTTGGTAACTAAAACTTAAAATTTTTAACTTGAAAATAAATTTATTTAAAATTTTTTTTACTAATTTTGTTTTATTTATTTAAAAAAAATCAAAATTGAACAGACAAATATATAGGCTACTGATTATTATAAAAACATTTGACTGTTTTATTAAATCATTCTCATCAAGTTAAACTCGTCTAATTTATTTACTGTAAATTCATTTCTCGGCCTAAAACCAGACGTTATTAAACAACATTTTCTCTAACCAACTTATAAAAGTGAATAAGTATTAATGCAAAATAACGACAGCCGTGGAAAAGACGTGAACCGCAGTTCAACTATATCGTTAACACTACGCCATGTGTCCGATGAACTTCACGCCAGTATCTCCAGCATCTCTTCGCTATCATTATGTCTTCAGTAACAAAGTTATTGGTTTTTTATTCAAATAAATTGTTATTTAGTTTTTTTCTTTCAGTAGTTTCTTATTGCCTCAGAGCTTCGGTTTTAAGAATGAATTTATCTCATTCAAATTAGATTGAATCCAATAGACATCCTAATAACGTATTGATCATTAATCTTGTTTATTTCGCATTTTTTTGGTCAATGATTTATTGTTATCACTGTGCGTTCTCAATAATTCAGATGAATTTTTTAATATAATTTTTAAATCGCACAAATAAAAATTTTAATTAATTTACTCGAAAAGCTATATTCATGAAAATGTATTCGTTTTCATCCACTCTCGTTAAAGGTCGGGAAATAAATTTCAAAATGTTCATGAATTTACAGTAGCAGTGAATTCAGTGGATGATAAAAAATTAACAATTTCATGGCGTTGTAGCAGACAAACCCTAAAAACTCTATAGGAAGCTCTTTTTTAAATATAAACATTAGGCAATTAAAAAAAAAACTTTGAAGGCATAAGAATAGGAAGTTATCTTTATTTTTTTTGTCAATCAATTAGTGTTTCATTTTTTCGCGAACTTCTTTGATTTTTCAAGATTTTCAAAAGCTCACAGAAATGCATGAAAATCAATCAATCTCTATTTATTTATATAGCGCAATTTACGTGACGTGCAATAGCGCTCGGTCATAAACTGATCGAACAGAAATGTTTAAAGTCCACGACGAAAAACAGTGAGTGAAGTAGAGTTAGCGACAGATGCAGGGAGAGAGTTTCAGATAAAGGGACCAGAGTAGAAAAATGTTTACATCATAAAAAATACGTTTTTTCAAAAAACAACGTTTATCTTGCACCCTATTAAGTATAAAATAATATTCCTATAATTCATACACAACGAAAAACGTTGCGGGCGCATAATTTTGTATAACTGTTTTACTAAAAATTTGATGTTGTAGCCTATATGCGCCTGCAACGTTTTTTGTTGTATATGAATTATAGGAATATTATTTTATTTTTTAGGGCGCAAGAAAAACGTTGTTTTTTAAAAAATGTATTTTTATGATGTAAAAATTATTTTCTACTTTTTCATTTTTGATGGGTGAAACTTTTTAAGCATTTGAGATTTTTTAGTTTTTTTCGCTAGATGCGGGCCTAATTTAAAATCTTATTACTTTTTTACTTTTTTTCGCAAGGTGGTTATATATTGGCTATTGGCTACAATGTTCAAAAAACACCATCGTATGGAATTCGCGAACAGACAAAATCTCAAACAAACATACAAGAAAGTTCTGAAAAAGTGACAAGGACTTAAATAAACAACAACAACAACATACAAGAAAGTGATTCAATATAAACGTTGTAAAAATAGAGTTTAGCAAAAAATGCTTAACACTTAACAGTTAAGATACGAAAGTAACTGAGAAAAAAAGATTGAAATGAACCAAAATATGGATGAAATCGCCCAGTTAAGATTGTCCATAAAAGAAAAAAACCCAGATATGAGAAATAGATTTGAAATGTAAGTTTTATTAAATTTAGACAAAACGTTTTAATAACAGAAGGAAGATTAGTTAACAGTTGAGAAAAAGGTAAATTAAAAGAAATAAAGTAGTGATCAGTATAGTGAAGTTTTTCAGATGACAATGAATTATATTGGAGAAGAAAGGAAAAATAATAAAACTAGGCTTAAATCCTACATTTAAGCTAATATACTATCACACTTGCTACTTTTGACCAAGAATAAGGATTATGGAAGCGGATGTGGCTGGCTGTGTAGTTATGTGAAAATATTTTCAATTGTTTATAAGATTCATTATATACAGAGGCGGATACAGTATTAGGGAAAAAGGGAATCAAAAATGGGTTGAGTAGGAATTTTTTCTAATTTAGTGTTGGATTTATAGGTTTTAACAGATACTTTTGGTCAAAATGTATTAATTAATAGCGGGGCACCCGGCGTTGCCCGGGGTTTTTAGAGATATTTCTATCGTTTTTCCTTCTCCGCTTGCTCTCACGCTACCGGTCGCTTTTCCGTTCCCGCTTGCTCTACCGTTTACGGTCGCTTTCCCGCTCCCGATCGCTTCCCCGCTCCCGATCGCTTTTCCGCTCCCGCTAGTTCTCCCGTTCTCGGTCGCTTTCCCTTTCCCGCTTGGTCTTTTGCTTTTGGACGCTTTTCCGTTTTTTTCTTGCTTTCCCGTTTCCGTTTATTCTCTAGCTTCCGTTTCCGCTTGCCCTCCCGCTCCGCTCATTTTGTAACCGATTGTATTTTTTTTACAAACATTTTCCCCATTGACTCTCAAGATTGTGTGAAAACTTCATTACTATCGGATAAATGGTGTAGCAATGCATAAGTTAAATGCACACACAAACAGTCATTACACACTTTTACTTAACTTGACTTCTCTGTCTGTCTTTTTGTCTATCTGTCTATCTGTCTGTCTTCAAATTTCGCAATCAATTTTAAACTAACTTCCCGATGAGCTAGAGACTTCAAAATTTAAACATACTTCCGAAATGATTAACAATGCATTTTATCAAATTTATGGATCGATTGAACAAAATTTAAATAAATAATTATTTGTGATATTTTCGTCAAACTATTTATTGTCTATGCTAATATGTTTGTTGTTTATGTAGTAAAAATATAAAAGTGTGTTTTTAAAAAAAATTTGTTTTTGCTTTACTTGTTTATATATATATATATATATATATATTAATGTAAAATCACTGGTTTGATGATCAACTTCCTATTGATAAACCTTAACGGATTCAGAATATTTATTAGGGACATTTTAATTATTTTTTAATAATTATTATTTATTTATAGACCAGAAGGTATAAATAGCCTTAGCAAAGCTTCATTTATTATTTTCCAATAAAACGGCAAAACCATTCTATTGAGCCCGGTATACGAGCTGGTGATATCGTAACAATATATATATATATAGAAAATACTGAATTTCTGTTACAATTTTTAACGGAAAGTAATTGAAAAATCGATTACAAAAACACACCGGCAGCACACTCGACGACGAAATTAAATAAAATTGTAGAACAAGTGAATTTAAAAAATTAAAAACATGCTTTTAGAATTTCATAGAGACATCCTATCGTAAAAATAAGTCTTATCCCGGTGAATAGTAAACAAAATATGTTTGTAGTTACCATAGCGATGAATATGGCTCATTTAACTTTTTTTAAATATTTTTGTTCTATAAATTTTGTTTTTTTATAATTTTGTTTTATAAATTGTTTTTGTTCAATTGAATTATAAATTGTTTTAAAGTAGATGAGTTTTATAATGATCTTCCGAACTCCAAAACGTCCGCGAATATCCCATGATCATCCGCACAAGTGAAGGTTTATAAAAACGTATAAAAATCAATCGTATTTTTTACCTTTTTGCATTTTTTTCATCCATTATGTTTTTATTTTCTTGCATTAGTTTAGATTTGTTTAATGGTTTTTAATTTATGAACGCTCATTCATTGGAGTAATATATAAATTAGCTAGTTATTTTGTGGTTAAAAAATGAGCATAGCTAACAAAAAGTTATTCGCACGAGATTTAGAATGTTTAATTTTAATTTTATCAATGAGGAATCACATTACATGATTCAATTAAAAAAACCAACTTGATTTAAACATCTTAGGTATTTCTAAATTTAGTGTATTTGAAATAAAAGTTTGTGTTGAAAAACTCGTTTTTTCTTTTTTTTCCAATTGGTTTAAAGCTAACATAGGCTTATCAAATAAATATTGCCTTTAAAATTAAGTACCTACAATTCGTCAAACTTAAATTCTTTCAACTAAGTAATTTTTTTATTAATTAAAAACTTTCGTTAAAATTAACAATTATAGCAAGTTTGTTTGTTTTTGAGTTAATTAATAAAACTTACAGTTTTATCTGTTCAATACTGTTTTCAAGATTATCCAACTTTAAACCCAATATTTTTTGAGTCAACTACTATACGAGAGAATTAGATTTGTTAGTATTTAAAAAAATTCAAATGTTAGAGAAGCAATTTGTTTTTGACCTGAAGGGAGTTAGGTTCATCGATATCACGAGAAACTCCACACTGTGACAGATTTAAGACTCTTATGGGATTGCAGTGATGGCACAAGGACAAACAGCAATTATTTTATCCAAAGGTCCTTTATTTTAAAGTTTTTTTTTATAATTTCACATAAGCTATTGGGGGCATAAAGGTCGATTTCTCTATTGTTGTTCTCTTGCAGGATTGTTTAAAAAAAATTATTGATCAATTTTAAAAAATAAATAAATAGTGGTTTAGTATTTTTTAAGATTTAATCAAATAGATGCAATGTATGAGACAATAGAAAGATATCTTCTACATTTCGAAGTGGAAAGACCTTTCGATAAGTGCAAAAATATCTAATCGATTTAAATTCAACTAGGAAAGAAAAACTAAAAAGTTTTTTTATTAAAACTTTTTGTTGAACCATGACATTTTATTTTTAAACATAACAAATAACTTATTATTATTGAATTTAGTCGGTTTTGGGTTTGAAGAAAATTTCAAATAGATTTGTGAACATGATCGGATGACCTGAAAAATTGTTCAATTTTGATTAATTTTAAAACAAGTCATAACTGCTATAATATTTAAAAAAAATTTGACCGCTACTGAAATAAACAATTTTTTGATTATTCAAAAAAGTACAGTAAACAAGAGGTAGAACAACCAGTTTGTTATGTTTTTTCTTCAAATATTTTTAAGGGACATCAGACTGGTCAGACAGAAAATTTTCTCTAAATGTGGGATACTAAGGACCGAAAAAACCACAATTTTATGAGATACTGCAGGGATTTTTGATGGACCACAGATACCTAGGAACACAAATTTCGTGAAAACAATTAATGAACAGGAAGCATCAACTCGACGAGACTTTGTAGGTAAGGTGCACAATTTAAAAATAATTAAAAAAAAATAAAAGTAAAAATAACGAAGTCATTGTTTCCAATTTGATAAATTTGATCAAGTTTTCGTAATATTGGTTTAAATATGAGCATCGAAATGCATTTTTATTTTCGTTATCTTGATTGTTTTTCTGAGAATCTTGGAGTTGTTAGCGACGAACAAAGCGTACGCTGCCATCAGGACATCAAAGAAATGAAACTTGCTACCAAAGACGCCGGGATGATAACATACAGTTGCTGGTTTTAAAAACGAGACACTCCCGTTGCTCAACATTTACAGTTTGCATTTATTCCTTGAATTTTCTGGAAAACATTTATGCCTATTTGCCCATCATTTTTTTCATTTGTTTTGTTTGTTTGTTTGTGTGCAACGCTCTTGGAATATTCTTAAAAAAAAGAAAAGCGTGCTTTTATAAAATGCTTTAAAATGTAGAAAATACATTTTTTGGAGGTTACAGTACTACGAACGATCACAATATTTCGCGTATGTCTCTAAATATCTTAAATGGGACAGGTTCACGGTTCAACTCCCACTAGATACATAGTTGCCCATGTTATAGGAACGTTAGCGGGTTATATTTTTTCTCAGTGGGCTATGTAAAAAATCGGCGCCTCCGAGCTTCATAGGAGGTGCTCTATAAATATTCACGTTGGTTGGTTGACAAAATCTTGGGGCGCAATCATTGCGTTTGTTCGATTGTGAATGAAAGTGCCCCATTTTTGTCTATGGATATACGCTAAATATATATTGTGATCGCTCGCACTACTGTAACACCCAGAAAATTTATTTTATACTTTTTAGAACATTTCATAAAAGCGTGTTAATTTTTTTCTCAAATTTTTACTGTTTTTTGCTTTTTAGTCTCCGTCCTTTACAAAGAGTTACCTCTGCGAGAGACCCTACCTGAGAAATGCTTAAGGAACCTAGACTGATGACGCCGGTGAAATTCGAACTACCTCCATATATTATCATTCTTTTTATTTTGATGAGAGCGTCAGTGTTGCATAGCTTTTTTTTCCATTTTTTATATTTATAATTAAATTTTTATATTTAATATTTATTATTATCATATATTAATAATTAGTTTTATGACTTAATGATCCTTCATCATCCAGAATACGGCTATATTTCCAATTTCAGATTGAAAACAGACTGCGAAGTGGGTTAAAATGCAATTTAAAGATTCGTTTCGGACATCAACGGACACGTGAAACATAAAAACAATATTAATGTAATCCAATAGAAATAATTTTAGAAAAAAAATAAAAAATTAAAAAAAAACTTCAAACAATCAAATTCGCGGTTTTAAAAATACACAATCATATAAATGAACAACGGCTATTTACCGAGTGACCATTTTATTAAATTTTTTTTTGGAAATGCTGTCTACTTGCACTCGGAAGTCAAACACCAACTAAAAAAAAGATCAACAAAGCGTCGTTGTGAAGTTTTTTTTCTAAGTGATACTTGTCGTGAGCGAGGTAAGAAAAAGTTAATGAGCATCACACTTGTATCATATATTACTAAACAAATGTTCTCTTTCTCTTTGGGCGATAATGGCAGCACGTTCAACCGTCCATCCCGTGGCGATGTTGCTGCGCCAACATCACAAGTAATGAAAAACTTGTAATATAATATAATATAATATAATATAATATAATATAATATAATATAATATAATATAATATAATATAATATAATATAATATAATATAATATAATATAATATAATATAATATAATATAATATAATATAATATAATATAATATAATATAATATAATATAATATAATATAATATAATATAATATAATATAATATAATATAATATAATATAATATAATATAATATAATATAATATAATATAATATAATATAATATAATATAATATAATATAATATAATATAATATAATATAATATAATATAATATAATATAATATAATATAATATAATATAATATAATATAATATAATATAATATAATATAATATAATATAATATAATATAATATAATATAATATAATATAATATAATATAATATAATATAATATAATATAATATAATATAATATAATATAATATAATATAATATAATATAATATAATATAATATAATATAATATAATATAATATAATATAATATAATATAATATAATATAATATAATATAATATAATATAATATAATATAATATAATATAATATAATATAATATAATATAATATAATATAATATAATATAATATAATATAATATAATATAATATAATATAATATAATGAGTTTTGAGTTTGAGTTTTGTTTATTATCAGAACCAAAAATATATAAAAAAAAGTCTATAGAATCAAGCCATAAAAAAATTAATGTCTGAAAGTTATATTTTTGATGAAGAGGAGCTACATCAGGCTCCTCTATACTGACAGAAGCTGGAGGACTCGCGACTCCTAAGAGATGCGGTCCTTGAAAGCGTTTACTGTCGGGGCGTCAATTGTGTATTGCGTAAGCGCATTCCATGGAGCGACAATCCGGTTTGTGAAAAAATTGTATCGCTCTTCGCAACCTCTGACATACTGGCGCTCTAATTTGCAGTTGTGGCCACGCAGGTGGTATGCCGTGTGGCCGGCTGCTCGAGTTTGCGGAACGGAAAAGCTGACGTCGTCGATGTTGTGGGCGATTTTGAACTGCTCGATCAGGTCACCTCTCGAACGGCGGTCTTGTAGCGTTGTGATCCTAAGCTGTTGCAGACGATGTTCATAGGGCTGATGTTTTAGTGTTGCAATGATTTTTGTTGCCCGACGTTGGACCTGCTCAAGAAGGTTAATATCGCCCTTTTGATAAGGCGACCAAGATTGAACAGCAAATTCAAGATGTGGGCGGACGTAGGAGAGGTAAAGTGTACGCCACAGTATGAGGCTGCGGCTGCGGAAAGCTTTTCTGAGTCGGCTGAGCATATGATTGGCTGATGACGCTGCTTTTTCGACCTGTGCTCGGACCTTTAGATCATCTGAGACGAGAACACCAAGATCACGTTCGACTTTTGTGACTTCGAGTGGTCGCCGCGTGCCGTCAGTATGTCTCATAGAGTATTGGTGGGTTATTCTGTGTGAGCGACCGACATGCATGATTTTGCATTTCTCGACATTGAAGTGCATTAGCCAAGTGAATGACCACTCAACTGCACGGTCAATGTCAGCCTGGAGAGATAAAATGTCGGAAGCTGACTTGATGATGCCGATGATTTTGCTGTCGTCCGCGTACATTTTGATTTGGTGTGTGATAGTGTCCGGTAAGTCGTTAATATATAACACAAAAAGTAGTGGACCAAGAACAGAGCCTTGAGGAACGCCACTTGTCACATTCTTCCACTCGGACTCGCAGCCTTCAATCAAAACGCGCTGCTTCCTATCATTCAGCCACGCTTCGATCCATGTGAGTAGCATACCACGGATGCCGTAAGCTTTTAGTTTATGCAGTAGGCGTTTGTGAGGTACTCTGTCGAATGCTTTGGCAAAATCTGTATATACTACGTCAGCCACATAGCCGCAATGAACAGCTTCAGTGAGTATGTCGCGAGTTTCAAGTAGATTTGTCAAGCAGCTTTTTTTCTTGAGAAAACCATGTTGATGTTTGCTGATTAAGCCGTTGACGACGCAGTGCTGCATGATGTGTTCATGTAGAATGCCTTCCATTACTTTACAGGGCACAGGAGTGAGAGAGACAGGCCTGTAGTTAGAAGGCTTGAGCTTGCTGCCTTTTTTGAAGATAGGGGAAACATTTGATTTTCTCCATGTGTCCGGTATAACTCCGGACATGAAGGAGCGCTTGTAGATGAGAGCCAGGGGTGTGGCAAAGGCAGCTGCGCAATTGCTGAGAACGCGTGGGTGCAAACCGTCAAGACCCATCGATTTAGTTTTGTCTAAGCTGTGGAGTCTTTTTTGAAGAATAGCTGCAGAAAAACAACTTTCATTTACATCGCAGATTGATTCGGTGCGATCTGTAAAAGCAGGCATGTAACCCTCAGGTTCGATGACAAAAACAGATTGAAAATAGTCATTGAGGGAAGAACAGATTTTTTCACGGTCCGCAGTTATGGTGCCGTCGGCTGTCTGAATAGAGTTGATGTCGTCTTTGACAAACTGCTTGCTACGGACATGTGAATGAAGAAGTTTTGGATTGGATTTGGAAGCGTGACTAGTTGTTCCTCATACATGAGAATTGCCGACTTGACTGTTTTAGCTACACGCTTGCAAGCCTCTCGATGAGATTCTCGTAGAATAACTGCAGAGTCGCGCCCCGATGCGATGTATTTAGCCCAGACCTCGCGCTTGACTCTGGCTGCTTTTATAACTTCGGGTGTTACCCAAGGTTCTTTTTTCCGGACAAATGGAGTTGTTGTAGATGGGATGTGTAGTGCAACCGCTTCGTTGTATCGGTCGATAAGAAGCTGATAAGTGTCAGGTACTGAAAGGCCATCAAATAAGTTTTCCCAGTCGGTGTTTGAAATACGAGAAGACAGCGCATTGTAGTCAGCTTTGCTCCATATAAAACGTTTGTGCGACGGAGAAACACGTGAATTGTTCAGACCGGCCACAGCGAACCGACCGGTTATAAAGCAATGGGATTGGCCCATGGGCGTGTATCCAAGTGAGTCAGCTTCAAGTATCTCGATAGCTCGGTCGGGGTCGTTGGTAATAATGAGGTCAATAATATAATATAATATAATATAATATAATATAATATAATATAATATAATATAATATAATATAATATAATATAATATAATATAATATAATATAATATAATATAATATAATATAATATAATATAATATAATATAATATAATATAATATAATATAATATAATATAATATAATATAATATAATATAATATAATATAATTTTTTAAAACTTCAAAACTCATTCAATCTTTTCACTGCTCATAAAAGCTTAAACCTACGTTTTTTTCCTTCTAACCGCACTCCTCTAAATCCCATAAAGGACATTTTTTTGTTGAACGTTCTTCTTTTTTTGCCATTTATGGAGTTTTCTTTCTTTTTTTCTATCATAAACTTGGGGTCTTTAATAAACAAATTTCATAAACTTGGTTTGTTTTTGCAGAACATTTTCCGAGCCTTGCCAAAATAGTTATTAATTTTTTTACTTATTAATTGATAGTTCGTTTCTTATTTTTGTTTTTTTCATCATATCGTACCTTGTTTTCTATTACACATTCGGCAGGCATTTTGAATTTTTTTTTAGCGCAGTTACTATTTTGATAAAATTTGTTTATTTAAGTCTGTTGTAGATCTTTTAATGTCAAGATCAGAAGATTCTTAACCGCTTTTGCGACAAATTCTCTTTTCCTGTGTGTATGTGTGCGTACGTACGTTTTTGCGTTACGATTTTTGTGAAGATAAATTCTGAACTGCTTAATTGAAAATTCAACCTAACAAGGTTTCAGCTAAGCAAAGATTTTTAAAAAAAATAGTGCCATTAGAATAATGCTTAATTTGCGATAGTTTACTGGTTTGTTTAATTAAATAAATTTATTTAACAAAATTGTTTTAATTTAAATTTTAAATACAATTTTTAACAATTGTTTTAATAAAATTAATTATTTTTATAAGATAAAAATAAATAAATTTTCTACAAATATTTTAGTGACTCTGAAATACTGCATTTTGTATATCTAACATTTGAAGGTAAACACGCAAGTGTAAAACAACCCAATTTGTTTTCATCATTCCAGACACGAAAATCTCGTAGACTTCACCAAACGTGCCTTCCACCATGCACTGCAACAGGATTCTTACACGAAAATGGAGCAGGTTTTTTTTTAAATATGTGCTTGTATATTATGTGTTAAATTTTTAAAGGTAAGTTTAGATATTTCAAAAACGGCTTTACGCAATCTACGCACGCAATCGTGTTTTTAAAAAAGTGATTATAATTTATTAAATATGTAGTGAGGTGAATTAATTAAATGAAAAAAAAAAGTTTTTTGTACATTATTTATTTACTTTTTTTGTGCCACGGCAAACAGTTACCAAAACACGCACATTTCCACATCGCCAGTCTGCACACCAACATTCTGCACATCTGCGCACCAACATTCTGCACATCTGCACACCAACATTCTGCAGACCTGACCATCAACATTCTACACATCTGACCATCAACATTCTACACATCTCCACACCAGCATTCTGCATATCTCCACACCAACATTCTGCACATTTCCACACCAAAATTCAACACATCTGCACATCAATATTATACACATCAACATTCTGCACGTTTCCACACCAACATCATGCACATCTCCAGCATCTCCACACCTACATTCTACATATCTCCACACCAACAGTCTGCAATTTTCCATGCCAATAGTATGCACATCTCCACATTTCGCATTTCCTCGCGAGGAAACTTAGCCTAAACGTCATTCCGGAAGTGCCGTTGTGGGAGTTGTCGAACAAAGGAAACATTCAAAAACAATTATTTTCGAATGAATTGCTTAATTTTTTTTTCTATTGAAGTTTTTTTTATCGTGAATAAAATTTTTTTTCATTCATTATAATTGAATCGTATAAGGAATTTGTAAAAATACATAATAAAATAAAATAAAATACAAGTAAATTAAAAACGAATTTTTAAAACCCAATGCTTTTATATGTAATTAAAACACAAATTTTGCAATCAATTGTTTCTTATATTACTCTTTTATTTTATATTAAAGTCGAAATATCTTAATTATATCGAAATATCGAAATTAATTAAAGTTAACTAAATTAATTGACTTATTGTAAAACTAATAATTGAATATTGCATTGTCTTCTATTTTTAGCATGTATGCAAAATTTGAAAAAAATGTATCATCAGGAAGTGACTCAAAAATTGATTGCAAGATTTGAAACAGACAGAGAAACAGAGACGACGAGTTAATAAAAGCATTGGTAATAATAAAAATAAAATAATAATAATAATAATAATAATAATAATAATAATAATAATAATAATAATAATAATAATAATAATAATAATAATAATAATAATAATAATAATAATAATAATAATAATAATAATAATAATAATAATAATAATAATAATAATAATAATAAAAATAATAATAATAATAATAATAAAAATAATAATAATGATGATGATGATGATGATGATGATGATGATGATGATGATGATGATGATGATGATGATGATGATGATAATTTTCCGGTTGCTTGGAATGAACACTTGAAATCTTCATTCTGTATTAAATGCGACAGTTATGTCGAAATTACAATATGCGTTTCCATCAAGGTAAAATTTCATAAACTCATCAGAACAGAATCATTTTGAGGCTTTTCTCCGCAAGGCTGTGAGAGCGGTTTTACAAAAACATCTATGCTTTCTCTAAAGTATGTGAATTGGCTGATGATGGTTTTTTCTGACGTATCAAATGCGATACGACACGTCCACTGCAGTATCTTCTTCTATCCAAGCTCAACCGTCCCTACAATAGCCGCGGTCGCTAAAAAAATTATACCCAATTTGAGAAAAAAAGTCTCTTCATAAAAAAAATTTAGTGAGAATGTTTTAAAAAAATAACGAGGTAACCCGGCGTTGCCCGGATTTCTTAGAGGTTTTTCTTTTGTTTTCTCTCTCTCAAGAAATCCTATTTATACTTCATTATTTATCATAATTATTATAATCATTTCTATTTCTTTATTTCTTTCGCCATATGCATTTTGTCTGTGTATCTATCTGTTATAGAATTGTGTTCATAGCAATTTAAGCATAGTAAACAATAACAAAACTCAAATTATCATTGAGTGTAGAAAACAGCAGCATAAAGCACCTGGATCTGATAAGCCATCTTCTAAATCTTGTCCATTGTCACAAGACCCTAAAGTACACTTTATAACCGTTTCTAGTAGATTCTTTTTAAAATATTTCTACAGCCTATAATATTATTCTGCATAATAAAACTATCTACAACCCTATTTTTTTATATTTTTTTGTTCATCATTCTGTAAACTGTTATTTTACTCATCACCACATTTGAAATATTGAAAAAAATATTTTAATGGAATACAAGCCAAATTGGGAATTAAACTCAAATAAATTATATAACAATTTCATTTTCCATTTTAATGTTCTTGCAAGAAAGATCGTCAATAATGTCTTTTGTGCTGAACTTCTCTGCGATTTCTTCCTTCCTCTATCAACATCGGCATGAAAATATCCAGGTGTTTTATAGTTTTTTGGTTTCAATGCTTGAAATGATCTTCAGCATGCTATCTGGCCAACCTGGTACTAAAAACGTCGACAACAACATATAAGCTGAGTCTGTAATAAATCCTTGAATAAATGATGTTTACAAGAAAGCCATAATTAATAGTACTTATTTAGTCTATTTAGCAAAATGAATAAATGACGCCCACATTGATTTTATTGACATTGTAGTGCTTTTTTTTATAGGTTTCACAGTTTTCGTGTACGTTCGGCACATAAGCGCCGGAAATAGACTGTTTGATTGTCAGCATTGGCTTTGCCAGGCTTAGAAATTTTACCCGCAGTTGTCGGAGCACCGCAATAAAAAGTAAAACGATAGTTATGCTTCTTCATGTTTTCTCTAGCTTGTGGTAATAATATTATTTGTTTGAAATTTTTTGGATAATCTATATTTAGTTAAAAATATTTGTCTGTGTGTTTGTTTGTCCTGTGCATTGTACACTATTCATCCGATCGTAATGAAATTTTCACACAACCTTGAAAATCAACAGAGGAAGGTTTCTGTGCAAAAATTGAAATCGGTCACAAAATATGCGGGAGCGGGAGAGCAAACGGAAACGGGAACGGGAGAACAAGCGGGAGCAGGAATTGGAAAATGAGCGGGAACGGGAACGCGAACGGGAGAGCAAGCGGGAACGGGAACGCGAACGGGAGAGCAAGCGGGAACGGAAAGCGACGGAGAACGATAGAACAAACGGGAGCGGAAAAGCAACCGAGAACGGGAGAGCAAGGGGAACAAGAAAGCGACCGGGAACGGGAGAGCAAGCGGGAACGGAAACGGGTGCGAGAAGGAAAAATGATAGACAAACTTCTGAAAACCCTGGACAACGCCGGATACTCTACTAGTGAATAGATAAATTTGCATGCAAGCTGTATAAAACAGAAAACAGCGTCGACAGTTCGACATTATATAATACAATAATACAATGAATTTTCGAGATTCATTGTTGTGTCATTGGTCATGAGAGGTTAACACATTTGTCATGTATTTGTTACTAAGCCCTGATTTACAGGAAAACCGGATTCCATGACCACAAACATGATCTAACCACATTCTACATGACCAACTTTTATAAGCGTTGGGAATGTTTATGCCGTAAATACCCGCCAGCCTTGCATTCTCATGGGGCGAACGAAACAGTTCTCCATGCGGTTTTCCGGTAGGTAATCATATTCAGGCTGACCTATGCTTCCTTTGCCTGGTGGTGATTCACTAGTGGAGCAGATCGAGATCGGCTCGAAAACTAATTATATGTCGGGATAAAAACTACCTATATGTCTGAATAAACCAATCTGTCAATTAATTTACAGCTCGGACAAGTTGGAGGCGTTTTTAGTTATAACTGGGTGCTGTGGTTGTGGTATCTCAACTTGGCTTGGGATTTTAGTTAGAATTAATTAAATCAAATTTTTAGAAACTTTGCACTTGGATGTGCCTGGCTTACCACCGCACAATTTACAACTGAAGGTTGGATCAGTAGTTATTATGCTTAGAAATCTAAATCAACCAAAACTATGCAATGGAACGCGTTTGGTTTTAAAGAAACTAATGGTCAATGTGCTTCACGCGACGATCCTCAAAGGAAAATTCAAAGGCAAGGAAATACTTATTCCGAGGATTCCTATGATCCCAACCGATTTGTCCTTTGAGTTTAAAAGAATTCAATTTCCGATTCGCCTAGCATTTGCTATGACTATTAACAAATCACAAGGCCAATCTTTGAGTGTTTGTGGTCTGAACTTGGATAATGCATGTTTTTCTCATGGTCAATTGTATGTCGCGTGTTCACGTGTCGGCAGACCATCAGATTTATTTGTTTTTCCCCCGTTAATAAAACAAAAAACATAGTGTATCATAAAGTGCTGGATTAAAGAGAATCGACTCGAGTTCAACCAATGTTTTTCTAATAAACTATTAAAGTGAATGTTTTTTATTTTTGTTTTCTTTTAAACTTATATATAGGATATTTGTTATTATTGTTCTTTATTGCTTAAAAAATACACTCTTTAAGGTGAAACGAAGTTCACCGGGTCCGCTATATATATATATATATATATATATATATATATATATATATATATATACGCGGAAAAGCGACCGGGAACGCGACGGGAACGGGAAAGCGGAGAAGGAAACGGGAGCGAGAGAGACAAACATTAGAAAAACCTCTAAAATCCCCGGGCAACGCCGGGTGCCCCCGCTAGTATATATATATATAATTTTGTCTTGAAAAACTTGTTTTTTCCTTTACTTGTTTTACTAGTTATGTGGAGGCAAAATAAAATAACTACAAAATTAATAATATCAGTCAAATTCTTAAAAATTTAACATTTGTAAATTTCACGCAAAACTGTTAACTTATTCCAAAATGAAAATTTTGTTTCATTAGTAACAAGAATAGATTCGAAAACTGCTGAACGCTATTTTTTTTACTATACTTTTATGCACTAGACACCCTATTCTAGGTTTGCGTCTCATTCTGTTATTATCATTGATCTAAGAATTTATGCCAACATATCTACGGTTGTATCTGAGCATTCGTATTATTTTGATTTCAAAAATTCATATAATCAATTCATTGCAGTTTTATTTAGATTTCAATAATTTTGTTTCTTAGAAAGTTTGATTTTGATCTTGTTTTTGTCTTTATTCTAACGCAAATAACGCACAAACACAAGATTGACTAATGTTATAACGTGATTTTCTTCAAGAATGCTGTTTTCAATGTATAACTGATTTTTACTAGACAACTGAAGAACTTCCATAATTCTCATTCATGCATATAAGCGTCAATAAAATGTCTTCACGTCCAATATCATAGCATTTTTTTTCTGTCGATATTTTCATTTAGCGTATGATTTGATTTTATATGGTTTATATCTGTAAACGGACTGCAATACCATCACCTTTTACCATGAGTTGGTTTCAAGTTTTTTATTTTTCACTATTTTGTTTATGACTTTTAAACGTTTATTCAATAAATTTGCACTAGTTTTTTTATATGTTTTTCTGGTTTTTTACACAAATGTTTTTATTGATTAAACAATATCAAATGTTAATTTAAAAACAAAATATAGTTATTTAAAAGTTTTGGTCTTAAATGGTTCGATACCTAACTACATTTAATTATATTTGCAATCGAAGTGCCTACATACAATGTATATTAATCTTTCTCGAACTTTTCATCAGTTGATCAACCGACGTAAATCGACAACAATGCTACTAATTTATATTATTATAGGTTGAATAGCTTTGCAATGAAGTTGGTTTTTTCTTAAAAAGGCCTGCTATAAAATGCGCTTAAAATTCAACAATAAAAAACTACTTATTCATATTGTCAGAATTAGTTTTGTTATTAATTCTGCAAATTTGAATAGGTCTAGAAAAAATATTTTTTTATATACAGCTTATATATAAACTTATGTTTCAAATTTATTTGTAAGTTGGTAAAGATAGATTAAATTTTAAAACAAGAATTTTGTTTAAGTATTTAATTAATAATCAAGCATAATTTTGAAATAAAGATTTATACCTGTATTTAAACATTAAAGAAATATTTTTGTAGTATTTCTTATGCAGCCATTTGCAAGCATTTAATTTGAAAACAACTAACTTTATTCATTATTTATGCCGCAATAAAACGTTTTGCAATTAACTTGCCTCACCGAGTGAGAGAAAACAACAAGGATCAAGCTGACGAAACTCTGTTTAACTGTCACACACAATTTCTTTCAGCAAAAAACCGGCTTTGTAATTTAAAAATAATGTTTGTTTTGTCTGAAAAAAGCTTTAAAAAAATTAAAAAAACTAAAGCATTAAATGTTAAAAAAAAGGAAACAGTTAATTGAAAAATGGCAACATGTGTTTCATTTCCGTTTCTGCGTGTCTGCGTTTGAAGTCAGGTTATTGAAATCTGGTAATATACAAAGCTGCTGCAAACTGAAATTAAAAAACAGGAATTAAAGCAATATCAGTTATTAATTTTTTCATTATTTTAATTTAAAATTAATTAAACAAAAGTGTGATATAAATGAAAACAAATAATTAAACAAAATAATTTTATAAAAATAAGTAAGATAGTTAAAAAATTAAGTAAACAAACTTTATAAAAAAAACTTAACTGTTTGTTTGTTCAAGTATAAAGTTTCCCAAAACTACTGAAATGATTGCTTTGAAATTGTGACACACCATGTATCTAGGCTTGTATGTAGTATGGTAGAAATTTATGCTATGCTGTGATATGTTGCTGCAATCACCACCAGTTGTTTTCTTTGACTGATTATCAATATTATATCAAAACTTATGTGCAACTAAACTGACTCCGTTTGCACAGCAATACTATGATCAGTGCGTGACTACTCCAATTTCATTGGTAGAAAACGTAAAGAATGCACCGATTGTGATGCTGTCACCTCAGGGAATTCTTCATCTCGTCTCACGCTGTCGAACGTCCGCTACAAACCGCTGGGAAATGTACGCTCTTTCGTTATTTTGATACCCTGAAAAATATCTTTTTCTTTTTCAGAGTTTTAAATATTCACGCATGTTATAATTATTACATTATTATATAAATTATATAGAGTTTATTTAATTGAAGAATAACTATCCATCAAAGCGTTTAACTATGAATCTCCGATTTCTAATTCAACTATGTAGATAGGCCGGCTAAAAAAAATCTTATTTTGCTTCGAAAAGTTTTAAAATAAGTTTTCAAAGTATGCAACAAATAATTTCAAGACTCTTCTCAATGTAATAAGAAGTTTATCAATAAATAAAGTCTAGAAAATGGAAGCATCGGCGTTAAATCGATGCTCTAACGTAAAATAAGAGCGCTGAATTAGACAAGACCGACGAAACCAATTTTGTTCGCATCAACTGTTACTATTGATTTGGTTGCATCAATCAACAGGAATGCAAACTAACTTATACTCATTTTCCATCCAATGTATCATGATGTTTGTTAGTTACGATCAGGACTTCTCTCGTAAAAATATTAAAAACAAATGTTTTTAAATTGAAAAATAAAAATTTTTTATTTCAAAAATCAAACAAAAAATTGTATTGGAACATCTTTCGTATTTCTAAATCCAGTGTATTTTAAACAAAAGTTTGTGTTGAAAAACTCGTGTTTTCTTTTACTTGTTTCTCTTATAAACAATAAATGTTAAATCTTTTAAAAATATGTTTGTTAGAAAAACCTGAACTCTAACTCTACTCCGGAGGGAAACGTCCGGGGGGATGTCCGGGGGGGGGGGATTCGGGAAGGAAATGTCCGGGGGGAATGTCCGTTTTCCGGTTTTACTATCTTTATATAAACGGCACTAGATATTTGAAATTCTATTTTTCTTATTAAAAAAAAACGTTTATTGCTATTTCATTAATTTTGATTCATGAGAGCATATTGAATTTAAAATGCTATTTATATTCCATTATAACAGAAGTTATACAATTAATATTTTTGAGTACCTTTCTTTGCTAAACACAAAACACCACTATCTGCATTGCACTTTGAACATAAATAAAACTGTATATGGCAGTATATGCCAGGCCTCGCTAATTGCGAGCCAGTCCCAAGCCTGGAGAAAGGAGGAAGGAAAAGTATAAAGGATCAAATTCTGATACACGACAGGAAGTACTTAAGTGCTTCCTACATACAGTCATTAGAGTCTTAAAACACCTGGTGTAAAGGACTATAAAATATTATAAAAAAAGCAGTATATGCCGTTGGTGCGGTGCTAGTGCCGTATAATAATCCTAGTTGTGTTTTAACTTGAAATTAAGGTTAATATGCTCATAGCTAATTTATTATTTTAAGTTATACTATTTTATGATTTGAAATTTTAATATTGCTAGTTCCAGCTTTCTTTGATGACAGGCAGTTTTTAATTATCATTTTTATGATTTGTCTACAAAGTTAAAAAACAAGCAAGAAAGACCAGTGGTGAAGTAAACAAGAAAAAAAAACAAAATCATTTGAATTGAAAATGCCATTCATATGTCATCAAAATAGAACTTATACAGTTTATTGTTTTTTGACTAATTTTTGTTTGTTAAACACAAAACACCACTCTCTGAATTGAAAGTTAAGCATAAATAGAAATTTATAAATTGCAGAACAGCTCGTGGTAGAAGATCATATTGAGCCTCTAACTTTAAAAAAATATAATTTAAAATTGAAAAATATTACAAAATTTTGTTAAAAAGCAAGAATTGGTTTTGTAAATAGAGTATTTATATTAAAAACTTTGTTTTTATTAGTTGATTTTAATAATTGTGGTTTCTACTTTTAAGTTTTAGCAAAAAGTGAACATCACTGACATCAACACTTCCACTTTTTTGACTTCCACCAGGCTGATGTAGTGAAAGTTTAGATCAAATATGGATTTTTTTTATAGAAAGAACTTGATATTTTGGATAAAGTGGCGTTTTTAAAAAAAACATTAATTTTGTGTAGATCAAATTGTATTTGAAAATTAATTTTTTTTTCTTTAATTTTTAGCAGTTTTTGTTTAAAAACTTTGTTTAGAAAATTAAAATATATATAAGTTTTGAAGATTTCATTGAGCAGCAAATGTATTGAAATTATAAAGTTCATTATCTGTTAAGTAGTTTTGTTACATTTAAAACTCTTCTCAACTGCATCACCACCACCACCACCATCATCATCATCGTCGTAGTCGTCGTCGTCGTCGTCGTCGTCTTTCAAAAATTTACAAAACACAAATAAAACCACATTTAAAATATATTAAACAATAATGCTCGAAATACGTTTTCAGCGTCATATACCATGCTTTTAAATTTTTCAACACTTTTTGTAGATTATAATACCAAAAAATACCTATTACTTTTTAGTTATGTAATATTTGTAAATATGTATTTATGTAAATAAATAATGTTTGTGATTTAAAAATTTTTTTCTAAAACATGATAACTATCATTTTAAAAAAGGTTATAAAATGTCATCGCAAGATAAACTTCACAATCACAAGTAAATGCAACAACTTGTTGCAAACAACAAACATACATTTTATTTTTCCATAGTTCGAAATTAAAATTGGCATAGGATTGCTCTTTGGAAATTTCTTTGTTATTCTGAGTCCAGTGTCTTGTTAATCTTATCGCAATTTGATTTGCTTATCTGTTTCCTTGCTTGAATGCTTTCAAATTCTAAAGTACAAATTAACGAACATACCATTATCCAATTTAGCTAAAATTTGAAATATAGGCTCACTCCTCATTACAATGCATTTCAATGAAGTTTGAAAATTTTTTGAAACTGGAGTGATGCGAGAAAAAGAAAAACGATAGAAAAACCTATAAACCCGCAGGCGGAATTAAATATTAGAAACATGTGCTTTTTCTTTTTCTTTTATTTTTTTCAATCAAAGCCACAGGAACTCGTGGCCGGGAACAGCAAGTAAACTAAAAAAATAAAATCTTTAAAATAAACAAATAGATAAGATCATAATCAACATAGATATTTTTAAACGTATGTATGTATGTATGTATGTATGTATGTATGTATGTATGTATGTATGTATGTATGTATGTATGTATGTATGTATGTATGTATGTATGTATGTATGTATGTATGTATGTATGTATGTATGTATGTATGTATGTATGTATGTATGTATGTATGTATGTATGTATGTATGTATGTATGTATGTATGTATGTATGTATGTATGTATGTATCAAGGGAAAATATAGGGGAGTCCTAGGGGTCTGAACATTTCTTTCTTGGCAAAAAATAAAGTAATTTAGCTAATAGATAACAAATCCAAGAGAAGATAAGGACATTTGAAAGGGCCGACGGTGACACATCGGTCAACCATGAAAGATATTAAAAGAATATTTTTAGTCTGTTTTAGATATCAAATCAGATAATCCACCGCCTTTTTTTAACAGAAAAGCGACTCTTAATGCAGTATTGAGGAAAGTGCTTTCACAGTTAAAAGGGCTGAAAAAGGCTATCTGAGCTCATGGCAATCAAGGCTGTGTGAATTGATGAGTTTCAAGCTTGTGTATTAAACAAGTAAAAGAAAAAACGAGTTTTTAACACAAACTTTAATTTCAAAAACACTCGATTTAGAAATACGAAAGATGTTCAAATTAGGTTTTTTTATTGAATCATGTATATCATGTATTGTCATGCAATATAAAGCTATGGTGAAAGTTTTAGCTCTCTAGCTAGTCAAGAAGTTGGTTAAATTTTACTTGCAAGATTTGTGTACAGAGAAAGCCACACACACATGCACACAAACAGAGATTGTAACCTAAATAAAGGTTTGTAAAAACAGTGCAGCTGCGGTTGTAAGTCCTATCACGCTCATTTTTAAAACGTCTATCACTAGAGGACTGGTATCAGACCTATGGAAACTAGCTGTTACACAAAAAATGGGGCTCCAAAAATCTTTATACACTTTTTTTATTAATAAACTAATGACCCTGAAATGGATGGGGTAATCGTAACTTTTTTTCAGAACATTTCTTGAAACATGTTATGACTATTAAAAATTTTTTTTTTTGAAATTTCTTGGGGGGGGGGTGCGGGACAATTGCCCCTGGCCTTCCGCAAATGACGCTTATGCTCCTCGTTTTCCAGCTCGTTTTCCCGCTTTTTCTTTTCCCGTTCTCAGCTCGTTCTGCCGTTTCCGCTCACTCTGCCTTTCTTGTTTTGCTCTCTTGTTCCTGTTCCCGTTAGCTTTCCTACTCTCACTCGTTTTCCAAAAAATTGCTCGCTTTTCTGTTCTCGCTTGTTCTTCCGTTCTTCTTTTCTTTTCTCTCTCTCCTAACTTATTTTTGCCCATAAACTAACCTTTGTTCTTTTCCTCTATGAGATTTATTTTCGCACCAAATTTTGTTATAATTTGCCCAGCGGTTTGGAATTGTATAGAAAACAAACAGACAAACAAACAGTCATATTGATATATATAAGGATTTTTGAAAATTTTGCTCCTGAGGGGAAGAAACTGGAAAACAAACTTGTTTTTTAAACAATGTATATCTCGTAAACCAAAAAGGAGGAGATTTTGAAATTTGGTATATGGATTCTTCTTGAAAAATAATGATATACGTGTTTCAACATTTTTTGAAAATTCGGTTTCCCGGACCTCAAATGTGGGTTGGAAAATTGGGTTATTTGGTTTTTAAAGTAGCTGCTACTCAAAAACTGTGAATGCTACAGGAGTAAAAAATTAGTATTTAGTTTTTACTCCAAAAAAATAATGAGATACGTGTTTTAGCATTTTTTGAAAATTTGGTTTCCAGGATTTCAAATGTGGGGTGGAAAATAGGGTTTTTTGTTTGTAATTTTTTTTGGAAAAAAAATAGTAACAGCTTTGTGATAGGCTGTCAATGATTTCCTATCATTAGTCATCTGTGTTTGACGAGGCTCTTCTTAATGGTGGGTTCGCCTGCCAGGATAGGAGGAGGGATAGTGATGAAGAGAAAAGAAAGCAAATCGATAGATGGCATGGAATGGCGTATTGGGGATATTAATTAACTTGTTTATTGGAGTTGACTTATTTGAGTTTTTGTTAAAAAAAATAATAATAATATGCAACTAAAGATTGATGCTTGCGAATAAAATATGACGTTAAAAAGGCGAGAATGTTAGAAGAATAAAGTTGTCTTCGCCACACACTGATGAAACCCGATGAACATTGCTAAGAACGTCGGTTGTTGGAGTCGAAGGAGAGTTGGTAGTTGAAGTCGCTATCCGAATTTTATCGATGTCGCTAAGAACGTCGTTAATTAGACGAGCAATGGTAATTAGAGTGTTGACTTTTTGGTCACTACAAGAAACTTGGACGATGCTGCTAAAAACGTCAGCAGGCGGAAGGCAAGTGGTAATTACAGGGTCGACTTGTCTGTCACCACATGACGTAGAAACACCATCGCCACCAACATTCGAAACGGAAGAGTAGGCGCCCACATTTAAAGTTAGCTGCGGCTCAATCACGAATAAAGTCGTTTCACTCCCGTTAGTGACAAGATAGAGGTTAGCGCAGCCGCCATTTCCGCCACAACGTAGCAGTAAGGTACGGTCGAACTTGTCGTCGTGAATGTTGATGCTAGGTCTATCTGTGCTGCATAGGTAGACTTTAGATGCGCATGAGTGGGTGCGTGCGTAAGAATGTCCAAACACTACAATATAATTACAGTATAATAACAAAATATATGTTGTTTTTAAAAAAAACAGTGACAGGAGTGTTGGGTTTGATTTCGCGCTGCGTTTTCCCATGATAGAAACGGAACAAATAAAAAGTAGCCTCATGTTTAAGAAGTTTAAATATTAAAAAAAAAAATCTTATTTTTTTTTTGCAAAGATGATAATGAATCAAAGAGAAGTGACCAAAAATTGTATGCTGTATCAGGCGTTACATTTTTTTTAATTGATAATTTTTTATTCAAATAAATTTATAATAAAAACTGATTTTATTTTTCTTAAATTGTTCCTCGAAGGGTACTAATAACCGTTTTTTAAAGTCTCCTAATTTAGGACGATTGTTGATTATTTTGGCATTAATCCGTTATAAATCGTATTTTCTTATGTTAATGTAACCAAGCGTTAGGCTTCTCAAATTATTTTAATGAGAAACAAACGGGTGTCGCTTGTGTGAGACCATGTAAACATTAAATAAATAAAATTCAAACATGCTTTTAAAACTATGATAACATTTCGTAGCGATATGATATTGTAAAAATATAACCCCGGTTAATAGTAATAATAGAAGTTTATGGTTACTATGACGATGGAAGTTTGTGTCGTTATTATCAATGTTCTTTTTTAATTATTTTTTTAATAATTTTTGTTTAATACATTTTATTTTTGTTTAATTAAACTATATCCTTTTTAAATGGGCAATTTTTCGAACGAGTTTCAAAATTTCAAAACCCCAAGGATATCCGACAAGTTAAAATTAATAAAAGCATGTAACACAAGTTAAAATTGAAGATATGTTTTTATGATAGCTACAAATATCATAGCAGTATCTTATCGTGAAAAAATTACCTTGGTGGATAGTAAAAAAAAAGTTTTTAGTTACTATGACCGTGAAACTTGGTCGCCATTATCATATGCTTCTTAAATTTATTTTTTAAGATTTTATTTATTTATTTATTTATTATGTTGTCAACACGAGTTAAATAACTTTTTGCCGAATTAAAAAAAAACCGCACGAACAGAAAAAAAGCACAACACGACCCCACAAACGAACCGGAAACAAAGAAAAATGTCAACACCACCAATGAATCAATTCAAAAGTAATCAGAAAACATATCCAAACCCAGCACGACATCACAAGCAAACCAAAAACATAATGTCAATTAGACAGAAAACCTATCTGAAACCCAACACGACCTCACAAGCGAACCAAAAACATAGCAAAATGTCACTCAATTGGAGTCAGTTTTTTTGTTTTATAAATTTTATTTTTGTTTAATTAAATTATAATTTTTTTGAAGTAATAATCTTCCGACCTTCAAAACGTCTGCGGACATCTCATGAACATTCCACAGACATACGGACAGGTGAAACTTAATAAAAGCATATCGAAACTTTGAATGGATCAAATTACTGGTTATAAGTTTTTACATGTGATATCTTCCGTAATGAAAATTGAAAATTATTTAATTTGTATTACATAATTTTTATAAAACATTTTAAACAAAAAAATTTAAAGGCTATTTTGTTTATATATGATTGATATTTTTTAGCTTTGTGTTGGCGTTGTCTGTAAAAAAAACTTTAGATGTACTCGATTATTAACCTTTCTAACGTTAGTTCACTTACGTTGAATCCATCCGCAACATTATTTTCTTTATTTAGTTTTTCATTATTCATTCACGTAATAATTTATTTATTTAATTATTTAATTTTAGTTTATTATATTCTTGTGTTTTTATTAGTAATTTATTTCGATATTAATTATTCAGTTTATTTATTTTTTTGAAAACAGTTTGTAAACCGAAAGCAATTAAAGCAATTGAAAAACAACATACACATGTCATAAAATTTATTTAAGAAATATCGTCTGATTTGTTGACATTGTTCTGTGTTATTATTATTATTTCAAATTAAAAACTAAATTGAAGAAAATAACAAAAAAGAAACAAATCTAATTCTTCCATGCCACTCTGATCCTATCAAGAGCGACAGTATTAAAAGAAATCAACTTGATGATGCTTGGACGTTTCCAAATGAAACCGGCGCGCTTGAAATATGTTCCTTTTCACCTTTTTAGTTGAGGTTTTTTATAATAAAATTGAAATTACTGTTTTTTTTAAAGTTTAGTTAACTAAATAGCTTTTTATAGATAAATAGAAAAAGTGAAAATAATGTTATAATGTAAAAAAAACTACATCGCTAAAAAAACATCATAATAGCTTTACGCAATGTTATTATTAGATCAAAATAATTATTTTTTCTCTTCATAAGATACGATAAAAGTAGACCTAGTGCCCTATACGGTCATCATTAAGACCTTGCTAAATCTTGCTTTTTCCATATTCGTCGTAATAAGCAACTTTTTCCACTTCTGGATGATCATTCTCTACAACTTTTAGTCTTTTCTCTCATTCTCTCAAATGGTCTACTGCAATTCTTTCTATTATGGTCTCTCTTTCACTACCCTTCATCCTCTTTCTGAAGCCTTCAATTCTGCGGCAGGCTTAGTTTCTCGCATCTCTTACTTTTCTCCTATTTCTCAATCTCTTGTTCTTCTCTATTAGCTTCCTCTTAAAATTAGGGTGATTTATAAAATTTGTCTATTAGTTTTAAAAATTAAAAATTGCCCTAATCAGCTCTACCTAACTAATTTAATACAAATCCCTCGTAAGTCTGGTCTTCGATCTTCCTCTTTTAGTCACTTTCGTATCTTTACTGTTTCGCCTTCATTTGCTAAACGCTTTTTTACTGCATCATCAATCACTAATTATTTACTAACTCTACTCCACTCACTGCTTTCCGTCGTGGACTGAAAACATTACTGCTCAATCATTTCATGACCGAGCGCTATTGCACGCCACGTAAATAGCGTTATACAAATAAATAGTGATTGATTGGTTCTTATTCGGATCAGTGATACAATTTGTATTACTTGGTTTATTAAATCTATGTCAAATGTTGGTGACGACATACAATTTGTTTTTGTTGGCTTCACCTGTCACTTTCTAACTTTCGTGAATAAAACAAGTTCTTGGCACTGCTGAAACTGTCCTGCTTTTCTGCTGAATAACGTCTTAATATCGATACGTCTCAAAAATCGTCTTCACATAACAACAAATTCTATAATTTATTACACACATTTTGGTTGAATGTTAAAATTTTTGCAGTGACAAGTTTTCAGTAGTTTAAAATTATTTGACAAATAACTCTAAAAAAGTTATATAATAATGTTTTAATAAATTAAACAAATTTTCTTACACATTTTTATAAACATCAGCAATGGTTCCGAGTCACCAGCTTAAATCTGCAAGTGTCATTTTCTATAAACACGATATGATGATTGTATAAGAATGAAAATAAATATTTTCTAAGCAATGTTTTGATAGAAACAGACCGTTGAAAAACATCAAAGCGGTATTTTTGAGATTTATTTATTCACGTCTGCCGATACGCCAATAACGATTTTAAAATTCATCTTCTGCTTGTAGGGGCCTGCCAATGAAATGCTCCAGGGAAAGAAGAAGAAGAAAAGGTTTTGAACTCTCCGGGTTCTGTGACAGACACGCAAATATTTGTTATAAACCATCAAAAATATTTTTTTGTTCTCAAGTATCGTTTAAGAATATATTATTTTGTTAAACTTGAAAATCGATGACACTCATTAAAAAAATCTATTTAAAAGATTTTTAAAAATAAAAAAACAAATGATTAAAAAACGAACAAACGTTTAAATCTTAATTACGTTTCAAATAAACAATTTTATAATGTACTTGATAGCAGTAATATAAGCATGCATTGTTGTAGCAAGCATGTTGTAATATAAAAATGCCTTGCAGTAATAAGCATGTTGTAATATAAACATGCATTGCTGTAATAAGCATGTTGTAATATAAACATGCATTGCTGTAATAAGCATGTTGTAATATAAACATGCATTGCTGTAATTAGCATGTTGTAATATAAACATGCATTGCTGTAATTAGCATGTTGTAATATAAACATGCATTGCTGTAATTAGCATGGTGTAATATAAACATGCATTGCTGTAATTAGCATGTTGTAATATAAACATGCATTTCAGAGTGCAGATAACTTCGCGCTAGTAAAAAAACAACAAACAGAGAAAAGCACGCTGATAAAATCGTTTGATTACTTTTTTAAAAAGTTGGTGCCGCTCAAATATCAGCCTGTGGTAGGTGTGTTCATAATTTTGTAAAACAAAACATGCATAGCATAGTCAACTGTTCTACTATAAAACTCTATTTTAATTAAGGTTAATTTTTGGCGAATCTACAAAAACAGAAAAACAACATTTTTTACTGCTACCGATATTATCAGTTATTTAGCTTGTTTGATATACTTGAAAAATTACAGCTTCACCGACATTTCTACTATAAGATCCTGATCGTGCTAATCTAAATTTTCATTGACAAGTTTTCACACAGCACGCTTATCCGGACGCCTGCTTTCTCATTGTCAGAATTTATGGCTCAACGTCCAAAGGTTGAGTCTTGCAAATGTTGCAAACCTTCGTCACCGGGCAAGTTGATAATTTTGATCATAAGGTTTTAGGGAGTTATTCGAAATCGAATCTTATTCTTCTGAAGCCGGCAGTGGATTACTGAGAAAATGTTTATTTATATGCATTGACAGACAGCAAAGTCAACAATTATTATTATTATTATTATTATTATTATTATTATTATTATTATTATTATTATTATTATTATTATTATTATTATTATTATTATTATTATTATTATTATTATTATTATTATTATTATTATTATTATTATTATTATTATTATTATTATTATTATTATTATTATTATTATTATTATTATTATTATTATTATTATTATTATTATTATTATTATTATTATTATTATTATTATTATTATTATTATTATTATTATTATTATTATTATCATTATTATTATTATTATATTTATTTATTTGACATGCTCTTTAAAAAAAATCTCAGGGCACGATGAGCCCAACAAGATACAACATAAAACTTTGGAGCGTACACGACGATCTTCCACAAACCAATAAATCATTCAAAGCCCGACATTAAATGCTTTAAAAGAAACAAACCATTGCGTTTACATCATTAGAATTGAACATGGAGTGCACACAATAAGGTAATTTGTTGAGTGACGTTTGCAATTTAGGTTGAATTTGGTAAATGGTAGAAGGAAATCAATAATTTGAGTAAATGTTGTTTTGTTCTGAAAGTTACAAATACAAAAGTAATATTTTAATAAACAAACCGTCAATAAAATTTTTAAATTAATTTTTGGACTATTGATAAACGCGTTTGAAAATCATGATCATCAGTCAAAACTGAAAACAAAACAAAATTATTTAAAACATAAGAAATTTTTAAAGCTCTTTTCCTGCTATTCAGGAGTATTGAATTTTTTAGACTAAAAATTAAAACTTCATTTTTTTTTAATTGACAGAATATTATCTATATATAGATGCATTCCAGATAAAAAATATAAAAACAATTAGTAATCTAATGATGACCAAAATCTACAGTAAAAAACCAAAACATTTTATTTGTCTGGAACTTGCAGCAAACTAATTATTTTTGCAACGTTTTTATTAAGTCACTTTCTTGTTTGTCTATCTGCGAAAATAGATTATATATATATCAATTATTTTTATTATTATTAAATGTGAATTTGTAATGCGGCTTTTTTAAAAAGTCACAAAAGCGCGTCGCGTCAAATCATAAATTTAGGAATAAAGTTCGGTCTTGAGCAACTTCATGAAACCGCCGAGGTCCAAAGCTGGATTCCTCAGGTCAGCAGATAGGCTGCTCCAAACAACTGGACCAGCAGTGGAGAATCCGGGCCTGTCGAGAGTCGTTGTCTTTGACGATGGAACGAACAAGTCGCCAGCCGCCGCCAATCGAAGGTGGGACCGACCAGCAAGCGTTGAGATCAGTACACACAATTGCTGCAGGTAGACCGGAGCCGTGTGGTGGAGGCACTTGTATACCATCAGACCCAACTTGAACTGAATTCTCTGCGGGAAAGGAAGTCACTGAAGTTGCGTCCGCATGAGATCTGATACGGGAGACCAGCCGGGCAGCTGAAGAACAAGACGAGCGGCTGCTCGGAGAATGGATTGGAGCCTGTTGATTTGAAACTGTCTAAGTCCGGCCATGACACCATTACAGTAATCAAGCCGGCTGTGCACGAGTGCTCTGATGAGTGAATGGGCGGAGTCCGTGGTGAGGCTACGGCGGACGACGCGCAGTTGACGGAGATGATAGAAGCATGAACGAGTAAGATGAGAGATGTGTGTTTCCATAGAAAAGCTACTGTCGACCATCAAGCCAAGATTACGAACATAAGTGGAGGGCCTATGTATGTATGTATGTATGTATGTATGTATGTATGTATGTATGTATGTATGTATGTATGTATGTATGTATGTATGTATGTATGTATGTATGTATGTATGTATGTATGTATGTATGTATGTATGTATGTATGTATGTATGTATGTATGTATGTATGTATGTATGTATGTATATATATATATATATATATATATATATACATATTGCGAATAAACTGTGGAATCAATTTATCTTTGAGACATGCTCTAAAAAATACAACTCGTCATTTGGCAGAAACAACTTTTCGAGCCAAATTCTCGACCTTTCGGTACAAAAATCGTTGTTCGAGACTAGAAATAGTCAAAAACTTTTCCGTTAAACTTTTATTGTATATATATATATATATATATATATATATATATATATATATATATGCCTTGATTCCTCAATCAAGTTTGCTGCTGTCCCGTCTGCCCCTCCTGTCATTGATTCTGAGCTTGCGACTGATGGTTCAGATACGTGTTGTTACGACTGTTCCCGTCTTGATCTGCTTTCCGATGAAGACGACGAGCTATTGCTTCAGGGACAGGTTGACAGATCTCACACGTTGGAGACGGCTGATGGAGTTGCGGTTCCACTGGCTGCAGAAAAATGTATCTGTACTGATGCGCCAGAATAGTCGAATGTTGATTCTACTTGGATATGTTTCAACATGTGATAGACAATGTGAAAATTACACAGCGAAGGCGAAGGAAGTAGATCGTATCTTGTTTATCCCCCTTCTTAAGTTTGACTTGTTATTAATTTAATTTAATTTAATTATTTATTTATCTGTTATTATATTTTATTTTATTTATTTTTATTATTTATTTTTCTCCGTTCGTTTTTCGAATATTTGAGCAACATTTTCGTTTCTTTTAGTTTCCGTGCTTTTGGTTCTCCGTTGTTTACTTCAGCTTGAAAATGGAGAGTCTCTCCGAAACGCGTCGGCATTAATTAAAATAAAAATACTTCTTATTATGAATTATAATAGTTTGTTTGAGGCTTGTGTCATTTCACAATTTAGAAAAGTGGAACGCATTATGAAGAAAGTTTTCTCATTTAAGTTTATACGAGTTTTTTTTCGAGCCTGTTTGAGCTTGTATATATATATATATATATATATATATATATATATATTATTAATTACTATGCTATTAACGTGCTCTCTAAATAAAAATTTCTTGCAAAAAGTCTTTGTTTCAAGTAAAAAAAAGACTTGAAATTTTATGTAGAGTATTGTAATATGAAGTTATTCTAACGTTCCGTGTCACATTTGTATTGCAGCGAGAAGTACATGTGCCTTACTTGGTTGTGTGTCGATAGTCCTCCTTCTGACGGCCATAAACACGAAAGCTGTTGACAGCACAAAAAACTACGATACAAGTGCTTCTTTATGAGCTCTCCGTTCTCTACAACCCTTGGCCAAGATTGCTGTTCATCTGGTGATGAGAATGGTGGTGCTGATGGTGATGGGGGTCAGAGGTCATAATGATGATGAAATGTAAACGCGTTGAAAATGTGATAGTGTTGAGATGCCATAATGATTGCTGTCTTGAGTGGTGGTTTTTCTCATTTCTCTAAAAAATAATAGCGAGAGTAGAAGATGCAAATATTTTATTAGTTTATATTTCAATAGTGATTGAAATAGCCGTAATAATAATAAAAATATGAAAATGATGGTGATGATAGGCACAGGTGTGTGTATGTGTCTGTGCTTGCGTTCGTGTGTATGTTTGTGTGTGTGTGCATACGTGTGTATGTGTTTGTGTGTGTGAAACGTCGTTTATTACCAGCTCGTATATCGTAAGCAAATTCCTTGTAATTAATGTTGCACTGTTACGGATTATATGAGTCGTCTAAAGTAGCCTTTAGAGATAAATTGGCTCTATTCAAATTTTAACATTAAAAATAATTGCCAGATACTTTAAAGATTTTTTTTATGTCATAACTTCAAAATTAATGCTTTATTTTTTTCAATTCTCATTTGTTCTAAAGAGCTCGTCGTTAAATTACTCGCTCGACTAAAAATTTTTTATTAACTAGAAAATGTTGCAGCTTACAAGAAACGAGCAATTTTGTCAATCCATCAAACGTTAAGACAATTTATTAGATGTATTTTTACGAACTAATCGAAAACCTGCAAACATTTTTTTTCCGTAAAGATTGCAATCATCACCACCGTAATAACATTATCACAAATACGGGACAGATATCATTATATCATGGTCGTCACCACGCGTCAAAATATCACCAATACAAGTCAGAAAGTCGTTATATCATAATCACCACCACGTGACAGTTTCACGTGTCATAATCATAACCACGCGTCAGATTGTCATGATAACACAATCACCAACGGTTTCCAGACGATTCGCCCTCTGGACGGTTCGCCCCCTGGACGGTTCGCCCCCTCCCTAGACGTTTCGCCCCCTGGTCGATTCGCACTCTGGACGGTTCGCCCTCTGGTCGATTCGCACCCTGGACGATTCGCCCCCTGGTCGATTCGCACTCTGGACGGTTCGCCCCCTGGTCGATTCGCACTCTGGACGGTTCGCCCCCTGGTCAATTCGCACCCTGGACGATTCGCCCCCTGGTCGATTCTCATTCTGGACAATTCGCTCCCTGCATGGTTGACGGTTTATTAGAGTTAAATATAATTTTTTTATTATTTTTACCACGTTTTCTTAACTTGCTTAAATATTATTTTTTTTTAATTTTTACAATGGAGGTAGTTCTCAAACAGGGAACAAAGTTAAGAAGGTACTTCTTCAAAGTGCTATTAATGTTCTTTTTCAAAATGTTAATATCAATTTCAATTTCGTTTGCTATTTTTTGATGACCCCTTCCCGAACTCTACGCCTATGGTTTAAATGTTTTTTTTTAATTTACAAATCTTTTAAGTGGAACTCAATTTTAAGAGGTTCGACATTGTTTAACGTAGCGTTAGTAATGACTAAGCCACGAATCCTTATCTCACTTTATAATAAGTATATAATGATGTTTTAAAACAGATTAACAAATGATAGACACTGCATTTTTGTTGTAAATTTTATTGATCATTCTCCGCATGGCCCATATATGTGCGCACAGGCACGCAGAAGTTTAGAAGTGGTTATTTCATGTTCCGCATACTTCTCCCACACGTCGGATAATTTTCCCTGCAGTCTGGCATAGGTCGTCCTTTGGTACCTGCGAAGTCTTTTCTCGGATATCAGGTTGACTTGCAGGGTAACATATTCCGCTTCGTTGAAGAGTAGCGGCGCCAGTTGGTACAAATCCAACTTACCACGCCTGGCACGGCTATTTAAGCGCGTGTGCCATCCTAAAAACAATTGTTTTAGGATAATTAATAACATAAAAACATAATTAATATGCTACTCTTAGCAGCAATGTAATATAAATCAACTGATTTACATAATATTCACCCTCAACATCGTTGTTTGTCCTGACGGTTTCCATGTAAATCGACCAGGCGTGAGGGAGGGGGCGAATCGTCCAGGGTGCGAATCGTCCAGGGGGCGAAACGTCCTGTTACCTCACCAACATGCGTCAGAAAATTGTAATGTCATAATCATCAAGCGACAGAATATCATGATATCATAATAACTAAAATGCATGAGAATATCACGGTATCATAATCTCCACACATATTGGATTTGCTGGAAACTTACTGTAAAAATGACGTTTACTTGATGTTTACAGTGCGGAAGTACTTTTTTCGTTCTCCAACGTCAACTCAAAAGTAAATAGCGGGCATTAAAGCAAAGTAATGCAGTAGATTCTTGAATGAAAGGTGAACCATTTGGGATGGTAATGACTTTCAGGTTACTCCAAAAACACTAAAAATGAAAATAAACATATAAATGGCTAAATTGCGTTTTACGCATGTTTGCAGAAAAAACGTAAAGTGTACAATTTTACAGGAAAGCAAATATTTTTGTCCATGTTACATGAAAATTACATAATAACTCATTCAGGTTCTGCTCTAGGCAATATACGTGCTGTAATCAGAAAAGTTAAAAAAAAAACAAAGAACCAAAATTAGCGCTTCTGAAGCTAAGCTATTGCTTGTGAATGGCCACATTATCAATGTTAGTTTTATTAATTCAAAAATACAGAGCAGCATCGTATCAAGAACTTCGTCTAATAACGAATTCCTTTATTAAGTGCTATGATCGTCTTTGCATTATAACTTACAAATAGTTCTCACGAAAACAAGTTAAAAAAATGATTTGCACAAACGAAATATTAAGTTTGCACATAGTTAAGTTCTATTTAGTTTGTATTCGAACAAAAAGCTAATGTTAAGTTTTAATTACTGCAATAAGATCTGATCTAATACAAACACTTACATAACTTTGAAATAATAATTTTAAACAATAACACAACAAGGCCTTTTGAACACTCTATCAACAAACTTAACTTTTTTTCTTCATTAATACATTAATATATATATATATATATATATATATATATATATATATAAGAGGGGTCTTCTCACTACACGGCCGGTTCGTCACACGACGCTTGACGGAAGATCCATCGAAGTCATTGGGCCTGAAATGTGGAAAATACTTAATTACCACATAACCTATATATCCAGTTCTGCCAGTTTCCACACAGCACTAAGAACTTTTGAGTTCACTAAATCTTTTCTTTAACGTCTACAGTAGTGTGGAAGTTCTTTTGAAGAACATACGCCACATTAAAAAACTCAAATTTATAGTCATAATCATAATCATAATCATATATATATATATATATATATATATATATATATATATATATATATATATATATATATATATATATATATATATATATATATATATATATATATATAAAAGAACATGTCCTGACTGACTGACTGACTGACTGACTGACTGACTGACTGACTGACTGATGACTGACTGATAATCAACGCCGAGCTCAAACGCCTCATCCTAGGAACGTGAAATTTGGAACTTATATTACTTTTATAGCGTAAACATCCGCTAAGAAAGGATTTTTGAAAATTTTGCTCCTGAGGGGAAAAAACTGGAAAACAAACTTTTTTCTAAAACAATGTTTATCTCAAAAACCAAAAATGAGGAGATTTTGAAATTTGGTATATAGATTCTTTTTGAAAAATAAAAAGATACGTGTTTCACCATTTTTTGAAAATTTGGTTTCCCGGACCTCAAATGTGGGTTGGAAAATTGGGTTATTTGGTTTTTAAAGTAGCTTCTACTCAAAAACTGTTAATGCTACAGGAGTAAAAATTAGTATTTAGTTTCTACTCCAAAAATAATAAAATACGTGTTTTATTGTTTTTTGAAAATTTGGTTTCCAGGACTTCAAATGTGGGGTGGAAAATAAGGCTAATTGTCTTTTATAGTAACTGCTACTCAAAAACAGTAAATACCACAGATGTAAAAATTAGTATTTGGTTTCTACTCCAGAAATAATGATATACGTGTTTTACCATTTTTTGAAAATTTGCTTTCCAGGACTTCAAATGTGGGGTGGAAAAAAGGGTTATTTGGTTTTTAAAGTAACTGCTACTCAAAAACTGTGAATGCTACCGATGTCAAAATAATTATTAATATTTACTCAAAAAATAATGTTATAAGTGTTTCAACATTTTTTAAAAATTTGGTTTTCAGGACCTCAAATGTGGGGTGGAAATAAGGGTTATTTGATTTTAAAATAACTGCTACTCAACAACTGCAAGCATTACAGATGTAAAACTTAGTATTTCGAGGTTTTGTGCCGGTTTAAAGTAGCTGAGTCCAGTTTATCACCGGTCGGGCCAAGCCGTTATTTTAGGGTCTTCTTACGGGCCAGGCTAAACCTTAAATCAAGGTGGTACGGGCCGAAGTTTTTCACTAAGCATATAGTCATTTTGTAGTTTTAGGGTCTTCAGACGGGCCGGGCCAAACCTGAAGTCAACGTGGGACGGGCCGAAGTTTTTCATCAAGTATATAGAATTTCTAGGCCTGTAAAAACGGGCCGGGCCCAAATTAGACGGGCCGTGCCGGGCCAGGAATTTTGGTTTTGAAACGGGCTGGGCCAAGTTGTCGACGGGCCGAGCCGACACCTATGGATGCACGGTTCAAATTCTCTAATTTCATGCGAGCGAAGCCGCTACGGGCACTGCTAGTATATATATATATAAATATATATATATATACTAGCGGGGTTACCCGGCGTTGCCCGGGGTTTTTAGAGGTTTTTCTAATGTTTGTCTCTCTCGCTCCCGTTTCCTTCTCCACTTTCCCGTTTTCGTCGCGTTCCCGGTCGCTTTTCCGCTCTCGGTCGTTTTCCAGCTCCCGATCGCTTTCCCGCTCAGAAGTTTTGTTATCGATTTTCTCTCTTGCTCGCGTTTCCTTCCAAGCTTGCTCTCCCGATTCCAGTCGCTTTCCGCGTTCCCGGTCGCTTTCCGCGTTCCCGGTCGCTTTCCGCGTTCCCGGTCGCTTTCCGCGTTCCCGGTCGCTTTCCCGTTCCCGGTCGCTTTCCCGTTCCTGGTCGCTTTTCCGTTCCCGGTCGCTTTTCCGTTCCCGGTCGCTTTCCCGTTCCCGGTCGCTTTCCCGATCCCGCTCACGCTTGCTCTCCCGTTCCCGGTCATGCTTGCTCTCCCATTCCCGGTCATGCTTGCTCTCCCATTCCCGGTCACAGTTGCTCTCCCATTCCCGTTCACGCTCATTTTCTCTTTTCCATTCTTTCATAACTTCTGTTAGCCTATAAAACGTAAAATAGATTTGCTAAGACTATATATATATACGAATGTTTGTGGGTTAGTTTGTCTATTATAGAAACGGGAAAGCGACCCGGAACGGACAGCGAGCGGGAACGGAAAAAGCAAGCGTGAGCGGGAATGGGAGAGCAAACGTGAGCGGGAACGGGACAGCGACCGGGAACGGGAAAACGACCGGGAGCGGGAAAGCGACCGGCAGCGGTAAAGCGGCCGGCAGCGGGAAAACGACCGAAAACGGGAAAGCGAACAGGAGTGGGAAAGCAGGTGGGAAAGGAAACGGGAGAGAAAGAGACAAACATTAGAAAAACCTCTAAAAAAACCCGGGCACCGCCGGGTATCTCCGCTAGTACATACATAAACACACACGCACAGACACACATACATGCACATACACATACATACATACACACATACATACGCACATACATATATATAGTTCCCGCTCCGCTCCGCTCATTTTGTGACGGATTTCAAAATTTTTTTTTCTATATTTGATTCCCCTTGACTCTCAAGGTTGTGTGAAAATTTCATTACGATCGGATGAATGGTGTAGCAATGCATGAATACAATACCTATATACATACATACAAACATTCATTTTTATATATATAGATAAATATTAGAGATGGGAATCGAACCCAAAATTAGAAGTTCGAGTTCGGTTCGGTTGATCATTTTTGGGTTCTGTTCGGTTCGGGTTCGGTCCCCTTTGGGTTCGAGTTCGGTTCGGGTTCGGTCCCTTTTGGGTTCGAGTTCGGTTCGGGTTCGGTTGCTGTGGGGTTCGGGTTCAGTTCGGGTTCGGTTGCTGTGGGGTTCGAGTTCGGTTCGACTTTTATTCGAGTTCGAATGTAATCGACCAGTTAAAGTTTGTTCGAGTTTAGCTCGAAATGTGATGACTATTGATTGAGTTCAGTTCAATTTTTTAATAAACAAATAATAGGTACATTTATTTTAACATTATTTAAAATAAGAACAAATCAGAAATTGTAATTGTATTTTAAAAATATTAGTTGCTTTTTCAAAATCTGTTGAATGGAAATAAAGTAAATGTAAAAAATAAAAGTATTTTAAATAGCACTATACTTATAAAAATATTTTAAATAACACTATAATTATAGTCCCAAACTGTAATGACTTTGAATGTAATAATAGTTTAATAGACATAATTTAAATTTAATCATTTCATCTTTACCATCTTCAAAAGGCAAACACACTTGAAACTATTCCAAATAGGACTCTTTGTCCATGTCGCATCTACTAATCGCGCCTGATTTTGAGACACCAGCTTATCAAAGTTTTTACAATCACTTCTAACTTTCGCTATATCAAGTTTTTTTGATGGAGAAGAAACAATGATACAATCCATTGTAAATTATTGGATAGAAATGCCGCCGCTTATAACAATGAAAACAATAACAAAACAAATAACGCTGGTCCGTTTTTTCTTTTTCATAGATAAAAAAGCAAAGAAAAATAATCAAATAAATGATATTAAAAAGCTTGGCCCAATATTGTTATTTAATTTTCTAGGTTGGCTTTTTTTAATTTTGTTCAGATGGTGTTTTAACTGGGTTCGAGTTTGGTTCGAGTTCGACCATTAATGGGTTCGAGTTCGGTTCGAGTTCGACCATTAATGGGTTCGAGTTCGGTTCGAGTTCGACCGTCATTGGGTTCGAGTTCGGTTCGAGTTCGGTGCATAAAAATTTGGGTTCGTTCGAGTTCGGTTCGAAATGCTAAAATCTGGGTTCGAGTTCGAAAAGTTCGGTTCGAGTTCGGTTCGATTCCCATCTCTAATAAATATATATATATATATATATATATATATATATATATATATATATTTATATTTATATGTATATATATTTATATATATAGATAAATATATATATACATATATATATTTATATATATATATATATATATATATATATATATATATATATATATATATATATATATATATATATATATATATATATATATATATATATATATTTTTATTTTTTTTTAGAGGTTTTTCTAATGTTTGTCTCTCTCGCTCCCGTTTCCTTCTCCGCTTTCCCGTTCCCGTCGCGTTCCCGTCGCGTTCCCGGTCGCTTTCCGCTCCCGGTTGCTTTCCCGTTCTCGGTCGCTTTCCCTTTCCCGCTCTATCTTTCGCTCTCAGTTGGCTTCCCGCTCCCATTTTCGCTCATTTATGTGAAGGATTTCAAATTCTTTTCTCTATATTTGATTCCCCTTGACCATCAAGGTTGTGTAAAAATTTCATTACGATCGGATGTATGGTGTAGCACAGTGTTGTTTCAGTTAAGGGTTTTCAGTTAGAGTATCGGTTAAAGTTAGCCAATTTAATATTTTTTAGTTAGTATTACAGTTAAAGTTAATTTTTTTCATTTTTTCAAGTTAATATTAGAGTTAATAATTTTTTCAGTTACTATTACAGTTAGTATAACAGTTATTAATATAACCCAGTACTGATATTACTAAGCAAACGCTCTCTCAGTTTCACTTCTTGTGCATCTGAATTCCATTCTTTTTTGGTTAATAAAAGCAGTGCGCTATTCTGGTTAACCGTGTTTTCTATATCATTTTCGATTAGTATGCGCTTGGCTTTTAACTTTTTGCAATTTGTCTCCAAAACCTTAAGTTCTTTTGCCACTTTCTTATGTCTATGTCTTAGATGATTTACTTTTCAACAGAGCTACGCTAGTTTCGACCACGTGAGCTTCCGAATCTTTTTCTCCCAAACGTTGCAACGGCTTTTATCAGTAGAGGGTTCGTAACTTAAATAACGCCAAACTCCATTTTTTTGTTTTTGGCCAGAATTTAATTTTAACATTGTTCATACGTCGTTAAATGCAAATAAAGCGATGAAAAAGCAAATCATAGTAGAGATAAAATACACGAGTGGGTCCGGTTACCAAATAAAAACAAAGAAATAAAATTTTGGCGCAATTCTGTATTGGATTTTCCGAAAACATTTTTTTTTCAGTTTGTATTACAGTTACTACTTTTTTTTACTATTAGTATTACAATTAAAGTTAATAATATTTTTCAGTTAAAGTTTCAGTTAGTACTTAACTTAAATCTCCTTTTTCAGTTATTAGACCAAATTCAGTTAAAGTTACGTTTAACTGAAACAACACTGGTGTAGCAATGCATAAAGGACATACATACATACATACATACATACATACATACATACATACATACATACATACATACATACATACAAACATTCACACATTCACTTTTATATATATACTAGCGGGGGCACCCGATGTTGCCCGGGGATTATAGAGGTTTTTCTAATGTTTGTCTCTCTCGCTCCCGTTTCCTTCTCCGCTTTCCCGTTCCCGTCGCGTTCCCGGTCGCTTTTCCGCGTATATATATATATATATATATATATATATATATATATATATATATATATATATATATATATATATATATATATATATATAGATAGATATTGTGTCGGATTTCAAATTTTTTTCCTCTATATATGATTCCGCTTGACTCTCAAGGTTGTGTGAAAATTTCATTACGATCGGATGAATGGTGTAGCAATGCATGAATAACATATATATATATACATACATACATACAAACATTCATTTTTATATATATACTAGCAGTGCCCGTAGCGGCTTCGCTCGCATGAAATTAGAAACTTTGAACCGTGCATACATAGTAGAGTAGTACTCTAAGAGTACTGCACGGATCAATTTTTTAGGTCTCGGCTCGGCCCGTCGACAACTTGGCCCAGCCCGTTTCAAAAACCAAAATTCCTGGCCCGGCACGGCCCGTCTAATATGGGCCCGGCCCGTTTTTACAGGCCTAGAAGTTCTATATACTTGATGAAAAACTTCGGCCGTCCCAATTTGACTTCAGGTTTAGCCCGGCCCGTCTGAAGACCCTAAAATCACTAAAATGTCTATATAATTGGTTAAAAATCTAGGCCCGTCCCACCTTGATTTAAGCTTTGGGCAGGGCGTTTGAAAACCCTAAAATAACGGCTTGGCCCGTCCGTCCGGTGATAAACTGAACTCATCTACTTTTAACCGGCACAAAACCTCAAAATACTAATTTTCACATCTGTAGCACTTACAGTTTTTGAGTAGCAGTTATTTTAAAATCAAATAACCCTTTTTCCACTTCACATTTGAGGTCCTGGAAACCAAATTTTCAAAAAATGGTGAAACACGTATATCATTATTTTTAGAGTAGAAACTAAATACTAATTTTACTTTTATAGCATTTACAGTTTCTGAGTAGCAGATACTTTAAAAACCAAGTAACCCTATTTTCCACCCCATATTTGAAGTCCTGGAAACCAAATTTTAAAAAAATGGTAAAACACGTATACCTTTATTTTTAGAATATAGAAATTAAATATTAATTTTTACATCTGTGGTATTTACAGTTTTTTAGTAGCAGTTACTTTAAAAAACAAGTAACCCTATTTTCCACCCCACATTTGAAGTCCTGGAAACCAAATTTTCAAGAAATGCTAAAACACGTATTTCATTATTTTTGGAGTAGAAACTAAATACTAATTTTTACTCCTGTAGCATTTACAGTTTTTGAGTAGCAGCTGCTTTAAAAACCAAATAACCCAATTTTCTAACCCACATTTGAGGTCCGGGAAACCGAATTTTCAAAAAATGGTGAAACACGTATCTTTTTATTTTTTAAGAAAAATCCATATACAAATTTCAAAATCTCCTCATTTTTGGTTTTCGAGATATATATTGTTTTAGAAAAAAGGTTGTTTTCCAGTTTCTTTCCCTCAGGAGCAAAATCTTCAAAAATCCATTCTTAGTGGATTTCACGTTCCTAGGATGAGGCGTTTGAGCTCGGCGTTGATTATCAGTCAGTCAGTCAGTCAGTCAGGACATTTTCTTTTATATATATAGATAGAGATATATATATATAAATATATATATATATATATATATATATATATAGTTCCCGCTGGCTCACCCGATCCGCTCTGCTCATTTTGTGACGGATTTTAAATTTTTTTTCTCTATATTTGATTCCCGTTGACCCTCAAGGTTGTGTGAAAATTTCATTACGATTGGATGAATGGTGTAGCAATGCATTAATAATATACATATATACATACATACATACATACATACATACAAACATTCATTTATATATATATATATATATATATATATATATATATATATATATATATATATATATATATATATATATATTTATATATATATGTATATATATGTGTGTCTGTGTGTGTGTGTAAACTATATTTTTATCAATGTTTTTTAAAACGGTTTCCTTAGTTTTAATATCCAGTAGTGAATCAAAACGTACAGAAAATGAAATATAATACTGAACAAACGGTTTGCGCTTAACTTTTAAAAAGGTTTTCAATAACGTTTCAAATTTTTCAGCACAGCATGGACGTGGAAACGGTAAATAAAATTGATCTAGTTAAAAAACTGGTGATGGATTTTAAACGAAAAACGGACACAGAGAAATTGGCCATCCTTCTTATGATTCCAAAAATCGTGAATACAATTGAAGTATCAGAAGACGACCTTTTATTTTTGTACGAGAACGTTGGGTTCCATTTTGTTAACAAGCTCTTGAAAAGCGATCAAGTGCCACAGAACTGTTCTGAACTTTCTTTCAAAACTGCTTCACTAAGCATTTTAAAATGTTTTTCTCAAATACCATCACTGGTAGAAAATCAAGCTATGCTGGACAACGTTTCAGTTTTCCACACCATTTTGAGAAATGCTCGGCACGGCTACACAAAACTCAATCAAAATGAGGTCAATGATGTGGTGACTGACTGCCTCGAAATTATGTTAAATATGGCGCATTCCCCTTGCGGATGTCAGTTGTTGATCTCGAAGAACAGTTATTTGGTCTTGGAAGAGGTCATTGTTGAGTTTTGTTATGGATGGGAGATTGCCATGGACGTTCTGAAGCTTTTGATCAAAGGCAGAACTTTTTATTCTGAACCAATTATGCAGAGTCTTTCGTTGTTTCTAACCTCTGTTTGTCAGAAGATTTTTTCCAATCCTCCCAGATCTGAAGTTTTTGAAGTATTGAGACATCTGAATGAAATATGTAGCGGTTTTGATCAAGAAATTGCTGAACTTTTAAAAGTAGAACAATTTTGGCCCTCATTGGTTGAAGGATTGTTTGGTATGCTGCAGAGCAAAATTAATCAAAATGAGCGTAACTTGGCATTAAGTCTCGCCTTGAAAACAGTTTCACTTTTGGGCATAAAGTGGTTTATTAAAAAAGATTTTTTCAAGAGATTTTATCTGTTTGTTCTCAATCTTTCTTCGGTAGAAATCCAGCTCAGTGTTTATGGTGAAGATGAACAAAGAAAATTGCAAAACCTTTCATTGCAAGCAGAGTGTTGTAACATTGTTGAAAAATCTATTCTACATTGTTGTACTACCGATATGACTACAAATGATAAAAACCAAATTGAAAAAGTAATTTTTGAAGTTGTTACCCATGTGTTGACATTTTTTGGCAATATTCCTATTGAATCTTTTAAAAAAGAAGATTTAACAAATCAAACTGCCATGCTTTATCGACTTGCTTGTGCCTACATCAGTCAGCAAGAATATGCGCTTGATGATGAAGTCCTCCTTAGGCTTCCGGCACTTATCAGCTTCTTATCTGTTTTGTATAAAGACTTACTGAAATATCAAAGTTTGTTACACGAACAAAGAGCTTGTTGCATTATAAATGACAAAAGCTTAAAAGAAATCAAATCCGCGGCTAGCGGTAATTTACTTGAAAAACAAAATGCGAATGGAAAAAATAGCAAACCATTTTTTCATGATGATTTCTGCTTGTTCGATCTTTTCCTACCCGGTCTCGAATGTTTGACTCACTTGAATGAAGCACGAGAAACTCTCATGGAAGAGTCCACTCTTGATATGCTGTTAGATTACTTTCTTTTTCTTTGTAGCAAAGAAGTTGCCACCAGTGCTGACTATGACAAAACTACCATCGCCGAAAACTCTGGACTTTTGTCATCATATACATCCTTGAACTCGATCTGTGACATCTTTTGTAATTTCGTTTATCCTGAGAACGAATTGTGTGAAGAGGTTGTTTTTGAAAAAATCTGTTGCTCTATCATCCACCAAATCATAGATCCAAAATTCTGTTTTCTTCACAGACAGGAGAATTTTGAATTGTTACTAAATCTTTTCACGTTATGTTTAATTCTTCTACAAAAGACATCTTTAATGACCAGTATGAAAAAGAGCTGTTTAGATCAGTTTTGTAATTTGCTTCAAGCAACTACTGGAAAGTTAAAAGCCACATCTTGCGATCATTTAGTTGTTGATATGTTTTGTAAAGAACGAAATTCATGTCTCACAAAATTTAAGATATTGGGACACATATGAAACATTTGAAAACATATACAATGTTTTATTTAATTTTTGATAATTTCTACATTGTTTTACTTCATTTGTGTTATAGTTGTTTGGTTATTTTATCTTGATTTATTACATTAGTGGAATAAAAAAAAATCATTTATTACTAGCTGGGTACTAGTCGTTGCGCGAGGTTTTTAGAAGTTTTTCTATTGTTTTTCTCTCTCGCTTCCGTTTCCTTCTCCGCTTGCGTTTAAGCTCCCGATCGCTTTTCCGCTCGCGATCGCTTTCCTGTTCCCTGCCGCTTTTCCGTTCCGCTCATTCTCCAGCTGCCGTTTCCGCTTGTTCTTCCGCTCCTGCTCCGCTCATTTTGTGACCGATTTTAATGTTTTATTTATAATTTGGTCTCATTGACTTTCAAGGTTTTGTAAAAATTCCATTACAATCCGATGAATGGTGTAGCAATGCATAAAGAACATACAAACAAACCAAATGTACACAAAATTTTTTAGAAAAATCGGTTTGCCGTTTCGTCGGACGAGTTCAATTTCAAACACAATGACACGCGATTTATATATATACTAGCGGGGGCACCCGGCGTTGCCCGGGATTTTTAGAGGTTTACCTAATGTGTTTCGTTTTTGCTCCCGTTTCCTTCCCGCTTGCGCTCTTGCTCCCGGTTGTTATCCGTTCCCTGTCGCTTTCATGCTCATTTTTTCGCTCTCAGTTCCCTCCCCCCCTAGATCCGATTCTACATACATACATACATAGATACATACATACATACATACATACATAGATACATACATAGATACATACATAGATACATACATAGATACAAACATACATACATACACACATACATACATACATACATAGATACATACACACTCCCGCTCCCGGTCGTTATCCGTTTCCTGTCGCTTTCCCGCTCATTCTTTCGCTCTCAGTTGACCCCCCCCCCCTAGATCCGATTCTACATACATGCATGCATACATACATGCATGCATACATACATACATACATACATACATACATGCATACATACATACATACTCTGCATACATACATTCGTGCTCTGAGAAATTTTTCTTTTTAGAGAGCACGTTAAATAAATAAATAATAATAATAATACATACATACATACATACATACATGCATACATACATACATAGATACATACACACACATACATACTTTGAATGAGCAATTAGTGCCGAGATATTGTAAAAAACACATACATACATACATAAACACACACACAGACACACATAAATGCACATACACATACATACATACATACATACATACATACATACATACATGCATACATGCATACATACATGCATACATGCATACATACATGCATACATACATACATACATACATACATACATACATACATAGATACAGACATAGATACATACATAGATACAGACATAGATACATACAGACATAGATATATACAGACATAGATAAATACATACATAGATACAGACATAGATACATACATAGATACAGACATAGATACATACAGACATAGATATATACAGACATAGATAAATACAGACATAGATACATACAGACATAGATACATACACACACACATACTTTGAATGAGCATTTAGTGCCGAAATGTTGTAAAAACACATACATACATACATACATACATACATACATACACACATACACACACAGACACACACACAGACACACATACATGCACATACACATACATACATACACACATACATACGCACATATATATATATATATATATATATATAGTTCCCGCTCGCACCGCTCATTTTGTGACGGATTTCAAAATTTTTTTCTCTATATTTGATTCCCCTTGACTCTCAAGGTTGCGTGAAAAGTTCATTACGATCGTATGAATGGTGTAGCAATGCATAAATAACATACCTACATACATACATACATACATACATACATACATAAATACTTACATGTTTACAAACATTCATTTATATATATATATAGATATATAGATTTAGATATTCATATATTTAATAACTAGCGGAGATACCCGGCGTTGCCCGGGTTTTTTAGAGGTTTTTCTAATGTTTGTCTCTTTCTCTCCCGTTTCCTTTCCCACCTGCTTTCCCACTCCTGTTCGCTTTCCCGTTTTCGGTCGTTTTCCCGTTCCCGGTCGCTTTCCCGCTCCCGGTCGCTTTCCCGCTCCCGGTCGCTTTCCCGCTCCCGGTCACTTTCCCGCTCTCGGTCACTTTCCCGCTCTCGGTCGCTTTCCCGCTCTCGGTCGTTTTCCCGTTCCCGGTCGCTGTCCCGTTCCCGGTCGCTGTCCCGTTCCCGCTCACGTTTGCTCTCCCATTCCCGCTCACGCTTGCTTTTCCGTTCCCGCTCGCTGTCCGTTCCGGGTCGCTTTCCCGTTTCTATAATAGACAAACTAACCCACAAACATTCATATATATATATATATATATATATATATATATATATATATATATATATATATATATATATATATATATATATATATATATATATATATATATATATATATATATATATATATATATATATATATTGCGAAGAAACTGTGGAATCAATAGCTTTTCGTTTAGGTGGCATAATTAATTCGATAGAAAGATTTGAAATTTGAAATTGTATTTTTAGCCAATTTTCAATATATGACGATATATGTAGTTCCCGCTCGCTCCCCTTGACTCTCAAGGTTGTGTGAAAATTTCATTACGATCGGATGAATGGTGTAGCAATGCATAAACGCCATTAACATATATACATATATACATACAAACATTCATTTTTATATATATAGACAACTAATTGAAATATTTACTAATTTCAAAATATGACAATTTTTTTAAAGCGCTTTTCAATACGCTTATAAATTTGCTCAAGCGAAATGAAATCGCCTGTTTATAAATTTTGAAACCAAAATAATTTAATTGAAATAACAATCAAATGATATGAAAAATAAATGAATATTAATATTCTAAATGGTAAAATAAGTGGTGAACGTTTTAGAGCTTTAGTTAGTCTAGAAGCTTGTTAAAAATCGATTCAAAATTCATGCGATTGCAGCGCCATCTTACAGCTTGACAGAATAAGTGTGTGAGGGAGTGAGTGAGTGAGTGACGAGGGCATTATAATATTAATAGACATTAACTAGTTGAAATTTACAATTGTTTTTAATTTTGCTGCTTCGAATCACCTCATGTTAAAATAGATTAAATCAGAATTGTTTGTAAAAATATTTTTTTGAGTTGTCACCATATTTTATGTAAAAAGTTATAATTCATTTGATAAATCAATTGAGCTCTACCACATAAAATAAATGCTAATTTGTTTTAGCGTTTACTTGATATTCAAAATAATTGTTTATTAATTAAATTTTTAAGCATTTAATCATTTAACTACGATCGAAGAAATTTCGAAGTTTAAAAAAAATTAAATGTTTCCCTCGGCAAATGCAGCTGATCCAATGCGTTCCATTTCTTTTAAAAATTTATACTTTCTAGAGTGAAAAACTCGCACTCTTTTTTTTATGAACAGGAGTATTTATTAAAAAGGATCACGCACGAGAATAACGCGCATTTCGACTTCTAACGAAGCGGAAGATCACTTCTACGTAAACTCTTTTACGTTCCAGCGACCACGACTATTTTTATTAAGAGTCAGAGACATTTTTATGAGATCAAGCGATGGTTAGGGGACTCTTCCTTGAAATATTGAAAAACCTTAAACAATGATGGTCAAGGAATGTTTTTCTTGTTTAAAGAAATCCGTTAAAGATGAGCACCGATATCTAAAATTATAACAAATAGGTTGAATGCCTACCTATTTTTAACATTTTTCTTTTTTTAAAGGTTTATGGGTCTCAAAGCTTGAAACAATGAGCTGTAAAAATTATATTAACAATTTTCTCTTTTTTAAATTCGGTGTTGTTTTTTTATAACTCATTAATGTTCAGATTAGTTTTTGTTTTAGTTTTTCTTAGTCTGTTTTCTTGTTGGGGGAGGTTTAAAGTACCATTGCTACACGACCAACATAATAAAGTAGAAGTAACGAACGAAGGCATCAATCAATCAATCAATTATTCAATCAAATGTAGCATAGATTTAAGTGATGTTTATTGTCCCAGGAAGTATGTTAATCAATCACAATGACTGAATATATTACATTTACTATTTACTGCAGTGAATGAATGTTGTGGATGATGTCTCTGTTGGTGTTTGGCTGTGCGTGCGCTTATGGATAAATGCATATGCACGTACGAATGTGTGTTTGTACGTATGTGATTGGGCAGATTGTACGGTTGTTTAAACATGGACGTCTATATAATAGTATCTGGACAGTCAGCCAATAATAGCCTTGTACCCAGTTGGTCCCATGACTGCGCAATGCTTCATATACGCATTATAAGTTTGATTTATAGCTAAATTATGTGGAGTGAAAAACACAACGCTGTTTTGAGATAAAACAAATATATTTTACTTAACCAAAATCCATAAAAAGTAAAAATCATAGAAAAATAAAGAAAAAGTAAACTTAAGAATTTAAAATTATAACAATTATAGTTATTAGTAGTAAAGTCAAAGTTATTAGAAAATTTTCAATATTTTAACATTGTGATAATTAAAACAGTAAAAATTGTATGTTTTCAGTTCTGAGTTAAGATTCAAAGGTGTGCAGTCAATTATTTTGCAGAAAAGCACTCTGTGACTCGATGACGATAGAAATAATTTTGCCAGTTTGATGATGCCTTGATTTCTTTAAAAACTTTCCAGCAATGTACGCATAAAATTAAAGCGTACTCTGATGGTCGTGTCAAATCTTCCTGCTGCTGCTATCAAGGATCTGTTTTACAGAAATTAAATAGCAAGCACCAAATTATCGAGCCCATACATTTCATCAAGACTTTTGATGGTCTTTTTCAAAATGCTGGTCAATGGAATAGTTACACAACTCGATTCTCTTAAAGTGTTATAAGCTGCTGGACTTTCTGCATGAATCGTATATATGACATGATTGTGAGCCCTGGTGAGTTATGACTGTAAACGTAGAGGAATATGCTTTCTAGCGATTCGTAACGTTAAAGTCGAAGTTATTTATAACACAATATTTCTCGAATTTATTTTAACTTTATTATTCTTCCTTGAATATAATCCTTTTCTTGACTCTAAACTGACTTATCTCACTTTGCAGAAGTTAACCCGATTCTGACAAATCTTTTGATAATTCCAATTTCTCTACCCTACAACCTTACTTTTTTCTATTGAGGACCACAAAAAGGAAAAGGACCAATACCAATTATATATATATACACATATATATATACATATATATATACATATATATATATACATATACATACATCCATCCATGTATATATACACTCAAACACACATATACACATATATACATTAATGATACAAAAATTATACGCACACACAATGTCACAGGAGCACAAATATACATATATACATACATATACATATATACATACATATATATACACACATATACACACATATACACACAGATACATTCATACATAAATGACCAAAATATGCACACATAAAATAAAATAAACAAATACTATGAAAATACGTAAGATGAATCATCTTCATCTTACAATGACAATGAAACTTGCTTTTTGTAAGCAGTTTGGCTTGTTCTAAAACAAATTCAAGTTTGCGTTGTTTTTCACTTTCTGGACTGCATTCTGTTAAGATGTTTATTCTTTCTTTTAAAATGCTAACAGCCATTTTTGTGAATGACGGACAGGTTATAATTTTTAAATTTTCTGACCAAGTCTTCATTCGAGCTGCCAAATTAATAAGCTGAGACGTTGTCGTATCTAATCCGTTTGTTAAAAAATCTTTGAATGTGTCGGCTGGAACATTTACATTAACCACACTGACAACCGTTGACAGATTTTCTGCCACCGAGATGCAAACAGCCACTTTAACTTTACCAGCTTCTACTTTAAAACAATAAATTAACAAAATGCCATCAATTGTGGTAATAGTGAAGTTTGTTGGCAAAGTTATTTCATTCTCCAACCGTTCTGCCAAAACGTTAGGTGTTTGATTTGCTAAACAATCACTTTTGAAAATATTCTTCTCCATCTCAACATTTCTTTTTATTTCGTACTCGTGGCGAATTGAAACTGTAGCACAAACAGTAGATCTCGACGGTACTCTACAAGTTGAGCAGTATTTTGGAGCACCGGGAAAAATACTAGGTACTGCACCTTTTTTCAGTCGACGTTGAAAAAGCTGTCCGAATTCTAATTTTAGTTTTTTCCTTCTTTGATGCTGATTTGTATCGACACAACTGGATTCAAAGTCTACTTCATTGAAAAAAAATTAGCAAATTTTTGAACTGGCAGTTGGTTTCTAGTCTTTTCGAGGATTTGCTTTAATTATATTTCTGTAGAAGTATATTGTCATTTATAGGAACGCTATGCATTGTTGGTTTATTTTCGCCCGCCGATAGTCCCGGATCACTTTTGTAGTTTGTTTTGCAACGATATGCCTGGCCCTTGTGCGGCATTTTTAGCAATAAAAACTTTTATAATACAGAAATAAATCCAATTGTTCGAAATAGTAGCAATCCCAATTGATTCCAAACGTCAATCTAGTCAAACTTACGATAGCGTAAAGCTAAAAATAGCTATATTTAAATAAACAAGTGTTGAGCGCAGTCACTAAACTAAAGCGTAATTTCAACGATAAATATTATTATATTTCAATTTTATAAACATTTTCAATGTTAAAAGTAACCAGTACAGGCTTTATAACTATAAATCCAAACGCAGACCGAAGAACTCGAATACGAACAGCTAAATAGATATGGGACCAACTGGGTACAACACAACAGCTCATAAGGATTTGGCTGATTGTCCAGATGCTATTATATAGACGTCCATGGTTTAAACGTATGTTGATAAATGCGCACATTGTGCATCGGGTGAGAAGAATAAAAATCGCTAAGCCTACTTTCACAATTGTTTATTGATGTTCCATGTTTTATTCATACTTGAGCGGGTTTCTAGTGAGAAACAGTAAAACTAAGATAATCTTAGTATTATTTATATTATTCCTATTTTATAATAATAGCATCATCATAATTATAATCACCACCATCATTATCATCCTCATCACCACCATCATCATTATTGAAATAATGAAATAAATAAACTTTATGCTGGAGCATTTTCAGCAATTGAATCTTGGCGCAAACAAACAGAACCATTATACTAGCACACATCTCAATTTAATATAATATTTTTTTTAATATTTCATTGCTGCACTGGGGTTTTAACAATCCACCTCACAGACCAGTGTGCTATATCTTCATTCCTCTGTTTCGGTCGATGCTGAACGCATTTTCATTTTACCTTTTATAAATTTTAACGAGTCAAATAAATAAAATTGAGCAAAGCATTCGTGCCAGAGACATTTAACAGCAGTTTTCCAAATTGTGAACATGTTTTATAAACCATATTTTTTTATCAGCCACCATTCACACAGAAGAAAACTTCCAGTTCTGTGGTTCGATATATCATCTCGTTTACGTGATCAAATATTTAAGCCCTCATAAAACCGCTGACGACTGTTTTAATACTTGCATCAACTGCAAGTAAAATAAAAAGGTTTTTTATACTTTTTTCACTTAACTTCGTCATGGAGTGTGCTACTTGTGGTTCTTGTAATCGACACTTTTACAACTTAAACTTTTAACCCATTTTCTGCAAACATCTTATACATGATAATAATTGCTCGAGTCACCAAATTAGGACCACGTAGCAGCGATGCGTTTATGATGAAATAATGGAACCTGTCGCGTATTTTCACTTGACAGCCATTTTTAGAAGAAATGCGAAACAACCCATTCTATTCACATCACAGCGTGATCAAATAACAACATAAATAACAATAATAATAGCAACAACAACAAGTCAGCTGTGTAACAAGCTGTCAGCAATTTTTATAACTGCATGATACAGTATAAAAACGTATTGGAAATAAATCAGGTTTGTATTTTTTATTCTAAAATTGATTTTTTTCAGCATGACAACTTAAATGTGGATAACGTTTTGAATGAAAAAAGTCCCACTTGGAAACATCTGCTGTAGAAAAAGAGGGAGAAGGTGAATTTTTTTCACAGGACAAGAATGTATTGCAAAAAAATCTTTTTATACAAACAAAATAAATAATGAAATTTATAAACATAATCAAATAATAAATAAATAAATTATTACATACGTAAAAGTAATAACTTGCAGCGTTGTTTATTTGTTTGTTTGTTTTTGCGCAACGTCGAGCTGGGTTAGATTTAAAAAGAAGATTTAATAAAAATTAAACACAACAAAATGAAAAACAATAAAAATATAAATATTATTTATATTTATAGAAAAAATAAACATTAAAAAATTAAAAAAAATAATATAAAGTACAAAAAATAATTTTTTTAAAAACAACGCTCGTATACTAATGTACTAAAAGGTTAAAAATAATATTACAGTGTACATAATAACATTTTTTGAACTAAGCCTTTTATTTGGAAGATTAAAGCGTTGGGCGATAGTAACTTATAGATATTATATCTGCAAACACTTTTTTTTTCAAAAATCCATTACTGCAACGCTCCGCTCGCTGATCAACCTGACTACGTTATCTGTCGCTTGCAGTCAGTACTCAACAATGCAGCGAAACTAATCATTGATCGGAAGAAATTTGACTTTATCTCAGAAATAATTCGCGACAAACTACTTGGTCAAGGGCTCGAGAACTCTGTCTGCTGGTTTACACGGCCATGTATGGACTGGAGCCTGAATACATTACGTCGATGTGCTTGACCGTCAGTTCAGTTGAATCCTATCGACCAACGCTTTCTGCGACCGCTGAAGACCTGGTCGTGCCTGCGACGACTACCAAGTTTAAACAACGGGCCTTGTCTGTTGCGGCTATTAAAACGTGGAACTGTCTTCTAATAAATATTTGTTTATCTTGCTCTGTTGACGCTTTTAAAAGTTTCCTATAACTAGAGCTATACCAAAACCGGCACCGAAACCAGGCTTAAAATCGGCTCTGGTTAGGTTTAGGTTTCGGTTGATCTCTGTGTGTGTGTGGTGTTAAAAACAGTACTGACAGTTTGTATGTATGTATGTATGTATGTATGTATGTATGTATGTATGTATGTATGTATGTATGTATGTATGTATGTATGTATGTATGTATGTATGTATGTATGTATGTATGTATGTATGTATGTATGTATGTATGTATGTATGTATGTATGTATGTATGTATGTATGTATGTATGTATGTATGTATGTATGTATGTATGTATGTATGTATGTATGTTAGTATGTATGTATGTATGTATGTATGTATGTATGTATGTATGTATGTATGTATGTATGTATGTATGTATGTATGTATGTATGTATGTATGTATGTATGTATGTATGTATGTATGTATGTATGTATGTATGTGTGTGTGTTCACTCCTGAAGAGCTTTTCTGTGGAGGTCATCAGAAGAAAACCCCCCCTCGAGCAAACGTTTCGGCTCTTTAATTTCTTGACGTTCTAAGGGGGGCGAGCCACGTTCGACGGACGAACGTCCTCCGGCAGAAAATGTTTCTGTTCTTTTCCGACATCGAATTTCTATCATTCCTTGCATCGTGGCAGATATTTGTCATGCAAATAAACTCGCGACTTTAGAGAAATTCAGACTATTCAAGTGAGAAAACCTTCGACGACATAACGGCTTCGCTTTCGTAGCGGTACTTAATATCGCCACGTAAACAAAGACGAAGCAATTCTATTCTTGCGGAGCGGAGAGAGCGGCTTCTAAATTTGGAAAATCTTCTTTTTTCTCTCTTTGAGACCAAATCCAGAATGAAGCCGATTCTGCTGCTTCAGAAATCTGTTTAATTGCACGGGTCCGCTCTCTGTTAGACATTCCCAGGGCCCGCAGCAACTTTAGCAAAGATTTACCAACCAAACCGCGTGCTCCGACTTCAACAGCAAAAAGCTCAGCTCTTGAGCCATTTGCTTCCAAATCCAACATCAATTCTCTGTATCTTTCTAATTTCATGATGTTACTGGCCTCCATGTTGCTTTCCCAAGGCACTGTCAACTCGATGAGAAGAAATGTCTTGGCCAGACTCGAAAAAACAACTATGTCTGGCCTTTTTCCACTTTCCTTTATTGAAACTGGGAAGCACTTTTCCGTTTTCAGATCGGCAGAGACCCTCCAGTCGTTCGCCGCATGGAAAACATTCTCTCCTTCCGTGAGGGTTCTTTTTGGGCGATTTAGCTGCGGCAATCCCTCTCTCAAAAAATAAATCCTCCTCCTAGGTTTCACCTCCATTGAGTTGGCTTTTCGGCAGGCCTCTTTTACAAATCCCAGCAGCTTTTGGAGAACAAGGTTGTGGCGCCACGTATATCTACCATGAGAAAGGGAATAGGAGCAGGAGGAAAGAATATGAATCAATGACTGCGACTGACCGCAGAGCTGACACTCATCGTTCTCAATTAATTTCCATTTCTTTAAATTGCTGGCTGTTGGCAGCTGATCATACATCGATCTAATGAGGAACGATAGCCGCACTGGAGCATAGCGCCATATATCTTCCCATGACAGAGACCGCTGAACTGTCTCCTCCCATCTGGTCCAGTCGCCTTGCTGTGACAATTGTGCGCTCTTCACAACTCTCTCGCTTTCTATCGCTTGCTTTCTGTCCTGAACAATCAAGTCTGATCTTTCCTGAGCGTTTGCCTTGGACCACCAGAGATGGTGGTTCCATCCAACACCATGCCGCCCCAACTGAACTGCTCCGGTCCTTTCAGTCCACTGGAGAGAAACCGTGGCATTCTCTATTTCAACCCTAGCATTCCATTTGGTTCCTGAGATTAGAGTTGGTTTTACCTCAGCGACTCTCTGATCCGTTGAATTATCGAGCATCATCTGAGTTCTCAGTTTGCTGATCTTGAAATCTTCAACAAAAGACCGCAATGGAAGTCTCAGCTTGGCTGTTTTGCCGTAGAAAGCCACAGACGTCAATCCCGGAGGCAGACCCAACCATTGACGTGTAAAACGAGCTATCTTTCTTTCTAGTTTCTCCACAACTTGCAGACCAATTTCATAGACTGTCAAAGGCCAAAGCAGTCTTGGCACTAAAACAAATTGCAAAATCCACACTTTGAACCTGCTCTGAAGCGGAGCAGCATTAATGCTTTCCATGGAGACAGTTGCCATACGGAGAATAGAAGCACCCTGATCAACGTCATTCAGGGATTTACAATACCATCTCCCGAGACTTTTCACTGGTTCGTCGCTCACTGTTGGAATCTTGTTACCATCAACAGAGAAAACGGTGTATTCATCAATTTTACCGCGACGCAGGGAGAGACTTCTCGATTTAGATGCTTTAAAACTCATTCCGCACCATTTGAGTAGATCGCTGAAGACATCAAGTGTCCGTCTCATTGAAATACACTTATTCAAACTAATTGTCGTGTCGTCCATGAAAGCTCTCAGAGGTGGCATGAAAATACCTCGGCCGACATAAACATCTTCTACCCTTGCACCAACTGAATTCAGAAGTAGTTGCATTGCTAGCACGAATAATATGGGAGAAATAGAGCACCCCATGGCTATACCGACCTGAAGACGAAACCAATCGGTTGAACACGTCTTTGTCGATAATCTCAGGTGAAAATCTTGAAAATACTGTCGTAGAATATCCATAACGAACTTTGGAACATGGTGCATCGTCAAAGCTCTCCAAATCAGCTGGTGACGAACCGCTCCATAAGCATTTGCAAGATCAAGCCAAACGACGTGCAAACTGAGTCGATTCTGTTTTGCTCTTTTTATAGACTCCCAGATCATGGTAGAATGTTCGATGCAACCAGGAACACCAGGGATTCCTCCTTTCTGAATTGACTTGTCTATGTAGTCGTTTTGTGTTAGATAGCTCGTCAACCTCTTGGCAAGCACAGCAAAAAATATTTTTCCTTCAACATTGAGAAGAGAAATTGGTCTGAACTGATTGATGTCGACTGAAACTTTCTCCTTTGGTATAAAAATGCCTTCAGCTTTTTGCCACTCTTTATCAACAGACCCGGAAGTCCAAGCAGACTTGAGCAATGAGTGTAAAACTTTCAACACACCCGGACATTTTTTATACACCAGGTATGGTACACCATTTGGGCCTGGAGCAGATATATTTCTTGTTTTTCGGAGGAATTGGGATATGTCAAAAATTGAAATTACTCCCTCGTTGAAAGCAACCTTTGGAAGAGGAATCTCGGGAAGATCTGATCTTTCAGCTAGTTCTTTGTCGCCCAAGGGGTCAATGAAAGCAGCTCGGAAGTGATGATCAAGCTGCTCTTTACTGACTTGCAGAGTACCTGACTTTGGTGGATCGAGCAAGCTTTTACCATAACGGAATGGATCTCTGACAAACTGGAATCTTGCCTTCCTTTGTTCTCTTTTCTTTACCCGCAAACGTTCTGCTCGCAAGAGTGCACTCAATCGCTGCCTCAAGTCATGTCGTAATGCTGAGAGCCCTGGTTTCTCGTTGTCTGGAGCTCTCCTCCATTGTTGACGAAGTCGTTTTTTTTCCTTTTTGAGTCTAGCAATCTCTCGTTGTCGCCTTGAAATATGAGTTTTTTCGCCTCTGTCCATGAGAACTTTTTCCTTGGAACCGAACATCTCTAAACACTTGTTGTAAATGGTGTCAGTTAGATTGTTCACTTGAAACATTGGAAGTTCTTTCATCTGCACTTTGAGAAGCTTGGAAAGTATCTCGTCGAGCTTCGACCAGTCCGCTTTGTGAGCAGCAGCGGGGAAGTTAATTCTAGCCCGAGGTTGCCTATTCTCGTCGCTATCAGGATCGTGGAACCTGTCGGGGCTGTGGTTGGCATCCGGCCCGACTTGGCCCGGCGTTTTACCTGAAGCAATGCTTGCTTCAGTACGATGATCCTGTACAGCTTTAAGCAGGCAACCCATTTTCGTACGGTGAACCTTCATACCGCGGCTTGTTGCAAAACCTCTACCGCACACACACTCATGAAGTGTTCCCCCATTAGGGTCCGTTGGAAGAGCAAGTTCGATGGCCGAAGGTCCGATTGTGAGCTCATCATACTCCCCCTCCTTTCGGTTGGAGCTCTGGGGGCATAAATTCGATTTCGTTGTCGCAGCTAGATGAACGGTGTTTTTTGTATCCCGGCTAAGCTGGGCCAGGATACCCGTAATACTCGTCTTTCCGAGTTGCCACCTGTCTTTCCACGGTGTCACCGGTCTTTCCCAGTTGCCACAAGGTCTTTCCCGAGAGTCACCCGGTCTTTCCCGGGGGTCAAATGGCTAACGCCTCAAAAATGTGTGTTCACTCCTGAAGAGCTTTTCTGTGGAGGTCATCAGAAGAAAACCCCCCCTCGAGCAAACGTTTCGGCTCTTTAATTTCTTGACGTTCTAAGGGGGGCGAGCCACGTTCGACGGACGAACGTCCTCCGGCAGAAAATGTTTCTGTTCTTTTCCGACATCGAATTTCTATCATTCCTTGCATCGTGGCAGATATTTGTCATGCAAATAAACTCGCGACTTTAGAGAAATTCAGACTATTCAAGTGAGAAAACCTTCGACGACATAACGGCTTCGCTTTCGTAGCGGTACTTAATATCGCCACGTAAACAAAGACGAAGCAATTCTATTCTTGCGGAGCGGAGAGAGCGGCTTCTAAATTTTTTATGTATGTATGTATGTATGTATGTATGTATGTATGTATGTATGTATGTATGTATGTATGTATGTATGTATGTATGTATGTATGTATGTATGTGTGTATGTATGTATGTAAAAATGTGTAAAAAGATGACTACGTATTTAAACTAGACATAAATTGGCAGGTCTTGGTTTTTAAACTAAAAAACAGAAAAAAACAGTGAAAAATGCACTATAAATAAAAGTGAAATTGCACTTTAATTTTTTAACAGCATAACGTATTATTAATAAAACAAACAGAACAAAGTAAGATTGCTGTTGTTTTGTTTTTTATTGCTGTATCGTCCGATATTTTAATAGAAAAATGTTCCAAGGAGAACTACCATAAAAAAATCAAAAATGCTAGTAGAAAATAAGCACGATGTGAATGTTTGGATTGTTTTTCAAATTGTTCCAATGAAGATCAAATAGAAGATTTCCCCAAAGAAAATTATATGACGAATTGCTCTGGAAATGATCAGTTGACGAATTTCTTCAAGAATAATCTCGTGTGCACAAATCCTGAAAAAGTACATTTTTCAACCAGATGGCTGATAAAAACAGAAAATATTTAAAAAACAACAATAACATTTGCAATAAATTTATTAATTGTCAAATTGATATCCATTATTTGGTTGTTCACCGTTTATTTATGTTTGACTTGCTTCTACGTCTACGGAATGGTTTTATTAATGTGTGGCAGTTCGGTATGCGGACTTTTCATCAAAGGACGATTCATCAAGGGACTGTTCGTCAAGGACTATTCATCAAGGGACTATTAATCAAGAGACTATTCATCAAGGGACTATTAATCAAGAGACTATTCATCGAAGGACTATTCATCGAAGGACTATTCATCAAGAGGACGGTTCATCATAAGGACTGTTCATCTAAAGACTATTCATCAAGAGGATTATTCATCAAATTTTGAAGCCACTCAGCAACCTTTATCAATATATACCCAAGATATTTTCAGGGTAAAGTAAATTGATGTAATTGACAGTTCTTCATCTTTGATAAAATAAATTTGAAACATATCAGTAATTTAAAAAAAATAGTGATGGCAACCAGGGTTGTTAAGAGCGGTACTATTATCTGACAAGATCGTTGATGACAGCGCCGCTACATTTTTTAGCTGTTCTCAGCGCTATTCGCTACCGCAACTTTTATTAAAAAAACAAAATAGGTCTTTTATATCAATTAAAAGAGTTCCAATGTATTTAGTTTTTATTTGAAGTTTGCATGAAATCTGAGTCTGGTTGATTTATCGACTATCCGGACGAGCGTAAGCGTCTCTTTGAAATGACCTTTCCTGACCTCGCTAAAGCGAGCGTGTTCGTCTCTTTGAAGTGTGGCAGAAGTGGTATACCGGGTGTTAGTGATGTTTTGAGGTGTATGGTATCTGGCTGTTTGAGTGTGTATATACTTACAGTTTGTACGAACAGTTGAAAGCAGTTTTTTAAAACTTATTATTCAATTGTCTTTTGCTCGTTTGATCTTAAGATCTTGACGTTATTTCTTGTCCAGTTATTTTATTTACTGTATGTGACAAATAAAATTGTTGTATATTACAACCATGTCTTCTACAAGCTTGCTGATTGCTCGAGGCAAAAGTGTCTTTGAAGCCTGGCCCCTTGGTGTTAAACGACCGATGCCAGATTTGACATAGCGGGCATGTGTGATACTTTGACGTGTTTGTAGCACTGTAAACTTGATATAGATTGCCCTACATTTTGGTAACCTATTTTGGTTGAAAATAACATCTTAAATAATTTTATTAAATTTTTTGATGAATAGTCCGCTGGATGAAAAGACATTAGATGAACAGTCCTTATGATGAACCGTCCTCTTGATGAATAGTCCATTGATGAATAGTCCTTTGATGAATAGTCCCTTGATGAATAGTCCTTGATGAACAGTCCTTTGATGAATCGTCCTTTGATGAACAGTCCTAGAATCGGCAGTTCTTATGCATACAAAAAATTATTCATTTTATGAGGGTGTAGCAAGTTGTCCTGTAGATGAATTTTTAATTTAGGCTTTTATTTGGCTATGTATGTTTTTTTTATATATAATTGACTTGTTATGTATATATTCTGATGATGGCTTTAGAAAACAAAACTGACAAATTAGTCCAGATGAATAAAATGTTTAAAAATATATACTCAAACGTGATGATAGAAAATTAATATTAAAGTTAATTCAAAATTGAAGCTTGTTTTAAAAATTGAAAATGGATAACTTGAACGAGAAAAATGTTTAGTTCCCGTTTTTTAGTTAGGACAGAAAAACTGTTTTCAATTGTTTGAAATTGATATAACTGTGATAAAAAGCATTATATCAAAGAATAATATAAAAATAAATCAAAGTACATTCTTATGAAATAATAAAAATAACTAATGTTATTATAGTCCTACATTATTCGCAAAAATACAATATTGCATCAAAACTTCTGCTTCCATTTCGCGAAACAGAAAACAAATTTGTTTCCCGCTATCGACCGAAGGACCACCGTGCAACTTCCATTTTTTTGTCCTATTTCTTTGTCATAGTTGAAGCAAAAACATTTTATAATCTGATGTATGCTGGACGACAGTCTTAGAGCACGGTTTGATGCCATTTGGTTTGTTGTTTTTATATTTGAAAAAGTATTAAATCAATTTTAGTGGAACTGATTGACCCTGTTTCATTGGATGGGTTATTTGAAAATCATTTATTTTAGTTACAAAATAATTAACACAGTTAACGTTTTTTATCTTAAGTTTTGCTTCTGTTTTTTATTTCTATTCTTTTAATTATAATAATATCTTGAGCTAATTTGAGGCCCTGGTGGCAGAGCGGTAGAGCGTTCGCCTGTCGATCGTTAAATCGGCAGTTCTAACCTCACCGGCGTTACCAGCGTAACTCCCTTAAGCAAGGAGTTCACTCGCCTTTGCTAAGGGGTAGGCGCCTATAAATGGCTGCCTCTTCTGCATCCGCGTTAAACATTGTCCAAGTTATTATTATTATTATTATTATTATTATTATTATTATTATTATTATTATTATTATTATTATTATTATTATTATTATTATTATTATTATTATTATTATTATTATTATTATTATTATTATTATTATTATTATTATTATTATTATTATTATTATTATTATTATTATTATTATTATTATTATTATTATTATTATTATTATTATTATTATTATTATTATTATTATTATTATTATTATTATTATTATTATTCCTTAATTATTCTGATTTACAAAAACTCTTGAAAAGATTCTGTATTGTAATCAATATGAGTTTGTAACTTTTATTTTTATATGTAGGTCTGACCGCAATTTTTAGACGAACTGCCAATCTTTCCAACAGTCCAGTACGGTCCTTTCCACTCAACGTTGAGGAATGCACAGCAAAATCAACTCGCTTTTGTTGTAAATTATGTATGCTGCGTTTGATTGTCAACGACAACCATTCCTCAGCTCGTAACTATTTAGTATAAAGCATTGAACAAATAAAATGTTTGACAAAATTTTGCTTTAAAAAATTCAGCAAGCATGAAGAAATGTACTGCCACGCCATTGTTTTCAGAGGTACATTTGTCAATAAATTTTGTACTCAGGCTTTTATAGAGCATACTGTATGGTTGCATTAAAGAATACAATCCCGGGATACCGGGAATTTGCTGTTTTTGGCAGGGATTAGTTTTTGTTTCAGGGATTAGATTTCGGGATCCCGAGATTGCGTTTATTGATATCTAATGCTATACATAATACAAGCATTTAAAAAAGCAAGTTTTTATTAAATTTAAAAACTGATTTTATTTGTTGTACAACTGTTTCTGTCTAAATTCAAGTAAAATTTAGTAAATTCAAGGCATATGAACTCATTGGTTAGTTTATGACGTTCTTTATAGTAACAACTTTGTTGCACAAGTGTTCACTTCAGTCATAGTAAAATGTGATGAATTGATGTCATTTCAACACCAGCTTTGTCAAGTTTGTGATGTTTTCTAGAGCAAAAGTCAATGTTCATTCTATAGCGAGAATTAAAAAATAGCCCAACAATAACAGCTGTGATTCCGACGCTGGTGAAAAAATCAATGATGGTCAATTTTTGAATTGGTCTAATGTAGTTGGTGTTGAAAAAAACAGTTGTTTTAAAATTGCTAAAGGAGGTGTTAAAGAAAAACTGTGTTTTGTCAACGTCGAAACTTTATAAACTTGTTTGATTACAATAAATTGAAAGTTTCATTGACACAATAATTTACTGATCTGATTGGATCTAGAATTTTTATACTTAGAAGAACACTTCAAAAACTAAATTAATACAAATTTTTAGACAGTGCAGCCTAGAATTTTTTGAAAATTATACTTTAGTTATAAACATTTTTATAAACTCAGCATAAAAAGCTAAATTTAAACAGGTTGCCAACTGTTGACCATCGACGGTAATGAATCTGAAGATTCTAAAGATATTGATGATGTTTTAACGTCAGCAAATTTTCAGTTAACATTACAGACTGGCGATGAACTGAATTTAAAAAAGTACAAACCCACACGTTTTTAACAAAAACTAATTTGATATTTGAACTTGAGCGTAGTAGCTAGAAGTGGATAGAAATTTTTCTTTAGAACCATGGGTCAGTGTGTCAGGGTTCTAGAAATTTTGCACAAGGCATTATTAAGCTGGTCTACATGCAGAAAAAACTTTTTTTGCAAGAATTTAAGATAATTTTTTTTTATAAAAACCAGATAAAAAATAAAACTCTTTTAAATTGTTTTATTGTAATCATTAAAATACATGATTACAAGGTGTTTTCAGGGTGGCCAAAAAAAGTAAGAATGCCCTGTAATAATTTCTTTAATTATTGGATTTTTTGTTTTTGTCTAAAAGTCGAAGATGTCTAAATTTGAGATAACTATATTTGATTGTATGAAATCGTCTCACTTTTTTTGGCTCACCTCGTATAACAAATTGCATATATGTTTTCGTCACGAATTCCAATCTTAATCCCGACACCCCGGGATTTTTTATTCATAGTTTGTATTACGGTGTGCAACATTTAAAGTTGGAAAATAATGTTCGTTTCTGTGAAGCGTATTGTTATCGGAAGTTGAGATCTGATTTGATTCTATTAGGCTGCGACAGATAATATCTGTTTTTAATTAAAACATGGGTTGCTTGTACCACAACGGTTTTACGATTAAGTTTATTTTGAAAAACAAAACACAGTTCGATATTTTATTTGTTTAAAAATTTTTCTTCTCAAAATATGAAATAGTAGGGTTTCATTGTATCAACACACAACCTATTTTCTACTTGCGCACTCTCGGATGGATCATCAGAAAATTGAGTTTTTCTTTGTGACTTCGATTAGTCATGAATCCTGTGAGGTGCGATAACAGTGAATGAGTACAGGTTTTTCTATAACGAAGAAATTGAATGTATGATTGTTTTTTTTGTTATTTTTTAATTTTTAAAAGCACAGTTGTTTATATTTTGTAGCTGGGATTAAATTTAATAATTGTTCTCCACGTCATCTTCTGATTATGTTACTCAATTTGAAGGATAGGGTGGCTATAAAGCTTCATCGCGTGACAATCTTTAGTTTGGCTTAAATGAAACTAATGTCGTACCCTAGTTGACAAAACTTACAAAGTTGAAAAACAACAAAGTAATAATATTTGTCCATTAAGGCTTTTATGGAAATTTAATAATTTACTAGATCTAAATGGTGTTGGCAACAGCAGAGCAGAGTAACCATTCTACAGCCCATCATTTTCAAAGTGTACAATAACACAAAGGTAGAGTTGACAGAGCAGATCCGAATATTTAAGCCTAAAGAGTGTTTAGAAAAACACGAAATAGTTGTGGCCTAGCCACTGTCTGCTAATATTTTTGATATGGTTATTCTACTCTATAGGCGTACCTCGTATTTTAGAGAAAGGCCGTTGGACCTAGAAAACGTACTTCGGCATAATGCCGATTTTTTTTTTAAGATCTGTGCAGCAAGAAACAAAGGCGAAGCATAAACAACTCAACATTATTTTCCTAATAGTAATCCAAGAAGAAACACACAACCATTTTGTTCTGGATTATCCAACCTAAACTTGCTGTGCTCGATGTGGAAAAACACTAGAAACTGTGTCAAAAATGTACAGTTGGTATTTGGCGTACCTCGTATTTTAGAGAAAGGCCGTTGGACCTAGAAAACGTACTTCGGCATAATGCCGATTTTTTTTTTAAGATCTGTGCAGCAAGAAACAAAGGCGAAGCATAAACAACTCAACATTATTTTCCTAATAGTAATCCAAGAAGAAACACACAACCATTTTGTTCTGGATTATCCAACCTAAACTTGCTGTGCTCGATGTGGAAAAACACTAGAAACTGTGTCAAAAATGTACAGTTGGTATTTGTTTACACTAATATATAATGGATTTTTTAAAACAACCATTATATAAATGTTATGATAACAAAAATTTTATCATATTGACAACTTGGGAAAATCATAAACTTTGAAATTTTATGTCTCATTCTGCTAGCACACCTTACCACAGTGTACACTTTTTAGGTCAAAAATAACCTTAAACATAACATTTATTACAAAACAAAAATAGTTGGTCTGTCGGTATATGTAAATAAATCTAAAAAATTAGTGGTAATCAAAAATAAAAATTGGGTAAAAATAGCTGTTGCAGTTTTTTTAAGTAAATCATGAATTAATAGTAGAAAAATGTGCGATCATTTTAGTCATAGATTTTATATAATGGTGTATGGAATGCTTAAAAAAATTTAAAACTTATTTAATTTATTTAAAAATAACATTAACAAACGAACTAAACATTTTCAAGTTTTTTATTAGATAAAAAATCTAATTTCAAGTTCTTTCAAATTTTGTTTCGAAAAGTTTCTATATTGAAAAAATTTAAACTTCAAAATGTTCCATTGAAAAACAATTACGTTTTTATACAATTGAAAAAAAATCAAAAAATATTTAAATTTAAAAGATGAAAAGACGCATTAAATTAAAAAAAAATTTATTAAAAAAAAAATTTTTTTATTAAAAAAAATTTCAAAATGTTCTGCAAATTTTCACGCTTTTTAGAAATTGTGTGATTTAAAAGACAAAAAGTGAAAAAAATTAAAAACGAGAAGAAATCAAGCAGTTTTAATTTTCATTTTGTATTACCTATTGCTTATATTATATTATTTCTGCAACTACTAAAATAAATCACCTACTAAAAATAATATTTTTCTACATTCTGTTAATCTCAGTATTAAACATAAATTTTCATTGAAAAAAAAATTTTCTTCGTGGATAAATTTTTCTTCGAAGATAAATTTTTACCTGCTTATATTTTAGCAAAAAACAAAAACGGATAAAAATGAAAGTTTTAAATTTTTTCATGAAAACTTGCTATTTTTATTTTCAGTGACCGACATTGAAAAATATTCGCTTGAGACCGCTGCGAAACTTTTCGTTCATGAATGAATATATAAACGGATTAGCAACGTTGTTGGCAAAATACAAGTAATATATGAGTACATTGTAATCTAATATGTTCAAATTACACAAAAATGCCGGTAGATATGTGACGATGAAAACAATTGTCACCACAAATAATACAAGAGCAGTTTTCAAGTTTGCCATCAACTGGCCATCGCGGGCAGTGGATTTTTTCTTTTTCTCATCTTTTTTGATATTATCAAGAAGCAATTTCCTGTTTTTAACGTCTTCTTGACTACTGTATTTTGTAATGTTTATTTGAGCGTCAGAACCTTTGTCGTTCTTCGTTTGTAAATCTTCAATTTGATAGACGTCTTTGAGTGATTTTTCTTCAGGTTTTTTCAAATCAATTTTTTTCTCTTTTTGATTTTGTTCGTTATTACAAGGAATGCCGATGTTTCCAACTAAATTTTGAGTTTTTTTCTTCATTCGACTTCTGACCTGACGCCTCTTGCACACAGACAAGAAAATGATGACGTACAGAATAGCAACGACGAAGAAGCAAACGACGTACAATCCAATGTAGATTTTTTGAAAGTTCATTATGAAAACACTGCTCAGTAATATGAAGTTTGCCGTACATTGGTTAGAGTTGATCATCAAACTGTCTTTTCGCTCTTCGTTGATTTGAATGTACCAAACATGGTTCCGAGATTTACAAGAACTGTTTGAAAAAATTAATTCACTTGTCAGTGGCGTGAAATCGACATCAATGTCGTTTATATAGTTATAAACGTAATCCAAAGTTGAGGTTTTGACGACAAATTCATCAACATATTCACGACGTGTTGTGGTGTTGAACGAGGTTTCGAACAAACTGCTATTCTGAGGGATGACTCTAATGTTGACACCGTACATCAAGGACACGAGAAGTCCAATCCCCGCTGCAAAACACGCAAGCACTCCCACGCTAACCTGTAAAAGCATTCATACAACTATTGCTATCGCAAATTTTCATGAAGAAAGAAATTGAACTGAATCTCTCGTGGTTTACATTTTTTAACGTTTTTGTTAGCCATTTTATGCTTTAAAAACGAACGCGTTTCCTTGCAGACTGATTAAACAATGAAGATAAGTATTCGATTTAAAATCAACTATTTTATTTGTCTTACTATTTATTTTATTTATTTTTATTGTTCTTAAAATATAAATAATTATTGCAAGAATTAAGATAAACGAGCAACCTTGTTGATGGTTCTGTAATATTTTCCCATCTGGAAAAGAGGTTGGCAGATGGCGAAGTATCGATCGAAAGCAATGGCAACCATGATGAGGGCTGACAGTGGAATGTTGGAAGTAATGAGGAAGAGATAGAACTTGCACACTAGATCGACGGAGATTCTGAACTTTGAAACTTCCATAAAGATTGTAAAAGGAATGATGAACACACACGTGGACAAATCCACCACGGACATTACGAGTATGTAAAACGTCGATGTCATCTTCTCGTGCTTCGACTTGAAGACGAGAATAACCAGTGTGTTTCCTACAGATCCGACGACGCATAAAACAGAGAGCATGGCGACCAGGGCAATCATTTGATTCTCACTTGGTTCTGTGTACGGAACCATGAATGTAATGTTCGGCGCTGCTTGACAGTCGACGCCAGATAAGCTCTCCAAAGCGGTTGTGTTCATTGATTCAGGAGTCTGGGGAAGAAAGTGTTTGAAACTAAAATTAATGGGATTTTTACACGATTTTCCTTAACTTCACACACAAATTGATGTCCGCGATACATTTTATAATCAATTTTTTACCCATTTAACAGTATGCTTTGATCTGAAATTTAAAATTTAAACGTTTTATGGATAATACAATAATGCTTATTTTCATCATTAATCTAAAAATTTAAAAATATAAAGATGAAAAAACAAAATGATTAAAAAAATTAAAACTTGCTTTCATAAGATGCTCTCATCAGTACAAACTAAATTACAACCATAAAAGCAATGGACGCTCTCGTTTGCACTCATACGATCGCAACGATTGCGTCCCACGCTTTTATGTTTATAATTTATTTTGTACTTTTTTGAACATTTCTTATAACCGTGATTTTATTTCTTCAACTATTGTTTAATTTCTATTATGTTTTTAAATTAAACTAAAAAAATTAAATGTTTTAACACTGTAAAATAAGAAAAAAGCTTAAATACAATTGACCATTTTTTATCCGAATTGTTTTTATTTAATTTAATTTATTCAACATCAGCATCATCATGATTATTATCATAGCCATCATCGTCGTCATCGTCATCGTCATCGTCATCGTCTGTAATATTCTATCATAACTCTATTGAATTTGAACTTGGCTTTAATAAGATTTTTTTTGTCAATTGTTTTTAATAATTGTGTTGAAACTTTGTGTTGGTACAAAGTTTCATTAACTTGTTAAAAATCAAACACTTGTTTTAAAATTATGAAAAAAAATAAATTTTCATAAAATACTTTTAATAATTTATTCAAACGATTTTTAAAAGTCAGTGGTGTTTGTAATTACTTCTACAATTGATTATATAAAAGTGTGTTTTTAGAAAAACGTTGTTTTTTGCTTCACTTGTTTGTTAAATCATTTCAAATGATTTTTGCTTCTATTGGTAGCTTAAACTGTTACGGTATAACCATAATTCATTACTAATGAAATCAGTTGAATTGTTTTTATTGAAAATAATAAACATTCACAGAACAGCGTTGTTTAAAAAACGTAAAACTGATAAAACGCCTGAACCGTTAGTAACGGACGTTTTGACTCCTGGACTGTTGGCACCCTGCAGTGGTTGTTTAGTTGCAAATCGAAATCCTTAAGTTAGACGTTTCTGTAAGAAAGTCATATACCAGCTATCCATCAGACAAATTTAAAAATATAATTTCGCAATAAAATCGCTTTCAATTTACTTTTAGAAAAGTAGAGTTGAACCAATATGTTCCAAGCCGGACCTTGAGAAATATAATTTCTTTCTGTCGATTTCTGATGGAGAGTTTGATTCTAACAAGTACGTGTTATTTTAAGAAACAAATAATGTAAATTTTTTTCAACAGAGCTCTATCTGGTTTGAATTTTTTTAGTAATTGTTTACTTTTTAATCTTCTAAACTCCGGTGCTTTTACAAATCTCAATTCATATTTAAAAAAAAACCTATTGCTTTTCTTGCAAGCTTACCCCTAATGTTTAGTTCTAAAAAGCTTCCGCTTGATAGAAGTTTATTCAATATTAGGAATGTTAGGTATGTTATTGATTTTTTTGGCATCAGTTGAAACATCAACGTATGAATTGAGATTACAATTGCGGATTTATTCGAATCGGTGCTGGACTTGAAAGCAAGTTAAGAGCTTTACGAGCTTGTAAATAGCACCAAGCGACGTGGGTCATCAGGACGTGCCATCAGTTCTAATTCCCAGTTGGTAGGTGCTCGTTCAGCCGTATAAATGCTGACATTACCAAACAGTCTTATATTAAAACTATACTTGTTTTTTTAAGAATAAAATTTTTTTTGAATGTCTTATCACTTATTTTAGATAAGTCGGTATAAATATTTGCTGAATTACGAAATGTAGCAGCATGTATTTTTGTATTTGTTTTCAGAAGCGATGAATGTAAAATTTTCTATATTAGTTTCAGTTATGCTTAAAAAACCAATGTCCAGTTATCAAATCAAACTGAATTTGTGTCGATTTATTTTTAGTCAACAATTTCACATTCTATTAAATTTTCAGATTGAAAAATCAAAATTTAAACAAAATCTATATGTTGAAAAATGTAACTGTGTGTTTGTAAGGGAGTCAGTAAGGGAGACCGGGGCTTGTTGTAACGGGGGTAAGTAGTAACAGCTTAATAACACAGCCGGTTTAAAAAAATTTGTTTTGATTTTGAACTCAAGTGCTCTTTAATATAGGGCCTACGACGTAAGCCCATTAGTACTGAGCGGGAAAACTACATGACCCGGTGTCAGCAGAGGTACTCTTTTTTTTGTCAAAAAAACCTAAAAAATACTAGTTCGTAAAATTTGATTCTAAGATCATATGGTCACTAATTGAAAATTGTTTTTATTATTTTGTGTTATGCATTGATTAAGCTACCAAATGATAGTACTTTCTCATAACTCAAGCCAATCATTTTCTTTCTAGAAATAAAAATGTTAATAATTTGGGTCTGGGGCTAGATGTAACAAAATGTAACAAAACTAGTTACAACTTGCCCCAAGCCTGCACTTTAATAAATTTTTTTATTCAAATTCTTTTATTTAACTTTACTTGTCTCTCTGTTTGTTTGTTTTTGTTTTTCTGGAGCTGGCAACAGTTCAGGCTGGATAACTGAAAATAAATTTGTCAAATTCATTGAACACTTCATTCAGCACGTAAAACCAACAGAACAGGCTCCAATTCTTCTTTTACTAAATAATCATAGCTTCCATGTCAACATTGAAGTAGTAAAAAAAGGCCAAAGAAAACCACATTATCATTCTGTTATTTCCACCGCATTGCTCCCACAAATTGCAGCCTTTGGACGTAGGTGTGTACGGTCAATTAAAAAACTTTGTTAACAGAACTCAAACTTCTTGGATAGCTAGCAATGCAGGAAAAACTATGACCATTTATGACATTACTGCAATAGTCAGGCACAGTTGGCCGTTGAATCAAAACATCTTTCAAAATTCTGATTTTGCTGGTGCTTTTGTTACTGATCGTCCAAACCCTTCAATTATTCAAAATATGTCTAGCGGTGTTTCACCTTCAAAGATCAGACCTCTACCTAAAGCACCACAAAGAAATAAAAACAAACAGGGCTGTACGAAAGCGAAAGTCAACTGTTTTGACTGACAAACCCTGGAGAAAGAATTTGAAGAGAAAATGATAAAAAACAGAAACAAGAAGCTAAACAAAAAGAAAACAAAAAAACGAGAGAGAGAGAGAGAGAGAGAGAGAGAGAGAGGGAGAAAGAAAGAGCGAGCCTATAAAGTAAAGTCGTTTCGTAGACAGCAGACACTGCCAGACACACCAACAAGAAAGTGACTTTATGTAAACGTTGTAAAAAGCGTGATTATCGTGCAGCAAAGCGAGCACGTGATTCATCCGAAGCTCGCGTAACAAGACTCGTGCGTATATTTATTATGCATATATTTTTTGTTCTTGTGCTCATTCTTCGTCCTGTATTTTTGTTTCTTCGTCCTGTCTTCTGGGCCGTCGAGACGGGGGGCTGGCGGGAATTTCGCCCTGTGCCCCCACTGGTGTTAGGGCCCATCCCAGCTAGGAATTAAACATAGGTCGGAATGGTAAGCCAGCTACCGGGGCTTTGTTGAGTCTGATAAAATGTTCCCTTAAAAGATACAGGGCGATATTTTAAATTTCACCCCATTATACAACCATTCATGCTTCTAGATTAATTTCATTTAACTTCAATTCTTATTTACAAAAAAAACCAAAAAACTTAATTTGAATATCTTTCGTATTTCTAAATCGAGTGTATTTGAAATAAAAGTTTGTGTTGAAAAATTCGTTTTTCTTTCGCTTGTTAAATTTGCCGAGAAAAAGTAAAAATTTACACTAAAGAAAATTATACATGCAAGACCGATATATAAAAAAATATCCGCTGATATACGAGGTTCATGTAATTTAAAGGAATTGAAAAGCAAGTGCAGTATTTTCGTGACTGGAAAAAGTGCTTTAACAAAATCAGGAACAAAGTTCTCGATCAATCAAGTTCATCTGCTTCTGCTTTTTCAATTTAGAATTGCATCGTGAACTAAAGTAAGATGTAATTTTTCGATTGTTTCAAGCCGATGATCGCATAAGTTGTGGATATATTGCTTTTCAATTTAACATAACAAAATAGTTTTTTACTTGCTCATTATTTCACGTTTTGTCTAAATTTTTGTTTTTATCAAGGTTTTGAATGCCAGAGGAAATCACTTTTCTTAGTGAAAAACTAAATGCCATATATAGCGTGAAACACCATTTGAAGTCATGACATTCAAAAACTTCAAACAACTCGAAAAAAGTAAAACTAGCGGTTTTTCGTACGGAAGCTGTTGAACATTGCACAATAAACTATAGTAAGCAGTTTGTATCTTACGCCAATAAAAAATAAAAATAACCTGTTTAGTAGTATTTCAACATAATTGTTGCAATAAATAATGTTTATTTTTTAATTGTAAAGGATCTGCTTTAGTTTTAATGTCTCACAGAAAATCAAACTAGCAGAGTGCAATCAATGCACCCGGTAATTACAAATTAAACTAAAGAAAATTAGGCATCCACAATGGCATTACAAAGCTGAGCGGTGATCTGGCCATGCATTTGCATCACTGTGAGCAGCTCCTCTCGCACTTCAAAATTGTAAGCACCACGGATACACTTTGTCAGTTGTGCAGAGTCAGTAATGTCTGTGCTCTCAACAGAAGTGGCTGAATACGCACGAGAATGTTTGGAATAACTGTTGGCTAAAAGACTGATGTTGCTAAAGTGACCCTTTTTTCTAAACAGACATTACATGCAGCCTGTAACGTACGCATTTTTGATAAATTCGCCATCTGTGAATGGCTTCGGCTCTTTAACAATAATCTTACTGAATACATAGTTTTGACTGCTGCATCACTGTCTTTAAATGTTTTTTTTTATTTTTTTTGTTTTGTTAGACATGTCTTAATACTGCAAATGCAGTTATCTCTACTTTGTATTTTGCTTATCCCGCAACGCGCCTAGTTGTGTATTGACGTCTGATGTTGTATTTTGTGTGCACCGTAAATTCTCTGGGAAAATAAGACACGTTGGGCTACCCATATGCTGAATAAAAAATACGCAGTTTCCCACTTTTTTGAAATATTTTGTTTTCGTCTGCAAACTTTTTCTTCCTGGGAGGCTTTGGAAAAAAAACATGCCAATGAATGGGTGAAAGAAAAACTTATTTATTAATATAATAATAGTTTATATAATAACTAGCTAAAGAACCGGCGTTGTCCGACTTTTTTAATGACTGCCTGGCAATTATTTTAATTAGCTAGTTCTAATAATTGTGAAATTCTTACACTAATTTATTTGGTTTGAAACGAAAAACGGTGTCTTTCAGAAGAAAATTCAATTTAATTCACCAAAAAACGATAAAAACCAGAAAGGAAAATTAAAACAAAAGTGCTAGGTTAGCTGAGTTAATAGAGCGTTAGCCTTGAATGTGAGAGCTTCACGGTTTGACTCCCACTCACTGCCTAGTAGCCCATGTCAACGGAAAACTTAGCGGGTAAAATCGTTCTCTCCGTGGGGTATGTAAAAGAACAGCGCCTTTGAACAAAGCGGAAAAGGCGCTCAATAAATTATCAAACATTTACATTTACATACATGGTTAAGTAATAGATAAAAAATATTTAAATTGAAAAATATTTTCCACTAAAGATTTAAAATTAATTTAACAATTCTTATTTTAATTGTCTTCGTTAATGCCACGGCGGGTCGCACTTGCATTGAACATGGATATCAAGTGGGAGGCCACATAATATCACCGGAGTTTGAGACTACTGCTCTAAAGGTTAATGGAGCAACCATAAAAAAGTTGTTTTGCCCCAAGAAAAATTAAATTGCTTTAACTTGGATAACCGCCAGAAATATTTACAAATTTGATTAAGACAAAGCATTTTCCATCTAACAGCAAAAATACAATTCCTGCTTCTGAATGACATCATTCGGCACAGAAATCGTAATAGCTCAATGCATTTGTGTTTTCAAACTGAAAAGAAAACTTTATATTTAAGTAGGTTGTCTGTTTTTGTTTCCATATAGTCAACGTTAATTTTTGTTATTGCGCATCTTTGTTAATGCTGAATTGAATGTACTCAGCAAAATATCTGACATGAGAAAAACATCATTTGTTGAATGCAAAAGCTCCTTCATGAAAAAAAAACAAATAGTTTACTTTAAAGCAATGATTGCCATGATGTCATCTGATTCAAACAAGATAATCATTCTGACAAAATGTCTGCTGAAAAACGTTTGCAAAAATTCAATGCTCCAACTATGGAGACCATTCTTATATTATATATATGCACCAAGGTTGGAAGGGAGAATGTGAATATGGTTGCACATATTTGAAATTTCTTTGTATTTAATATCAATATTTATTATAATTCAGTAATATAATTAGTAAAATCAGTAAATCAAAAATTTTCAAAACTGTTTAGAGATTGGACCAACAAATATTGCAAATATAATCATTGTGTAACTAAACATTTGAAAACGTACACTTTCTCTTTTTTAATTCTTTATATAAACTTCACTGTGTTTGTTTTTTGCTTGCTTGCTTGTTTGTGTCATACGTTGGAACTTTTTACTATTTAAAATAATTAACTTCAAGTAGAAATATAGTGGTTCTATTTGCCGCTGTTGACTTTAAATACAGTTTGATTAGACAAACTTTGAGTGAATTGTAGAATAAAATAAATTAAACCTTTGAACATTTTATGTAAGAAAACGAATTTTTAGTTTATTTAAAATAAAACAATATTTAATTTATAATTTTAAAAATTTATAATAAAAAAATTGATTCAAAAATAGCTTATATTTTCAATTTTCACAATGGAGTTGAAATTTGATAAGTTCATTTGTTGCTGCGGACTTTAGATTTTATTGAATTTTTAGATCGATTGGACAAAATTCAAGTAAATTATAGAATAAAATCAATTAGAACTTAAAAAAATTAAAAAATTAAAAATTTCATTTAGAAAAAAAAATTTTGAATTTTAAATTTATTTAAAAAAATGAAATTTAATTTTTAAATTTTCAAGTTTATAATAAGCAAATTGCTCATTCCATACTGATTCAAACAATTCTTGTAATTTAAATTCTTACATACTTTACATATTAGTTGTTTAAAAGACTGTGGTCAATGTTTTTATGTTTTATAGACTTACTAGCATCAACAAATATTGTGGGAAACATTTTTAGTCGCCGAATTATTAAATTATAAAAGATTTTTTAAAAACAAAGTTTTTAGCGGTTTGTGTTTTTTTATTTAAACAAATTAAGCCACAACTACGCGTGGGCGGGTACAGCTAGTATGACATGAAATTGAATATAATTGAAAAAAATATTTTTAAAATAACAATCTACTGTAAAAAAATGAATCATCAGTTTTAATTTTTTTGAAAAAAGCGGTTTTTTATTTTTTTATTTAAAAATTTAAAATATAACAGAGTAACTTTGTTTTTAAATTTTTTATATTAACTTCAACTTGCTTGCTAGAGTCATACTTTGAAACATTTACCACTTAAAAAAACTAATTATTTGTCATCAAGCCAAATTGAAATTTTGTGTATTTATTTAGCAATGCAGACTTCACATTCTATAGAATTGTCAGATTGATTAAGCGAAATATGAGTAATCTATAATATAAACTCAATTAGTTTATTTACCAACAACAATAGTTAGTTTTTACCTTAACAAGTTCTTATAAAAAATTGTTTATTCGATATTGATTCGAAAGTTTCTTATATTTTCAATCTATTCGAAAGTTTTCTTATATTTTCAATATACTACATACTTCCCATTTTAAACAATTAGAAGACTGTCATAAACGTTTTTATATTTTATAGACTTACTATCGTCATAAAAAAATATTTTGCAAAAATAGATCAGCCGCCGAGTTACAAAATTATAAAAGATTAAAAAAACAAATTTCTTAACTAAACTTGTTTTTTTAGCATAACCAGTCTTTTATCAAAACAAAAATTAAAAAAAAACCTCAATGATGGAGTTAGAAATAAAACCAGCTTAACTGGATTGAGTTTATTAGTCGTCTGCTCCTAAGCCACCGTTTTCTCTATTGTTGGTTGGCTCCGGAGGAACATTCAATTTTGTAATTAAAAACTTTAAAATTATTTGTTTTCCTTATTGATTGGAAACTTTTTTTAAATTAAAGTCTCACATACGTCAAATATCATGTGTTACTTCGGTTATTATTTTTCTATTTTATAGATTTATTATTATAAAAAAATAATTTTAAAACAAATATTATCCGTCGAGTTATAAAATTATAAAGAATTTGAAAAAAAAAACGTTTTTTATAGTTTACTTGTTTAAATCGTTTATATTAATTTCACTGTGCTTAATAGTTTGAGCCATTCTTCGGGACACTGACACTTATAAAACAAATTTCCCGTTATCCAATTAAGCCGAAACTCAGTGTCTTAAGTTTTCGTCAAAGACGTTAAATTCTGTTAAATAATCGAACTAATTGGACAAAATTTGAATAAAATGTAAAACAAAAATTTAGTTAAATTTTGAAAATAAATTCTATTAAAAATAAGCCATTGGTTTTTAGTTTATTTAAAAAAAACTGTTTCATTTTTCAGTTAAAAATTCATAATAAAAACCTTGTTTGTACAACGCTTATATCACTTTGCAACGTTGTTTGTTTCATCGCCGAATGCGAATAATAACATGTAGTGCGATTAAGCACATTGAGTGAGAATAAGCACATTGAGGGCGAATAAGCACATCCACTAAAAAATTAATATTTAAAAATAAACAATAACAAAAAAACATAAATAATATTTAGATTCATAAATATAGAGTAAACAAAAAACCAAACTGTAATGGCCAATATCGTCATTACACAATATAAACAGTTTGAAAATAAAAAAAATCTCCGAGCGGATACAAAAAAATCAAACTGTAATGGCCAATATCGTCATAACACAATATAAACAGGTTGAAAATAAACAAATCTCTGAGAGGGTTTTTGAAATTTTGAGGAAACATTCAATTTATTTATTGTCATCAAGAATAGAGCTTTCCTAAACGTTTTAGAGCTCTAGGTGGTCGAAAAGTGGAAAAGCGACCGGGAGCGTGTGAGCAAGCGGGGAAAGAAACGGGAGCGTGAAAGAAAAACGATAGAAAAATCTCTAAAAAGCCCGGACACCGCGTTAGTAATAGCAATAATTTATTTATAACCTACTAGTTACAGTTTGTTATTACAGCACTTATATTAACTTGCAACGTTGTTTGTTTCATCGCCGAGTGAGAATAATCGCATCGAGCGCAAATAATCGCATCGAGCGCAAATAAGCACATTGAGAGCAAATAAGCACCTCGAGTGCAAATAAGCACATCCACTAAAACAAAATTTTAACGGTAAAAATTGAAAATAACAAAAAAATATAAATAATAATTATGAAAAAACCCACTAACAAATAGAAATTTAAACAACGTTTTTATACATATTCATAATAGAAATCTTTATTACAAGCCCGGTTAGTACTTCCATAGGTGACATCAAATACAGTAATCCGTTTATAGATTAAAAAAAATTTAAACAGTACAAAAATAAAAATAATATTTAGATTTATACAAAAATTTCACACTTGAAATTACAAAATAATATAAAGTATAAAAAATTATTTTATAAAAACAACGCTTGTATACTAATTTACTAAACTTTTAAAATAATATTAAAGTGTATATATTACACTTTTTTGAACTAAAGTTTTTGTTTTGAATATAACCCATTAGTGCCTAGCGTCCCAAAAAGTGGTACAACTCTTTAAATAATTGTAATTTTTAAAATAGTGGTTATATAAATTAAAAAAATGGCTGATTTTGTTAGGTTGGTTTATATCTAAATTTATTCATAGTCTTTGACGTTTAAAAATAGTTTTTTGGAAATTTATTTGCTGTTGTTTTCGCGTGTTCGTTAAATTTGCTTTTTCGAAATGGACTCTCATTTAAGGTAAGATTGCTAAATTATTATTATTATTTTTTTAAATATGATTATGTAATTTTGTTTATTTCTATGTAAAAAAGAAATCGGTATTTTTTGTTTTTTTTCTAAATGTACGGTTTTAGCAAATTTAACTATTTACTAGCGTCTTATTTTTTGGGACGCTAGGCACAAGAGGGGGGGTGTTCGAAACTTTTATTTTTTCATGTTTTATGTGTATTATTGCTTGTAAACGTTAGTAATTAACTGAAAAAATAATTATTTTTATTTATTTTTGACTTATTATATACTAATATTTTGTTATTAAAAATATCAATTGTTTACTTTTGTGTTTTGCAGCAAATAATGCCATCACAGTACAATTCAGTTAATGAAAGGACACCTACCCTCTCGTGCCTAGCGTCCCAAAAAATAGGACGTTCATTCAAAAAAAAAACTGTGCATTATTTTTAATTTTTAATTTTGGATATCTTATTTTGAGCACTAAACCAACATAATATAAAAAAATTTAGAAAAATCTAAGATCTCAGGCACTAATGGGATAAGAGAGTTGGGCGTTATCCATATAATAGCTATACTTTATTTATAACCTATTATTGCCTAACGTTTCAATCTTCAAAACGAAACGTTTAGTTCAACAAATTGTATTTTATACACTTTAATATTAACAATTTAGTACATTAGTATACCAGCGTTGTTTTTATAAAAAATATTTCTCATATTAATTCAAAAGTTTTCTATAATTTCAATCCTTACTTACCTCATATCAAATATTTGAAAAAAACTGTGGGGAATATTTTTTTATTCAATAAACATATTATCATCAATAAATTATTTGCAAAAAATTAGATTTGTAGGTTGTTTATATTAAACAAAGTTGAATAAAAAGCTACATACAAGAAAAAACCGCTAAAGTGACATATTACAAAATTCATATTATTTTATATTATTATATATAATATACAGTTTATGAAACGTTTCATAATCATAAACACGTAAAAACTTTAAAAAATGTTGGACAAAGCTGAGATACTTGCTAGAATAATAAAATAAATAAATAGAAACAAATGTTAGTTAAAAACCTGAAACCCACCAACGGATAGTACTGCTTTTTCTGAGATATTTTTTAAATTAAACAAAAAATAATACCTGCGTTTGTTTAACGTTTTTTTAAGATGCAGGAATATAAATTGGATATTTTTACTAACATATTTTTTATGTTTTGCCTGCGGATTTATTTACAAACATTGTTTTTGTTCCAAATAATCACAAATAAAGTTTTTGAGTTGTAAATGTTTTATTAAAAAGTTGTTAAATACCTTTTAGCAATATTTTCAAAAAATTGTTTAATTTTTTATTACATTTTAAATTATCTAATTAGATATGTAAAAAAATAAAATATAGATTGTTTGTTTAATCGGAAACAGTGAGTGTTTCTTCAACTTGAATAGTAAATGTCTTCATTCTTAATTTTTCCTTCATGAATTAGTAAAAGTTTTAGAAGATGAGAAAGTTTTTTCAATTAGCAGATGTCATTGAGATTTTTCTTGATGATCTCAATTGTTCAGAAAAAAACAGCTTTTGTTAGAAAAAATAAAAAATTGCTAATTCATTTGCTATAAAACATTTTAGTCTATAGAAATTAGATTAAAAACTATTTGACCACGTTACCTGAAATAAGACTTGAATCTGAAAAAAGTTACACTAAAAAATATGCATTGGTAAATATAAATTAAACAAACAATTTGAAAAAATGAAATACAATTGTTAAAGAAGTGCTATACGATGACAATAATGTGGTTACCATCCCTGAAGCTGCAAACAATTTAACAAATGATTTTTGTTTTTAACGTTTTGAGGCTGTTCATGCACAATAAGTTGCCCTGAGTGTTAACGCATAGCATTTCTTTTTAGAAACAGTTTTTTTGCTCACAATTTTTTTAGTTAAACTCTTTATTTAAATAACTATTTTTGCTGTTCTTATATTAAGCCAAATAAATTAAATAAAAATCATGAAATATACAAAATCTTGAATTGGTGGATTAAAGTCAGAATATTTTCCCACAACTTCTAATTTTTCAACGCTTTTAATTTTTCACAAAGAATTTTTTCTTGTTATTCTGCCATAACTTTCAATTTGGTTTTTTGAACCTGAATTTCTAGTTGGATAAAATTAGAATTTATTGAGTTCAATAATTTTTTATCAAAATTTTATAAGCAAATAAAACAATCCTCAAATGTTCACATAAAAGAACTTATATACAATTACTGGAATAAAAAAAATAAAAAAAATTCAAAAACAGTTTATTGCAAAAAAATATCTATGAATCAAAAATGAATAATTTGAGCTAATACATTAATACAATTACAGTCTTTTCCAATTAAAATGACAAATTACAAATCGATAGCAAAACATATTTCTTTGTCGGTCCGCCGTACATTTGCTGTAAAAGTAAACAATGTAAGGTTTGTGAATTTTCAACGCCTTCTACGTTCTGATAAATAATTTACAATGGCGTGTCATTTAAGAGCTGTTTATTATAATCGGCTCTTTCAACGGAGAAAGGAAAGCTTGGAAATGTTTTCAAGTTGTATTCTTTCTTGAACAGAAACAAGCCGTGCTAACAAGATATTTGTTTTTATGATCAACATTGTATTTATTATGTTTGCTTATATATATAATCTCAAATAATTCATCGTATTACCTTCATATGATTTGTCGTATCATTTTGATATGATTTGTCGTATCATCTTGATATGATTTGTCGTATCATCTTGATATGATTTTTCTGTCATCCTGATGTTTTTTTTGTCACCCTAGTATGATTTGTCGTATAACCTCGATATAATTTGCATGAAAAATCTTCTAGAATCAACTATCGATAAAAACACATGCAGTTCGACCGACGTAGTTGTTAATGTTTACAAAACATCATAAACAAGACATTACAACAATCTAGAAGTTAGTTGAGCTTTATTAATATAATCACCTGGGAATTTAATGTTTTTGTAAAGCTTGAAGATGATTCAAAATCATTCATTTTAAACGGTCTCTCAAATAAATGTAAATAACAGAATAGGACTTGCTAGTTACTATCAGCAACGTTTGACTGAGACTTATATCCGTTTCGGATGAGTGAAATACCTAATGATCAGATAGAAGCGACTGGGGAAATAAATTTACTACAACCTGACAATACTCCATGTTCTTCTTCAATAAAGTTCACTAATTCAGTATCAAAATAATGAAAACAAGATTTTAAATGTATTTTTTCAACTTATTGAAAACTTTATTACAATAATAAGTCAGCATGAATTCTTTCAGGTCCGATGCACAATTTAATTCATTTGCATGTACGTTAAGTTTACACTTGTTACCATGCAGTAATTACGGGTACGGCAAATGAATGAAACGACAAAACAAACATGTACGTAAATGTATGTAAATGTATACCCATATATCAAAATGATGATCATAGATGTACGGCATTGTATAAAACTGTATATAATATTTATGGATTTTGTTGAATGAATCTAAATAATAACCAACTTAAAAAAAGCGTATAAATGCAGCTAATTGTTTATAATATACATAAATATACATTAATGTGCATAAATTACAACTTTTGCAGTTGCTTAAAATGTTTTAGTATAATGTCACAGAAAAACTAAAAACTGAAATTGATTTGCTGTTCAATCTATAGATTAATAACATTAAAATAAAAATTTTAAATTTAATATTATACGTGCTAAAAAAAGTTAATGGAAAGAATCTTGGCAATTATGCCTAAATAATTTTGAAACATCAATTTTTTGCAAAACATAATTACAGTTGAAAATGTTATTGCCTAATTTATTAGTTTTAACTAATTTAACGTATTAGATCATAATGAAATAACATTAATTTTCTTCAGTCGCACCTACCTCAAAACTGGTTTCCATTTCAGAGTTTTTTATTTGTTATTAAAAAGAGATAAAATAAAATATTTCACAGGTTGATTTGCTTATTGATGAATTGAGGAAGTACAAATTCTTGTTGAAGACGTGCTCCAGATGGAAGAAGTGAATTTTATACTGGAATGGTTGGACATCCATGTACTGACGCTTTTTTATGGGAGGTGAAGACATACACATACACATACACATACACATACACATACACATACACATACACATACACATACACATACACATACACATACACATACACATACACATACACATACACATACACATACACATACACATACACATACACATACACATACACATACACATACACATACACATACACATACACATACACATACACATACACATACACATACACATACACATACACATACACATACACATACACATACACATACACATACACATACACATACACATACACATACACATACACATACACATACACATACACATACACATACACATACACATACACATACACATACACATACACATACACATACACATACACATACACATACACATACACATACACATACACATACACATACACATACACATACACATACACATACACATACACATACACATACACATACACATACACATACACATACACATACACATACACATACACATACACATACACATACACATACACATACACATACACATACACATACACATACACATACACATACACATACACATACACATACACATACACATACACATACACATACACATACACATACACATACACATACACATACACATACACATACACATACACATACACATACACATACACATACACATACACATTTTGCAGGCATATTAGTTTTTGATGGTAATATTTATTTTGATGATAAAAATGAACTACTTTTAGTTTTTTAAATATATTTCAATTTTACTTTTGTAATCTTTGCTTTGGGCGCAATTAAAAATATGTAAATAAGAGCCGTAATTTCTCCCGGTAGAGTTTTGTAAACTCCGTTTAAGATTTTAATGTTTCCTACTGTATGGATCTTTTATCCATTTTTTTAATTAAAAAAACAATTAAAACGAAAAGTCAATAAAACGCCGAAATTTACTAGCCTCTTGCCGCCATTCAGCTTCACTCGTGTTTCTTAGAAGTAGAACGGATAAAACAATTAAAACTCTATCAGCTAACAGAATCTACGACAAAATTGAATAAAAGTTTATAGAAATAATTTTCAAATGACAATAATCATAAACCTAACTGCATGTTTTCAGTTAACATCTACATACAGTTTGTTTTTCATTTTACTATTTTTAAGTACAAACAAATCGATGATGTTTCACACGAAAGACGTGTCAACTGAGCGAAAGACATTTTACCCAAAAATGTTTCACCCAAAAGACTTTTCACACGAGGACAAGACATTTCTCTCGAAAGGATCGCTTACCTCACTTAGTTGAATTATTGATTGAGAGGTTGCTTGGGTGGAATGTTGGTTACTGGGTCAGTCAGAAGTAGATACAAAATTCTGAGAAAAGGAGCTGCCAAGCAATTGCACAAAAAAATATGCGTTGTAAATCTTCACGTTAAAAACATTTATAGAGGAGTAGCTAGGGGGCAGATGAAACACGTGTCCCAGGCGCCATTTGAAGGGGCACTAAAAGCCTTTTGAAAAGGGTGCTTAAATTTCATTTTAGAAAAAGTACTCAAGATTACCCCCCAGTTTTCTAGTTGACAGATATTTTTAGAAGAAACGTTACAGATGGGAGTATCTAATGGCGTCTTTGTTAAGCCTTGTTCCCGGGTGCCAAAAACCCTAACAGAAGAGCTCTAAACCACTAATTGAGAAAACCACTAATTACTCTCTGCTAAAATTTTTGTTTTTCTGAAGAAAAGGAATTATGCCACCATTCTGCTAATACAGACAAATTTATATGCCAATAGAATAGATAGAGGGAACTTGAAAGCAAGCGGAAACGAGAATGGAAAAGCGACCGAGAGCTGAAGAGCAATCGGGGAAATGAGAGAAAGCGGAAGAATAAGAAGGAGCAGGAGAGCGAGCACAAAATGAGCGAGAGCGGGAGAGTGAGCCGAAACGGGAACTGGAGAAGAAGCAGGAACGAGAACGAGAAGGCAAGTGGGAACAGGAAAAACGATTGGAAACGGGAGAGCAAGCGGTATCTGGAAAGTGACCAGGAACGGGAAAGCGACCGGGAACGGAAAAGCGACCGGAAGCCGGAAAGCAAGTAGGAGCGGGAAAGCGACCGGAAACGGGAAAACAAGCGGGAGCGGGAAAGCATGCGAGAATGAGAAAGCAACCGGGAACGGGAGAGCAAGCGGCGAAAGAAACGGAAGCGAGAGAGAAAAACTATACAAAAAAACTCTATGAACCATGGGCAACGCCGGTACCCTGCTAGTTATAGATAAATTTGTTATCTTCGGCTGAAACTTCTTATCTCGGGTAAGATGTTTTATTTTTGGGTGAAAAGTCTTTTCTGTGAAACGTTTTGGTACCAGTCCAAACAAACAGCATTTCAAACTTAAAGTTTTTATGAGCAACAAAAGAGCCTATCTCGTGCGAAAGACAGTTTTGAAATGATTTGCTACTTCTTGGCTGGTAGATCGTGAGAAGGTAAACATACATTTTCACGCCTGAATTCAAACATTTCAGTTGACATCATTTGCGGATTTCTGCAAGATTTGGTGATTTGAACGACCTGCAACAAAACTAAATAAAAAATCAGTTCATATTACCAACGTAGTTTTTACAAACTTTTATTTAGGTTACAATCTCTGTTTGTCTGTGTGTATGGCTTTCTCTGTACACAATCTTGCAAGTAAAATTTAACCAGCTTTTTGACTATCTAGGAAGCTGAAACTTTCAGCATAGTTATATATTGGATGACAATATAAAAAAACTTAACTTGAACATCTTTCATATTTCTAAATCGAGTGTATTTGAAATCAAAGTTCGTGTTAAAAAACTCGATTTTTCTTATACTTGTTCATATTTCTTTTGTGTCGAAATAGAAACGTTTCATAAAAAGACTGATGTATGTGGAAAAAGTGTGTCTGTCTATAAGAATATTGCTGTTATATAGTTTGTTTATTCACGTTCAGTTGCAAATAAACGTTTCAAAATTGTTTTCTAAGTTTACGAAATTGCAGACAACTACATTTGACGTTTTAAAACTTTATATAATAGTTTTTTTTTCACCATAAATTTTAAAATGTATGTAACAACATTTTCTAAAAATAATAATAACGTATTATTACCTTGAATTAGAGGTGGACAAGGTTGTATTTTTGGCGACAGTTAAATATTTTCTGTCAATAAAAATAATTTTTTTATATTTTTTTTCAATACAACCCAAATCCCGAAAGTGTTAAAAATTGAACCCAACCTAACCAACCCGACCCGGCTCAACCTTATCATACCCGTAAGTCGACCTAAGCCATGTCCACCTCTGTGTTGAATGGCCCCGAATGTATCAGCTCTTAGTGCTACACTGAATGCTGTCATCTCTATTATTCTTGGGACATTCGTTTCAAGCTGTCTGGTCCTGATATAAAGCGCTCTAGTAAACTTCTGTTATTTACAAAACATTTGACACATTTGAAATACATTTTTTATGTTTTGTTTTCATAAACCTTTTCCTGAATATCAGCGTTAGTAGAGGTTTTGAAATTTGAGTGTAATTTTTAATCATACATTGGGTGTTCCATGTTATTAATTAAAAAATGTTTATGTCTTCATGTCCTCATAACTATACATTTATAATTCTTATAATAATAAACTTGCAATTCAATTACTTTTTATTTGGTATGGCAATATGAAAATAAAAAAAATGCTAGAAGTAACATTGTTCTGTCATTGACTCTAGTTAAAATTTTATTAACTTAATTTAGTCATTAACAAATTTAGTTCTACTAAATTAATCACAGTTTACTAGCAATATTTTCCATTAATTATTTTAATGAACTAACGTTTCAAAAAACATTTTCAATTTTCAATGGGTTTCAATTTTGAGTTATGAATTAAAGGCCGTATTGCCGAATTTTGATAAAATGCTTAATTGCCGATTTCTAATGTTACGAAATGTTACTGTGCAATAGAATCAGTTTAAATAATTGAGTTCTATTAACTTGATTCGGCTGTATAGTAGTGTTCAAGGATAACTCGTTATATCAAGATATTCTTGGTGGTGTTCTACCTGATTGCCTCCATCAAGACATTTCTCACAGAGCCAAGAGAAAAATTATTTTCTTCTTTTCAGATCACAAAAACGTGGTATTTTAAAAAGTTTTTTTAATATTTTATTTTTTTTAACCTGACATACTGTGTATCTATTAAATTGTTTTGTTTTTTGGTCTGCCAGTGATGACTCTATCGGATTATCCTAATTGCTCTAACAGATATTATTTATGCCTTACAGAAACTAGTTCCAGATTTAAAAAATGAAATTAAAAAATTACTGTTTATATTTTTCATTAAAAATAAGTGGCAAAGCAATTAATGTAAGTTTTTGTTTAGTTTTTGAACATGATGTACTGTAGATCTTCTAATTTGTTTCGTTCAGTGCATTGCACGTGATTACGTCATCAGATTATCCTTATCGTTTTAAAACAGGAGTTTTTAACCGATGTGATGCACACCCCCCCAAAAATGGGGTGCTGTTCTAATTTGGGGGTGCAAAAAAAATAATTAAAAAAAAATATACCATGCAGATTCAATTTTTGCTGAGAATTAATACAAACATTTTTACAATCTTTATTTTTGGTAATGCTTATATAAGGTTTTTTTTATTATGGCTACTGTCAGCCAGATCAGATCAAACAGGTAAAATGCAAAATTATATTGTTTAACGTGTTTCAACTGGATTTTTAAAACTGAACAAAGTCAAAAGAACGAAAATGTTTAGAAAACTATGTTCAGTGTAGTTTCACTGCTATGACTGACAAAATCGATACAAAAACCGAAGTTCATCTCAAATATTCCAAATTGATTGACAGAGAAAAACGTGGTGTGACTGCACTGCAGGCTTACATCAACTAGGATTTTGGTCTGCCAATGACAAAATAATCTTGATTGCCTCTTACTAAACTGCTTATCAAATTGCTAAAAGTTAAAATCCTCATGTTTCTGAGAGAGCTACCCAGCTTTAGCCAAAGGTTCCTTGTGTTAATACCTACTTGTGTCAGATTGGTTTCTCTGTTAAAGAAAATGTAAAATTAAGCAAAGAAATCAATTAAAGCTAAATCAATGAAAAATCTAAATTAAAATTGAAGAGGTTCAAGCGTAACTAAACAAGCGAAACCAACATCAGAAAGAGTCAATAAGAAAGAACATATCAACGGTAACGGCTACTGCGTGCACATCACTCACTCTATCATAATCACTTTTTATTCTGCTACATCCTAGCTTAAGCTGGCATGTTCACATGGGGAAGGCTCTGATGTTTAACGAGGAGACATAAAATGGGTTCGGTCGCCAGAAAACTTAATTTTCTTCAATTTAGGAAACCATCAGAAACATAAATTTTTTTATGAAAGTATCTTTAGTCTTTGCATTCCTCTGAGTCAACAAAACTGCAATTCAATTTAAGAGGATGTAATTTCCAATTCGGTGGATGTCTGCAATCACCATCAATAAAGCTCAAGGTCAACTTTTAGAATTGTGCTATTTGAACCTAGACCCGGGTAGTATTGATGTTTATGTTTGAATTTTTAGCGTTTAAATATAATTTATTTGTGATGAAACAAAATGCGTTCAATATTGAAACTGTAATTTATACAAGACAAATTATTGGTCAAAACAGAAAGAAAAAAATTAAATCTTATCAGAAAAAAATCAAAATGCAGCGAGATAAGAACATTTAAAAAACCTGAATAAAGCGGATAAACCAGCTAGTTTTTATTAAATTTAAAATCTGCTTTAAATTATTTTTTTTAGGGGTTTGGAATAAATTAGATAACAATTATTAGAATTTTGAAAAACCTATTTCAAATGCAGTTTTTTAAAACACGAAGTTCAAATTTAAAAAAAATAACTATCAAATAAAAAATTGAAACACTTATTTAAAATCTAAGAAGTTAAATTTTCTTCAACTTTTTCGATATGTAAACAATTTAGTTAACTAGTTGTATTTATCTTTAAAAAACAATTACTTTATTATTTTTTATTTTATTATAAAATGTTCGAAAAAATATAATTGGTTTTCTGTTGTTTTTCGCACACTGGATAGTTCCATTTTGTATTTGTCTAACGGATAATTAATGACACTTCAATGTTTTTGTTCGCCACCAGCCCCTGACAGGTTTTCTGTGAACAATTCAACTAAACTTGTCACAGATAACTAACCAAAAAATTAGGCTGTAAATTTGCTAAATTAATTCAGCAAGTTTGACGTCGCATACAACTGTGTAACTTTTTCACGTTTCAATGTAGATTATGTAAGGCTTGCGTTACGTCATACAAATAACCAACAGGAAACAGCACATTGGCGTTACACAAACAGAACTACTTTCAATAATTTTATTAGCACATGCCATATTTTACTATTTTTTAATCTTTTATATTAACTTCACCCAGTTTGCTTAAGTTATACGTTTGGACTCTATACTACTTGAAAAAACCAACTTCCCGCAATGAAATCAAGTTGAAATTTAGTAGGTTTATTTGTCAATGCGAACTTTATATTTTATTAAATTATAGGATTCATTTTACAAAATATAATTCACTAATACTAGAACACACTAAAACAGTTCTCACGTCACTTGTACTTTAAATTACAGGCAATAACCATCAAAACATCCAACAACAAAAGCTACATCAGGTGTGGTTTAACAGCATGTAATTTAATAACTTACCACTGCTCAAAACTTCAAAACATCAATCGAAGACTATACTTAATTTATTTCACATACACACTCGTAGTTGAGTCTATTTGTATTTGTTTATGCATCGATGTCTCGGGAATGGAGCTGGTACGCAAGTCCATCAAAGTGTAACTTGCAGCACTGAAAGCTTGCTTTCTTCCATTATGAATTGCAGGAATAACCAACAAACTGAATGCAACTTTTGCCAGTTTGAGAAATATATTGTTTCCAAAATTGCCGCGTGCTCAGCTCGATGCTGCTGGCCGTCGGGTTGAAATACTTGTCTACTTCCTCAACAGTATCGGCATCTCTATCGTCATCATATTTTTAAACATTTCTGAATTTTCAGAATCTGCATCAAGCAAAACATTTTAAAGATGTTTTGCTGGCGCAGCCATCTGTTTAATGATTTCAATTGTTGTATCAGTTGCTGTTATGGCAGCATGGAAGTCTTGAAAAATACGAGAAAACTTCAAACTTCTCTTGAAAGCAGACTAGGAACAAAAAATAAGTTGGAGGAAAAATAGCCGCAACCCAGTAGTACCACGTCAACTTTGATAGAAATTTTCACATCTTTCGTCAGCTCAATACACAGCGAGGACATCTCAGCTTAATCGTCATATCAGTACATCTATCCTCCTTTTTACAGCATTGTGCAGCATATGCAACTATGGTAATGACAAATGTTGTGTCTCCTTTTCAACCCTAATTTTCATGGCAGCATCAAAGAAGCAGTTCGACTGCTTGCAAACAGACCTTAAAATTGTACGTTTAATACTGGTAAGATGATCTAAAATAACGAGGTGAACAGTACCGACAAAGCAAAGGTCATTTAAGAATTAACCGTGACCCTTGTTGAGCTATTAATAGTTATTTTCATTAACGTTTGACATGAGCTGAAAAAATATTTTAAGGGGTAAGTGGGTAAGCGGGTAAACCCGAGGGTATGGTTATATTCGCGCAGCCCTAGTACGTGCACTCATCAAATCAGAAATAAATGGATAATCAAAAATGGAAAAATAATATAGTTTATTTAAATATACTTAGCAATTAAATAATTTAAAAATAGTTTTAAAAATCAGAATTTTTTTGTTTAGAAAATCTGGATGAGAATCGCTGAAGAAATCCGGTGACAGGATATCCGGTAAAAGAGACGGATAATTGCTCACTGGTTTTCGAATAGCAAACAAACATTCTTTTTGAGATTTGAAAAATTTGTTTTTTTAAGTGTTATTAAAATATTTTTTAATTGTAAATTAAAAAAAAAAATTTTATTTGAACATTATGGTGGTTTATTGTAAAAAATGTTATTTGTTTGTTCTATTTTATACTTTGTTAAAATTAAAATTTGTGTTTTTTAAATAATTATAAAAAGTGTGATAAAAACAAATAACATAAAATAGTTCTCGGTGAAAATAATTTTTATGTTAAATAAGAAAGAAACAAAACTAAATACAAATAAACAAAATTAAATAAAAAAAAACAAAAAAAAACTATTGTAGAAAAACAATAGATGAAATTGAATGAAAGAATCCAGCAGGAATGTAAAAAATCGTTAGAATGTGTAACGGGTTGTCCAACCGCGTTGTGCTTTCTGAATCTGTAAGTAAATTTAAAAACAGGCCATATAAGGTATTGGTGGTTATCATGTCCTATCGAAGTTGGAATTGGGGGAGGTTTGGATGCTAATGATGGTTATGGAGATATAATTATTAGGATGATAATTTAGATTTGGACTGAAGGTTAGTTATGGCGATAATGGTGATAGTTATAGTGATGACGGTGAGGTTAAGATAAAAATTGTGGTGATGCTTATAACAAAATTTATGATGATAACACAGTTATAAATATGGTGGCACTTTTCTACCATTAGCTCCGTCTTTGAAGTAGGTAACCCCATTGAACATGGCATGCATTCAAATAAACAAAAGGAGACAAATGCCGGAAATCTTAAAAACGGAAGTCCTTTAGCCAACAACGGCAGGAATCCGTTACAGAAACAATGGCCTCCATAAGTAAAATGTTTTTGTTGTTTTCTTGAAAAAATGAATTTGAAATTTTAATAAAAAATTGTTTTCATATGAGATTTTATAACTAAAAAAACAATCCAAAACAATAAATACAGTGATTATAGCAACTTATTTTTTATATGACATTTGCAAGTGTAGTCAGCTTGCTTAATTGCAAATTTGCATTTTTTAACAAACTATTGATCAAGTGCTTTTCTAAATGGCTTATCATAAAGGTTGTGAAAAAATAAAAAGCCATTTAATTCAATTTGTTCATGGTAAATATGTGCAGACGTTTTAAGACAACAACTTGGAAAAACTACTTTGAAAGCCATTTGTATACATTTACGTACAGAGCCTTCGGCTAATGTCTTATCTGATCTATAGCTGTTTCCTAAGTTTTTGTTTAGCTTATCGGTACATCGATCATGCAAGAGCTTATTTTCCTTAAATGTAAAACATTTTTAAAAAGTATACTGATTTTAACTTATTTGCTAAGGTTCTTTTATGAAATTTTTTAACAATTTTCATGTTTTTGCAGTGTAACGTGCTCAGAAGAAAAAGGAGGCAACCTTAAATGAATCCATTGAATGTGCTTCTGATCTCTGAGTTTATGTCAACAGTTAACCTATTTATTGAACTATAGTACATCAACAATCTTTTTTTAAATTTTCCATTCATCTGTTCATTCATAATTAATTTTCCATCTAGTCCGACTGAAACCAGCTGTCGTATTGTTCCTCTTAACGACCCCCCACATTCCGGAGTTTATTGCTATCCAATTTCATGCAGGTATGCGCCTTACTGAAGTCTTTATTCTCAATATTCTTTTAATTATATTCGTAATGTTGTAATATAATTTGTTGATTTTTCATAGTTGTTTGTTAATTATTTTATTTATTGATTTTGTTTTTTAGGGGAAAAATACACCAATTTGACGATTCTAGGACTGTTCATCAAAGGACGATTCATCAAGGGACTATTCATCAAAGGACTATTCATCGAAGGACTATTCATCAGAGGACTATTCATCAAGAGGATGATTCAGTATAAGGACTGTTCATCTAATGTCTATTCATCAAGCGGACTATTCATCAAAAAAGTTAATGAAATTGTTTAAGATGTTACTTTCAACCACAATATGTTACCAAAATGTAGGGTAATTTATATCAAATTTATAGTGCTACTGTGCTTGCATCCAAATATTTTACACTTTATAATAGAACTAGCGGGTACCCGGCGTTGCCCGGGGTTTTTCGATTGTTTTTCTCTTTCGCTCCCGTTTCCTTACCTGCTTGCTATCACCCTCCCGGTCGCTCTCTCGTTTCCGTATATGCACACATTCACCAAAAGCCACAAACACGTCGAAGCATCACGCATGCCCGCTATGTCAAATCTGCCATTGGTCTTTTAACACTAAGGGGTCACGTTATATGACACTCTTGCCTCGAGCAATCAACAAGTTTATAGAAAAATTGGCTGTAATATAAAACAATTTTATTCGTCCATTACAGTAAATAAAACAACTGGACAAGAAATAACGTCAAGATCTTAAGATCCAACAAGCAAAAGACAATTGAATAAAAAGTTAAAAAAAACTTTTTTGAACTGTTCGTATAAACTGTATGTATAAACACACTCAAACAGCCAGATATCATACACCTCAAAACATCACTGACACCCGGTATACCACTTCTGCCACACTTCAAAGAGCCTCACAAGCTCGCTTTAGCGAGGTTAGGAAAGGCTCCACATTTCAAAGAGACGCAAACGCTCGTCGATAAATTAACCAGATTCAGATTTCATGCATACTTCAAATAAAAACTAAATACATTAAAAATTATTTAATTGGTATATAAACATATTTTGTTTTTGAATGAAAGTAGCGGTAGCCAATAGTAGCGCCCCAACCGCTACCTGAAAAATAGCGTGGCACTATCGCTCTTAACAACCCTGATTGCCATCTCTATTTTTTCAAATTACTGATTACTGATATGTTTAAAATTTATTTGAAGATGAAGAACTGTCTGTTGAATTACTTTACGCTGAAAATATCTTGGGTATATATTGATAAAGGTTGCTGATGAGGATTGGCTTCAAAATTTGATGAATAGTCTTCTTGATGAATAGACTTTAGATGAACAGTCCTTATGATGAACCGTCCTCTTGATGAATAGTCCTTTGATAAATAGTATCTTGATGAATAGTCCCTTGATGTATAGTCCTTAAAGAACAGTCCCTTGATGAACCGCTTTTGATGAAAAGTCTGCATACCCAATTTGACAATTGTATGGGAATCGTATTTATTTAAAAATATACACAAGTTTTCCTATTATATGTCCACCTCTGGTCTATCAAGGAGCCTATACACAACCATACCAGTGTTGGTGATAGCGCGAGACTTGAACAGCATATTCAGTAAAACCATAAATTGTGTTGAATGATACAATAATTGTATAAGATCTTTATTTTGGTTATTAAGTTATTTTTTTACTTCAATATTTAACAGGAAACAGCCAATTTTGTCTTTAATATGTTGTAAAATTAATAAAAAAATAAAGTATATTATACTTATATTTATTTCAACTGGTGTTAGGAACAAAATTAAAAATATTCAAAATAGACACTTTAAAATGATTTTTTTTCAGTTATAAACAGTTTTGAAACAAAAATATATTCTATCGTGTGCGATTTGTGCGGAGAAAAAAAAGTGACGGTCATTGATGTGAGGTTTCAGCACTCCACTGGGATTTGGAAGCAATTATTCAAGTTGCATTTAATAAGCATAATTCAACGAAACTGCTAATAAATGTCAATATGAAAATTACATCATTAATAATTACTAAGCAGACCGTAAAAAACGAGGTTTTTTCGCCACTTTTTTTTCTTTTACAATTCTGTAGCCTTTCATTTAAATTTATTGCTCACTCACTTGTCATAAAAAACAACATTTTTAAAATTTATTAAATGCAAAATTTTGATGAAATTATGTTTATAATGTTGTTTTTTTTAAACATAAATAAATAAGTTCTTACAATTAAAAAATACAACAACTTTCAGAAAATTTTCAAAATGTGTTAAAATGCATTGTCATGAAAGGCTAGCCCATGTTTTAAATTTCATCTTGATTGGATAACAGGTTGTTGTACACAAAGTTTTACATAATGTATTTCTACAATTTACATGATATCAAACAAGAAAAAAAGACTCGGTGAAGTTAAATGTTTATTTTATTCAACCCCGTTTTAAGTTTTCAGTTGTCCCCGGACGCAAAGTAGGGGGCGGGAGCAATTTTTGCAGAAAAAATCTGTAAGTACCTAGGACTATAATTCTCTGTGTCATTAGCTATTTTCTTAGCGATGAACCAAAACTCATCTCGGCAACTCGGACTCTGCCGATTTGGCGGTACTCGGCAAAACTTCGGACTCGGCAAAAAAGGAGTCGCCGAGGCCGAGTTAAAAAAGCTCCCATCTACAATTCAGAATATTACATGTATATGTTAATAAATATATATGTGTGTCTTTGTTTTGTGTTATATAAACAAATTTAAAACCACAATTGGAATCATAGAAATATTGTCTTATTAATAACTTCAAATTTAACACCCAAGTGTACACTAAAATGTCTCAGAAATCTAGTAAAGTTTGAGACTTTTATATTGTGGATGCCATCGACAAAAGCAAAGAAAACTGCTTGAGATGTCATGACAAATAAACGCGTGGTGGAAAATGCTCGAACATATGGAACAACGTTAATGATAAAGCATCCAGTTCAATTCAAAGAATATGGAGCAGAACAAAAAGGAAATTAACAAACGATAACGCGAAGAAGCAAACATGTCACCAAGGTCGAACCAAAACAACACACCTTAGATTTTTTGTGTAGAAAGTTAAATTTTTTCAAGTTAATCATCCGCGGTATTTTTCAATCACTAACAAAATTGCGGAGATTGATATGCTGTCTTTTCAAGTAGTTGAAGATGTTGGATTTTGTAATTTAATGTTTGAAATCGAACCTCGATCAATTTGACTGGGCACTGGATAGACACCGATTGCCATAGGATATCGTTTTTCTACAACTTTAACAATTGGAAGGTAGGCGCACTGGAGAATTGATTTCGAATCATCTAAAATCCATGGTTGCAGATTGGAATATCAATGGGGCGTTTTAGTAAGATACAATGGCACCAGTAGGAAACTAGCAACTCGTCTTTCAGAATTAGACGACTTAGGATGTTAAATTCACATGATCCAACTAGTGGTGGTAGAAGCACGTACATCTGTTATACGTCAGGATTGTTTGTTTTAGTAGACGTATCATCAGTTGAACCAGCCTCGATAGACTTTACAATTGAGTGAAATGAATAAACAGAGCAAGAGTTGCTAATGTCATGGAATTTATTCGTATTGGAAACATCAAGAGTCTCGCTAGAAAAGATGACTATTTGTAAGATTTGCAAGATTAGGAAGAATTACAAGATTAACAAGATTAATATTTTTTCAATTAATGGAAATGTCATCGTTGTCAGTAGTAGCCATAATCTTGCCATTTCCTCGAAAAAATATTTTTGGAGCAGCATCATCACTAAATCCAAATAATCTAAGAATAATAGAACATTTTCCGAATTGTTTATAAGTAAAAGAACAGATTTCTTGAATATAGAAAGCTTTTTTTTTAAATCGAAGAATATCGTATTATTTAACAACAATATTAGAATTAGCAGAAGAAGTTTTACGTGTATGTTTTTGATGATGTCTTGTTTCAAAATGCTGTCGAATACGACCGGTATGTAAGTGCATTGTCAAGCTACTAAAAAGTTTAGTTCTGGTGTAACCAATATATTGTTCCACCTTACTATGTGGTAACGGACATTTAAATTGGTACACATGGTTATTTTGTTCTATGATATCTTTATTTCTACTTCTATTGCTGGTTATTAAAAAGTTGACAAGTTTAAGGTTTTAATAATTAATCTTTATAATTATAATTTTTTATGTGATTTTTATTTCTTTTTGTAAAGGGTGGCTACACTACAAGCATTTCTTATTAGTAGTCTCTCTGTTGACATTTCATTTCATATGTATATATGTTGTCAAATAAACAAATAAATATAAAATATATAATATAATACGATCTTAAAAACAAATCTATTGATGGCGTTTTGAACAACTGTGTTACAAAGTTGTTTAATCCTTTAGATTTCAATGTTGAACTCAGAAAATTCCATTGCTATTAAGAAATAACTACTGATGACACTAGCCTTGCATCTGACCTGACATTTGTTTTCACTATTCAAACAGACATCATTATTGGTTGGTTTAATGTAGACTTTAGTTCTGAGTCCGTTCTCGGTAGAAGTGATGCAACTAACTGGGGTTTACCAGCTGGTTTCGGCAGTCACAATCTTCAGAACCCCTATAGCGACAAAAGTACTTCAAAAACAAATAAAATAAAAAAATAATTGAAATATACAAGTATAAAAAGACGCGAGAAAGAGCCAGAGAGCAAGGGAGAGCGGGAGTACGAGAGGGGGCGGGAGAACATGCATGGAAAGAAACTGGAGCAGAACGATAGAAAAGGCGAAAGCGAAAAATGTTATGAAAACCTCTAAGAACCCCGGGCAACGCCAGATAACCCCGCTGGTTTGTTTAAATAAAACTAGTTAATCAAAAAACACCCGTTTTTTTTAAATCCGGTACCGAAAGCTTTAAAAAAAAATTAAACCGTTTAGCAATTTTGCAGTTGCTAAAATTAGTGTGCGCAGGCGTGTAATAATAGTTATTATGTAATTTCACACGCTCAGTCCTAAAGATCAAGGGAGATGGCGCTGCAATAGATTTAAAAACAAGTGATAATTTTTTGCGGAGGATTCAGTTTAAATCCTGTCAATTCCCTTTTTTGATTTGTTTCATCATTTTGAAGAGCAGTCACGTGCATGCTGAAGAAAAAACATGAATTGGTCATCAATGCAACAGAAGCGTAATTTACGGCCATTTGCAAACTTTACTGCGCCAGTGCGTGACCAAAAACAAGATCATCAAGACAAAAGCAGAGAAATAACATTAATTTTGCAAATGTATTTTTTAGAGAAAACCGGTTTTCAAAAATAAATAATATAATATAATATAATATAATATAATATAATATAATATAATATAATATAATATAATATAATATAATATAATATAATATAATATAATATAATATAATATAATATAATATAATATAATATAATATAATATAATATAATATAATATAATATAATATAATATAATATAATATAATATAATATAATATAATATAATATAATATAATATAATATAATATAATATAATATAATATAATATAATATAATATAATATAATATAATATAATATAATATAATATAATATAATATAATATAATATAATATAATATAATATAATATAATATAATATAATATAATATAATATAATATAATATAATATAATATAATATAATATAATATAATATAATATAATATAATATAATATAATATAATATAATATAATATAATATAATATAATATAATATAATATAATATAATATAATATAATATAATATATTATAATATAATATAATATAATATAATATAATATAATATAATATAATATAATATAATATAATATAATATAATATAATATAATATAATATAATATAATATAATATAATATAATATAATATAATATAATATAATATAATATAATATAATATAATATAATATAATATAATATAATATAATATAATATAATATAATATAATATAATATAATATAATATATTATAATATAATATAATATAATATAATATAATATAATATAATATAATATATTATAATATAATATAATATAATATAATATAATATAATATAATATAATATAATATAATATAATATAATATAATATAATATAATATATTATAATATAATATAATATAATATAATATAATATAATATAATATAATATAATATAATATAATATAATATAATATTATATAATATAATATTATGAGAATGGTTTCATTTGAATTCTTACGGCTTAAGCCAACTCATGCTCTTCATCTACAAGTAATCTTCATATCAGTTGTACTTAAAAATTGTAATGTGCTGCATATTAGAATGGACCAATGAAATAGATAGTTTCTCCGATGGCAGATCAATCATCAATATCATTTGCATCATCACCATAAGTATCATGTTATCGTCATCATCATCACCTCCACAATGGCACTTATCATTATCACAACCATCGTATTCACTATTGATAATAAAACTTTTGAAATATTTTGAAAGACAAAATGTCTGTACTTTCTCGAGCGCAAACAACTTAATAAGATTGGCGTGGATCAATTTCGTTTATTTAATCATTTTGAAAAGACTAAAATGAAAAATGTTTTCGAAAAGGAAAGCTAATTTTAACAAATAGGTAGTTGTTTTTTATGTGGAAATATTGTAAAATTAGGTACAACGTCAAAACAAAGTTAAACTTTAATGTCATATTAACTTGAATGAATGTTTTTTTTTAAACTTTTGTGTTTGCCAACACTTAGAAAAAAAATTTGCGACTGAAATTGCTCTAAATTTTTTTGGCAAACAAATTATTATTATTTTACAACAAAATTTATAATTTGTGATAATAATTCTTTAAAATTTAAACTAAATGTTACTTTAACGTAAATAAATATAAAAAACCAAATTGAAAAAATAAAATTAAAAATTGTTATATTTAAATATATGGTTTGTAGAAATTAATTTGCAATTGTTTCATTATTCAGTTCTCTTGTTTTCCCGTATTTATAAATCAATTGAACAAGCCTATTTTATGATAAATTTAATTTATTGATATCTTGCTGGCGTCAAACCGGTATTTGTCTTCAAATTACTGACCATTTATTTATTAGCAAGTTGGCTAGTTTTCAAACTTCTGTTTTGTTATTGTAGTGCACACTAATTTGTACTTTTATAATTTGTTTAATAAATAACTGGGTTACCCTGCGCTGCCATTTTTGTTTGTTTTTTTTTGTGTTCCCTATTTTTTAAATGCTTTTATTTAACTTCACTCGTCTCTCTGTTGTTTGTCTGTGGGGATCAAATGTTAGAGAGCGTAGAATAAAAGAGGGGAGAGAGAGTGAATAATCTATATATATATATATATATATATATATATATATATATATATATATATATATATATATATATATATATATATATATATATATATATATATATATATATATATATATATATATATATATATATATATATATATATATATATATATATATATATATATATATATATATATATATATATATATATATATATATATATATATATATATATATATATATATATATATATATATATATAACTCAAATACCACTGACTGACTCATCACGATATCGCAAAAATCATTGAACGGATTGTAATGAAATTTGGGACATTTCTTTTAGGTGACTTTTAGGTATCTTTTAGCTTAAGGTGCTCATTAAGAAAGGGTTTTGAAAAATTCTGCCTGGATCGCATTATTTCGAAGAATATACAATGCGTAACGAAACGTATATTGAAACGCGTCGTGGGTGGGTAAAATGCAGACCGCGGACTTATATTTAAATAAATGTTAACGAAAAATTTGAATTTTGTTGTTATTTTATTTATTAATAATAATTACAACTAAAATTCAACCAAATACGTTATTTACTGAATCTTGGTTATTTATTAAGCCGAATAGTTTCGTTTGCTAAGGTTACGAATTTTTTCATTATATGAATTAAATGTTAAAGAAAAATTTATAAAATTTTATGTTTTATTTATTAACAATTTAATATAAATACATATTCACAACTAAAATTCAACCGAATACGTTATTTACTGAATCTTGGTTATTTTTTTTTAATAGTTAAATAGTTTCGGTTGCTAAGGTGACGAGTCTTTTTCATGTCTGAAACGCGTCGGGGGTGCGTAATAAAATTCAAATAGGTATTTGCGTAATAAAATTCAAATTTAGCTTACGTAACAACGTTTGAAGGCTCCAAGCAAGTTTTAGCCAGTTTTAGCAAATCTCTTTTACGTTTTATGGGCTAAAAGAAGTTAGGAAAGAATTAAAAAGAGAAAATGAGCGCGAGCGAGAACGGGAATGGGAGAGCAAGCGTGAGCAAGAACGGGAGAGCAAACGCTTGAATTATCGAGATATAAACGGCTCAACTCAAAAACATTTCTTTAAAAAATGTATTTTTATTTTTACTTGTTTCCAATTTGCGTATTTTTAATTTTTATTTTAATTTATTTTCTAGTTTGTTTTTTTACATTCTGTTTTTTTCTTGTTTTTAGTTTAAAAATCCTTTTTATTGCCTTTGAAATGCATTTTTTCATTTAAATTATGTTCATCATGGTTACAAATAATTGTATTATTTAGTCAATGAACTTGAAATGCGCCGGAAATAGCACTAATGGTACCGATGGTTATACAATAAATCAAACATAAATAATTTTTTTCAACAACAAACATGAAATATAAACAAATATTTCTCAATGTACCTACTCTTTACTCAAATTACTTTATGCGTTAAAATAAATATAAAGGTTCGACTTTAATTTTCATGTCAAAAAAAATTAAAAAAAGAAATTTAAAGCTAAAAAATTCATTATTTTATATTAGTTAGATTTTTTTCACAGAATTTTTCACATCAATTTTTTTTCCTCTACTTTTTCTAGCTTCACTAGTCCCTTGAATTAATTCATTAATTTATTTTTGTTCAGCAACTTTTTTTGGTTCTATATGTCCGTTGAATTCTGCGAAAAAATTTGTAATCACATTTTCACTCATTTCCCAGTATGCTTTCGATCTGATATGTAAAATATAGTCGTATTCAGAGTACCTTAGCAATATTAATTTACAAAATTATTATTTAAATAGTTTGCAAGTTCTACCTCTTGGCATTTCGTGAATGTTTGACGAGTATGCTCTTGTCGAATAACAACTGGCAATCCAGAAGATTTCTTCTTACAAAAACGATGGAGTTTCATAAAGTTTATACCGAAATCGACTGCGGCATCACGTATAGACCGTCCTCCATTTTTGACAGCCTCTTCCGCAGACACCAATACATCATCCGGAGTGCGAACTCTATCAGTCTTGGGTTTGTAGGTTCTCATTTCTGAAATATGGAAACGAAAACATAATATAGGTATTGAAAATACTTTTCAAAATATTAGTTCAGTGATCGTTACAGTTACATGTAATTGACTGATGTTACAAGAGTATTCGGAATGACATAGTAATCAATACTTGGACAGGCCAACATCTCGATAACATCAGCTTATCATGCGGGGCTATATGTTACAAGTGTAACATATAGCCCCAAAGTGATTTTTCGTAAACAACAAGTCACTACTAATACAACGGCCCTGCTACATCGCTAGAAATTGTCTGTTTGTCAGCACATATCACCACGCCACCAACATGCAAAATATGACAACAGAAGTAATCAAACTAGCTGCAGAAACAAACAAAGTGCACACCTACCTGGAAAAAAGATATCAACTCGAAAATAGTTTATTTGCTACAACTTTATCAGTATTGTTTATATTTAAATCAGCATCGCCGGATATTGTCAGATTCACTGTGCGCATGCGCTGAAACATAGATATTGACTACAAATAAATATACACCATAGATATTATCACTGTAACATGTAGCCCCTGTAACATTGAGCCCCGGTCTCCCCTACACTTTTAATTAAAATACGCGATATACTTTGTGATATTCTTTTTTGATAACAAGTCAATAACATTAGGTTTTAAACTAATATTATTGATTGCTACTTTTGGTATCAGTAATTTATTAAAGTTAAATTTAAAAAATTAAAAATTCATAAAATTGAAAATAATAAAAAGTTGAAAGAAAATACTTTACAAACACGTTTTTATAAAATGCTCTCAAAGTTACCAAATAGAAAATAAATTGCAAACTAAAAACGTTGGCGTTTTTTTGCATTTTTTTAATCGAAACGATTGATCTCATGCTTTGATGTTTATAACTTTTTAGAAAATTTCATAAAAAAAACATTCAATTTAGTATTTTCTTTTTTCTCTTTTTATAATTTTGTACAATTTTTAGAATCGCCTAAAATCATCATGTTGAACAAATTCATGACAAAAAACATTCTTTAATTAAAAACCGCTTGTGGTCTGCAAAAAATATTTCATAACTAATTTTTTACTTTGTTTTCCGTTCTCAAATTAAGCTAACATTTTACAAGTTTATTAGTTTTTATTGATAATATATAATTTGATTATTAAAGATGAATTACTATGAAAGTGTAAATTGTTTTTTCTCGGCATGGTGCACAAAAATAATAAAAACAATAAAATACATTAAAAACACACATGTATATTTTGACATGCACTTCTATACTTTGACATGCACTTCTATACTTCTACATGCACTTCTATACTTCAACATGCACTTCTATACTTCTACATGCAGTTCTATACTTCAACATGCTTTTCTATATTTCTACATGCACTTCTATACTTTTGATTCTAGGACTGTTCATCAAAGGACGATTCATCAAAGGTCTGTTCATCAAGGACTATTCAACAAGGGACTATTCATCAAGAACTATTCATCAAGAGAACGGTTCATCATAAGGACTGTTCATCTAATGCCTATTCATCCAGCGGACTATTCATCAAAAAAGTTAATAAAAGTCTTTAAGATGTTATTTTCAACCATAATATGTTACCAAAATGTAGGGTAATTTATATAAAATTTACAGTGTTACTGTGCTTGCATCCAAATAATTTATACTTTATAATAGAACTAGCGAGGTACCAGGCGTTGCCCGGGGTTTTAGAAGTTTTTCGATCGTTTTTCTCTCTCGCTCTCGTTTCCTTTCCGGCTTGGTCTCCCCTCCCGGTCGTTCTCTCTTCCCGCTTGTCTCCCGCTCCCGGTTGCCTTTCCGCTCCCGATCGCTTTCCCGCTCCCGGTCACAGCACCAGAAAAACAAAATTTGACTGTTTCCGTAAACCGTATAGTCCGTATATGTACACATTCACCAAAAGCCACAAACACGTCAATGCATCACGCATGCCCAATATGTCACATCTGTCATCGGTCGTTTAACACCAAGGGTCCACGCTTCAAAGACACTTATGCCTCGAGCAGTCAACAAGTTTGTAGAAAAAATGGTTGTAATATACAACAATTTCATTCGTCACATACAGTAAATAAAACAACTGGACAATAATAACATCAAGATCTTAAGATCAAACGAGCAAAAGACAATTGAATAAAGTTTTAAAAAACTGCCTTCAACTGTTTGTATAAACCGTAGCTCTATACACACTAAAACACCCAGATATCACACACTTAAAAAAATCACTAACACCCGGTATACCACTTCTGATACACTTCAAAGAGACGCACACGTTCGCTTTAGCGAGGTCAGGAAAGGTTCCACATGTCAAAGAGACACTTACGCTCGTCGATAAATCAACCAGACTCAGATTTCATGCATATTTCAAATAAAAACTAATTACATTGGACATCATTTAATTGATATAAAAAACCTATTTTGTTTTTAAATAAAAGTAGCGGTAGCGAATAGCGCTGAGAACAGCTAAAAAATGTAGCCAATAGTACCGCTCTTAACAACCCTGGTTACTATCACTATTTTTTTTAATTACTGATAGGTTTAAAATTTATTTTATCAAAGATGAAGAACTGTTTTTTTTTAAATACATCAAATTACTTTACGCTGAAAAAATCTTGGGTATAAATAGATAAAGGATGTTGAGAAGTAGCTTCAAAATTTGATGAATAGTTCTCTTGATGAATAGACTTCAGATGAACTAAATTTGATGAATAGTCCTCTTGATGAACAGTCCTCTTGATGAATCGTCCTCTTGATGAATAGTCCTCTTGATGAATAGTCCTCTTGATGAATAGTCCTTTGATGAATAGTCCTCTTGATGAATAGTCCTCTTGATGAATAGTCCTTTTGATGAATAGTCCTCTTGATGAATAGTCCTCTTGATGAATAGTCCTTTGATGAATAGTCCTTTGATGAATAGTCTCTTGATGAATAGTCCCTTGATGAATAGTCCTTGATGAAAAGTCCGTATACCATACTTTTACATTTATTTATATATTTCGACCTTTTCATTGTATTCAATCAAGTGTGTAAAATTGTCTGTGGTAAAACCTACTTGTTTTGTTACACTTTTATTTTATTTTGTTGTAGGAGAGACCAGGGACCCATGATACAAAATTTCAATTTATCTACTGTGAATCTATTAATCAATTTTTCCCTTTTTTATCGTTTTCAGATTGAGCTTATATTTTGAATAAGTATAATTTTTGATAAAAATATTCAATTTAAGAATGAAAAATAAATTTGTTCAAAACCTTTTATATATTCCTTTAGGGCTCACCTTAATAATTATGTGATCAATGCGACCTGGGTAATAAATACACGTAGTAAATAAATGACAATCGTGACTTTTATTAAAGTTTTGTGAATACCGTTCATTGATTTTATTTTTTTTTTTACTGTTTGAATCTTGTATTATTATTACTAATAAAAAAACGGAAAGTCATTAAAACGCCGGAATTTAGCTATCCGCGGTTCAAAGTTGACAATCTAGCCTTGCGGCTTCACCAGTGTTTCTTAGAAGCGGAACGAATGCACAAATTCATATAAGTTCATGTAAGATTTTTAAAATTTGCCGAAAAATTAAAATTAAAAATTAATTAAAAAAACGTGAAAAAAGTGTTTTTTTCACCAAACTCTTATATTTCAAAAATTGTCGGATTTTCATTTATCGCAAATTTTTCTTCAAATATGGTATTTTTCATGTTATAGATGCTAATATTTATATAATTAGGGTTGATTGGTGTTTGTTTTTTAAAACGTAAATTATTTTTATTTTCAATAAATTGTTTTTAAGAAAATTGTCAAACTTTAATAAAATGCATTTTGACCACCAAATTTATGCATTTTCAATGAAATTATTTTGTATGAAACTAAAGACAATTTCAACTCAACATCATTTCACTAATTTTTAATTTTTTTTATAAGTTTGTTTTAATTGAAAACTATAATATCTATATAACTACACTTTGTTTTTACGCACAATTATATTTTAAAAGTTTCAGTGATACAGGCGGATGGAAAGTGGTTAGAAATCTAACAATAACCTTATCGAGAACTACGCAGATTTGATTCCATTCGACTAATATACAGATTTAATCTTCTCAATTAAATAAACACTTGTATATTAAAGTATAGAAACGTTTAAAAAGCGTTTTAAAATTATTTTCTATCAAAGTTTCATCCAATTTGTTAAATTTGATAAATTAACAGCGCCAGAGAGATAAAAAGTCAATAAGCAGCTTTCAAAGTTATTTCGATCAAAACAATATTTTCTTAAACATTATTTCAATAACGAGCAAGTTTAAGAAAACTATAGTTTTTACAAGATTGAAAAAATATATATCATAGAAAACTTTATGTAAAACTTGATGCAAGATTGTATTTCTCTAATAGAACGAAATACTCATGCAAATACACGCGATATTCAATTTTTTTTACACACTTCTCCTTACTTGACTTCTCTGTCTGTCTATCTGTCTCTCTATTTGTCTGTCGACAAATTTTGCAATAGCTATTAAACTAACTTTCCGATGAGCTAGATACTTCAAAATTTGAACATACCTCCTTAATAAAGCATTGTATCAAATTTTCAGATCGATTGGACAAAATTTATTTAAATAATTATTTGTGATATTTTCGTCGAACTATTTATTGTCTATGCTAATATGCTCGTTGTTTATGTAACAGAATGTGGCCTACACAATCGATTATATAAAAGTGTGTTTTATTAAAAAACTTTGTTTTTGATTCACTTGTTCTATCATTTGTTTTTTATGGCAGTTTATTGGCGACATTCGTACGCTTAATTTACTTACGATCAAACTCAGATTAATTTAAGAGCATTCATAAATTATTGAGTTACGCTTTTGAACGATATAACGAAAGAAACCATATTGGGAATTTATACCTTTTTCAAACTTGCATTTCTCAAAATATTGTTTACGACTTATGGGACCATCTTCCACTGTTCTTTCCAAATAAAATACGTTTTTCTATACATAAAAAAATCATATCTTGTGAGAAAAGATATGGAAATAAATCTATGTTTGTTGAAACTGTGCAGAAACATGAATGGTTTTGAATTATTACTGATGATTTGTTGGAACATTGTCTAGTGTTCTTCTCAAAGAAAATACGTTTTTCTATACAAAAACAAATGTTTTTCTTATGAGAAAAGATATGGGGTTAAATCTATGTTTGTTGAGGCTTTGCAGAAACATGTCTGGTTTAAAATTACAGGTGCGTTTGAATGTAAAGACGTTAAACTGATTAATATTGATGTATATTCTTTGTTTACAACTATGTTTTTTTAATCTACGTCTCTTGCTATCCATTAATTCATGTTCAAAGAATTGTTAAGTTTTTTTCAGGAATGAATAAATAAAAGTGTCCTAAGACCATGTGGCCAAAATAGTATCATCTTTTTGAAATATACTAGAAATTTAAAAAAAACGAATTTAGAGAAAGACATATTTGCAGAAAAAAAGTTTAAATCTTTCAAAATAGAAACCATTAATGTTACTTGTCAACTAAATTTACGGCTTTCCAAAACAATTTTAAACAGACATGGAAAATGTTCAACAGACTAATAAATAAAACAAACACAGAAAAAACGTGCAATTTTAAAATTGGTTTAGACATGATTTATGCATGGTAGTTTTTTTCCTGTGGGGATTGGACAACAATTTGTTGGAGGGCATGGACATTTTCTTAGGGAATGGACAATTTTTTTCAGGTTTAATTATTTATTGTTTCTTAAACCATACTAAAAAATGTTTAATACAATTCAATCTAATTTTATTTCAAATAACAGAATAATATTATGTTAAATTCAAAAATATCTATTTTTTAAAAGGTCAAAAAATATTATGTATATATTAGCCAATGTCACGGTTGTCTCCATCGTCAATTGAAGTGAATAATTTTGTTGCGCGGACTAGACAGAGAGTGCCTGAAAAATGCCGACCTGGTTGATAGCGTTGGTTTCGCTTAATAATCAAACTTTATCAATTTTGGTGTGCTTTCAATTATAGTGTCTTTCTTATTAAGTTTCTGATAATAATTTTTAGCAAGTTGTGCAGATATTTTGCAGGCCTTTATTTGTACCTAATTTTATCGTTTTCCGATGAGTATTAAATAAGCTATAACGTAAAATGTAACTTAATTTAAGCACACTTTCTTGAAAAGTTGTTGCGTGCTGACGTATGCGCTTTCGTTCTGTGATGTGATTGGCTCGTTAGTAATTATCATAACTGATTTTGACTAACTGTTGTTTCTAGCCGAATTATCTGTTTGGAAAGGAAATGTCACGACAAAACGTTCACAGACAAAATGTTCAACGACAAAATGTTCCCGACAAAACGTTCACGACACAACGTTCACGACAAAATGTTCACGACAAAATGAACACCGACAAAACGTTCACAGACAAAATGTTCACAGACAAAATGTTCAACGACAAAATGTTCACGACAAAACGTTCACGACAAAACGTTCACAAAAAATGTTCACGCACAAAATGTTCACAGACAAAATGTTCACAGACAAAATGTTCACAGACAAAATGTTCAACGACAAAATGTTCACGACAAAACGTTCACGACAAAACGTTCACGAAAAATGTTCACGCACAAAATGTTCACAGACAAAATGTTCACAGACAAAACGTTCACGACACAACGTTCACGACAAAATGTTCACGATTGCAACTTTTAATTTTAGTTTAGTTTTTAAATGATCAAATATTTTGTGTTTCACGAAATGAGCACAAATAAAACGTTAACAATAGTAAATGCAATGCTAATTTTCTCTTTGATACCCATAACTCAAATGGCAACCAGATGAGTATGGATCGGAGTACTGTAAACTGTTTCAGCAAGAAGAAAAGAAAATGACAGATGAGATGAGATAGCTGTAATAGGAAAATACAATTGGTTATGAATTTGAGATCGCTTGAATCTTCAATTTCAATAAGCAAACGACTTAAATAAGGCTTGATGGCTGTATTCTAAAGATTAAAAAGTTAAGGGTATCCAAGAGAAAATTAACCAACCGCATTAACTAGTTAATAAATGGAACGATGATAAAAAGGGTCAAAATATGAAATCTTTATATACTCCGATCGAAAAGAAAAAGAAATGCAATTAGTTATTAATTGAGATTTATTTGATGTTTCAATTTCAATTAAGTGAACGACAGAAATAAGCCTTGATCGTTGTAGCCTAGCGATCAAGAAGTTACCGGCTTCCAAAAGAAATATTGCCGGCTTTAATTACCTAATTAACGTAGCGATGACTTTTGTAAAGACTCAATAAACAGCAAATTGAAGATCATTTGATGTTTCAATTTTAATTAAGTGAACGGCAGAAATAAGTCTCGATCGATATTTTTTGCTTTTTGGATGTTTGGTTTTACGGTTAACTTAAAATAAATGTTTGATAAGTTGATTGTTGCCAATATGTATTAGTTTCATATACTCTGCTTAGGTAAATCAAATGTTGAATAGAAACACCACAAAAAATTACTTAATAATTAGTTTGCAAGCGATCTTGACATAATAAAACAAAGTGTGTATTTTTAGTGTGAACATTTTGTCGTGAACGTTGTGTCGTGAACGTTTTGTCGTGAACATTTTGTCGTTGAACATTTTGTCTGTGAGCATTTTGTCTGTGAACATTTTGTCTGTGAACATTTTGTGCGTGAACATTTTTCGTGAACGTTTTGTCGTGAACGTTTTGTCGTGAACATTTTGTCGTTGAACATTTTGTCGTTGAACATTTTGTCTGTGAACGTTTTGTCGGTGTTCATTTTGTCGTGAACATTTTGTCGTGAACGTTGTGTCGTGAACGTTTTGTCGGGAACATTTTGTCGTTGAACATTTTGTCTGTGAACGTTTTGTCGTGGAACCGTGATTGGCTCGTTAGTAATTATTATAACTCATTTTGACTAACTGTTGTTTCTAGCCATTTGTATCGTCGCGATTGTGGAACTTTTTAGTATATTGAATTACAAATCGAATTATCTGTTTGGAAAGGAAATTTAGTTTATTATTATTGACTTGTTGCTGTGATTTTTGAGGATATCGCAATTCTCAACGTTTGCGTATCAGAGTATCACGTGTGTGCGTAAGTTGACCACGTGACCGTGTGCATAATGTAAGGCGGTATTCGTGATTGGTTGTTTTTATTAATTAAAATTGTCACGTGTGCTTATCCTGACAAGGCTATATAACAAAATTTCACGAGCGGAATTTTCAGTTCGATCTTTACAGCCGAACTGACAGCGATCACAAAAGGAGTCGAGTGGATGGCCAGACCTGACGGTCCAGCCAAATTGGCGCTGTTGACGGACTGGTACAGTTCTGTACTTGCTCTTAAAAACAGCGCTTACGCTAACAAATTCCCATTAGTTGCTTTAACCTTAGCGTTAATCGACTCGATTATACGTGAAGGTAGAGAAGTAACGGTGATCTGGGTTCCCAGTCACGTGGGCATTACTGGTAACGAAGCTGCTGATCGACTTGCTAAAAGTGCGATCAAGCATGCAGAAGTCGAACTTGTGATCGAGAGAGAACTAGTAAACTTCAAGAGGGCCATCAGAAAGAGATAATGCGTGAATGGCAAAAGAGATGGAAAGAGGAATCCCATAGCCGCCAATACTGGTCTATTGAGTCGAAAGTCTCTCAAAAAATCAAGATCGCCACAACGCCCCGGTGCAAGGAAGTTGCCATGACCAGACTCTGTCTAGGTAAATGTCGACTGAACCATTATTTAAAAATTTTGGACTTGCATGATACGAGTTTGTGCGAAACTTGCAGGAGTCCGGAAACTGTTGAGCACTGGGTGCTTAACTGCAGGGCAACCTAGAGCCAAGATGAGAAAAATCTGCAGACGGTTCAAGCAAGAACCCACCCTGCCAGTCGTCTTAAAGTCTCCACGATGCCAGGACGTCATCTACTCCTGGATCAAGATTCACAACATCGCGTTGTGATCAACGACCGGCCATCCTGCTCAATCCGGGATTGAGGATGACAGCAGGACGGCAATCCAGTAACGGTTATAGTAGGAAGAGGAAAAAGGAAAAAAAAAGAATATTCTAGATTCATATTCTACTGAACTTTTGCTCTTCCTAAAGTGTTATTATTTAGCAATTTTCTGGCTCTTCTTATTCCTTTTTTTTTTTTATCCCCACCCCTTTTCTTCCCTCTCATTCCCCATTTCAAAAAATACTATGTATAAGGACAATAAACTATCATAAAAAAAGATTTTCCAGTCTTTTTCTTCTTGCGTTTCGAGAGGCAAAGTCTATCCGACTAGTTATCGATTTTCTGCTTAAATTGGTGTTTGATTTGTCTCAATAAAGTTTGTTAATCTTCTTACGAATCGAGTTAGTTTGTTATGTAGTTTAGGCCTCAAGCCCCGAGTAGAATCCCGTCACAGCCAATTTATCCAAAGTATAGTTTATTCTTGGTGTAAAATATTTAATAAAATATAGAAAAAAGAAACAATTTGTTTTCTGGGGCATCCCTTCAGAAAGTTCTTGTGGAACAAAAATTTAGAAATTAATTTTTACATTTTTTTTTAAAACTCTAACCGTTTGCTTCACACAATTGCTGACGAACGTAGTGGGTGGAGTAATAAGAGGTGCAATTTTCAAAATTTTCTTAAGCGTCCTTTTGATTTTTTTTTACAACAAAAATATTTTTTTGAAAATTCTTCAAAACCGGCCCCACTTCCCCCAAGTGACGTCTTTCATTTCTAAAAATAGTTTTTTTTTCAAAGTATTTATATTAAAATCTCCAAGTATTTTCTTGAAAACAATAGTAGGAATGTACTAAACATATAAAATGGCAAATTAACAAAGATAACTCTAAATAATTTTTCTTTGATTTAATTCTTAGTAAAATGAGTTTAATCATATAATTTTTTGAAGTAAAGTTTTTCTGGAGAAAGTTTCTTTCAGGAGGGTAGTTTTAAGAAATTGGTAAACATACAGAAATATATTTTAAACGTTTTTATTAGGTTTCTTTTTACGAACTTTTACTTAGGTTCCAATCTCTGTTTGTGTGTGCGTCGTGTTTGTGTATGTGTGTGTGTGTGTGGCTTTCACTGTACGCAAATCTTGCAAGTAAAATTTAACAGCTTTTTGACTAGCTAGAAAACTGAAACTTTCAGCATAGCTTTATATTGAATGACAATTAAAAAACTTAAAATAAATTTAAAAAAACAAAAAACAAAAAAACTTAATTTGAACATCTTTCCTATTTCTAAATTGAGTTTATTTGAAATTAAAGCTTGTGTTGAAAAATTCGCTTTTTCCTTTAAAGGTTTGTCTGTTTGTTTGTTTTATTTTAATTGTTATTAATACATTATTTTTAAATGATTTTTTCAGGTCACTTTCTTGTCTGTTTGTTTGTTTGTTTGTTTGTATGTTTCTCTGTCCGCGTAATTTTGACAACGTTTTTATTAGGTGACTTTTTTTTCTGTTCGTTTGTTTGTTCGTCTGTTCAAAAAAGTGTGTAAATTTTATTTTTTGCACAATAATACCACCCATTTTAGAGGGAAGTAATTCCTTTGAGTCTAACTTTGGAATTTAATGCTATTATCTGTTGATTAAAACTGCTATGAATGCTGTATTGTATTTTATCGGAGTTGTTTAGTATTTTTTTAATTGAGAATCGCGTCTTTCTGTAAATAAAGAAAATAAAAGAAAATAATAAAATACTGAATGCTTGCTCAGAAGAATGACATCATCACCTTGCCATATAATGAAATAAAAATAATTGAATAATGTTATCACCATTATCGTCAAGATCATCATCATCAAATCAATAATACTAATAATCATAATAACAACAACAACAACAACAATAATAATAATAATAATAATAATAATAATAATAATAATAATAATAATAATAATAATAATAATAATAATAATAATAATAATAATAATAATAATAATAATAATGATAACGATAACGATAACGATAACGATAACGATAACGATAACGATAACGATAACGATAACGATAACGATAACGATAACGATAACGATAATAATAATAATAATAATAATAATAATAATAATAATAATAATAATAATAATAAGTTAGGGATGGTCCGGGTAACAAAATTGGCGCCGATGCCAAGTACCGAGTTTCTGGGGTCAAGTCCAAGCACCGAGTCCGAGTTTAAATGTATATATATATAATAATCTATAAATGTAACTAGTATTATTATCTAACACGTTTGTTATTATAATCAGTGTTGGGTAAAATACTGGTCAAATGTAATTTGAATACAAAATACAAATACTTTGTTAAACGGTATTTCAAATACAAAATACAAATAGTTTTTTGAAAATATTTCAAATATAAAATAAAAGTATTGAAGTATTTTACTGAAAAATACTAAAATACTTTTTATAACACTTGATGCTGATACATCACCATCAACACGCATCTCAAACACTTTTTAACAAAAACGAGTCAACAGGGTAAATCTTTTATTGCAATAAAATAAACAGATAAACAGATTCAGCTTTTAAAATGAGAACACGTTTCAAGTGAAGCAAGAAACTAGTTGTTGCAGATATTAATCCTTAATATGTTTTATTCGAAGGGCAGATACTTGGCCACAAAAACTTAATCTCCATCTCGGCTAACAATTTTAAAGAATTCGCCATCTTATATGGCCGGCATTCGACCACCACTCACTGAATTATCTGCTATCTTAGTATTAATAAAACTTTACACTTTCATTCTAACGACAACGACCTATTTTTACTACAAACTCTAAAATCCAACCTCGCACTAAGCTATCGAAACAAAAGGAAGTACATTAAGTAAACATCGATTATGGTATAAAACCATGATATAAACATTATCATAACACTTATTTATTAATTTTAAAGTGTACCGATCTTTATATTTTTGAAAATGTCGATAATGGTTTTTGTATTTTATTTTTTGTTCAAAATATTAAAATAACTTTTAAAAAGTATTTAGAATAAAAATACAAAATAAATTTCCTAAAAGTATTTCAAATGAAAATACAAAAATACTTAGAAATATTTCAAGTACGTATTTCAAATATAATGTATTTGAAATATTACCCAACACTGATTATAACAAACTTATTTACATTTAAAAATTAAATTAATAAAGAATATAATATAAAAACAGTTAGTAGTTAAAGGTCAGTGCCTCCAGGCCATTTTTATTGAAAAACAACATTGCGGTTTTTGAAGCAGAAAGTTGGGATCTTTTGAGTGCATATACCACCTGCAGTGCTAAATAGACGTTCACTGTCGACGCCTTATGGCGGTGTTCCTGAGAAGCGTTGGGCCACGACGCCAAGATGCAGAAACACGTGATTATTTTATTTCCAATATAAAATTGGATCTTGTGGATTTGCTGGTCGTGCTGGAAGAGGTTTGAGACCTTCTGCAAAATATTTAGATTTTCTGTTTAATCTGATGTTATTATTGTCACTCATTGCTACATTAGACTGATGTTCATACGCTAGCTGCTGCCAATAATCATAAAGTGCAGGTTTAATGGCAATATCTGTTGCCCGGGGTTCATTTATCTTTGCATCCTGGATCCTACGATGAAATCTGAGTCTGACATGCCTGGGCCTTTTTGGCTAAGTACATAGAGATTTTAGGCTTGTAAAAACGAGCTGGGTCGGGCATGGAATTTTGGCTCATGAAACGGGCTGGGCCGAGTTGTTGAAGGGTCGCGCTTAGCCGGACCGTGAAAAATCGAACCGTGCAGTACTCACCTTTCGATGCACCGTTAAAATTCTTTAATATCAAGCAAGCGAAGCTGTGGCGGGCACTTCTTGTTCCATATACACTTCAACAACAACAAAACTGTTCCTGTCATTGATGCTGATAGAATTTTAAGATTTAAGTCCTGTCATTGATGCTGATAGAATTTTAAGATTTAAGTGCCATAAAAGAAAATTACCTAAAAATGTGGTTGAGCAATGCAGGACAAAAAATAAACTATGGAAAAAGTTTATCCGAACTAGAGATAATAATATTTTTGCAGAATTTAAAAATATCAGAAACAAATTAAGGAAATCAATTAATAAAATTAAAGAAGCTGAGACACTGAAATTGGCCAAAAAAATTAAGACCAATCCTAAGGTTTTTTGGCAACATATAAATAAAAACAGAAACTGTCAAACTAAGTTAGAATATATGATAAAAACTGATATAAACGGGTCTGCAACAACTATAACTTGTGACGTTGATATGGCAAATTGTTTAGCTGAATTTTTTAAAAGCGTTTATATGAGCAATGATAGTCTAGAAATAAGTCCCACAATTAACAATAATATTATTGTCCACATAATGGAGGAAGTAATAATAAACAAATACGCGGTCGAAAATAAAATTAATAAATTAAATAAATACAAATCGGCAGGACCAGATAATATTTTTTCAAGGGTTCTGATAGAATGTAAAAATTCTATTTCTAGCTATTTAAGCAATTTATACAACAAATCACTGCAAGCTCAAATGGTCCCTGATGATTGGAAGTATACATCATTACCCCAGTTTATAAGAAAGGTGATAAGAATACTGCAAGTAATTATAGGCCAGTCTCTTTAAGTTGTATCTGCTGTAAACTGTTAGAATCATTGATTAAGGATGAATTAATAATACATTTTGATAGAAATAAGCTTCTAGATTATAGGCAATACGGCTTTACGAGAGGAAAGTCAACTACAATTCAGTTGTTAAAATTGATGGATATGTGGAGCAGTGCATTAGATAAAGGGGAAACAATAGACGTGGTATATACGGATTTTGAAAAAGCGTTTGATCGTGTATCTCATGCAAAGTTAATTGATAAACTAGAAAATTATGGCGTCAATGGAGGCTTAATTAATTGGATTAAAGATTATTTAACAAACAGAACAAGTAGTGTTAGGGTTAATAATAGCACATCTAATAGATTTAAAGTTACAAGTGGGGTACCTCAAGGTAGTGTTTTAGGGCCACTACTTTACATAATTTATGTCAATGATATGTTTGAAATAGTTAAGAATAACTCGGCGGAGCTGTTTATGTACGCAGACGACGCCAAAATATTTAAAACTATAAAAAGCAGTGATGATCGATTGATATTGCAGAACTGTTTAAATTCATTAGGAGATTGGAGTAAAAAATGGGAAATTAAGCTAAATGCTGGTAAATGTGTTGCGGTGAGATATGGACGCCAATTAGATGATCGTCGGCTATATAATATAGAAGGAGTGGAACTTAATTTTCTTGACAAAATAAAAGATTTAGGTGTTACATTCCAGAGTTCACTAACATTTGTAGATCACATTTATGAAACAATTAAAAAATGTTTTTCACTGTTAGGTATAATTTCACGAAATTTTAAAGATTTGACAAAAGATTCTTTTATATTGATTTATAAAGCTTTGGTTAGATCCAGATTGGAGTATGCAGTCAGTGTGTGGTCACCATGGAAGAAAAAAGACATAGAAGCCATTGAAAGAGTCCAGAAGAGAGCAACAAAAATGGTCAAGGCATGCAAGGGATTGAAATATGAAGACAGGTTGAGAATTTTGAAGCTTCCTTGTTTAAAGTACAGAAGATCGAGAGGGGACCTGATCATGCTCTACAATTTTATTCAAGACGAAGAAGGACGTTTGTGTTTTCCTAATATAAAGATATCAGAAGAAAGAAGAACAAGAGGTCACAAGTTCAAACTGGAAACACAAAGATTCAACGGCAACTGCAGAAAATATTTCTTCCTGACCAGATCGACTGCAATTTTGAACAACCTCCCTTCGAAAATCATAGAAGCCGATCAAGTTAATGAATTTAAAAGATTAATCGACTGTCATTTCGAAATAAGCAACATTATGTACAACTATAAAAAGGATTTTTAATAATATATACATACATTTATTTATAGAACATATATATGAACAATATTTTATATAATTCTAGATATGGGCATAGAGACATATAGTTTGCGCCCATCATTTCCTTTATGTTATGTTATGTTATGTTAACAGCGTATATGTGTTTGTCAATGGTTTGTCGTACAAATTAATTAAACAAAAAAAACATTTTTAAAGGCTCAACTTTTCTGTTGAAAATGTTGACTCTAAACAGAAATATTAAATGAAAATATTTAAAAAAAAATTATTTAAAGAGTATTTTTATTTTCAAACAATGTCATAATTTGTAATTAAATTGAAAAAAAATTCCATCAATTTATATAAAACAAGCCATTAATATAAAAAATAAAAATAGTAATTTTTTGATTAAAATCGCGGTAAGGAAAGGTGGCAAAATGTTCACTTTGAGTTTTAAAAGTGTGCATTGACGTGCGACGAATTGCATTAGAAGCAAAGTAAAATGTCTCCTCCGATTCTTTTTTTATATTTTACGTTTTTCTTTGAAGAGATTTATTTTGATCTTATTTTTTTAGCAAACCTATTTTTTGAAACTTTCAATATGGTTGTGAACTTACTTTCTCTGAAGACTTAACAAAATACAAAACTCTGAAAAATTTATTATAAAATATATCTAGTTATTTGATTTGTTTCTTAACTAAAAATGTTGTGTTTTTTATTATATTTTTTTCTAAACGTAATGCTTTGTAGATGACATTCACTTATAAATATAAAAACGTTCACATAAAATAGAGCGTAAAACGTGTGCGTGTACAAACTAACGTACATTAAAATAAATGTGTATGCCATAACATTTATGTCCTATTTTCAAACCCTTACACTTAATCAACAAACTCATTCACACTAATCTTGCACGACAGCATCACGTTAACCACAATTATAAATACATAAATGTGTCTGCTTATATTAGGTACGCAAATTCTCCAGATTATAACACCCTCCCCCCAGTTGCACTTCGTACATTTTTAAATACTCATTTCTTATGCGTGGAGACGCGTGCGGCACCTCTCCCCATCATTTCCAGTAAAAAATATGAAAGTTTACAAGCCTGTGATTCTATAATTGGAGAATCATCTGGACAAAGACTTAACCGTCTTAAACTGGTTAATAAATTATTCACATGAACGATCCATGGAACGAGACACCTGTTTATAGGCTCTACATTAATTACATGTCTAGTCTTTTTCATTTTCTTTCTCATTCCTATGTACAGCAGAAGGACAGAAACTGAGACAACAGCTTGAAGATAATTAGATTTGATATGCAAATGTGATTGTAGTTGAGCTGCTGTAGCTCTTCCAGTAATAACTTCATAAAAAAATTGTTCAAATTGAAACGATCTGGTAGTAAATAAAAATTAAAAATGATAACAAACAGGAGTAGTTTAATTATAATATTCATCAAAGAAAATTGTCCGAAGTTCGGTCAGGTAAGTTAAACGTCGTAGACCTACATATGAGAAAGATTTTAATTGCAATAAACTATGTCGGGTAGCATTCATCAGCATGAAACACGAATGACTTGTAAGTTTTCGACATAATTTTAAAAACAGATTAAACTTTCCTTAGTATTTCGTGCCCGTTTTGTTTTCACATTCGCCGCATTCGACAGATGCCATCTCTGGATCAGCCCTACCTTAATATTCTTATCCGCGATTTTGTCATCTTAAGATTGGATTACTGTAATGAAATTCTGGCTGACTTCTCCGTTTCACCTCTCTATCCTAATACAAGTGTTTTTCACTCTGCCTCACGCAAGATGGTTGGTGCATCAACCCGTGATCATATATCCCCGATCCCTCGTCAGTTACACTGGCTTCCTATTTTGTCAAGAGTATCTACACCCTACTAATGCTCCTTCATAATATTCCTCGTCACGAAAAATGTCTCACAAGATACAGACAACAGTTTTTGATCAATCGAATCGTCATATCCTGGAACTCCCTTCTCCTCAATATCATCCACTCAATAACTTTATCTTGTTTCAAATACCATGTTACACTGATAAAACTTGAGCACCACCCCCTAATTTAATGATTGCGCTCTTTTGTTTTGTTTTATTTAGTTTTCTGACTGCATTAATTGCATGAATTTATTTAAGTGGTCATGATATGAACATTGAACTTGTTTTAATAAATAAGTAAATAAATAATTTAAAAAATTAATTTTGTTGGAGAAATCAGTGAATGAATAATTTAAACAAAAATTGATGCTTCCGTGCGATTGCTGCTTGAGGAACGAAATGCAATTTCATTTTGCAATTTAAGTTTTTTATGCTCTCTAACTCTTATTCATTTATTATTTAAAACTAAAAAATGTGATTTTAAAGGTTTTTCAAAGACAATCTTGAATTTAGTAGTTAAATTAAAATTTTCAGTTTTTTCTTAACTAGCCCTAGCTGGTTGAGTTGGTAGATTTTTTGGGCAAGATTAGTTCTCTTATAATGTCCCAAATGAAAATGCAAAAATATTTTTAAAAAAAGTTATCAATTGGTTTTAAAATATAAATAGAAATGTAAGAAAGTGCAACCACAAATCCGACCGGAATAAAATCTTGAAACGGCCACAATGAAGGAGTTCAGAAGAAATTGGGTGTCCGTTATTCGCGGTTTAAGACGTCGTTCACGTTTTACTGCTCTGTAACTGCACTAGTTTAGAAAGAAGAAGTCAAGAAATTAAAGTTGTTATTTTATTCCTGAATTTATTTAATTGCTGACTTCAAATAGTTGTTTGGATAGATGGATGGATGGATGGACGGATGGACGGATGGACGGATGGACGGATGGACGGATGGACGGATGGACGGAAGGACGGATGGACGGATGGACGGATGGACGGATGGACGGAAGAACGGATGGACGGATGGACGGATGGACGGATGGACGGTTGGACGGATAGAAGGATGGACCGATGAACGGATGGACGGATGTACGGATAGACGAATGAATAGGTTTATAAAAATGTAGAGGTGTAGGTAAAAAAACGGATGGATGAGGATATAGAAACAATTTTCAGGTTAATATAAATACCCTTGACTGATGTTGATTAATCGTTGAATAAACGTGAATTTCTTAAATCATATTAACTGTGATTGATGTACTTTGAATAAACACATAATTTCACATCGCCATTCATAAAGCACCAATTCTTTCCGTAAAAATTGTAGGTTTTCTGTTTTTATGGACCGTGTGATAAACGAATGAATGCATTGAACATCAAAATAATTTTGTACTTTTTTAATTTTGGATTGTCAAATTGTATATTTAATGTTTTTTTATTAATGTAAATTATTTTTCTTGTCGATTTTATAATGAATAACTGATTTGCTGATTCTCATTTCAATCCAATTAAAGCAGGATGGAGATCGGGATTTCACCGACTTATCTTACACGCCGTGTTGCCAGGACTTACAAATTGGGAGCCTTGTCTGCTGGAGGCGCGTGAAAAACTAGTTCGAATTTGTCTTGACACTTTTCCGCCATTACATTTTCAAAAACATTTTTAGAAGTAAGAAAAATTCTTTGAAATAATTATTTAAAAAAATAGTTTGCAAATATTTGAAAATGAAAAAAACTTAACGTTTAATGATATAAACTAGCTTCAATAAACACGAATAAATTTTAGCATTTCTTTAATAATGAAAAAAATTAAAAAAAAAGAAGAGAGAGAAAGAAAAATAAACAACAGACTTTTGTATTTTATTGTATTTTTTGTTTTTTCCAAGTTTTTATGAACTAAAAAGCTTTCATTTGTGTTGGAATTGGTTTTTTTTATTTCCAAGAAAACTAATTTAAATCTTCTCATTTATCACTTGACATTCTATCCAGATTGATTGAAGCAGTGTAGTATTTGTGTATACAATCATTACTCGATTGTTTCATTGAAATCCTAATTGATTAATTGCTTTTTTGCATAGATTTTAAATAAAAAAGAATTTTTTGTGAATTAAACAAAACTCTTTCAGTTATATAGAAACTAATAACGCCAGAAATGCACTGACCGTGCATAACAGTCAGATGATCTAAACGTTCTTCTAAAGTCTAAACTAAGACAAACATTCAATGACACGCCGCCAGAGGAAGTTGAAAGCCATAAACCGGTCATGACCAAACAAAATTATCTTGCTGAATCTTTTTAAAGGGCATTGTTATCCAGTAAACAGTATAAAAATTGTATATTACTATATAAAAGTGAATAGCCACTGAAATTGTTCAGAGTAAAGTTAAAACGTATTGTCAATGAAAAACATCAGTTCACCATTAAGAATATATGTGTTTATATAAATAGCATCAACAAATATACGACGCACATAAACAACTTATTTTAATTACCTAGACCACCGCCAACTCCCACAATTAAATTAATGTGATTGGATAACAAGGAACATGTACTCAGCAAGATGAAAGCATATTTAAAAATTAAAATAAATTTCAAAAATATTTTTAGCGACAGCTTTTTCTGTCATCAATCAAGTTAACTTACTTCTAACGATGCCAATTATATGTGGCGGTGGCAATGACGACGACGACAACAATGAGGACGATGATGATGATGATGATGATGATGATGATGATGATGATGATGATGATGATGATGATGATGATGATGATGATGATGATGATGATGATGATGATGATGACGATGACGATGACGATGACGATGGCGATGGCGATGACGATGGCGATGGCGATGTCGATGGCGATGGCGATAGCGATGGCGATAGCGATGGCGATATATATATATATATATATATATATATATATATATATATATATATATATATATATATATATATATATATATATATATATATATATATATATATATATATATATATATTTGGATCGATTGGAGAAAATTTAATAAAATAATTATTTGTGATATTTTCGTTGAAATATTTATTGTCTATGCTATTATGCTAGTTGTTTATGTAGTAAAAATAGAAAAGTGTGTTATTAAAAAACTTTGTTTTTGCTTCACTTGTTCATAAATTTAATTAAAATAATTAATAAACTTATTTTTCTGACTCGTTAGGATACCTGCCTACAATGATAAATGATACGTGACAAGAACTTTAAAAACATTACCGTTCATTCACCAGGTGGCATTCAAAAGGTTTTTCAGTTATCACTTATTTGTTAAATAAAGAAACCAACAAGCAAAGATAGAATCTGAAGGAAAAATACGTTAGTATTACAAAAGTAATGCACGTTCCGTTTTAATGCCTATGGTTTAGAAAACTATATAAACTACTTAAAAACACTGAATCGACAAATATTTCATTACTTAACAGCACTAACGTACACCAGTTGTAAAAATGGTTTCATCTTTATTAATAATTACGTATTTTGAGTTCTCGTTATTAATTTAGTTTTGCCTTTGAGTTTTAACGTGTTGTTTCAATCAAATTTTACAAGAAAATGTCAATTTATATCTTCTTGTCGGTAACAATGTTTACAATGACATTTTGATTTCACAAAAGTATGTCGCAACATTTTGTCGTAACATTTTGTTCGTGACATTTTGTCTGATATATCTTGTCCAATGACATTTATTTTTACATTTTTTCTTCCTCATTTTCGTCCATGAAATTTTCTTTCCGACGTGTTTTCACAACATTTTTTCTACCGCATTATTTTTTCGCAACATTTTGTTCCACCAAATGTTCAAGAAACGGTGAAACCCGCATCATTTTATGGTTATTTTTGTTTTCTTGTTTCAATGCTTAAAACCGGTCGTGCTTGAAATATATTTTTTTACATAAACTTATTAAAGTTGACTTCTCTTTCTCTCTGTATGTAGTAAATGTTTGTTAATTGATTGTTTATCAACTTTTAAACAAGTTAGAACTTTGAAACTTTCTGCACAGATTTCAGCCAACTGGCATAACATTATTCAATAGTTTTGGAAAGATTTATTTATTATTTTAAATAAAATACAATATTTATTTTGTAACAAATTTAAAATTTTACTAGATGGCGTTTGCGTCAATTAATTATACTTTTAGGTAATCATGACTATGTAAAAAACCTTATTAAAATTTTGCCTAAGGTATTACTATAAACAATGGTAAAACTATTATTGCATTTAGTATGTTATTTGCGTTATCTAAAAACATATTTTAAAAATGTGTTTTAAAAAAAATTGAATTTTTCTAGGATTTGTTACTTTTTTAGTTGAATTGTGTATGCTATTAAAATTGAAATTTTGTGTTTCTGCTTAGTTTTGGACCAAACCCCAAGGACCTGGGAATTTATAAAATAAATTACCATTAAATGTTGAAACTTTTGCGGTGACATGTTTTCAATATTTTGTTATTTAAAAAATATTTGTGAAATAATCTTCAAAATGTGTTTATACAATTATTTTATACTGAAAAAAAACATTTTTTCTTTAAATGATATAAACATCAGATGTGGTTCCGGGTCACCAGCCAAAAACTGGAAGTTGACAGACAAATTGTTTTTTTTTTTTTTTATAAACACGAAGCAATGAATGACCCCAGTCAGCATGAAAGCTGGTGTTGTACAAGAACGAGAAAAAATATTAGTTTGGCGTTGGTTTGCAACAAAACTAACCAAAAGAGAAACATCGAAGCAAATTTTTTGACATTTGTTTGTCAACGTCTACCGGTTACGTCAATAACAATTTAAAATTCATCTTCTGCTGATAGATACCTGTCAGAAAAATATTCCAGAAAAAAAGAGTAGGTTCTGAATTCTACAGGTCATATAACTCCATGCAAACATTTTTTATTAAACATCACAAATACGTTCTGCTCTCAAGTACCTTTAAAGACTATAATATTTTGTTAAACTTGAAAATCAATGACGATTAAAAAACAACTGTTTAAAAATATTTTTTAAAATGAAAAACAAAATTTAAAAAAATAATTGTGTTTTAATAAACAATTTAATAATCTATTATATGGCAGGCCGTTGCAATAAAAACATGTGTGCAGATAACCTCGTGCTAGTAAAAAACCAACAACAAACAGAGAAAAGCTCGCTGATAAAATCGTTTCATTACTTTTTAAAAGGGTTTGTGCCGCCTAAATAACAGCATTCTCAGGTTGTTTATCAGCACGTTGTTGGTATGTTCTTAATTCTATAAAACAGGACATGCATAGCATAGTCAACTTGTCCTGATTTAATTTATCGTATTATTTCAGCTCGTCGCTAGTTAATAATATTGTACAGTTTGGATAACTTTTCAGTTATCACTTATTTGTTAAATAAAGAAACCAACAAGCAAAGATAGAATCTGAAGGAAAAATACGTTAGTATTACAAAAGTAATGCACGTTCCGTTTTAATGCCTATGGTTTAGAAAACTATATAAACTACTTAAAAACACTGAATCGACAAATATTTCATTACTTAACAGCACTAACGTACACCAGTTGTAAAAATGGTTTCATCTTTATTAATAATTACGTATTTTGAGTTCTCGTTATTAATTTAGTTTTGCCTTTGAGTTTTAACGTGTTGTTTCAATCAAATTTTACAAGAAAATGTCAATTTATATCTTCTTGTCGGTAACAATGTTTACAATGACATTTTGATTTCACAAAAGTATGTCGCAACATTTTGTCGTAACATTTTGTTCGTGACATTTTGTCTGATATATCTTGTCCAATGACATTTATTTTTACATTTTTTCTTCCTCATTTTCGTCCATGAAATTTTCTTTCCGACTTGTTTTCACAACATTTTTTCTACCGCATTATTTTTTCGCAACATTTTGTTCCACCAAATGTTCAAGAAACGGTGAAACCCGCATCATTTTATGGTTATTTTTATTTTCTTGTTTCAATGCTTAAAACAATCTTTTGCATACTACCTGGCACTGGAAACGTCAAAATCAGCATATAAGCCATGCCTGTTATAAAAGCTTGAACAAATGATCTACATATACAATAACTATGATTATATAATTACTTGCTGGTACTCTTGTGCGCAGCATACAGCATTGAATATGTTTAGATATAGTAACACTTTGTAGCACAAAAATTGATTTCATTGACATTTTTGTGATTTTTGTTGGCTTCACGGCTTTCCTGTACGTTTGGTACATAAGCACCGGAAATAGAAAGTTTGATTGTCAACATTGGCTTTGCAGGGCTTAGAAAGTTCACCCGCAGTTGTCGGAGCACCGCAATAAAAAGTAAAACGATAGTTATGCTTCTTCATGTTTTCTATAGTTTTGTAGTATTACGGTTTTTGTCTGAAATTTGTTAGATAATAAATGAAAAAATTGCATACAAGCTGTATAAATCACTAGACAATGTGGACAATTCGATAGTATATACACTGAAGCAATAAATTCTCGCAAGTTCATTTGGTGTCATTGGTCATGAGAGGTTGAAACATTCGTCTTGTGTTTGTCATTCAGCATCGTTTCATAGGAAACAGGATTCCACCACCATGACCACGACCAAACCACCTTCTTCGTCACCAACCTTTTTATCACTAAATTAACGCACGCACTATTCGCATTCCGGAACATCCGGTCAGTAAGAAGTATCTCGAAAATGTTAATTCTAACGATTGCACAATTGCATACCTGATGCAAATTCTAATCAAGTGTTTTTTTCAAATTAATCAATTTCCGGAATTCCTAGGACATGGAAAAACGTACTTTCCATCAATCAAATTTTAGAACCATGACCTTTATTCAATTGAGCTAAAACATATATGTATTATTTGTGTTAATGCAATATTTTACTAAATTCAAAGCAATAACCTATTTAATAAAACATTATTTAAATATAAAATCTTTAATGTGGGTGATATAATCCAATTACATTTACGTACTAAAATCATATAGATATTTATAAAACAAAATCATATCATATTCAATGAAATGTACTGTGAAAAATTTATAACTGCCAAATTTTGCTCATTGATATTTTAGATTATCTTTATAAACAAATATTCTAATGTTAACTTGAAAAAAATTTCAATTTTTTTAAGAAAAATGAAACATCAATTTTTAGTTTAATCAAAAATCGATATTTAACTTTTAAATTTGAAAATTTACAATAAAACATTTTATTCATTCTAAATTTATTTGACATTTTTTTATATTTTCAATCATCGCATATTTCACATATCAAGTAATAAAAAACTGAGGTTAATTTGTTTCTATATTATAGACTTACAATGTTTTTTGGTTGATTTTATGGACGATTAATATATAGCTGATTTACAAAATTTAGAAAAAACTTAAAAAACCGACGTTTTTTAAGGTTTAATTGTTTTACTAGATTTTTGTGTACAGTAAACCATATTATTGATTTAACTTAAAAATTTAATCTTGCTTCTCATTCTGTTATCATCCTAGATGTAAGAACTTATGCCAACATTTCCTTAATCGTAGTTCAGCAATCAAATATTTCTGATTTCAAAATTGATAAAAACAATTTATTGCTAATTTGTTTCAATTTCAACAATTTCAACTAAATTTGTGTTTATTATAATTTACGGTTCATTTTAACTATCAGCATTTTATTTTTAAATTTGAAGTTCATTCGTTAAAAAAATTATCTGTTAGAAAGATAAATTTTAATTTCTATTTTTTGCAAATTCTGTTTTTGTTAACTTTTTTATTTTTGTCTTGATAGTGCAAATAAGACACAAACAAAAGATTGATGAGCGCTGTAACGGGATTATCTCCAAGATTGTCATCAACTGATAAATCATTATTCCTACACAACTGAAGAACCTCCGTAATTCTCTTTTATGCTGATAAGCAGCAATAAGATGCCTTATGTACAATATCTTAGCCTATAATTTGATATATTAAAACTTATTTCTGTGAACGGACTGCAACATCAACACCTTTTACTATCAGTCTGTTTCAAGTCTTTTATTTTACGTTTTAGTGTTTATGATTTTTAAACATTTAATTGATTTATTTGCGCAAGTTTTTTATGTTTTTTGTTGAGTTGTTTTTCACGCGCAAATTTTCAGTAATTAAACTGGATTAATTTTTAAAATAAAAAAAACATCTATAGTTATTTTAAAATGTTGATTTTAAACTGCTCGATACCAAACTGCATTTATTTATATTTTCAATCGAATTGCCTACATACAATGTATATTAATCTGTCTCGAACTTTTCACCAGTTGTTTAACCAACTTAAAACAAGAACAATGCTACTAATTTATATTATTATAGGTTGAATAGCTCTGCAATGAAGTTGGTTTTGCCAAAAAATAAGTCACGCTAAAAAATTCACTTAAAATTCAACAATAAAAAACTGCACGTTAATTATATCAGTTATATTTTTTATAATAATCTTGAATAATCAAATGAAAGCTTATAAATCTTTATATATCACAAAAGGTTGTTATATAAAGTTTTAATTCAAGTTTATTTATAAGTTTTTTAAACAAAATTTTGAAACCATCGTTTTTTCAATTTTTTGGTTAATATACAATTTCGGTGGTGGCTAAGCGGTAAAGCGTTCGCCTGTCGCCTTGTAGGTCGGCGGTTCGAATCTCACTGGCGTCACCATCGTAGCTCCCTTAAGCAAGGAGTTTACACGCATTGCTCAGGTTGAGTGTCTCGCGGGGTTAACTAACTCCTTTCACTAACCTTAAAAAAAAAAAAAAAAAAAAAAAAAAAAAAAAAAAAAAAATTTTAATATGTATATTTTTACCTGCATTCAAACATTAAAAAAATATTTATTTGTAGTATTGTTTATGCAGCCATTTAAATTTTTTTTTATTATAAAACAACTATCATGAAGCCATTCAGAAAAGCTTTCAATTTAAAAACAACTAACTTCATTCATTACTTATGCCGCAATAAAACGTTTGGCAATTAACTTGTTTCGCCCAGTAGCAGTAAACAACAAAGAACGAGCTAACAAGACTTTGTTTATTTGTCACACACAATTTTTTTCCAGCAATAAATAAGTCCTGTATTTAAAAAAAAACGTTTTATCTCAAAAAAAATTTAAATCAAAATTGAACGATAGAAGCGTTTAATTTTCAATTGTTATTTAAAGGAAACCGCCAATTGAAATATGAAAACACGTGTTCCATTTTCATTGTCTGACTGTCTGCGCCTAAAATTAAGAAGATAAAATCTGAAAATATAGTAGCTCCACTCTGAAAATAAATAAAACAGCAATTAAAAAATATAAATTATTAAATTTTTTCATGGTTTTAGGTTTAAAATAAGTGAACAGAAACATTATATAAATAAAAACAAATAAATAAATTAAGCAAATACAAAATTGAATAAATAATACACTAAAAAACAAATATTAGAAATGCCAAAATACAGTTAATAATATATAACTGATTGTTTAATAAAATGAAAACTAAAAATGCTATTAAGTGAACAAACAATAATTATTTTTATAAAATTAAACAAAGTGGCAAAATGTGATAAAAATATTAACAAACCAGGTTCAGAATAGCAAAACATTCTTTACATGCTTTAATTTAACTTCACTCGTCTCTCTGTTTGTTGGTTTGCTTGTTTGTTTGTCTGCGGTGATCAAATCTTAGAAAGCGTAGAAAAAAGAGGGGAGAGAGAGGATTTTATTTGTTTTTTACTTAAACCACTAAAGTAACACCAATTAAACCATATATAAAAATAATTAATTTTTTCAAAGTGAATAATAAAAACAAATTTGAAATAATCTGCTGGAAAAAAGTTTTAACGTAAATTTCTTTAAATCCGTTTATTTTTTATAAATAAAGGATAAAATGATGTTGTAAACAAACATAAACCATAAATATACATAACAAGTTTTATAGTTTAATAAGTAATTCGAAAGCTAAGGACTAAGGTGATCACGATAATGGCCGTCTGCTCGCAATTTTGCGATTCTGACTGACAAAATAGTGGGTCAAAGTTACGGCGTTAGGGGCACTTTATAGCCATGGAAAATTCCAGTAATATGGATTAATAACGCTTTAAGACGTGCAAACAGAAATTGAAGTTGTGGGCACCCAAATAAGAAAGTTATGAGAAAAATAAAATGTGGACAAAATTTCCAGAAGCAATATCTAGGTGAGGTAGGCGTGGCCAAGTGTATTCATTGGTCTCATTGAATGCCCGCAGTTTGTACGAGTCTCCTGATGTAACCAAAGACTATATAGACGCCTTCAATTATCGAGATATAAACGGCTCAACTTAAAAGCATTTCTTTAAAAAAATTAATTTTTTATTTTAACTTGTTATAGAAAACAACCCCATAACAATTTAATTCAAAACTATAAAAATAAAAAATAGTCTTATTTTTTTAGCACTGTTAAGCAAAATTGAAAATTTGTGTGTTGGTTTTAAATCATTCTGAAGATTGTAAATTAACAGTTATAACGTTCTAAAAAAATTCTATAACTAAAATTAAAATTTATTACAAAATAATTTGCAAATAATAAATATGTACAAGTGTTATGTATTTACACGTCCAAATAAATTCTGAACCGTTTAACAAACATAGTATAAAACGTTGAAAAGTTCTTTTAAGCAGATTGGTTTAATTTGTTTTATTTAATTATTTATAGTAAATTAATCGTTTTTGTTTTTAAATCATTTTCATTAACTTTTTTGTGTTTGCTTGTCTGCTTGCTTATGTCAAATGTTGGAAACCTTTTACATTTAAAAAAACAATTTTTTGTAATCTAATTCATTTGAAATTTGGTGATTTTATTTGGGGCTGCGGCTTTTGTATGTTATTTAATAATCAGATTAATTGAACGAAACTTGATTGAAATATAGAATAAAATTAATTGAAACTTCAAAAATGGATAAAAATAAATCATTTTTTGTAGAGACATGAACTACCAGTTTTTTAAGCGACATTTAACTTCTAAAATTAAAAATGTATAATAATATTTTTTCCATATTGATTCGAAAAGTTTCTATGTTTGAAATCACTCCACATTTTACATATGAACTTTGTGATTAATGTTGTTTTATTTTATTTTTAAACAATTATTAGCCGCTGAATTATTAAACTATAAAGAAACGAGAAACTATTCCTTATCGTGACATACGAACATCATGATACATTGAATGGAAAATGAAAAAGAATTAGTTTGCCCTCTTGCTGATTAATGAAAGCTAATCAATAGTAAGAGTTGATCGGAACAAAATTGGTGTCGTCCGTCTCTTTCAATTCAGCGCTCTTATTTCACGTTAGAGCATCGATTTAACGCCGATGCTTCCATTTTCTAGACTTGATTTATTTATAAACTTCCTATTACATTGAGAAGAGTTTTGACATTATTTGTTGCAGATTTCGAAAACTCACATTAAAGTTGTTGACAATGCAATAGGTTTTTTTCACGATTTCAGTAACATCTAACGGAGTAGCATAACTAAATCGCCATATTTAATTTTATTTTGCTGAAAATACATGAAACACTTTTCAAATTATGATTGAAGTTGTAGAACATTGCATTGTACTCAGGTTTTCTTGAATGTTTATGAGCTGTAAATAGTCGGAAAATGGTCTAAAATGTAATCGTAATGTTTTGTGGACTTAAAAATAAACTGACCTACAAAAAAATGACTTCTGCTTTCAAAAATAGTCGATGACATTTTCTAACAATATTTTACTTTTTCTCTATTTTTTAATATTTTTTTCTCAAATAACGTCCCTGGTAGAATATTGCATTGTCATTGGGTTTGGAGCTATATTGAAAGCTTCAAAGCCGTAGTTTGTCAAAAATAGGTCTGAAAAAACAAATTAACACACAAGAAAGTAATTTGATAAAAACGTTGTAAAAAGTAAAAGAGAGAGATAGAAAGATGACAAAGTAGATACAAAAACAATGTGAGAGACAAACAAAATAAAAGCAAGAGAAAAAAAAGTTAAAAGAAAACCTCTAAAAAACCCCGAAAACGCCGGGTAACTCAACTAGCATTTGTTTTACACATCTACGAGTTGAACAAACTTGAGATAAATGTTAATCGAAAAAATGCTGTTGTCCATAAAACCTAGAATAAAATCTGATTGTTTGTATTCTTTTCAAAATCTAAATATAACGGTTTAACAGAAATTAGAAAATTTCAGGTGATAAATGAAATCAAATATTAACAAACCAATTTGTAATGATATTGCAGTTTTATTATTCTGCGCGGACTATTCCACAAACACGTTTCCATAATCCACATCACAGCCATCGTCATCGTCATAACCATCATCATCATCATCATCATCATCATCATCATGATCATGATCATGATCATCATCATCATCATCATCATCATCATCATCATCATCATCATCATCATCATCATCATCATCATCATCATCATCATCATCACCACCATCATCATCATCATCAGCAGCACCGTAATCAATATAATTTGTTACTTTGCAGTGTAAACTCATAAACTTATAACTCTCACCAAAAACATATGTATATCTGACGGTAAATACAGAGGTCAGTCGTTGTCACACTACATTGCTACATATTTTAGTTCAGTGATAATTTATTTTTTATATGGTTTATTCTAGAATTTATTATAATTAATTTGTTTTCTTTAATTTATTTATTTTTTTATAACAGTTTTCAAGCCAATAGCAGCTACATGGCAATTTTTTGAAAAAGCAACATACACATGTCATAAAATATATTTAAGAAATATCGTCTGATTTATTGACATTGTTCTGTGTTATTATTATTATTTCAAATTAAAAACTAGATTGAAGAAAATAACAAAAAAGAAACAAATCTAATTCTTCCATGCCACTCTGATCCTATCAAGAGCGACAGTTTCATGAGAAATCAACTTGATGATGCTTGGACGTTTCCAAATGAAACCGGTCGTGCTTGAAATATATTTTTTTACATAAACTTATTAAAGTTGACTTCTCTTTCTCTCTGTATGTAGTAAATGTTTGTTAATTGATTGTTTATCAACTTTTAAACAAGTTAGAACTTTGAAACTTTCTGCACAGATTTCAGCCAACTGGCATAACATTATTCAATAGTTTTGGAAAGATTTATTTATTATTTTAAATAAAATACAATATTTATTTTGTAACAAATTTAAAATTTTACTAGATGGCGTTTGCGTCAATTAATTGACCTTTTAGGTAATCATGACTATGTAAAAAACCTTATTAAAATTTTGCCTAAGGTATTACTATAAACAATGGTAAAACTATTATTGCATTTAGTATGTTATTTGCGTTATCTAAAAACATATTTTAAAAATGTGTTTTAAAAAAAATTGAATTTTTCTAGGATTTGTTACTTTTTTAGTTGAATTGTGTATGCTATTAAAATTGAAATTTTGTGTTTCTGCTTAGTTTTGGACCAAACCCCAAGGACCTGGGAATTTATAAAAT